>JAVIAB010000139.1:11506514-12136514 GCA_032433765.1 Megaustenia siamemsis | reverse complement strand
GCCATCAATGTCGTGCCTCATCTAGTGGGAGCGACCCATCCATGTCGTGCCTCATCTAGTGGGAGCGACCCATCCATGTCGTGTCTCATCTAGTGCGAGTGACCCATCCATGTCGTGTCTCATCTAGTGGGAGCGAGCCATCCATGTCGTGCCTCATCTAGTGGGAGCGACCCATCCATGTCGTGCCTCATCTAGTGGGAGCGACCCATCCATGTCGTGCCTCATCTAGTGGGAGCGAGCCATCCATGTCGTGCCTCATCTAGTGGGAGCGACCCATCCATGTCGTGCCTCATCTAGTGGGAGCGAGCCATCCATGTCGTGCCTCATCTAGTGGGAGCGACCCATCCATGTCGTGCCTCATCTATTGGGAGCGACTTCGTGAGGCTCTTCATTTGGAAACATCAGGATACAGAACTAGAGAAAGACCTAGAGAGACACTAAATGAACACTTATAAGAGAAGCAAAGTTGGCAGGCATAGACTTATTAGTTAAGATCAAACATCTCGTTAAGAGTAAAGGTGGATGGAGAAATACACTACGAGCCCTATGCGACGCCTAGCGACCCTGGAAGGATCAAGACTTAATAGTTTGGATGAAAGAAGACTCCCGTGCCAGGCCGTCATGTGGACACCTGGTGGCAACGAAAATAAGGTAGAGCAGATGAAACTCTCAGAAGGATAATGCATAGATCAACTATGGGGTCAGAACAAAACTATACATGGCCTCGGCACTGAATCACCAAGCAAAAGGCACTAACTGAGTTGCCAGCTTGCAATGTTCGTCACTGATGAGAGCTACGGACAAGTAGTGATTACACATTTCTGCAGGAAAATTGTATTTATTTTTTTTATTTTTAGACGCGTTAAGGACAGCAGATCAAAATACTTTTGGGGATAATTAATTAAACACAAATAACTTTGCCCGCGCGCGGACACACATACACACACACACACACACACACTCTCTCTCTCTCTCTCTCTCTCTCTCTCTTTCTTTCTCTCTGTATCTCGTGCAGATTAAAAAGAAAGTATCTTAGTTGAAGAATTTAAAGAAAAAGTTCAAACTGGCAACCTCTAAGGCATTAACAATAAGTGACTGATGTGGGAGAACAACATTGAGGACAAATATTGTACAATAAGTGACTGATGTGGGAGAACAACATTGAGGACAAATACTGTACAATAAGTGACTGATGTGGGAGAACACCATTGAGGACAAATATTGTACAATAAGTGACTGATGTGGGAGAACAACATTGAGGACAAATATTGTACAATAAGTGACTGATGTGGGAGAACAACATTGAGGACAAATATTGTACAATAAGTGACTGATGTGGGAGAACAACATTGAGGACAAATATTGTACAATAAGTGACTGATGTGGGAGAACAACATTGAGGACAAATATTGTACAATAAGTGACTGATGTGGGAGAACAACATTGAGGACAAATACTGTACAATAAGTGACTGATGTGGGAGAACAACATTGAGGACAAATATTGTACAATAAGTGACTGATGTGGGAGAACAACATTGAGGACAAATATTGTACAATAAGTGACTGATGTGGGAGAACAACATTGAGGACAAATATTGTACAATAAGTGACTGATGTGGGAGAACACCATTGAGGACAAATATTGTACAATAAGTGACTGATGTGGGAGAACAACATTGAGGACAAATATTGTACAATAAGTGACTGATGTGGGAGAACAACATTGAGGACAAATATTGTACAATAAGTGACTGATGTGGGAGAACAACATTGAGGACAAATACTGTACAATAAGTGACTGATGTGGGAGAACAACATTGAGGACAAATACTGTACAATAAGTGACTGATGTGGGAGAACAACATTGAGGACAAATATTGTACAATAAGTGACTGATGTGGGAGAACAACATTGAGGACAAATATTGTACAATAAGTGACTGATGTGGGAGAACAACATTGAGGACAAATATTGTACAATAAGTGACTGATGTGGGAGAACAACATTTAGGACAAATATTGTACAATAAGTGACTGATGTGGGAGAACAACATTGAGGACAAATACTGTACAATAAGTGACTGATGTGGGAGAACAACATTGAGGACAAATACTGTACAATAAGTGACTGATGTGGGAGAACAACATTGAGGACAAATATTGTACAATAAGTGACTGATGTGGGAGAACAACATTGAGGACAAATATTGTACAATAAGTGACTGATGTGGGAGAACAACATTGAGGACAAATATTGTACAATAAGTGACTGATGTGGGAGAACAACATTGAGGACAAATACTGTACAATAAGTGACTGATGTGGGAGAACAACATTGAGGACAAATACTGTACAATAAGTGACTGATGTGGGAGAACAACATTGAGGACAAATATTGTACAATAAGTGACTGATGTGGGAGAACAACATTGAGGACAAATATTGTACAATAAGTGACTGATGTGGGAGAACAACATTGAGGACAAATATTGTACAATAAGTGACTGATGTGGGAGAACAACATTGAGGACAAATATTGTACAATAAGTGACTGATGTGGGAGAACAACATTGAGGACAAATACTGTACAATAAGTGACTGATGTGGGAGAACAACATTGAGGACAAATACTGTACAATAAGTGACTGATGTGGGAGAACAACATTGAGGACAAATACTGTACAATAAGTGACTGATGTGGGAGAACAACATTGAGGACAAATACTGTACAATAAGTGACTGATGTGGGAGAACAACATTGAGGACAAATATTGTACAATAAGTGACTGATGTGGGAGAACAACATTGAGGACAAATATTGTACAATAAGTGACTGATGTGGGAGAACAACATTGAGGACAAATATTGTACAATAAGTGACTGATGTGGGAGAACAACATTGAGGACAAATATTGTACAATAAGTGACTGATGTGGGAGAACAACATTGAGGACAAATACTGTACAATAAGTGACTGATGTGGGAGAACAACATTGAGGACAAATATTGTATAATAAGTGACTGATGTGGGAGAACAACATTGAGGACAAATACTGTACAATAAGTGACTGATGTGGGAGAACAACATTTAGGACAAATACTGTACAATAAGTGACTGATGTGGGAGAACAACATTGAGGACAAATATTGTACAATAAGTGACTGATGTGGGAGAACAACATTGAGGACAAATATTGTACAATAAGTGACTGATGTTGGAGAACAACATTGAGGACAAATATTGTACAATAAGTGACTGATGTGGGAGAACAACATTGAGGACAAATATTGTACAATAAGTGACTGATGTGGGAGAACAACATTGAGGACAAATATTGTACAATAAGTGACTGATGTGGGAGAACAACATTGAGGACAAATATTGTACAATAAGTGACTGATGTGGGAGAACAACATTGAGGACAAATATTGTACAATAAGTGACTGATGTGGGAGAACAACATTGAGGACAAATACTGTACAATAAGTGACTGATGTGGGAGAACAACATTGAGGACAAATATTGTACAATAAGTGACTGATGTGGGAGAACAACATTGAGGACAAATATTGTACAATAAGTGACTGATGTGGGAGAACAACATTGAGGACAAATACTGTACAATAAGTGACTGATGTGGGAGAACAACATTGAGGACAAATACTGTACAATAAGTGACTGATGTGGGAGAACAACATTGAGGACAAATATTGTACAATAAGTGACTGATGTGGGAGAACAACATTGGGGACAAATATTGTACAATAAGTGACTGATGTGGGAGAACAACATTGAGGACAAATATTGTACAATAAGTGACTGATGTGGGAGAACAACATTGAGGACAAATACTGTACAATAAGTGACTGATGTGGGAGAACAACATTGAGGACAAATACTGTACAATAAGTGACTGATGTGGGAGAACAACATTGAGGACAAATATTGTACAATAAGTGACTGATGTGGGAGAACAACATTGAGGACAAATATTGTACAATAAGTGACTGATGTGGGAGAACAACATTGAGGACAAATATTGTACAATAAGTGACTGATGTGGGAGAACAACATTGAGGACAAATATTGTACAATAAGTGACTGATGTGGGAGAACAACATTGAGGACAAATATTGTACAATAAGTGACTGATGTGGGAGAACAACATTGAGGACAAATATTGTACAATAAGTGACTGATGTGGGAGAACAACATTGAGGACAAATACTGTACAATAAGTGACTGATGTGGGAGAACAACATTGAGGACACATATTGTACAATAAGTGACTGATGTGGGAGAACAACATTGAGGACAAATACTGTACAATAAGTGACTGATGTGGGAGAACAACATTGAGGACAAATATTGTACAATAAGTGACTGATGTGGGAGAACAACATTGAGGACAAATATTGTACAATAAGTGACTGATGTGGGAGAACAACATTGAGGACAAATATTGTACAATAAGTGACGTGACGCTGCGCATAAGAAGCGCGTGCGCATAATTGATGTACAGACAATCCTTCGCACTCGGCCACGTTGACCTCTTCATCCATTTTGAGTGTCACGTGGAAAGGAAATCAAATTTAGTTCATTTCGTCCAGTCTCTTGTGATCTAGCTAGAGAAGAGTGGACGACCGACCAGATGAGAGAAGAATGGACCCAGTGGACGGTCGACCAGATGAGAGAAGAATGGACCCAGTGGACGGTCGACCAGATGAGAGAAGAATGGACCCAGTGGACGGTCGACCAGATGAGAGAAGAATGGGCCCAATGGACGACCGACCAGATGAGAGAATAATGGGCCCAATGGACGACCGACCAGATGAGAGAATAATGGGCCCAATGGACGACCGACCAGATGAGAGAATAATGGGCCCAATGGACGACCGACCAGATGAGAGAATAATGGGTCCAATGGACGACCGACCAGATGAGAGAAGAATGGGCACGGTGGACGGCCAACCAGATGAGAGAATAATGGGCCCAATGGACGACCGACCAGATGAGAGAAGAATGGACCCAGTGGACGGCCAACCAGATGAGAGAATAATGGGCCCAATGGACGACCGACCAGATGAGAGAATAATGGGCCCAATGGACGACCGACCAGATGAGAGAAGAATGGGCCCAATGGACGACCGACCAGATGAGAGAAGAATGGGCCCAATGGACGACCGACCAGATGAGAGAATAATGGGCCCAATGGACGACCGACCAGATGAGAGAAGAATGGACCCAGTGGACGACCGACCAGATGAGAGAAGAATGGGCACGGTGGACGACCGACCAGATGAGAGAATAATGGGCCCAATGGACGGCCGACCAGAAGAGAGACGAATGTTGCCTCAAGCCTGACTGTCGGAGATGCGGAAGAGCGCCCCGGGAAGATATCGTGGAGGTCGCAGACAGGAGGTATATTCTATTGTTATATTATTTTGTGTCTGTGAGAAGATGATCATTGTAAAGCGTCATGATTTTATATTGTGTGTATGTGAAAAGTTGATTATTGTAATGTGTCACCATTTTACATTGTGTGTCCGTGAGAAGATGATTATTGTAAAGCGTCATCATTTTATATTGTATGTCTGTGACAAGATGATTATTGTAATGTGTCATCATTTTATATTGTGCGTCTGTGAGAAGATGATTATTGTAAAGCGTCATGATTTTATATTGTGTGTCTGTGAAAAGATGATTATTGTAATGTGTCATCATTTTACATTGTGTGTCTGTGAGAAGATGATCATTGTAAAGCGTTATCATTTTATATTGTGTGTCTGTGAAAAGATGATTATTGTAATGTGTCATCATTTTACATTGTGTGTCTGTGAGAAGATGATTATTGTAAAGCGTCATCATTTTATATTGTATGCCTGTGAGAAGATGATTATTGTAAAACGTCATCATTTTATATTGTGCGTCTGTGAGAAGATGATTATTGTAAAGCGTCATCATTTTACATTGTGTGTCTGTGAAAAGATGATTATTGTAAAGTGTCATATTTTTACATTGTGTGTCTGTGAAAAGATGATTATTGTAAAGTGTCATATTTTTACATTGTGTGTATGTGAAAAGATAATTAGTGTAAAATGTTATCATTTTACATTGGGTGTCTGTAGTCTGATGATCTAAGTGTTATCTTTAGCTGTTAATGTGGGTACTGTGAAAAAACGTGAAGAAAAAAATTAGCTTTAGGGATGGGACGGGAGAGGTGTCGGCAGTTAGAAGAAAGAGCGGAATGACGGAAGGATGAATAGATGGATTGACGGATATATGAATGGATATATAGGCATATGTGTAGATACGTATGTAAATGCGTAGGTAGGCAGGTAGAAGAACATTTATGTATCTACTGTTCTGGGTGGTATATGTACAGAAGTGAAGCACAGAAGACCTTAAGCAAAGGCTACATTTGAAATGATTGAAGAAGACATAACGAAACTCATTTTTGACATTTTATCCTTTGGCGTCTTGACAGAGAGTTGACAACATGCAATCAAGACTTGTCACTATAGGGTAAAACATTAGTGCCTAATGCTGAATGCTGTTTTAGTGAGCAGCTTCTCTTGTGGCTGAATCTGTCAATATTGGATAGACAGATCCGACCGCAGATTGAACAAGATGTATTTGCGTTGCCTAGCCTCATCTCCTTGCTCCTGTGCTTTTTATATTAGAATGTTAACACCATCTTTTCCTCGAGTGTTGTTTGTGCTGTTTTATTGTTTGTGTTCTCCGTGTGCATTGATTTCATGCCAGACTTTCCCAGTTTCTTTTGTTGATAGAGAATACACTCAAAGAATGGGGGATGGGTAGTCTAGGGGTACGCCGTCGAGTTCAGGACAGGAACGACCTTGGGTTCAAAACCCACCAGAAGCTGTGATGATTTTAAAAAAATAGAAAAATTAATCCGCGGTTTCTTTAGGACGTTACCCATCTCTGATCCCTTAGATGTTGAGATTCGATATCCAGCCCTCTCGGATAACGGCAATAAACAGGTGGTCCCGTGTGCTAAAGATCCCTTGACAGTTAAAAGAGTAATCCATCAAATCGAAAAGAGTAATCCATCAATATGGCTGCTGCCTGGGCGGAAAAATTGTCGGCGAAAAACCTACCCACATCGTGTATCCCTGACAGTGCTACGGAATTCGTCCACGTCGGCCAGGATTTTCCTCAGATGTTCTTAAGATTCTTGAGGAGGATATCGGAGCACCTATCGGTTCATCCGATGTGCACTGCTGGTGAACCTAACAACAAACAAGCACTCAAGGAAGTCCTGCCTTATATTCCAGCACTGGTCCTACCTTTGGTCTCTCTCCGTCCCTAAGTGCTCCATGCAATAATCGTTTGGGAATACGCTTGTTATCCATTTTTCTTATATGATCCAACCACCTTAATCTCTGACTCCAAAGTGTTGCCATGATGGATGGGAGTTTGGCTCGTTGCAAGACAACAGAATTGGCTACTTTGTTCTGTTAGTTGATACATCTGTATTTATTATCGTGCGAAGGAAACACGCAGGAACGCGTTTTAACAAGACGTTAAGAAAAGAAGCTCTTCTGTGTTTTGTAGAGCCAGACCTGACATACAGAAGTCAATCACAGACAATCAGACCACAGACAATCAGACCACAGACAATCAGACCACAGACAATCAGACCACAGACAATCAGACCACAGACAATCAGACCACAGACAATCAGACCACAGACAATCAGACCACAGACAATCAGACCACAGACAATAAAATCGTTTGAGGTCATAAAAATGTGGTTTTACATAAAAAAAAGGTTGAGAAAACTGGTCAGCTAACAAGAGTATCAAAGACGATCTAAAGGAAGTCAAAAAAAAAAAAGTCCAACACTATACAGAGACAGTCATCATATTTAGCTGCTACAGTATGGTATGGTAACAGTTGGGATATATTGTAACAACAGGAAAAATTGAAGGAATAAAAGACGATAAAAAACAATGATAATGATTCCAGTACTATTAACACTACAGTACTGCTGGCACGCATGTTATATATCTAGTACTGTTAGCATTGACACCAAAAGAAAAGAATCTATTGGGCACTGCTTTGAAGTGGAATAAGATCTGTGTAATTGTGGTTCATTTATCCGGGGACAAACAGTCAGCTTTGAGTTGCGGACTATTTTCATCTCTGGAGTTGACAGACTTCTTTGCCTACACTTACATTCATTAGTTATAGTTAATATAATTTGGCATAACGTAACTGATAACATAATATAATACAATACAACATAACACAATAAAATATATTACAACTGTTTACATATAACATACATGGTACTGCTTTCGCATAAACATAAATTGCACTGCCTACATATAAACACAAATGGTACTATTTACGCATAACATACTTGGTACTGTTTACACATAACATACAATGATACATGGTACTGCTTACACATAAACACGCATAGTATTGTTAACACATAACATGCACGGTACTGCTTAAACATAACATGCATGGAACTGCTTACACATATGCACACAGGATACTGCTTACGCATAAATATAAATTGCACTGCTTACACATAAACACAAATGGTACTATTTACACATAAACATACGTGGTACTTTTAACACATAAACATACATTTTACTGCTTACACATAAACACACATGATAATGCTTACACATAAACATACATGCCATTGTTTACACATACATGACACTTATGAAAGACAAAAGTATACACAATTTTAAACATTTATATATAATATAAATTACTATAAATATTTATAAACATTTAATAATGTATAAAGATATGTATAATGTACTGACCGTTCGACGTCAACACCTAGAATCGATGTCCACGCCTAGAATTACGTCCACCACACGTAGAATTGTGTCCACACCTAGAATTGTGTCCACCACACCTAGAATTGTGTCCACCACACCTTGAATCGTGTCCACACCTAGAATGGTGTCTTGGTCAGGATAAGGCCATCCGGCAACACGACATTGTGCGAGTCTGCTCTTAGCTTGTTCCAGCCAACAACCTGAAGCTGGTTCCAGCCATGCTGCGGGTGACACGATCTGCTGCTACTCATCATGGAAGTTATTGGTGACAAACATTGTCTACGGAACACCGTTCGGTCATGCTTGATCGTTTCTGAGTAAAAAGTTAAAAAAATAAAACGATAATTTGTAGCCGGAACAAGACACTGAATCTTGCGTTAAATAACTCATCCCCTTCCAAAGATTGTTCCATGTTATCCTCGTCATCTGCATCTCTGCTTCCACCTATCTTCACCATGAATATATGGGTCTTACTTTTTGTCTTTTCCCTGGGGATTCCAAGAAAGGGCATGTCGTGTAATACTCTCTGTTGGCTTCTGCAGTGTGTGTCCTATCCAGCAACATCGTCTGTGTCTATCTCTTTGTCAAATGGTATTTGACTGGTACTTTCCCATAATTCTACGTTAGTGATTTTGTCCTGCCATTTCAATATTTTTATTCTGCGCAAGCATCTATTAACGAAGGCATGTATCTTCGTGATTGTCATTTTTATTGCTCTCCATGTTTCACAGCCATATTACAGGACTGAATCAACACTGAAGTCAAAAATGTTTATGTTTGCATTCAACTTAATTTCTTTGAATTTCCATATGTTTCCTAGTGCAACGAATGTTCCTCTTGCTTTTTGTATCCTTAATGTGTTATCTTTCTCTGTTCCTCTTTCTTTGTCTATATTCATCATCATCATTATCATCATTGAGTGCCGTCTCCGCATCGAAGGTTGGCTACCATGGAGCACCATTCCGATCTGTCTCTTGCTTTGATCGTGCAGATTGTTATAGGCTGACTTGTTCATCTTTCGATGCTACTGGTCCATGTTAGTCTTGGTTTGCCTCTACCTCTTTTACCTTCATTTTCCAAGATTACTTTTGTAGGCTGCTGTGCCTTTTAACATGCTCCAAAAATGTAATTTGTCTTATTTTAATTGTGTTTAGTAGTTCTCTTTTTCTTTTTTAGTTTTTTAAAGACCCCATCATTTGTTTTCTTTTTCTCCCATCCAGTTCTTCCTATTCTCTAGATCTACATTTCAAAAGCTTCAATTTTTTGTTCTGCTTTCTTGTCTAATGTCCATGTTTCTGCATTATACAGGAATGTTGAGAAGAAATAACATTTTGGTATGTTTAGTTTTAGCCTTGGTTTTATTTGTTTTGATATAAGCATATTTTTCATGGCATTAAAATTACTTGTGTAAATGCTTATATTACTACCCGGATAGATATAAAGTGTACGTCTAGTAGAGGTATTTCTTCTATTGTTATTTGGTCTTTTCCAACTGCATTAATTCTCATAATGTTGGTCTTTCCTCTATTTATTTTCAGTCCCATCTGTTGTGATCTCTCATCAAGTATGCTCATTTTATGTTGCATTTGTTGATTATATGATAGGAGAGCTATATCGTCAGTAAAGCCAAAGTTATTATTAAGTTGCTTAGTCAGTGACCACTGGATTCCATTTATGTTGTTCTGGGTTATTTTCAGAGAAATGAAAATTGAATGCATCCCTGCCGTACTGATGTTATTATTTAGAATGCTTCTGTAAGCTGCCCTTCGGTTACACTACACTTCATACATTGTTCTTATCAGGTTAATAAACTGTATACGTTACACAGCTGTGAGCACACTAATTCACAGAAATAATGTTACGTTGGTAGCGTATAGACATTTATTAACAAAAAATTAACTTAAATTACAAAATAGCAATTTGATTTAAGATTGGTGAGCTTTACAAAAGAGAACAACACAATTTGTTGAAAAGAGTAATAGGTGTCTGTGCTTAGAATAAAGAGTCTTTGACAGAAACTAACAAGGCCGTCACAAAGATAAGAAAGAATTTGAAAGAACACAAGTCACTGACAGAGAGTAACAGAGACAAACAAGAATAACATTTTGGAAAGAATAATAATTTCTTGTTGCCAAAAGAAATAGATAAGTCTTTTTTAAAAAAAAATAGAATAATACTTCGGAAGAAATAATGTCTTTATAAGTGAATACTAATGTCTTCTTTTTGAATGAGATAATGAATCTTTGACAGAAAATAGTCACGTTTTGGAAGGGAATCATTGATCTTCAAGAGAATATAAAAGGAATAGTTGATCTTCAAGAGAATATAAAGGGAATAGTTGATCTTCAAGAGAATATAAAAGGAATAGTTGATCTTCAAGAGAATATAAAAGGAATAGTTGATCTTCAAGAGAATATAAAGGGAATAGTTGATCTTCAAGAGAATATAAAGGGAATAGTTGATCTTCAAGAGAATATAAAGGGAATAGTTGATCTTCAAGAGAATATAAAGGGAATAGTTGATCTTCAAGAGAATATAAAGGGAATAGTTGATCTTCAAGAGAATATAAAGGGAATAGTTGATCTTCAAGAGAATATAAAGGGAATAGTTGATCTTCAAGAGAACATCATGGAATTAAGTGAGAATGGTTCTTTTAAAGAAAACAAATCGTTTAATAAAACGTAATAATAATGAAGCTGTGTTAGAAAGTGTTCCTTGTTTCCTCATATTCCAAGTCCGGCTTGTTGCAGTTTCCTTATATTCCAAGTCCGGCTTGATGCAGTTTCCTCATATTCCAAGTCCGGCTTGTTGCAGTTTCCTCATATTCCAAGTTCGGCTTGTTGCAGTTTCCTCATATTCCAAGTCCGGCTTGTTGCAGTTTCCTTATATTCCAAGTCCGGCTTGTTGCAGTTTCCTCATATTCCAAGTCCGGCTTGTTGCAGTTTCCTCATATTCCAAGTTCGGCTTGTTGCAGTTTCCTCATATTCTAAGTCCGACTTGTTGCAGTTTCCTCATATTCCAAGTTCGGCTTGTTGCAGTTTCCTCATATTCCAAGTCCGGCTTGTTGCAGTTTCCTCATATTCCAAGTCCGGCTTGCTGTCAGAGCTACTGAGTTTAGTGCTCTGTGCACGCTGTGAGCTGTGTTATCATCCAGATCGATCATGTTTCGATATTACGATTGCTTACGATGAATGATGATATCATATGGCGAAGGACAGATAGTTGCATTCACTTTCTGTGCAGCTACGCCTTATGTCTTTTGGCGCGTGCTATGGCTGCTTTGATCGGTACTGCAGCTACATTTTTTTGTTTGTATCCTTCAATGAGATTTTGTGTTAATTCGGATGATTCCACTGGCACGGGCGGTTGATCAATTATGGATTTTAGTTCGTTTGTAGTGATACTGAGGTCATCGATGAACTACAACCACAACTACAATAATAATGACCTTCTGATACGAGCAATATAAGTCTTTGAATGAAATAGTGAGGTTGGAAAAGATCACAACAAAACCACTGAGAGATCACAACAAACCCATTGAGACATCACAACAAAACCACTGAGAGATCACAACAAACCCATTGAGACATCACAACAAAACCACTGAGAGATCACAACAAAATCATTGAGAGATCACAACTAAACCACTGAGATATCACAACAAAATCATTGAGAGATCACAACTAAACCACTGAGATATCACAACAAAATCATTGAGAGATCACAACAAACCCATTGAGACATCACAACAAAACCACTGAGAGATCACAACAAACCCATTGAGACATCACAACAAAACCACTGAGAGATCACAACAAACCCATTGAGACATCACAACAAAACCACTGAGAGATCACAACAAAATCATTGAGAGATCACAACTAAACCACTGAGATATCACAACAAAATCATTGAGAGATCACAACATAACCACTGAGAGATCACACCAAAACCACTGAGATATCACAACTAAACCACTGAGAGAATACAACAAAACCACTGAGAGATCACAACAAAACCACTGAGAGATTCCAACAAAACCATTGAGAGATCACACCAAAACCACTGAGAGATCATAACTAAACCACTGAGAGATCACAACAAAACCACTTAGAGAATACAACTAATCATTGAGAGAATACAACTAATCACTAAGAGAATACAATTAATCACTGAGAGAATACAACTAATCACTGAGAGAATATAACTAATCACCGAAAGAATACAACTAATCACTGAGAGAATACAACTAATCACTAAGAGAATACAACTAATCACTAAGAGAATACAACTAATCACTAAGAGAATACAGCTAATCACCGAGAGAATACAAATAATGACCGAGAGGATACAACTAATCACCAAGAGAGCACCACGAATTACCAAGACAGCAAAACGAGATTTTGAACCAAGCAAAAAAGAGAGACTTTAAAAGAAAAAATCACATCAAAAAGACTAAAACTATGATCATAAAAAAAGGAAATACTCAAAACCCACAAGTGGATATCAAAATTGAAGGAATAGACCTGGAGATAGTTCAGAACTACAACTACCTTGGGCATACTATAACCAGTGATGGAAAATGTACAACTGAAATAAACAAAAGAATAGGAATGGCAAAAAGTAATTTTAATGTCATGAAGAACATACTAACATCAAAACAAATAACACCAGGGCTAAAACTAAGAATAGCAAAATGTTACATCTTCTCAATATTCCAATATGGTGCAGAAACATGGACAAAAATGGTCTTGTGGATATATAGAAGAATAGGTAGAATTGGATGGAAGGAAAAGAAAACAAACGACGAAGTCCCAAAACAGCTAAAAATGAAAAGAGAACTACTAAACACAATTCAAACAAGACAAATGCTAATTTTGGGCCATGTTAAAAGACACAACAGCCTACTAAAAGTAATCATGGAGGGGAAAATACACGGTAAAAGAGGCAGAGGCAGACCAAGACTAACATGGACGAGTAACATCAAAAGATGGACACGTGAGCCTATGACAACCTGCACTATCAAAGCAAGAGACAGAGCAGAATGGCGCTCCATGGTAGCCAACCTTCGTTGCGGAGATGGCACTCGATGATGATGATTAAAAGAAAATAACGAAATTTTAAATACAAACGGTGACAACAAAATATGTGCATGCTTCAACAAATTAACTAGGTCTTAAAAAACAAAGAATCACAAGAAACAAGGTTTTAACAAGTATTTTAAGAAGAATTATTCCAGATTTGTAAAGAGAATGACGGAAACGTGTTACTATAGACTTCTCTGCTGGTAATAATTACATCCTTAGAAGTGTAGTCATTATAGAACAAACTTACCTGCATACCAGGTGAATCTTCTAGGTCTTGTAGAACAGGTGTAGATGTTCCAAGCGGTACAGGGTAGGTTATATATAGATAGGAAGAGGGTAGTTTTACCAAAATTACAGATCTTGAGTGCGCGACAACTTGTGCTGCAAGCTCGGCTCCTCGATGACTCACGAAACTTGCACCGCTAACCGTGTTTGTGGCGTTGTGATTGAACGCAGGCTTCACGTTCCAGTGGGAGCTGGTTCGTTACTACTCGAATACAGCAGAATAAATATGTACATGACTCATTTAGGTGGGGAAGGTGATAACAAAGACCGGCCTCTTTCATCTAACAATGTAAGTAAGTAAAGTACCCCCGTCACGCCAAGTGGCGTATAGGGAAATATTGTGTTAGTGACCCTATATTTTACAGACCTTCAGCACATGATTTTTGGGGTAATGTGGTCAGTATTACGCCCGTGCTGCTTTACTTTCCCAGAAAAAATCCGGTACCCATTTAAGGCTGGGTGAACCCGAAAGCCGTCGGTTGGGATCGAACCCTACCCCTTGTCCGTGGTAGTCCAGTTCACTAACCACTGAGCTATCGCGGCTCCCATCTAACAATGCATTGGTTCATAATGTTGTTCGTTTCTGCTGCATTGATGGACCTTTAACTGATGTGCTATCTCCGCATCGAAGGTTATCTACCATGGAGCGTCATCTCACTTGATGGAGTTAGCGGTGAGCCTATCTAAAGCAACAACGACTGGCGATCAGAGTCACCGCTGGGATCCATGCCAATACGAGTTAGCGGTGAGCCTATCTAAAGCAGCATCGACTGGCGATCAGAATCACCGCTGGGATCTATGCCAATACGAGTTAGCGGTGAGCCTATCTAAAGCAGCATCGACTGGCGATCAGAATCACCGCTGGGATCTATGCCAATACGAGTTAGCGGTGAGCCTATCTAAAGCAGCATCGACTGGCGATCAGAATCACCGCTGGGATCTATGCCAATACGAGTTAGCCATGAGACTGGTTTGACAAACTGAATGCAGTAAAACTAAAGTGACCCGCACATCCCGATTTTTCCGGGACAGTCACTTTTAAAAAAAATTGTTTTTTCAACCTTTGTCCCGGATTTGTTACTGCCCCGTATTTAAAACGATTTTTTAGCCTTTGTCCCGGATTTGTTACTGCCCCGTATTTAAAACGATTTTTTAGCCTTTGTCCCGGATTTGTTACTGCCCCGTATTTAAAACGATTTTTAGCCTTTGTCCCGGATTTGTTACTGCCCCGTATTTAAAACGATTTTTTAGCCTTTGTCCCGGATTTGTTACTGCCCCGTATTTAAAACGATTTTTTAGCCTTTGTCCCGGATTTGTTACTGCCCCGTATTTAAAACGATTTTTTAGCCTTTGTTCCGGATTTGTTAAAATACATTTGCGGCGCCTCACAGCACCAGAGCTGGAAGTTGTCAGCGACCCACAGCTGTATATCGCTTGCGCCAGGATCGGTGAACCAGAACTATCCATACCCTGCTCCACCTCTCCGTGGTGCCTCTAGTAACAGACTAACCTGTCTAGTCTGGCCACGCGAGTAGGGATCAAAGAGGGAAGACAACACGGTACTAAAAAATGTCATGCTCAAGTCGGATGTTTTGGGCCGAAAGGCGCAAATATCAGTTATACATATATGATATTCTCTCTAAAACCCCAGTTATCAATGCTATAGTTGATATGATATTCTCTCTAAAACCCCAGTTATCAATGTTATAGTTGATATGATATTCTCTCTAAAACCCTTGTTATCAATGTTACAGTTGATATGATATTTTCATTACAACCCTAGTTATAAATGATATAGTTGATATGGTATTCTCTCTAAAACATCAGTTATCAATGTTGTAGTTTATACGATATTTTCTCTAAAACACAAGTTATAAATGCTACAGTTGATATGATATTCTCTCTAAAACCCTCGTTATAAATGCTACTGTTGATACGATATTCACTCTAAAACCCTACTCAGCAATGCAATAGTTGATATGATATTCTCTCTAAAACCCTAGTTATCAATGCTGTAGTTTATACGATATTCTCTCTAAAACCCCAGTTATCAATGCTGTAGTTTATATGATATTCTCTCTAATACCCCAGTTATAAATGCTACTGTTGATACGATATTCTCTCTAAAACCCTACTCAGCAATGCAATAGTTGATATGATATTCTCTCTAAAACCACAGTAATCAATGCTATAGTTGATATGATATTCTCTCTAAAACCCCAGTTATAAATGTTATAGTTGATATGATATTCTCTCTAAAACCCCAGTTATCAATGCTATAGTTTATATGCTATTCTCTCTAAAACCCCAGTTATCAATGCTGTAGTTGATATGCTATTCTCTCTAAAACCCCAGTTATCAATGCTGTAGTTGATGCGATATTCTCTCTAAAACTCCAGTAATCAATGCTATAGCTGATATGATATTCTCTCTAAAACCCCATTAATCAATGCTATAGTTGATATGATATTCTCTTTAAAACCCCAGTAATCAATGCTATAGTTGATATGATATTCTCTCTAAAACCCCAGTTAGCAATGCTGTAGTTGATGCGATATTCTCTCTAAAACCCCAGTTAGCAATTCTGTAGTTGATATGATTTTCTTTCTGAAATCTCACGTTAAACCAATAAGATACAACAAAATGTAACTGAATGTTCTTGACGCTGGTGTGAGAATTAATTAGCGCAAGGATTCACTGGTGTTAAAGCCCGTATTAAAAAAAAAAAAAAGAATGACCAATGACATATTGTATGGATGATGTGGTCGGTATCACGCAAGACCGCCATGAGTCAACAGAAATATTGTACACATTTTCAGAGGATTGGGAACCCTGGTCAAGAATGAAACATTCGTCACATGTGACAATTGTTAAACTTGGTCTAGTCACCAGCAGCGGACAGTTAGAACTTTCTTGGCTTCATCATAAAATAAAGTCCCCAAAAATTGCTAAGAGACTTTAAAACTTTTAAGATCTGAGAATGGTTGGCGTGTCATTTGGGATGAGCACCTCTTGTGACGTGAAAATGTTAATTTGTTTAGCCGACATTTCTATATAGCTTTATTTTAGCTTCAAATCTCAACAGTAGACTGGCAAGCGAAGCCCACAACAAGATGTCCGCCCTCATTGTGCCTGTCTCAAGTTCGTGGTTGTAAGTTACTGTTCACTATTCAGGAAAGATGAGCGAAACCGCCTTCAAGTTTCAGCCAAGAGCTAATTCAGCTTCAGACAGGTGACTTATGATATCACTTGATGTACCCAACAAAACGTAATGCCAATCTGCTAAACTAGTGTGTAGTGTAGTGTAGGTGTAGGGTAGGACGATTTGTTGTTGTTGACAAACTGGCTCCAACTCCACGCATCTCTTCCTTGTGTAGAGTAGCAGTAGCAGGGTGCCTTGGTTGTTAGTTAATCCTAATAAAGCTTCATTTGCATGGCTCCCCCGTAACAATCATCTCGTTAACGCAGAAACACAGGTGGGACGAATGGAAGCTGATGAAGTGACCAGGGACAAGTGAAAAAACATATGTAGGAAAACAAAACGAACGGTATGGTTAAATAAACGCTTTAACTTTAACTTGACTTAAACTTAATAAGTTTAATAAGTCAAAGTGGACGACACAAATTAGAACGTTTCGGCTCAATAGGCATTCAGCAGGAACAAACATACATTTTTACAACACACACAGATATGTATTTAAAATAATAAATAATGAAAAAGTAATTTTGAACTAGAATGAAAAATAAAAGTTAAAAAAATAATAGTCTTCCCTGAGCACTGTGGCCAGAAGGAAAATGAACGTTAGTGTGCACCGGGTACCCTGTATTGTGTGGATGCACCCAGAAAATGTATGCATAACCAAAAGTTCCCACACACAGGTCCATGTGTATACACAAAGTGCAAAGAACAGACCAGAAGAATACAGGATACCCGAAAGGAGGAAAGATTGAGATAAAGAGTGGGGTAAGAATATAGGGGATAGCTGAAGGCTCACTGCAATGGGGCCTAACAATGATGATTAATGACCTAACAAAAGATTTTAGACCATCAGTTCAAATAATCAATGACTGCACAAAAGATTTTAGACCATCAGTTCAAATAATCAATGACCGCACAAAAGATTTTAGACCATCCGTTCAAATAATCAATGACCTAACAAAAGACTTTAGACCATTCGTTCAAATAATTAATGACCGCAGTGTTAACACTAAGTGATATATCAGGATAAATTACTAATATAGAACAAATATTGTCGACCTTTGTACGCAGATACTTCTAAGTACTCAGATGTAATTATTGAAAGTAAAGAAAAACAACCAGAGCCTATGCTTGTTGATGTGCGCTATGCAATAAAAAAAATTGGTAAAGAGGGAAGTCACCAGGATGTAATGATATTCTAGCTGAATTCATCCAGATTGGAGGGGAGGCTAATGTTTGTATTTTTAATGTGTGAAGATTTGGAAAAGTGCTGACCGGCCACAAGCTTGGAAAAGTGCTGACCGGCCACAAGCTTGGAAAAGTGTTGACCTGCCACAAGCCTGGAAAAGTGCTGATCAGCCACAAGCTTGGAAAAGTGTTGACCTGCCACAAGCCTGGAAAAGTGCTGATCAGCCACAAGCCTGGAAAAGTGCAGACCGGCCACAAGCTTGGAAAAGATCAGCGTAAATCCCCTTTCCAAAGGAAGAAAATTGCCGGAACCACATCTTTAACATAAGAAAGGTCTTTGAGGAGTGTAGACAATACAATATAGAATAGTGTACGTGTTTCATAAATTACAGGGAGTCAGTAGTGGGGTGTAACGTACACTCCTACAAGGTATGATGACAGCTTTACAAAAAAAGAACACAACAAAATACTGACGTTTCAGCCTTTATGCTGCCTTTTTCAGGAAATAAGAACAACAACAACAAATAATGAGGCACAGATAATTATGACTACATCTAGGATGATTTGGACAGGTAAGTTAGGGAGAAGTGGACGGAGGGATAAGAGATAAGATGATGAAATGAGAGAGAAATATGTGCTACATGTTGGAGGATAGATGAAATGTGGAAATATGAAAGTATAAGTATATATATAGAAATGATAATATATAAAGTGAGACTTATTTTGTAGGTAGAATCCATCCGCTCACCATAACAGATGGCTCTCCAATACTGGAGGAAGGGCTTCCTGGTTGTTCAGTCACATGGTAAGATCAGAGGTCTTGGAATGCCAGATTCTCGAGTGATGTCGTACAGATGTTCACGGCATCTTACCCCGAGACAGCATCTGTCCACGAGATAGCATCCTGATTTGCCTATGTGGGTCACCTTACAGCACTTACATATGATGGCATAGATAATGTTAAGTGATGTACAAGTGAATCCCTCTCTGATCTCAAAAGGACCATTGGGGAAGAGAACTGTATCTCTTGTAGTCTGTGTAAAACTTGCAACCACGTCCTCCAGACAGATCTGCAACAACCAACTGTGAAGACTTCCTTTTCTTCTTTTTTCCTTCATGTGCCATTCAGCATTGAGGGAGATTAATCTGCGGTCTTTTGCTCTTCTGTTGGTCTCTGCTGCTGTTATGCTTCCTAGTGTTTCGAATATTTCATCAGTCCATCTTTTTCGTGGTCGACCCTTGGATCTGGTATTCTTGTAGTTTTTACTGAAGGCTTATTGTGTTATATTTTGGTCTTTCTATCTTATACGAGGCGCGCGTGGCCATGCAGCTAAAACCACTGTTCCACTGGCTGAAAAGCTGACGTTCGGTGTTCGAAGCCCGCGGTAGACAGAAAGGATTTTTTTCTATCAGGGGTGAAATAAAAATCATGAGTCGCACACGTGGCGACTGCTTGACCAAGCGGCCTTTGTCCCTCTGGTTCTATCGTTGTCCCCCGACATACACCAGCAATGGTACTATGTGTCGTAAAGATAGTTGTTTTTTTTTTCTTTATATTATACATGGTCAAACCATTTTATCTCTTTCTTTATGTATTCAATGGCTGGAATTATTACTAAACTTTTTTTCTCAGCTGTTCACTTCTGATCTAACAGCAATTTTCTGATTAATACATTTCATCTCGGCAGTGGTTATTATTCTTGAATCTAGCGTCCGGGTTTGGCATTGGTAACACAGCTTTGGAATGAAAATAGTGTTACAGAATGCCTGTTTTGCCTGTAGATTTATTTCTTTGTTCAACAATAGTATTGACATCTGTCCAATAATTTGACATGCTTTATTGCATCTTGAGTCTTGCTGTTGATTGCAAATTATTGCTTGTCACTAGACTTCTTAAATATTAAAATTCTTCCACTAGTTTTGTCTACCTTCTATCATTAACTTGATGGTCAGTTTTTCTTTTGCTGTGTTCATGGCTTCTGTCTTTTTGGTATCAATTTTCATGAAATGGGTGAGTACCTGTGATATTAAGCTTATTTAAGTGTTCTTGTAGGTCATCTATTTTTCCATGTATTAGTGCCTAATCTATTGGTGCCACATTTGGCCTGTACAGAGCTTGAGGGCTTTCACGGTTTATGTTGGAGGTAGCACTGTGAAGGAAAACAGTGGAGTTTTCACACTGAGTACAATTAGTATGACTATGTACGTTATGGCTGTTACTAAAGCATTGACATGGCTTGAGACACATATACACATGTTTCCTCTGTGAATCAATCAGTGTGCTCAGAAAGATTACTGGTTGTGCTCACAAAGATAACTGACTGTGCTCACAAAGATAACTGGCTGTGCTCACAAAGATAACTGACTGTGCTCACAAAGATAACTGGCTGTGCTCACAAAGATAACTGGCTGTGCTCACAAAGATTACTGGTTGTGCTCACAAAGATTACTGGCTGTGCTCACAAAGATTACTGACTGTGTTCACAAAGATTACTGGTTGTGCTCACAAAGATTACTGGTTGTGCTCGCAAAGATTACTGGTTGTGCTCGCAAAGATTACTGGTTGTGCTCGCAAAGATTACTGGTTGTGCTCACAAAGATTACTGGTTGTGCTCACAAAGATAACTGACTGTGCTCACAAAGATAACTGGCTGTGCTCGCAAAGATTACTGGTTGTGCTCACAAAGATTACTGGTTGTGCTCACAAAGATAACTGACTGTGCTCACAAAGATAACTGGCTGTGCTCACAAAGATTACTGGTTGTGCTCACAAAGATAACTGGCTGTGCTCACAAAGATAACTGACTGTGCTCACAAAGATAACTGGCTGTGCTCACAAAGATAACTGACTGTGCTCACAAAGATTACTGGCTGTGCTCACAAAGATAACTGGCTGTGCTCACAAAGATAACTGACTGTGCTCACAAAGATTACTGGTTGTGCTCACAAAGATTACTGGCTGTGCTCACAAAAATTACTGGCTGTGCTCACAAAGATTACTGGCTGTGCTCACAAAGATTACTGGCAGTGCTCACAAAGATTACTGGTTGTGCTAACAAAGATTACTGTTTGTGCTCACAAAGATTACTGGTTGTGCTCGCAAAGATTACTGGTTGTGCTCACAAAGATTACTGGCTGTGCTCACAAAAATTACTGGCTGTGCTCACAAAGATTACTGGCTGTGCTCACAATGATTACTGTTTGTGCTCACAAAGATTACTGGTTGTGCTCGACAGTAATTGTTAGAGTTTCAGGGAGGGCTGGTCTGACAAAAGTCTGCTAATTTTCATGCCAGGACATATGGGTATAAGAGGTAATGAGCCTGCTGACTGGCATGCCGGGACATATGGGTGTAAGAGGTAATGAGCCTGCTGACTGGCATGCCAGGACATATGGGTGTAAGAGGTAATGAGCCTGCTGACTGGCATGCCGGGACATATGGGTATAAGAGGTAATGAGCCTGCTGACTGGCATGCCAGGACATATGGGTGTAAGAGGTAATGAGCCTGCTGACTGGCATGCCGGGACATATGGGTGTAAGAGGTAATGAGCCTGCTGACTGGCATGCCGGGACATATGGGTGTAAGAGGTAATGAGCCTGCTGACTGGCATGCCGGGACATATGGGTGTAAGAGGTAATGAGCCTGCTGACTGGCATGCCAGGACATATGGGTGTAAGAGGTAATGAGCCTGCTGACTGGCATGCCAGGACATATGGGTGTAAGAGGTAATGAGCCTGCTGACTGGCATGCCGGGACATATGGGTGTAAGAGGTAATGAGCCTGCTGACTGGCATGCCGGGACATATGGGTGTAAGAGGTAATGAGCCTGCTGACTGGCATGCCGGGACATATGGGTGTAAGAGGTAATGAGCCTGCTGACTGGCATGCCAGGACATATGGGTGTAAGAGGTAATGAGCCTGCTGACTGGCATGCCAGGACATATGGGTATAAGAGGTAATGAGCCTGCTGACTGGCATGCCAGGACATTTGGGTGTAAGAGGTAATGAGCCTGCTGACTGGCATGCCAGGACATATGGGTGTAAGAGGTAATGAGCCTGCTGACTGGCATGCCAATTTGACTGATTTTAAGGGGGGGGGAGGGGAAATGGACTGTTGTGACATTCTGAATGCCCTCAGAGATGCTGGACAAAAAATGCACTCAAAATATAACTTTGAATCTGCAACCATGAATAGACTGAATGAATATCATGTCAAGGTGGGAAATGCCAGATGGGAGCACTACACAGAAAGCCAAAGAAGACTTGTCCGCCAACACAGTGCTGGTGTTATTGATCACTGCATGTTGAGGGATATACTTTGGAGGAGATTTGAGTACTTCTGGACTTGTCCAATGTTCTTTGACGGTGATCTGTCAACTAAACATACACAACTTTAGGCTGAACTTTTCACAGACTTTTCTGCTTAGTAAACATTTGTCTAAACAAGTCACAAGATGTAAGTGGCACCAAGATGCCACAATTGAAATATTATCCTTTAAGTACATTCACTTTCTTCAACTGATAGTTTAGTGGTACTAAGATTCCACAATTGAAATATTATCCTTTAAGTACATTCACTTTCTTCAACTGATGGTTGAGCTTGTTTCTGTACAGACTATATGATTTAGGAAGGGAAATCATTCCCAAATAATTTAATGGAGCTAACTAAATTTATAAATGAACAAATACATAAATTTCTCTAGTAATGGTATGGGCTTGTATTTGGTATTTGAAGCTGTACTATGTTCTATACTTTTGATATGTTACCATTGTTGCTTTATTAAATCAATTTATATATGACCCTTTTTGTCTTGTCACGCGGTCTAGTGGATGATATTGTGTTTATTTTTTGGGAGGTTTTGTTTTTGTAGAGCAGCTTCTCTCGTGGCTAATTCTACCAATGTTTGACAAACACACATGGCCACAGAATGAACAAGTCAGGCCCATTGATCCACAGGGTTATCCATCCTTTTTCATGAGTCTTTTCTCTTCTATGTTTTGCCTTAGCACAGTCTCAAATGATGTTATACTATTCTTATACATGCTCTCCATGATGTGCGATCACTTACCAGATGTTCCCAGTCATTTTCACGGATGGAGTAGTCATTCAGAGATGATTTACAGATATCTCTAAAATCAATAGAAACATTGTTTATGCACATATTTTGCTACTGATGTCAGACATGGACAATTCTTGATGGACACCAGCTTAAAATAACAAGCAAAATTAAATATATAAGTAAAGTTGTAAACAAAACTAGAAGAGACAAAATAAGAGATCAAACCTGGAGAAAAATTAGCATATTGAACAACAAAGAATCAAATGATGTGGACATTTTACCAGAATGAAACAACTTACATGAAAACATCAGGCTGTAGACTAAATGGGAAAGATATGGATAGATGAAATCAAAGAAACATTAACTGAATAGAACATGACAGCTCAGACTACAGAGCTGGCGAGTATACCTTCTCCTCCCTGTGACATGGCACAAGCAGTGGTTATCAAAGAAACATTAACTGAATAGAACATGACAGCTTAGACTACAGAACTGGTGAGTATACCTTCTCCCCCCTGTGACATGACACAAGCAGTGGTTATCAAAGAAAGCTTGCCCTAAATTTAAGGATTTTAATAACAAACATGTAAAAAAAAATCAGTCCTTTGGCACAACTGAATCAATAAATACATTTGAATATGTATGGTCATGTCAACCCAAAAATTGTAATGAATAATGGCTTTCTGAGCTGCATCTAATTTGTGATTATTATCCAGTACTCTCTTTCCTCTAGCTGATGATTAAGGTAATAAGTGGTTCATTATATCAAAGAATATAAATATATGGAAGGAACTTGCATGGGCACTAGTTTCTCAGCTTCAGTTTAATTAGGCATGTCATCTTTATGTATCAGTTCTTTCCATTCTTTGTTCAATTTATTCATCCTGATCTAGACTTGGAAATTTGTGTGCAAGATAAGCAATTATGGTGTTGCTTAATTTATATGTTGTAAAATAATTAAGCAAATTTAATTTATAAACATATTTTTTGTTCTAAATAATTTGATATGTTATAAAAATTCCTAACACATTTACCTTTCAGCATTGAGGGGAGCTTTAATTTGCGGTCTTTTGCTCTTCTGTTGCTGTTATGTTTCCTAGTGTTTCTAATATCCCATCAATCCATCTTTTTCATGGTTGGCTCTTGTGTTTGGTGTTCTCACAACATTTATTGAAAGGTCAATATGTTGTGTTTTGATCTTTCTACCTTATCTTATGGCCAAGCCATTGTATCTGTTGTTTCTGTATGTACTCTAAGGAGGGAATTACTCCTAGCTTTTTTCTCAGTTCTTCATTTCTGATCTCCTGTCATTTGTCTAACACATTTCATCTCAGTAGAGGTTATTTTTCTTGTAGTTCTTGCATCTAGGTCCACATTGAACATTGGTAGCACAATGTTGGGATGAAGATTGTATTGTAGAGTGCCATTAGTGTTATTTCCTTGTTGGACAATAGTGGTGATAGCTGTTCAATGATTTGACAAGCTTTGTTGCATCTTGAGTATTTCTGCTGGTTGAGAATTGTCATTTGTCATTAGACTTCTTAGATATTAAAATTTCTCCACTTGTTTTAGTTGTCTGCTGTCCATCGCTATGTTGATGTTCTGTTTCTCTTTTGCGATATTCATTACTTCGGTTTTGTTGATGTTGATTTTCATGTTGTATTGAGTGCTTCTCCTGTTAAGTCTATTTAAGTGTTCTTGTAGGTCTTCCGTTTGTCCATGTATTAGTGTCTAATCATCTGCAAATAGAAGCTCACTAATCTCATCTGTCTTCTACGGGTTGGCTAGCTTACATATGTAGTCATTTTCAGAATTCAAAATATACTTATAAAAGGAAAGAACATTACCAGATTTTTGCAGTGCTGTACAAAGTGAACACAATGATTGTCTTTAGTAGTTCTGCAACCCGAGGTTGTTATTTATAAGGTAAAGGTAAAGTACGAGACTTGAACCGGTGTCTTAGCACGTGAGTTTCCACCCATATGTGCTCGGCCGCCTATCCAGAAATGTTCGGAGATTTCTGTATAGTGTCGCCTCAAACATCAAAACTCAGATGCGAAGCAACATTCCTCACCTTCCCAGGGTAATACCCTGGTACCCATTTCTGCCAACGGCTGGGTCGACCGTGGAGGTATTTTTTTTTCCAACATGGGTTGTCCGGACGTCAGTAGTCCAGTCGGGTAGTTTTCCCAACTAGGCTGCCGAGCCCTCCCCTGTTATTTATAAATCTACCATGACTGTTGACTGTCATCTGCATTACGTCATGGATAAGTCTTTGCTAAAGTGATCAATCTTTACTTTTTTTGCCTCTGTGAATACCTGCATGATACAATAGAACATCACTTGTTTGATTGTCACTCACTGACATCAGAGCAACTCTATTTTCTCAAAAACATGATAAATGGAACACCTTGTATGGAACTACAAGGGAGCTCAGAAATACCCTTAAATATCATTACATGGCATTGGGCCGAAGGGCGTCAGCTCACAGACCACTGGGTCCATAACAACAACAGCTTATCTGCTCTGATTTTTCTGTGCTATCTGTCTGTCTCTCAAAACCTCCCAGTCTTTCTTGTGCCTGTTCTCTCTTTCTCCCTGATTAACTCTGTAAATCCCTTTCCAGATCTGAATCTGTTCCTAAGTGCCATTATGATTTGGTCCTTTCATACCTGCCATGTTTCTTTATTATTTTATTGTCTTCACACATAGAAGATAGTTTTCACATGAAAACCACAAAAATGTGCCCAATTACTGGACTCAGGTCAAAAGGTGATTCTTCTTCTTCTACCTTTTAGCTCCCAGTGGAGCATAGGTCTTCCTTCAACAAACACTTTCCAAGTCGTTCTGTTTTTTGCAATTCTTTTAAGATCATTCCATGTCTTCCCCATCATCTTCATCTCTGCTTCAATCTGTCTTCTCCAGAATTCCTTGGTCTTCCTCTTTGTCTTTTCCCCTGGGGATTCCAAAAAAGGGCCTGTTGTGTAATACTCTCAGTTGGTTTCCGTAGTGTGTGTCCTATCCATCGCCATCGTCTTCGCTGTATCTCTTTATCCACTGGTATTTGACCGGTACATTTCCATAATTCCACGTTTGTGACTTTGTCCTGCCATTTCCATCCCTTTATTCTGCGCAAGCATCCATTAATGAAAGTCTGTACCTTCGTGATTGTCAATTTTGTTATTCTCCATGTTTCACAGCCATATAATAGAACCGACTTAACATTGGAGTTGAAAATTTGTATTTTTGTATTTAGCCTAATTTCTTTGGATTTCCATATGTTTCCCAGTGCAATGAAAGCTCCTCTTGCTTTTGATATCCTTATTTTGGTATCGTTTTCTGTTCCTCCCTCTTTATCTATATTACTGCCCAGATATATATAAGATTGTACGTCTAGTAGAGGTATTTCTCCTAGTTTTATTTGGTTATTGCCAACTGCATTAATTCTCATAATGTTGGTCTTATCTCTATTAATCTTTAGTCCTAGCTGTTGTGATCTCTCATCTAATATACTCATTTTATCTTGCATCTGTTGGTGGCTGTGTGATAGGAGAGCTATGTCATCAGCAAAGTCTAAATCATCAAGTTGTTTGGTCAGTGACCACTGGATCCCATTTCTGTTGTTTTGAGTTATTTTCATAATCCAATCTATGGCCAGTAGAAAGAGAAATGGAGACAGAAGGCATCCTTGCCTTACTCCTGTTCTTATTTCAAATGCTTCTGTAAGCTGTCCTTCATGCACCACACTACATTTTGTTCCTTCATACATTGCTTTTATCAGGTTAATAAACTTTATGGGGATTCCATAATGACTCAGCAACTTCCAAAGCATTCTTCTGTCTAAACTATCAAATGCCTTTTTGTAATCTATGAATCCAATATAAAGTGGGGATTTTAGTTCTAAACTTTGTTCAACTATTATACGTAGAGTAGTTATTTGATCAGCACATGATCTGTTCTTCCTAAAACCTGCTTGTTCATCTCTCAAGTGTTTCTCTATAGCCTCTTTTAGTCTCTCCAGAATGATTCTGCCTAATATTTTTCCTGGCACTGATAGTAGCATAATTCCCCTATAATTTGTGCACTCCTGTAAACTTCCTTTCTTTGGTAGTTTGATCATATAACCTTCTCTCCAGTCTTTAGGTATTTCTTCCCTCTCCCAAATTTTATCCAATAGATTATGTAACATCTTGGTAGAGGTGATAATATCTGCTTTGATGGCTTCCGAAGGAATTTCATCTGGTCCTGTGGCTTTACCATCTTTTAACAGTTTGATGGCTTTCATTATTTCTTCTTTGCTTGGTTTTCCGCAGTTAACGTGTAATTCTTCTTCTGCTGGTAGTATATCTGGAGGATTATTTGAGCCAGGTCTGTTCAAAAGTTCTTCAAAGTGCTCCTTCCATCTCTCCATTTGTTCCTTTATATTACTAAGCAGATTTCCTTTCTTATCTTTGATAAAGGCGTTGATCTGTTTGTATTTTCCACCTAATTTCTTTGTGCTGTTGTACAGTTCTTTCATATTCCCTTTATTTGCTGCTTCTTCTGCCTCTTTAGCTAATTCATCTATATATTTCCTCTTATCCCTTTTAATGCATCTTCTCACTTCTTTGTTCACCTCTGTGTAAGCTTCCTGTGTCTTGGCTTTATTACTTCTTGTTTTGCTTTTATTTATGTCTGCTTTCTTGTTCTTTCTTTCTTTAATTTTATCCAGGGTCTCTGCTGTCATCCATGCCTTATTCTGGCGTTCTCTTTTCCCCAGTGTTTCTTCGCATGTCTCTTTCCATATATTTTTTACCTGTTTCCAATGATCTTCTATATTTATTGTATTTTCTAGTTGTTGGAGGACTTGGTATTTGTTTGATATTGTGACTGCGAATTTATCTTTAATTCCTTGTTCTTTAAGAAACCCTACATTGAAATACGTTCTGCCCTT
This sequence comes from Megaustenia siamemsis, assembly GCA_032433765.1. NCBI lineage: Eukaryota > Metazoa > Mollusca > Gastropoda > Stylommatophora > Ariophantidae > Megaustenia > Megaustenia siamemsis. Next base: position 12,107,924 of record JAVIAB010000139.1, on the reverse strand, counting down.
ATTCGTTGTAGTATACCTTTTTAATTTAATTTTAAGTTTGGCTAACAGAAGATGATGATCAGAAGCTATATCTGCCCCTCTATATACTTTTACATCCTGTAAGGATGACTTAAACTTATTATTAATACATATGTGATCAATTTGATTTTCCGTTCTATGATCTGGTGACACCCATGTAGCTTTGTGTATTCTTTTATGTTGGAATATTGTTCCTCCTAGGCTCATTTGATTAAGGGCGCAGAAATTCACAAATATCTCTCCATTCTCGTTTATATCTCCAAGTCCATGTTTTCCCATAATCTCTTCAAAGCCTCTGTTGTCTGATCCTACCTTAGCATTTAGGTCTCCCATCAAGATTATAATATCCTTGGCTCGTCTTGCATCCATCTGGCATTGTAGCTGTTTATAAAAATCATCTTTAACTGAGTCATCTTTATCGTTGGTTGGTGCATAGCATTGTATAATGTGTAATTTTATTTTGTTTTTGGTTGTTCTAAATGTTGCTCTCACCAGTCTTGGTCCCACTGCCTCCCATTCTATTAGTGTCTTCTGTGCATTCTTTGATAGCATTATAGCTACCCCTTCGCTATGTTGTGCTCCTGGTTCCTGGTGTCCTGATGATAAAATCATCTCCCCTGTATTCAATTTTATTCTCTCCGCTCCCAGCCATCTTGTTTCACACATTCCCAGAATATCTATCTTGTAGTTGTTCATTTCTGCTGCCACTTGTGCCGCTTTTCCCTGTTCGTTAAGGGTACGAACATTCCAGGTGCCAATTCTGGATGATTTCCTGGTAGACAAAGGGTGAGTCGGCAACCCGGACTCCTTATGGCTTTCTCCGGATTGCGTCATACGTCTCTTAGACAGAGAGCCCTTCTCTTTCCTGGTTGACAAAAGGTGATTACCTGACTTTAACAACACTAACTGTCCAAGGCAGGTCAATGACCTGAGTGAGCCTAACTCAGTGATGTGGAGGGGAAACTATAACACTTTGCAGCATTCTTATGTGGGAGGGGTGTGTTGTCTGATAATTTTGCTGACTCCAAATATTTGAACATGACTTGTCCCACACCTGGCTCCAAATATTTGGACATAACTCGTCCCATACCTGGCTCCAAATACTTGAACATGACTTGTCCCACACCTGGCTCCAAATATTTGAACATGACTTGTCCCACACCTGGCTCCAAATATTTGGACATAACTCGTCCCATACCTGGCTCCAAATATTTGAACATGACTTGTCCCACACCTGGCTCCATATATTTGAACATGACTTGTCCCACACCTGGCTCCAAATATTTGGACATGACTTGTCCCACCCTGTGTCTCTCCCAAGTGAACTAGCATTTCATTGACATTTCATGTTTGTCTGCCTTTGTTCTTTGCCAGGGACTCTCCTGGACTAACTATCATCATGTGCTTACCTTCCCTATTGACCACTAATATCCTGCTTTAATCTTGTTTTAGTCTATAATGTTACTTTTTGTCTACATAAGCTCCTTTATGAATGTGTGTATGATTTTAAAATATTTTTTTGCTTTATCGCCATTTATAAAATGTGCATGTAATCCTTTATATTTTTTTGAATGCGTGTTTTTGTGTATCCTTCATATAGTGGCAGTGGAGAAGATCAAGACACTCATGATGCAGACCTTATGTCACCTTTGATCATTCAGACAGACCTTGGCAATTCCAGTCCACAACCAAAGACACCAAAAAGTCCATCCAAAGGAGGGCCACTCAAGAAGCGACACAGGGCACCACCTGGATCAGCTAAACCTGAAGAAACTAGAGTCTTCCACACCCATGGCAGGCGGACCCTTTACACAGCAGGAAGGCCACCTTGGTACAACCAAGAGGGCCAACTGAAAAATGCTTTTGTAATAGGTAACGTTTGTACTGTTATCAATTAGATTGTTGTAAGGATGTGAGTTTAGGGACAATAAACCAGCATCTGGAAGATGAAATCTTTGAAATAAGGATATATAGATAGATGGGACACTTTCAAAGAAGAAAATCTGTCAAAGACTTGGAAATGTGGGTCCTGTGCAAGGTCTGACACTTGATAACAGAGACCATCAGATGCAAAAGTCTAGAATTGCTGCTCTATGTGTCGCCTTCGGCTCAAAAGGACAATAAATGGATAGATAGATATGATATATACATTGAAGCAAAAAATACTGAGTACAAAAATTAACATTAAATATAACTTAGGCATTTAGAAAGACAAAGCTCTGTTTTAGAACATAGCTAGAAGGTAAAGTTGAGGACACAGGTGGGCAACACGATCATCAATTGTTATATATGGGAGAGTAAAAACTAAAAGTAAACATACAAGAGTCTATGGCAGAATAACATCAAGAGGTGAACATACAAGACTCTATGGCATAATAACATCAAGTGGTGAACATACAAGAGTCTGTGACAAAATAACATCAAGTGGTGAACATACAAGAGTCTGTGACAAAATAACATCAAGTGGTGAACATACAAAAGTCTATGGCAAAATAACATCAAGTGGTGAACATACAAGAGTCTATGGCAAAATAACATCAAGTGGTGAACATACAAGAATCTGTGACAAAATAACATCAAGTGGTGAACATACAAGAGTCTGTGGCAAAATAACATCAAGTGGTGAACATACAATAGTCTGTGACAAAATAACATCAAGTGGTGAACATACAATAGTCTGTGACAAAAGAACATCAAGTGGTGAACATACAAGAGTCTATGACAAAATAACATCAAGTGGTGAACATACAAGAGTCTGTGATAAAATAACATCAAGTGGTGAACATACAAGAGTCTATGGCAAAATAACATCAAGTGGTGAACATACAAGAGTCTATGGCAAAATAACATCAAGTGGTGATTGTATAACAGTCTGTTGAAGATAAACATCAAGTGATGAAGAGATATGAATCTGTCAGATCATGCACCAACAAGACAAGAAACGTGTTAGATATTCACGGCAGTCATCTTTGATGTACCGCTGAGGGAATTGACCTGACCTAAACTTTGATCTAATGTTGAAATTAATAATTTTAGACTTTTATTTCTTGACTGTCATGGACTGTTGTTATCGATTCTTGCTAGTTTTTGTCACTGAAGAATTGGCTGAACTCTCAAGAAAAATCTAGAGCCAGTTTGATCATTTGGAAAGGATTGTTGGACTTTGATTATTCAATCATTGAGATCACTGTCAGTTCAGAATGTCATGGAAAGCTAAATAAATTAGTTCAGATTTACTAACAAAAGAAAGTGTGCGTATCTGAAACCTCATTAAAAAAAAACAAAAAAAAACATTTTATTTGTAGAACAGGAAGCATTAGAAGACAACAGATTTTGTTTGAATAATATGAATTCATGACCTTCATTTGTTGAAGGTCATTGAATACACATTGTAGGCAGCAGACTTTCTTTTATAAATTTCTAATGACATTCCTTACAGACAAGTCAACAACTAGACTTTTATAAATTTCTAATGACATTCCTTACAGACAAGTCAACAACTAGACTTTTATAAATTTCTAATGACATTCCTTACAGACAAGTCAACAACTAGACTTTTATAAATTTCTAATGACATTCCTTACAGACAAATCAGCAACTAGACTTTTAGTCATTAGTCATTAGTCGAAAGATCATCCTCCTTGCACAAGGGGCATACCCATAAGTGCTCCGATTTCCTTTCGAGTAAATTCACAAGTGTGTGACGGCTGATCGTGCCGGTTCGCAGTTGGTTAACCATACACCTCTGGCGTCCTGAAAAATGTTCGCTCTTAGCTGTGCCAAGCCTTACGCGACTATGCGTTAGTCTCGCCATTGCGTTTGAATCCTTGTCGTCTCGAGAGTCTGCTACTCTTCCCGCCTCGCGGATTGCGTGTAAAATGTCCGCGTTGTCCATGGCGTTGCCATCTGAAATTTTAGCCTTTTCAGCAAGCTTGTCAGCTCGTTCGTTCCCTTGCACTCCAGAGTGGCCAGGTACGTAGATGAAGACGATTTCTTTTAAAGTTGACAGCTGCAGGGACTTCAACCACTCTCTTCGCCTCCACCCAGCCTCAACCTTCCTAAGCATACTCATGGAGTCACTGAGAAAACATACTCCTGCGAAAGACTGTGTTTCGAGCCATGTCATTGCCTTAGTGACTGCTAAAACCTCCACTGTCATGCTGCTCGTTGTTTGCGAAAAAGCACCACTATCCTCATGCACCATTTGCCCTTTCACCTGCGCTGTATATGCCCATGAACATCGTTTATTTCGTACAACCGAACCATCTGTGTAGATAATAATATTGCCGGACGTTACGTTTTCTTTGATTAAGGCCTGAATCTTATCCTCTACGTCCTTGGGATTCATCGTTCTACATTCTTTATTCAGTGTTATGCAGACTTTGATAGTAATAGCAGCGTGGTGAAGAATGGCGGCAATGGCCAAATGACATTTCTACAATTACTATCAACTAGACTTTTATAAATGTCTAATGACATTCCTTACAGACAAGTCAACAACTAGACTTTTATACATTCTAATGACATTCCTCACAGACAATATCACTAGCCAGCAACATCTGCCGAGACCACTAACTTCATTGACTTATAAGATGAATCCAAAAGCTGTTTGCTTTTCAATTCAGTCTTTAATCAATGAACAATATTGAGTGGCAAGAAGTAAACAATACCACAAGAGGATGTGCAGAAACATGATCAGCTATGCCCTTGAAATTACTCTGAGATAGAAAGTGAAACAGGCTCATCACAAGAGTTGTTCATTTACTGATTAAAAGTATTGAGCTTAATGCAGTCAAGTCAAGCTCATAGGTACACAATCCCCTCTAACAAATGATGCAATGTGTGTACACACTAGTAATTCCTAGCCTGCTGATACCCGATATTTGTCCCAACACTTGCTCCATCCTGTTTATACCTAACCAGACTCCAGATTCACAGTCTTGTAACTGCACTATACCTACACTACTCTCCACTATATGACCATACAGACCTCAATATATCTTTCTTGTTATGCTGTAAAGTACACATGCCTTGAGTCCAGCCATTTATTGCCATTGGCCGTGAGTGACCAGAGCAGTACATCTTGGTCCAGGTGTTCTTGGTTCAAGCTGTCCAGACTCATGACAGTACCAACTTTTCTGGACTCTATGAAGCACGGACCAAGAATGTTCGCAGTCAAATGGCTCCACCGAGGTGTTTGGTGAAGAAGAAATATTTGCACCGTAAACAGGCAATCTCCAGGGGTGATGTAGTCCAGTGTCTTACGAGACAAGGATACTTATTATCGTCAATCCAAGTATCTTTAATGAAGTCTAGTTGTTGACTTGTCTGTACAGAATGTCATTAGAAATGTATAAAAGAAAGTCTGGTTGTTCACATGTCTGTAAGGAATGGCATTAGAAATGTATAAAAGTCTAGTTGTTGACTTGTCTGTAACGAATGTCATTAGAAATGTATAAAAGAAAGTCTGGTTGTTCACATGTCTGTAAGGAATGGCATTAGAAATGTATAAAAGTCTAGTTGTTGACTTGTCTGTAACGAATGTCATTAGAAATGTATAAAAGAAAGTCTGGTTGTTCACATGTCTGTAAGGAATGGCATTAGAAATGTATAAAAGTCTAGTTGTTGACTTGTCTGTAACGAATGTCATTAGAAATGTATAAAAGAAAGTCTGGTTGTTCACATGTCTGTAAGGAATGGCATTAGAAATGTATAAAAGTCTAGTTGTTGACTTGTCTGTAACGAATGTCATTAGAAATGTATAAAAGAAAGTCTGGTTGTTCACATGTCTGTAAGGAATGGCATTAGAAATGTATAAAAGTCTAGTTGTTGACTTGTCTGTAACGAATGTCATTAGAAATGTATAAAAGAAAGTCTGGTTGTTCACATGTCTGTAAGGAATGGCATTAGAAATGTATAAAAGTCTGGTTGTTCACATGTCTGTAAGGAATGGCATTAGAAATGTATAAAAGAAAGTCTAGTTGTTGATTTGTTTGTAAGGAATCTCATTAGAAATGTTTGTCCTAAAAGACTTCCATTTCCAAACATGGTGGAATGCTTCACGTTCGCTGGACCACTGCAAAAGTTGCATTAGGAAACTGATTAGCTTTGGTTCTACTGTGTAATTTTCTGCGACTGAGCTAATCAACCGATCCAGCTAGCAAAGTTCACAAGTTCACAGATGATAACAGGTTGTACTCAACTCATTGTTCTTCATTGTCAAGTCAAAAGTTTGTGAATACGACCTTCCCCTGCCCAGTGGTATATGCGAATTACGTCAACACATCATGTGATGTTCCAAAACCGTCGATGTAATTGTATGACGTCAAGTTCTTGCATTGTACAACTCCTTGCTAAGCTCTGCTCAGTCTAGTCAGTAGCAGTTTTCACTTTGGAAATTGTGCATCAGCTTTTTGTGTGCTGTTGGCTGCTTTTACTATAGTAACTGGGATATTGTGATTGCAGCCATTGTTATGTGAGCTACGTCATCAAGTTAGTTGCATAGCCCTAGGACAGTCATACTCTAATGAATGAAAGACGGAGTGGGGTTTCGTACATGACTTGTCAGCATCGGTGAGACTCCCGGAAGTTCGTGATAGTTAGGAGGGTCTTGTAGTCTGTTGTTTGATGTGTGATGGTGATGGTCTAATCACCAACTAATTACTACATCAAGCTTGGGCAGATGGTGCTCGTAAACCTGGGAGGGCCGACCATTTAAGGGCAGAATCCACCCCACAGAAAAGACAATCTGCTGCCTTACAGGAAGATTGGGACAATCACAGGCTAAGGAAAGCAAACCTGAATAAAATGCTGGCTAAAATCGGATGCACTGGGCCACTGGCGCAGAACACAGTGCAACGTTTTAACAAGTAATCAATCAGACTGGATCTAACAGACTCTAATTATCACACCCACCTCCCTGGAAGAGAAACTATATGGGGCAATCGATTCATTTAAACAGACAGCTGACTTCATGAGAGAGTCTGGAATCCTACTCTGATTGAGTTTTGATCGCGGAGAGAGAGAGAGAGAGAGATTATAAATGTATAAAAGAAAGTCTGGTTGTTGATTTGTCTGTAAGGAATGTCATTAGAAATGTATAAAAGAAAGTCTGGTTGTTGATTTGTCTTTAAGGAATGTCATTAGAAATGTATAAAAGAAAATCTGGTTGTTGATTTGTCTGTAAGGAGTGTCATTAGAAATGTATAAAAGAAAGTCTGGTTGTTGATTTGTCTGTAAGGAATGTCATTAGAAATGTATAAAAGAAAGTCTGGTTGTTGATTTGTCTGTAAGGAATGTCATTAGAAATGTATAAAAGAAAGTCTGGTTGTTGATTTGTCTGTAAGGAATGCCATTAGAAATGTATAAAAGAAAGTCTAGTTGTTGACTTGTCTGTAAGGAATGTCATTAGAAATGTATAAAAGAAAGTCTATAGCTTGTTTCATAAGTCGTGCCCAACTTTAAAAATCAATATCTTTTAAACCGCTTTTTGTAATTTTTTCAAAATTTGCATGTATAGTTATAATGATTAGAACCCAACAGGGAATTAATTTCATTAAAAACAAATATTTGGTTATTATTATTGCTTATTTGATTTATATAAATTTATAACGACCCATTGATGTAGTCAAAACTTAGTGTTTACAGTATTTAAGTTAAAAATAGCGATTACAAATCCATACACGCTCAAATTTACGATTTTGCACGCTTTCCGCGTGAGTTATCTGACACAATTAGACACTTGTAGTAAACACGAGACATTGTGTGTTCCATTTCCGTTAATTCAGCGGCGTAACGTGGAACAATAACATTTATCATGAGTCTTAAAATGAAATTCTGCAGTTTACAAAACATCGCAATAAAAATGTATGACTATTTTTGCAAAGAGGCTAAACGAGGAAGATTATTTCATTCTTTAGAAAACCCTGAGAATAGGACAAGACACATTTTGGATTTATCTAAACGGTCATTTAATCGCTGGATTCAAGCACATGACCGTCAATGTTCCAAATATACAAAATCACAAGGAAGAGCAAAAATGTTGGATAATTTCGACAGTGAACTTATTAGAAGTGAAATTCGCAAAATGTTGGGTATGAATGAAACTGTTACAATAAGAAAATTAAAAGTATCGCTGAAAAAGAACAACAGTATTGAAATATCAAAGTCTACATTATGGAGGAATGTGAGAGCTGCAGGCTTTACATTCAGAAAGTATTCCAATGGACGAAACATCATCTGTGAGAAGCCACATATAGTAGTCATGAGAAGCAAGTACTTACGTGAAGTAAAAGAGGTGCGCAAGCAAGGTTATGATATTGTGTATTTGGATGAAACATGGATCAATGCTCACCACACTAACCAAAGGGAATGGCAGTCATCAGATGGAAAGATTAAGAGATTAATACCTAGCAGCAAAGGACAGCGCTTGATAATTGCTCATGCAGGTAGTCAACAACATGGACTAATACAGAATGCAGAGCTCATTTTTCTTTCAAAATCCATAGACAATCGGGATTATCACTCTGAGATGAATGGTCACATATTTAGACATTGGATTGAAAATTCTGTTCTCCCAGCACTAGATCGACCATCTTGCCTAATAATGGACAATGCAGCGTACCACAACATTGTTGCACTTGAAGATAAAGTCCCGACGTCATCTAGTACAAAAGATGCTATTAAGATATGGCTCACAAAGGAGCACATACAATTTAATAACATGTACTTAAAACCTGAATTACTATCTCTAGTAAAGCAAAAAAAGAGGACAAAGATTTTTCAAATAGATAAGATTATCCAAGAGCACGGTCATATAAGTTTGAGGCTGCCACCTTACCATGCTCATTTAAATCCAATAGAACTAATCTGGGCAAAATTAAAAGGACAAGTGGCAGATGAAAATACAACATTCAAAATATGCGATGTAAAGACTCTTGCTAATCTCGCTTTATTAAATATAGACAAAGATTATTGGGCTAAATGTGAAGACCACGTCTTAAAACAGGAAGAGGAATATTGGAAAAATGATGGTTTGTGGAATGTTCAACCCCAAACAGTTATTAATCTTTTAGACTCGTCTGATTCAGAATGAAAGTATAGAGCCCCCACAATGTTGGCCCCTATATTACCTTAAATTATTTCAACAAACGGTCCTTTTCAGGACCACACAACTATGAAAATTGGACATACAGGTATACCTTGATATTATTATCCTCCGTCCTCGAACTGAGCAGACAATAATTCTCCTGGTGTTTTGTTTTATCCAGTTATTTCCCCATTACGGCCACGCCTTTACCTAGTGAAAATTAATCGTAGACCAGCAACTACGGTAATTTCTATTCTTTAGGGCTTCACAATTTACAATTTTGACAAACATCAAAGAAATATCGCCGCTTTAAGAAAACTGCAGCTGCAAGATATTTGTTAAATATGCATTTAAAGGGTCTTTTGCATTCTAATAACATTTGGAAAATTTCAAAAGTATTTAACAAACGGTTAGAGAGTAATAGCGTTTTGAAGTTGGGCATATGTTTTGAAACGAGCTATAGTTGTTGACTTGTCTGTAAGGAATGTCATTAGAAATGTTTAAAAGAAAGTCTGGTTTAAAGAAACTTTCTGGCTGTTGCAGGAATCTGTGGTGGGAGTGCATCTGGAAAGACCACTGTTGCCAGAAAGATAATTGAAGCACTTGATGTTCCCTGGGTCAGTTTGCTCAGTGTGGACTCATTTTACAAAGTGAGTATTACATTTTATTTCTCAAATTGTAGTTAATGTATCTCAAATATAATGTTACAATAAATGTGTATTTAATGCTTCACCAAGGGTCAGCTAGAAATCGCTGCCCGTTAACAACAAATTATCCCTGTAAAAGACAAAAAGTAGTGTAATAGGGAGAATTGTCTCACATGAGAAGGAGGGGAGATAACAAGAACAAGAATTATCTTAAATGAAAAGCAGGGACGAAAATAGATAAAAATCATTGAGAGTGGTCTTACTTGAGGGAGACAAAGAGAGTGAGTGAGCATGTAATCAGAAGAGTCACAGTTAAAGCATGAATTTTGAGGGGTGAGACAAAGACAGGTAGTTGGGAGCATTAGACAATGTGACACCGAATTGATCAAGAGAGATTGAGCGTGCGATGATAGAACAACAGTTCTCCCTCCTCTCAATGGGAATATGCTGTAAAGGTCGTCATTATTGAGTGCCATCTCCACATTGAAAATTGGCTTCCATGGAGTGTCATTCCACTCTGTCTCTTGCTTTGATAGTGCAGGTTGTCATAGGCTGACTTTTCAATCTTTTGATGTTATTTGTCCATGTTAGTCTTGGTCTGCCTCTGCCTCTTTTACCATGTATTTTACATTTCAAGATTACTTTGAGTAGGATGCTGTGTCTTTCAACATGCCCCAAAAATCTAATTTGTCTTGTTTGAATTGTGTTTAGTAGTTCTCTTTTCATTTTTAGTTGTTTTAAAACTTCATCATTTGTTTTCTTTTCTTCCCATCCAATTTTTCCTATTCCTCTTTAATTTAACATTTCAAAGTCTCCAGTTTTCTGTTCTGTTTTCTTGTCTAATGTCCATGTTTCTGCACCTTACAGGAATGTTGAGAAGATATAACATTTTGCTATTCTTAGTTTTTGGCCTGGTGTTATTTGTTTTGATGTTAGAATATTTTTCATGGCGTTAAAATTACTTTTTGCCATTCCTATTCTTTTGTTTATTTCAGTGTTACATTTTCTGTCACTGGTTATAGTATGTCCTAGGTAGTAGAACATAAACAATATGCTGTTGACACAGTCTTAATAGCAGAGACAGTGAATGAACTACAAGAAGTGATAGACATAATAGTAAAAGAAAGCAACAATAAAGGTCTCAATCTGAATAGTAAGAAAACAGAAGTAATGGTCATATTTAAGAAACAATTATCACCATCATAAAACATAAAAATAAAAACATAACAAATCTGAAACGAGTGCAACACATCAAATACTTGGGCACAATAATAACATCAGATGGAAGATGCACCACAGAAATAAAAAGCAGGATATCTCAAGCCAAAATAGCATTTCAGAAAATTAAAAACGTCTTATGCAACAAATCTGTGCCAATAGAAGTGAGAGAGAGAGTTCATCGGTGCTATAAAGAGTCAATTCTGACCTATGGAAGCGAATCTTGGACAGAAACAAACAAATGAAAAGACAATTGAGGAGCCACAGAGATGGGATTTCTCAAAAGAATGTTGAGAGTTCCCTGGACAGCTAAAAAGACCAATGATGAAATTCTCAAGAGGCCAACACAAATAGGGAGATCCTAAAAAACATCAGAAAGAAATAATCAACATTTTTTGGGCACACCATGAGAAGAGGAAAGTTGGAATACTTGGTTACAACAGGCAAAATAAAAGGAAAGAGAGATCGCGGACAACAATGAGAGAAAATACTAGATAGCTTGGAGTCTTGGCATGGTAAACAGTCAGTAACAGAATTGATATGATGCACAGTGGATAGAAGATTGTGGAAGGACATGATTGCCTGTGCCAAACTGGTATGGCACATGATGATGATGGTAGTTGTAGCTCTGAACTGTCTCAAGGTCTATTCCTTGAACTTTGATATCCACTTGTGGGTTTTGAGTATTACCTTTTTTTGTCATCATAGTTTTAGTCTGTTTGATATTCAGGTCTAATCCATATATATATATTTTTTTTTTTTTTTTTGCTGTAAAGATAATTTATTTATTTTTTTTAACCATATGTTCGTGTGATGTTAACACTTCTAGTTAACAGATGTCCACTGATATCCTTAAAATAGATTTGCTAACTGATGTCCTGTAACATATAATGTCATGGGACAGTGAAGTATTTGTCTTGGCCATGATATTTGAAGGTGAGTGGGGCCAGTGTTCATCCTTACTATTAAAACCTTCCCCACCTAAATTAGCCAGGTACTCATTTTTTTTCATCTGTGTCAACTGAGAAGTTTCAGGCTGGGTTGAGTCCTTCTTCACTCTATTGCCAGGTTAGCACGCTAGCACAATGCTACTGACACCCGCTGAATGTATTCATATTTGTATTACACATCTGTTATAATTAACAATTTTGTGTTTATTAACCCTTAATTATGATACCTACCTATGGCAAACTTCATTACTTTCCATAGTACAAAATACTACCACTTAATTGTAACATTAGGAGAATTAAAATAGCATTTCCTTTGAACTTTTAACACATGTTTACCAATTATACATACAGGGAACTCAGATTTTCTGTCTCATGTTGGTTTATGGCCTAGAATTAACAACTTGGACCAGATGTGTTATTTTGTCTATTCAGATGGATGCTGTAAATTCGTCAGTATGTTCACTACATCAGAACATTATATGAGTTTCACCAGTCACCTAGAATTGTTTGATGTCCGGCGGCAGAGGAAATTGGTTTTTTTTTTTTTTTTTTTTTTTTTTTTTTTTGGGGATGACCAATTTTTTTTAATTTGGTGAATTTTTGTGTGTTTTGGAATCGTATTTCACAATATGGAGAAAAAAAAATCCAACATCAATAGAAACAAATTTAAACACTTGAGGTTACTAGAAGTAGTAATTATGAAGGTACATGGATGGGGGGTAATGTGTTTAAACACTGCAAACTATCAAATTTGAAAGAATTTGTGTTTTGGTGCAGTAATTTTTACTACGGTATCGTAATCTAGGGTTAATGTAACACCTTTTTAATTAAAAAAATATATAGTTAAAGTATGAACGTAATTATAAACACTATTCTGTCATTTCATGCTTGTTTGTATGATGAGATTTGCAATGATATGAAATGCTCTCCATTCCAAAGGGCAAGAACCCATTTAGTCACTTCCCATGCCAATAACTTCAGAATGTTTGTCTGGACTCATTTCAGGTTCTGTCCCATGAGCAGCATGAAAAAGCTATCAGGAATGAGTTTGATTTTGACCATCCTGACGCCTTTGACTTTGACCTCATTGTTTCAACACTTAAACGTCTGAAGGAGGGCAAAAGTGTGACTGTGCCCATCTATAACTTTGCTACTCATTCCAGGGAAAAAGAAATGGTAAAACATTGACTAAAAGAGCAATTCATTACAGGGAAAAAGAAAAAGTAAACATTATTTTGATTAAAAGAACTGCTCATTTTAGGGGGGAACAATGGCAAACATTATTTTGGGTAAAAAAGAACAAATCATTCCAGACAAAAAGAAATAGCAAACATTTTGTTTAAAAGAATAAATCATTAGAGTGAAAAATAAATGGTAAACATTACTTTGATTAAAACAGCAATTCATTAGAGTGAAAAATAAATGGTAAACATTACTTTGATTAAAACAGCAATTCATTAGAGTGAAAAATAAATGGTAAACATTACTTTGATTAAAACAGCAATTCATTAGAGTGAAAAATAAATGGTAAACATTACTTTGATTAAAACAGCAATTCATTAGAGTGAAAAATAAATGGTAAACATTACTTTGATTAAAACAGCAATTCATTAGAGTGAAAAATAAATGGTAAACATTACTTTGATTAAAACAGCAATTCATTAGAGTGAAAAATAAATGGTAAACATTACTTTGATTAAAACAGCAATTCATTAGAGTGAAAAATAAATGGTAAACATTACTTTGATTAAAACAGCAATTCATTAGAGTGAAAAATAAATGGTAAACATTACTTTGATTAAAACAGCAATTCATTAGAGTGAAAAATAAATGGTAAACATTACTTTGATTAAAACAGCAATTCATTAGAGTGAAAAATAAATGGTAAACATTACTTTGATTAAAACAGCAATTCATTAGAGTGAAAAATAAATGGTAAACATTACTTTGATTAAAACAGCAATTCATTAGAGTGAAAAATAAATGGTAAACATTACTTTGATTAAAACAGCAATTCATTAGAGTGAAAAATAAATGGTAAACATTACTTTGATTAAAACAGCAATTCATTAGAGTGAAAAATAAATGGTAAACATTACTTTGATTAAAACAGCAATTCATTAGAGTGAAAAATAAATGGTAAACATTCTATCTATCTATCTATTGACCTTTCGAGCCGTAACCGGCCCATAGGGCGTAGACCAAGATACACCTTCTCCTATATGAATTTTTGTTCTAGCAGTTTTCTTTTAAAGATATTTTATCAAATCTCGCCATCTGTCTCTGTTCTGTGCAAGCAGTTCTATCTCATTGAGGGAGCCGATTCCTGCTGCTCTTGCCTCTCTCATCAATGTTCTTCTCAGTGTCTCCCTGGGTCTTCCTCTTTTTCTTTTACCTGTTGTTTCCCATATGAGGGCTTGCTTTGCTATTCGATTATTATCTCTTCTCATCACATGTCCAACGTATGATCATCGTCTTTTCTTTATTACTGAAGATATTAGTGGTTGATTGGCGATTTCTCTAATTTCCTCGTTTGTTTTGAATTCGTTCCATTCTATACCAAGTATTTTCCTTAGACATTTATTTCATTACTTTGATTAAAAAAACAATTCATTAAAGTGGAAAAGAAATGGTAAACAATTCTTTGATTAGAAGAATTCATTACAGTGAAAAAGAAATGGTAAACAATTCTTTGATTAAAAGAATAATTCATTACAGTGAAAAAGAAATGGTAAACAATTCTTTGATTAAAAGAATAATTCATTACAGTGAAAAAGAAATGGTAAACAATTCATTCTTTAATTAAAAGAATAATTCATTACAGTGAAAAAGAAATGGTAAACAATTCTTTGATTAAAAGAACAATTCATTACAGTGAAAAAGAAATGGTAAACAATTCTTTGATTAAAAGAATAATTCATTACAGTGAAAAAGAAATGGTAAACAATTCTTTGATTAAAAGAATAATTCATTACAGTGAAAAAGAAATATTAAACAATTCATTCTTTGATTAAAAGAATAATTCATTACAGTGAAAAAGAAATGGTAAACAATTCTTTGATTAAAAGAATAATTCATTACAGTGAAAAAGAAATGGTAAACAATTCTTTGATTAAAAGAATAATTCATTACAGTGAAAAAGAAATGGTAAACAATTCTTTGATTAAAAGAATAATTCATTACAGTGAAAAAGAAATGGTAAACAATTCTTTGATTAAAAGAACAATTCATTACAGTGAAAAAGAAATGGTAAACAATTCTTTGATTAAAATAACAATTCATTACAGTGAAAAAGAAATGGTAAACAATTCTTTGATTAAAAGAACAATTCATTACAGTGAAAAAGAAATGGTAAACAATTCTTTGATTAAAAGAATAATTCATTACAGTGAAAAAGAAATGGTAAACAATTCTTTGATTAAAAGAATAATTCATTACAGTGAAAAAGAAATGGTAAACAATTCTTTGATTAAAAGAATAATTCATTACAGTGAAAAAGAAATGGTAAACAATTCTTTGATTAAAAGAACAACTTATTCCAGGGAGAAAGAAAAGGTAAACATCATTTTGTTTCAGAAAAAAGGCAACAATTGGCCATATTTAAACAGTGTATTGTTAAATAACTTGAAAGAAGATAACTACAAAGAGTTGCCTCTTGCTGATGAGCAGGGTCTTGCAGGAACAGCAGGAAATAAATAACATTTCTATGCAAAGATCGTAATGTGGATTGAGCATGGCAAAACAGTCTTGATTATAGCAAGAGAAGAAAGAGAAATACAAATCTTCACTAAGAACCAAAATGAAACAAGTGACAAGCTTCAAATAATTAGAAAACATTATATCATCCAGTAGGAAAATCCTATCAGAGATCAGCAACATATGCTGCAAGGAAGTCAGGTGATTAGACAGAAGATGTTGAGTAGATCAGTGAAATAGATCAGATACACTATAGAGCATTGACTTGATTGTCTCATTTCTCTTTATAGTTCAAAGATCATACATGTAATGTATTATTACATGTACAAATATTTATCCCAATATTGGCCATCAGCATCCATTGTTCATTGACTTCTCATATTTTAAAATATCATAGATTTTCCATTATAAACAATTGACATATAACTTAAGTCAACACTTGTAATATAAGTAAAGTACCCCTGTCACGCCAAGTGAATAGGGAATTCAATTCCCAATAGGGAATATGGTGTTCTTCTTCTTCTGCTATCTTTCAGCTCCCAGTGGAGCATAAGTCCTCAACAAACACTTTCCAAGTAGTTCTGTTTCTTGTCATTCTTTTAAGATCATTCCATGTCTTCCCCATTATCTTCATCTCTGCTTCTGTCTGTCTTCTCCAAGAATTTCTTGGTCTTCCTCTTTGTCTTTTCCCATGGAGATTCCAAAAAAAGGCCTGTTGTGTAATGCTCTCATTTGGCTTCCACAGTGTGTGTCCTATCCAGCACCATCGTCTTCGCTGTATCTCTTTATCCACTGGTATTTGACTGGTACATTTCCATAATTCTATGTTAGTGATTTTGTCCTGCCATTCCCATCCTTTTATTCTGCGTAAGCATTCATTAAAGAAAATCTATATCTTCATGATTGTCAATTTTGTTGTTCTCCATGTTTCACTGCCATATAATAGGACTGACTTAACATTTGAGTTGAAAATTTTTATTTTTGTATTGAACCTAATTTCTTTGGACTTCATATGTTTCCCAGTGAAAGCTCCTCTTGCTTTTGATATCCTTATTTTGGTATCATTTTCTGTTCCTCCCTCTTTATCTATATTACTGCCCAGATATATGTAAGATTGTACGTCTAGTAGAGATATTTCTCCTAAGTTTATTTGGTTATTGCCAATTCTTTCAATATTGTCAATTCAAATTAATTCTCATAATGTTGGTCTTATCTCTATTAATTTTCAGTCCTAGCTGTTGTGGTCTCTTATCAAGTATGCTCATTTTATCCTGCTTCTGTTGATGGCTGTGTGACAGGAGAGCTATGTCATCAGCAAAGTCTAAATCATTAAGTTGCTTGATCAGTGACCACTGGATTCCATTTATGTTGTTTTGAGTTATTCTCATAATCCAATCTATGGCCAGTAGAAAAAGAAATGGAGACAGAAGGCATCCCTGCCGTACTCCTGTTCTTATTTCAAATGCTTCTGTAAGCTGCCCTTCATGCACCTCACTACATTTCATTCCTTCATACATTGTTTTTTATCAGGTTAATAAACTTTATGGGGATTCCATAATGACTCAGCATTCCAACTTCCAAAGCATTCTTCTGTCTAAACTATCAAATGCCTTTTCGTAATCTAGAATCCAATATAAAATGGGGACTGTAGTTCTAAACTTTGTTCAACTATTGTACGTAGAGTAGTTATTTGATCAGCACATGATCTGTTCTTCCTAAAACCTGCTTGTTCATCTCTCAAATGTTTCTCTATGGCCTCTTTTGGTCTCTCCAGAATGATTTTGTTTAATATTTTTCCTGGCCTCTGATAGTAGCATAATTCCCCTATAATTTGTGCACTCCTGTAAACTTCCTTTCTTTGGTAGTTTGATCATATAACCTTCTTTCCATTCCTTAGGTATTTCTTCCCTCTCCCAAATTTTATCTAATAGATTATGTAACATCTTGGTAGAGGTGTTAATATCTGCTTTGTTGGCTTCCGAGGGAATTCCATCTGGTCCTATGGCTTTACCATTTTTTAATAGTTTGATGGCTTTCATTATTTCTTCTTTTGCTTGGTTTTCCACAGTTAATGTGTAACTCTTCTTCTGCTGGTAGTATATCTGGATGATTATTTGAGCTGGGTCTGTTCAAAAGTTCTTCAAAATGCTCTTTCCATCTCTCCATTTGCTCCCTTCTATTACTAAGCAGATTTTCTTTCTTATCTTTAATAAAGACATTGATCTGTTTGTATTTTCTACTTAATTTCTTTGTGCTGTTGTACAGTTCTATCATATTCCCTTTATTTGCTGCTTCTTCTGCCTCTTTAGCTAGTTCATATATATATCTCCTCCTATCCCTTTCAATGTATCTTCTCACTTCCTTGTTCACCTCTGTGTATGCTTCCTGTGTCTTGGCTTTATTATTTCTCATTTTGCTTTTATTTATGTCTGCTTTCTTGTTCTTTCTTTCTTTAATTTTATCCAGAGTCTCTGCTGTCATCCATGCCTTATTCTGGTATTCTCTTTTCCCCAGCATTTCTTCGCATGTCTCTTTCTATATATCCTTTACCTGTTTCCAATGATCTTCTATATTTATTGTATTTTCTAGTTGTTGGAGGACTTGGTTTTTGTTTGATATTGTGACTGCAAATTTATCTTCAATTCCTTGTTCTTTAAGAAACCGTACATTGAAAAACTTTCTACCCTTATTCGTTGTAATATATCTTTTTAGTTTAAGTTTAAGTTTGGCTATCAGAAGATGATGATCTGAAGCTACATCTGCCCCTCTATATACTTTTACATCCTGTAAGGATGACTTAAACATATTATTAATACATATGTGATCAATTTGATTTTCCGTTCTATGATCTGGTGACACCCATGTAGCTTTATGTATTCTTTTATGTTGGAATATTGTTCCTCCTAGGCTCACTTGATTAAGGGCACAGAAATTCACAAATATCTCCATTCTTGAAAATATCTTCAAGTCCACGTTTTCCCATAATCTCTTCGAAGCCTCTGTTGTCTGATCCTACTTTAGCATTTAGATCTCCCATCAAGATTATAATATCCTTGGCTCGTCTTTCAACCATCTGACATTGTAACTGTTTATAAAATTCATCTTCAACTAAATCATCCTTATCGTTGGTTGGTGCAAAGCATTGGATAATGTGTAATTTTATTTTGTTTTTTGTTGTTTTAAATGTAGCTCTCATTAGTCTTGGCTCTACTGCTTCCCATTCTATCAGTGTCTTTTGTGCATTCCTTGATAACATTATAGCTACCCCTTCACTATGTTGTGATCCAGGTTCCTGGTGTCCTGATGATAAAATCATCTCTCCTGTATTTAGTTTTATTCTTTCATACATATGGAATATGGTGTTAGTGACCATACATTTTACAGACCTTTGGCACATGATTTTTGGGGTAATGTGGTCGGTATTACGCCCGTACCACTTTACTTTCCCAGAAAAAAATCTGGTACCCATTAGAGACTTGTAATATAATGTTTGAGTTTATCTATTGAATAGCTATATGGTTTCTAACATTGTCTCATACAACATTGTTTCAGTACTGCTGATCTGTGCTACTATTGTCTTGTGCTACATTGTTTCAGTACTGCTGATCTGTGCTGGTATTGTCTTGTGCTACATTGTTTCAGTACTGCTAATCAGTGATGGTATTGTCTTGTGCTACATTGTTTCATTACTGCTGATCTATGCTGGTATTGTCTTGTGCTACATTGTTTCATTACTGCTGATCTGTGCTGGCATTGTCTTGTGCTACATTGTTTCATTACTGCTGATCTGTGCTGGTATTGTCTTGTACTACATTGTTTCATTACTGCTGATCTTTGCTGGTATTGTCTTGTGCTACATTGTTTCATTACTGCTGATCTGTGCTGGTATTGTCTTGTGTTACATTGTTTCATTACTGCTGATCTGTGCTGGTATTGTCTTGTGCTACATTGTTTCATTACTGCTGATCTGTGCTGGTATTGTCTTGTGCTACATTGTTTCAGTAGTGCTGGTCTTGTGCTACGTTGTTTCTGTACTGCTGATCTGTGCTGGTATTGTCTTGTGCTACATTGTTTCTGTACTGCTGATCTGTGCTGGTATTGTCTTGTGCTACATTGTTTCATTACTGCTGATCTATGCTGGTATTGTCTTGTGCTACATTGTTTCATTACTGCTGATCTGTGCTGGCATTGTCTTGTGCTACATTGTTTCATTACTGCTGATCTGTGCTGGTATTGTCTTGTACTACATTGTTTCATTACTGCTGATCTTTGCTGGTATTGTCTTGTGCTACATTGTTTCATTACTGCTGATCTGTGCTGGTATTGTTTTGTGCTACATTGTTTCATTACTGCTGATCTTTGCTGGTATTGTCTTGTGCTACATTGTTTCATTACTGCTGATCTGTGCTGGTATTGTCTTGTGCTACATTGTTTCAGTAGTGCTGGTCTTGTGCTACATTGTTTCTGTACTGCTGATCTGTGCTGGTATTGTCTTGTGCTACATTGTTTCTGTACTGCTGATCTGTGCTGGTATTATCTTGTGCTACATTGTTTCATTACTGCTGATCTGTGCTGGTATTGTCTTATGCTACATTGTTTCATTACTGCTGATCTATGCTGGTATTGTCTTGTGCTACATTGTTTTATTACTGCTGATCTATGCTGGTATTGTCTTGTGCTACAATGTTTCATTACTGCTGATTTATGCTGGTATTCATTATCATTATCAAGCACCATGCCTGCTGGCATAGGTGATCATGTCACACCACAACTTTCGATATCGACAGTTATTTATCATTTCTGTTGTTAACCTTCTGCCATTTTCATTCTCTTAAGCTGTCTTGTATCTTTTTTCTGTTTCTCTCTTTCTCTTCATCCCTCAATTTTCCCAGTTGTTGCAATAAATTCCAGCTGTTCCCTTCTCATTACATGGCCAAAAAATAATGATTGTTTCTTCCTAATATTCGAAATTAGCTCTCTTTTTGCTTTGGCCTCTTTCAGAACATTTTCATTACTCTTCTTAGCTGTCTATGGTATTCTCAACATTCTTCTGTAAAACCATATTTCTACAGCCTCCAGTGATTTTCTTGTCTTTTGTCCTATTGTCCATTATTCACATCCATATGATAAGACTGGCTCTACATAACATTTAAGAACTGTTTTTTTCTTGTTTCTGTTGTCAAAAATGGATTGCACAGTATCTTCTTCATTTTTTGGAAAGCTACTTTTGCCTGAGCCATTATGCCTCTCACTTCTGTTGTACATCTACTATCTGAGGTTAACAATGTTCCCAAATATTTAAATTCATTTACCTGTTTTAATCTTGTTCCACTTGTCTTTATTGTGCATTGCGGTTAAGTCCTTTTCTTTGTTGCTACCATTACTTCTGCCTTTTTGCTATTAAGGCTGAGTCCTTTACTTTTTTTTTTGCTTTCCTTCACTATAATGTCTAACATTTCTTGTAACTCATTTTCACTTCAGTGATTAAGACTGTGTCATCAACATACCTTAGATTATTTATATTATAACCTCTGATTGTTATTCCAAGCATGCCCATTATGGATCTTAAAATAATCTCACTATACATATTAAATAAATCTGGTGACAGCACACAACCTTGCCAAACACCCTGTTTTATTTGTTTTAACATTCCCAATTGATTTCCAGTTCTTATAACTGCTGTTTGTTGCCAGTGCATGTTCTTTATTATTCTTAGATCTTTGCTGTCTACGTTTATGCTTTCTAAAATTTTGATTATTTCTTGGTGCTTTACTTTGTCAAATGCTTTGGTATAATCTATTAAACATAGGTATAGATCTGTTTTCACCTCTATGTCTCTTTCTACTAAAGACCTTATGATGTATATGATATTGCTTGTTCCTTTATCTCTAACAAAACCACACTGTTCATCACTAATTTCTGGACTGATTTTGTTTCACACTCTTCCCATGATGATTCTTAGTAATATCCTAGTCATGTGACTCATAAGAAGGCTTATTGTGCGATGATCATCATACCAGATTTCTTTGGTAGGGCTATGAATATTGATTTGAGCAGGTCGTCTGGTATATATCCGCTGTTGTAGATATCTTAGCAACACTAAGAAACATTTAAAATAAAACTTTACTCTTTCAAAATGTCTTCAGTTGGCCTTATTGTCTAAGTCAGCTCTTCGATTGAAATCACATGGACAGACTGAACTTGTAAACTAACAGATACTGGATATATGCTTGTCAAGTGTGCTTGTAATGTGCGCTTATAATGTGTGATTGTAATGTGTAATAGCTGTGATCTATCCTCTTAGAGTCACATTGTTGAATGCAGCAGTTGTTTCTTATTTCTTTTTCAGAAAACAATCTATGGTGCGAATGTTGTAATATTTGAAGGCATCATGGCCTTTACACATGCAGAACTGCTGACGGTTAGTTGGTGCTGTAGTCGTTTGTTGTAGCTAATTCTGTGTTCAGTTTACTATAAGGGTTGTACACAAATTATCTGAGCTTAATTTTTCTAGTGAAAACAAATAAATGTATAAATGCTCCATTGTGGAGATGTATTGGACTTTCATGTGCATGGGTTAATGTTTTCCCATTCACAAAGTGCGTCATTTGCCAACAGTTAGCCTATGTGTGTAGTGAACGTTCATTGGATTTTCATTTGATGTGAGGCAAAATTATGGAATGACTTGAGCAGTGGTATTGCATGAAATTTTGCCAAAAAACTGGGCAATACCCAAGTGGGAAACCTTTCGGAAGATTCAACAGGCTTTTGGTGATAATGTTATTAGTATCGAACAAATTAAGGAGTGGTATAGTCGCTTCAAAGATAGCTGCACATTGGTGAAGAGCGAATCATGTTCTGGTACACGCCTGTTCTGGACATGTTCTTTAGCACCCAAGTCACACCTTCCCCTTATAACTTCAGATGATTCTAACTTACATTCAGGATTGCTGTCTATGCAGCTTTCATTATCTTTTCCCGTATTTCTGCTATAAAAATAGTTATTGTTTATGTAATGCCGTCGACATTGGGGTATTAGTTATTTCAGTTCATCTTGCAAAATTTGCTAAAATAACAATTACAGTCCTTATAGCCCTGTGTTTGTGACTGTCGCTTTTACTGGCACTGTGATCACAAAAATATAGTTAACTTCCAAGACAAATTTCACGAAATTGAAATGCTAAAATAAATGATTACTTTCACATTTACTCATAGAAATGATAAAATTATATAATTGTATAAACAAATATAGAAGGTCTATGTTAATGTGAGAGATTAAATAACGTGAATTAAGTGGATTGTAAAATATTATTAAATTATTTATGGCCACTGGCGCGACGAGCACAAAAACATAGACCTACTCCAAATACAAATTTAACAAAATTGAAATGGTGAAAAAAAATTATGATTTTCACTTTTATTTACAGAAATTATGAAATTGTTTCTGTTTAAACAAATATAGGTGTTCAATGTTAATAAGAGAGATTAAATGTTGTGAATTAAGTGGATCATAATGTAAAATATATAGTCATGGTGTAATTTTCCTGGGAGTGGAAGTCTTGCTGGGCTGTGCAAATGATGACCTCTGATTTCCTGAACACTGTGATTACTGGCGATGAGGAGTGTGTTTATGATGTGCAAATGGTGACCTCTGATTTCCTGAACACAGTTATTACTGGCGATGAGGAGTGTGTTTATGATGTGCAAATGGTGACCTCTGATTTCCTGAACACAGTGATTACTGACGATGAGGAGTGTGTTTATGATGTGCAAATGGTGACCTCTGATTTCCTGAACACAGTTATTACTGGCGATGAGGAGTGTGTTTATGATGTGCAAATGGTGACCTCTGATTTCCTGAACACAGTTATTACTGGCGATGAGGAGTGTGTTTATGATGTGCAAATGGTGACCTCTGATTTCCTGAACACAGTTATTACTGGCGATGAGGAGTGTGTTTATGATGTGCAAATGGTGACCTCTGATTTCCTGAACACAGTTATTACTGGCGATGAGGAGTGTGTTTATGACCCAGAAACCAAGACCAAAATCAGCAAGGTCACAGTTATGCTGACTTGTTTTTTGCTCCTCTAGGGTGTTGTATCACGAGTATGCACTGCAGTGCCAAACTGCTACCTAAGATTACTATCTGAAGGTCATCCATCACTTTTGTGATGTTGTGCAATCAAATGATTGAACCTGTGGGCAATGGAAAATTGGCAGCTCCATCATTTTAACACAACCGCCCATTCTTTACATCTGATTCAGTCTCTTTTGGCCAAACACAACATTCCTCTAGTTCGTCACTGAACATGGCTCCTTGAAATTTGTGGCTGTTGCCAAAGCTGAAAGGGACCTGTTATGAGTCACAAAAAAACCTTATATGGAGCGTGATGGCCCAGTTAAACTCCATTCTCAAAGGGCCATCTGGAAATACTTCCAACAATGGCAGGACTGCTGAGTAGTCCCAAGGGAAGTACTTTGAAGTTTGGCTTTCAGGTTTCCAGGGCAGAATGCATTTTTTCCCAATCAAAGATAACATATTTTTAGGTTAGGCCTGCATATACAGTCACCACCATGAATCTCATTCACACTACTATAGAGCACTTGCTTCTATAGAACACATACTTCTATAAAACACTTGCTTTTGTAAAATAATTCTATAGAACACATACTTCTATAAAACACTTGCTTTTGTAAAATAATTCTATAGAACACATACTTCAATAAAACACTTGCTTTTGTAAAACAATTCTATAGAACACATACTTCTACAAGACACTTGTATAGAACACTTACTTGTATACAACAGTATAGAACACTTTTAATAGAACACTTACTTGTATACAACAGTATAGAACACTTTTATAGAAAACATACTTCTATAAAACACTTCTATAGAACACTTACTTCTATAAAACACTTCTATAGAACACATACTTCTATAAAACACTTCTATAGAACACATACTTCTACAAGACACTTGTATAGAACACTTACTTGTATACAACAGTATAGAACACTTTTATAGAAAACATACTTCTATAAAACACTTCTATAGAACACATACTTCTATAAAACACTTCTATAGAACACTTGCTTTTATAAAACAATTCTATAGAACACATACTTCTATAAAACACTTGCTTCTATAAGACACTTGTATAGAACACTTAATTGTATACAACAGTTACTTGTATAGAACACTTCTATAGAACACATACTTCTATAAAACACTTGCTTTTATAAAACACTTACTTGTATGCAACAGTTACTTGTATAGAACACTTGTATAGAAAACATACTTCTATAAAACACTTGTATAGAACACTTACTTGTATGCAACAGTTACTTGTATAGAACACTTGTATAGAAAACATACTGCTATAAAAAAAAAATAAACTTCTATAGAACACTTATTTCTGTAAAACACTTCTATAGAGGACTTCCGTTTCCAAGATGGCGGAACTAAGTCACGTTCTCTCTATCGCTGCGAAAATTGCTTTGGATTCTTATCAACTTCGGGTTTCCGTTCCAATTTTCTGCATTCCAGTCGAAATGATGTTCTAATTGTCATATCTGCGCCATTGAATTGGCGTTGCACGCACGGCAATACTCCATTTTGACAATTCAAGTGTTGTGAATGCGCCTTCCAACGTCTAATGTTGATCTGCGTTTTACGTCACACAAAGTGCTGTTCAGTGACTATTTGATGGAGATGTTTGCCGCAAGTTATTTACAAGTTACAACGAATAAAGTGGTGGGCTCCCTCAAGTCAGTCAAGTCAGCGTCTTCGGGAAATTTGTACCAAGTTTCGTTCTTTGTAGACTGCATTCACTAGAGTAATCATGAATACATGGGCGCAGACATATTGTGCGTGCTACATCATCATAATGGATCATCGTGTGTCCCAAGACCGACCATGCGGCGATCTTGCGTTTGGTGTGCAACGGGGATAATCTGACGACGAACTGTGTTTTGTATGTTCGGAGTTGGAGTCAAACACGATGTCCTAACATCATCAAGCGCCATACATTTACTATGACGTTCATCATTTTCAGGAGGATGTGATCTTCCGGGCAATGTGATGGATAGGCGGCAGGAACCATTGAAGGCTATGTCTGAAAAGTGTTCCTTGTTGCAGTTTCCTCATATTCCAAGTCCGGCTTGTTGCAGGAGCTACTGAGTTAAGTGCTCTGTGCAAACCGTGAGCTGTGTGTTTCATCCGTTTTGATCATGCTCCGATATTCCAATTGCTTACGATGAATGCTGATATCGTATGACAGGAACAGTTGGCCGTGTTCACTCTCTGTGCGGTTTCGCCTTATGTCTTTTGGCGTGTGCTGAGACTGCTATGGTGGGGAAATACAGCTACCTTTCTTTGCTTGGGAGATGTGTTAGCAATTCGGATGATTCCACTGGCACGGGCGGTTGAGCAATTATGGATTTTAATTCGTTTGCAGTGATACCGAGGCCTATCATAACCAGAACCAGAACTTCTATAGAACACTTACTTCTATAAAACATGTGCTTCTAGAAAAAATACTTCCATAGAACACTTAGTTGTATAGAGAAATGACGTCATGGGACGCACCAAAATGGCAGCTTATTTACATTCGAGCTATGGACTAAACAATGTTTACTTTGATACCACGATAAATGTTATTGCAGCGAGTTGGCAGATTTTTGAAAATGTATTCAGGGGTTTGAACATAAATGTTTGTTCACAGTTCGTTAACCTTCGCTGTAGATAAAGTCGTTAATTTGATGACTTAGTTTGTGACTTTGGTAGCTAAGGACATAACTGGTGCAAACGGATGGCATTGGCAAGGATCATTTTGAATCTATGAAGTGGGCTCATTTTGTGTTTAACTCAAAAGCATATGTGCTTTTTAACCAAAGACTTTTTTTTGTGGGACCCAATGAAGATATCCCCGATGGAAGAATAAATTGTACTATTAGTCCCATAAATGATTCGCTTTAGAGGTTTATGATGTAAACAAAGCAGTTTTGTCATTGCAAGTGAATAATGTTCACACCTATAATTGGTCAGGATTGTGTAGCAGCAGCAGCTTTATAGCGAACACAGAAAACATCACAGGATTGTGCTGTTCTGAAACAGCTATGCCATGCTACCCTAGAATTGCCTTTAATGGGATTACTGTGACCACAAACCACTCTCCATGTGTGTGCCACATATTTACACCCCAGAAAGAAATTATGAATATAACAATATCATGTGCCGTTTGTGATATTAATGACCACAGACCAGGAGCCTCCAGTATGATTGATACAACTGTTGCACCAAGCACTTCATCAGCAAAGCCATATCTATGGAATGTTCATCTGACATTGTTCTTGAATGATGTCCAAGTTAATGAGACATCAGAATCGTGTGGCGGCAGCTACAAGAAGGGAGCGGAGAACATCATCATTTGTGTTTTTACTAACTACAGGTCATGTGGCTTCTATTGGATTGGAAATGATAACTTACCACCCCTGTGTGTCTATATGTTTGGAATTGGAGTCATCATTGATGGCCTAACATCATCAAGTGCTACGACGATCATCATTTTCGGGAGGACGTAAGCTCCCATGGTATATGGTGGATAGGCGGCAGGAACCATTGAAGGCTATGTTTGAAAAGTGTTCCTTGTTGCAGTTTCCTCATATTCCAAGTCCGGCTTGTTGCAGGAGCTACTGAGTTAAGTGCTCTGTGCACACCGTGAGCTGTGTGTCTCATCCGTTTTGATCCTGCTTCGATATCCCGCTTGTTTACGATGAATGATGATATCGTATGACGGGGAACAGTTGGCTGTGTTCACTTTCTGCGCAGTTTCGCCTTATGTCTTTTGGCATGTGCTGAGACTGCAACGATGGGGACTACAGTTACCTTTCTTTGTTTGGGAGATGAGTTAGTAATTCGGATGATTCCACTGGCACGGGCGGTTGAGCAATTATGGATTTTAATTCGTTTGCTGTGATACCGAGGCCTTTCATAACCAATAACAATAACAATAACTTAGTTGTATAATTACTTCTACAACACCTTGGTTTTTTTGTAACATTTACTTCTATATAACACTTCTATAAGGTTTACTTCTGCAGCACAGTTTAGAAATAACATTTGCTTCTATGAGAATTACTTTAGTAACACTTATTTTAATAGCAATTGCTTCAATAATATTAATGATTTGTATGTTGTTTTTATAACACATCTTAATGTTTTCTACAGTATTTGGACATGAAAGTTTTTGTTGACACTGATTCTGATGTGCGTCTGGCACGTCGCCTGAGACGTGATATTGCAGAGAGGGGACGGGAGCTGACAGGAGTTTTGAAACAATACATGAAGTTTGTGAAACCTTCATTTGAGCATTACATTGAGCCATCTATGCGTTCTGCAGATATCATTGTGCCCAAGGGAGGAGAGAACAATGTTGCCATCAATTTGATTGTATTGCATGTTCACAACCAACTTCAGGCTGTAAGTTCTTAAGCACTGGTTTGTAATAGAGAGGTTTTACATTGATGAACTGTAGATGGTTTCAAGTTAATTGAATGTTGAGAGGTTAAAACCTGATGTATGAAGAGAAGTTTGAAATTAATTGAATGTTGAAAGGTTGGAAGCTGTTGTATGAAGAGAAGTTTGAAATTAATTGAATGTTGAGAGGTTGAAAGCTGTTGTATAAAGAGAAGTTTGAAATTAATTGAATGTTGAGAGGTTGAAAGCTGTTGTATAAAGAGAAGTTTGAAATTAATTGAATGTTGAGAGGTTGAAAGCTGTTGTATAAAGAGAAGTTTGAAATTAATTGAATGTTGAGAGGTTTCAAAATTATTTATTACATTGGAGTTTCAAAGTGATTTTTTGCAGAAATGTTTAAAAAAAAAAAAAAAGGTGTGTCCTACATTTACTGAGAGGTTTCAGATTAAAAGTAAACTCATAAAGGGGATACGAGGAATCACTAAATAACTTCGGCAGAGTTATTAGACATATCTATATACAGATATAGATGAGTTACTAGACATATCTATATACAGATATAGATGAGTTATTAGACATATCTATATACGGATATAGATGAGTTACTAGACATATCTATATACAGATATAGATGAGTTACTAGACATATCTATATACAGATATAGATGAGTTACTAGACATATCTATATACAGATATAGATGAGTTACTAGACATATCTATATACAGATATAGATGAGTTACTAGACATATCTATATACGGATATAGATGAGTTATTAGACATATCTATATACAGATATAGATGAGTTACTAGACATATCTATATACAGATCAATATGATCCCACAGAAATTGTGAATGATGAAACTGGAAGAGAGGTAAGTAAACCCGAGTTAATGTTAGAAATATGGAAACATGGAACTTCGACCAGATACTCAATATACCAGCTGGAACAGATGAATGTGAACAAAACACTAATGACAAAGTAGAAATTGGACCTCATCATCATCATCGTGTGCCCTCTCCGCAACGAAGGTTGGCTACCATGGATCGCCATTCTACTCTGTTTCTTGCTTTGGTGGTGCAGGCTGACATAGATTGACTTGTCCATCTTTTGATGTTACTCGTCCATGTTAGTCTTGGTCTGCCTCTTTTGCCTTGTATTTTTCCTTCCAATATTACTTTTAGTAGGCTATTGTGTCTTTTAACATGCGCCAAAAATGTAATTTGTCTTGTCTTAATTGTGTTCAGCAGTAGTTAGAATTTCTCTCCATGGCTTTCTTTGGATTGTTACGTGATGAGGCTCCAATCTCTTTCACGGTGGTCTGCCATTTTCGCCTTTCGTGTTCTGAAAATGCCTCATGTGTACCACACACTTTGCTGTTTTCGTTTTCTGGGCCGTTGATTATTTCAATTAATTCTTCCGCCTCATCCGCCGTTGCAGACTTTTCACATATGGGTTGAACACACCCGACTACCGCCGCCGACATTGTTGTCGAACCATGTGCTTGCCTATCGATCCGCGAACGCACGACACAAAGAAAGAATAAATCCACTTAAATATCGATAAAGTTCGCAGTCCATCCTCCAGTCAGAAGTAAAACATTACACCAAGTGGAGAATAGCAACACATAAATTCACAACTAGACTGTTGCGTAAATCATTTAAATATCTCAGCAAGAGCCGACTTATAAAAACGACAACACGTAAGTCGCCATGACACCGGAAATTGGACCTAATATTCTAAAATCTGAAATACATCATCATCATGTGCCGTACTGGTTGGCATTGGCGATCATGTCCTTCCACAATCTTCTATCCACAGTGCATCGTATGAGTTCTGTTGTTGACTATTTTCCATGCCATGACACCAAGCTATCCAGTATTTTCTCTCTTTGTCGTCCACAATCTCTCTTTCCTTTTATTTTGCCAGTTGTAACCAAGTATTCCAACTTTCCTCTTCTCATGATGTGCCCAAAAAATGTTGATTGCTTCTTTCTGATGTTTTTTAAGAGCTTCCTTTTTTGTGTTGGCCTCTTTGAGAACTTTCTCATTGGTCTTTTTAGCTGTCCAGGGAACCTTCAACATTCTTCTGAGAAATCCCATCTCTGTGGCCTCTAATCTCTAATCGTCTTTTCATTTGTTTGTCTATTGTCCATGATTCGCTTCCATAGGTCAGAATTGGTTTTATATAGCATCGATGAACTCTCTTTCTCATTTATATTGACATAGATTTGTTGCATAAGATATTTTTCATTTTCTGAAATACAAGAAGCTTATAAACGAACAGCGATGCATAGAGTGTCTAGCCCTGATGGTATAGCAAATGAACTATTAAAATCTGGCAGCGATATGGGTATAAATTGGCGTATAAAAACATAAACTATATAATATTGTACGGATAAAAATAGAAGCAACCAAGGATTGGGAGAGCACCACTATCATACCCATATGGAAGAAGATGGCAGTAAACTCAATACAGAGCAATATCATTGTTAGGTCCTGCTGGAAAAAATATTTGGTAAAACACTAGATAAGGTGCTAAGATCTATAATTGAATCTTCACTAAATGAGACACAAATGGGATTTAGAAAAAATCAGTTGTACATATACCACCATTGCACTAACATAGAGTTAATAGAGAAGACGATAGAATATGATAAAAAACTAATAGCATCTGTCAAGCTGGAAAAAACCTTTGATAGAGTAGACAGTCAACAGTCATGGAAAATATGACAACAGTATGGAGTCAGTATCTACCAAATCAACCTATGCTACACTAAAACAGAAAAGCCAAAAATAGAATCAATGTTGGCCACACAAAGGCATTTAACATATGTCAGTTATCTACCCCAAGTGAATTAACATGTTTGACAAGTGATGAGAAGAGATAATAACCGAATAGCAAAGCAAGCCCTCAAGTTGGAAACAACAGGTAGCAGGGAAAAAAAAGGCTGACCCAGAGAAACACTGAGAAGAACATTGATCAGAGAGGCAAAGGCAACAGATATCGGCTCCCTCAATGAGATGAATTGATGCTTGCACAGAACAGAAACAGGTGGTAGGATTTAATAAAAGATGTTTGCAAGGATTGAAACTGCTAGAAAGAAAATTTCAAAATGGGGAAAGAGTATCTGAGTCTGTGCCATATGGGCCGATTACGACTTGAAAGGTCAATAGATAGTGAATGTAACACATCAAATGAGCTCCTCTTTACAGATGGCCAGGTTATAATAAGTGCACATAATAAATTGCAAGATTTTAATGAACTGAAAGGAGCCTGTAAGAAACATAGTTTGAAGATTAGCACTAACAAAACGGAAGCATGATCATTTGGAGAAAATATTGCAGATTAGAGTTGAGAACAAAGAGCTGAAACAAGTAAAAAGAATTAAATATTTGGGAAGTTTTGTAGCAACAAATTAGGAGATTAAGACTGAA
Organism: Megaustenia siamemsis; assembly: GCA_032433765.1. Taxonomy (NCBI): domain Eukaryota; kingdom Metazoa; phylum Mollusca; class Gastropoda; order Stylommatophora; family Ariophantidae; genus Megaustenia; species Megaustenia siamemsis. The sequence goes on along the minus strand of JAVIAB010000139.1, from coordinate 12,076,384 downwards.
ATTGAAATTAGATGCAACAAAGCAAATTAAATAATTAAGACAAATAATGCCAGTTATGAAAAAAACAAACATGGCGAGTGACAAAAAAAAAAGCAATATATAATATACTGTGAATCACGATAGCTCAGTGAACTGGACTACAAAAGACAAGAGGTCGGGTTTGATCCTGATCAACAGCTTCCAGGTTCACCCAGCCTTAAATGGGTACCAGATTTTTTTCTCGGAAAGTAAAGCGGCACTGGCATAATACCAACCATATTATTCCAAAAATTATATGCTGAAAGTCTACAAAAATTATGGTTACTAACACCATATTCCCTATACGTCACTTGGCATGACGGGGCTCTTTACTTTTTATATAATTTACTGTTTCTTCCAACATCTTGGTGTCAATGTCAAATATGGACATTAACAGTAAAGGAGAAAAGAAATATCACAACTACCAAAAAAATGAGAAAAAAATGTCTGCTTCATAGACTACACCAAAGATTTTGATAGAATACGCCATAAACAACTTATAGAATGCCTAAAAGATATAAATCTAGACGACACAGCCATACGACTAATATGTAATTTGTACTGGGAGCAAACAGCAATAATCAAATATAACAAAGAGAACTCCACACCTATTGATAACAAGAGAAAAGTAAGACAAGGATGCATCCTATCACCAAGCTTGTTGAAACATTAATGGAAAGATAATCAATAACCTAAGATGTGCTGATGATACTGTACTACTATCAGAAAATCTTAAAGATCTACAACAATTACTTTATGAAATAAACATGACAAGCAAAAAAATATGAATTAGATATGATATCAAAAAGACTAAAACTATGATCATAAACAAGATAGTACTCAAAACCTGCAAGTGAATATCAAAGTTAAAGGAACAGTCCTGGAGACAGTTCAGAACTACAACTGCCTAGAACATACAGTGATGGAAAATGTAAAACTGAAATAAACAAAAGAATAGGTATAGCAAAAAGTAATTTTAATGTCATGAAAAATATACTAACATCAAAACAAATAACACCAAGGCTAAAACTAAGAATATCAAAATGTTATATATTCTCAGCAGTCCTGTATGGTGCAGAAACATGGACATTGGACAAGAAAACAGAACAGAGAATTTAAGCCTTTGAAATGTGGATTTATAGAAGAATAGGTAGAATTGGATGGAAAGAAAAGTAAACAGATGAAGAAGTCTTACAACTAAAAATGAAAATAGAACTACTAAACACAATTCAAACAAGACAAATGAGATTTTTGAGGCATGTTAAAAGACACAGCAGCCTACTAAAAGTAATCTTGGAAGGGAAAGTACAAGGTAAAAGAGACAGACCAAGACTAACAGGGATGAATAACATCAAAAGATGGAAAAGTCAGCCTATGACAATCTGCGCCATCAGAGCAAGAGGCAGAGCAGAATGACGCTCCATAGTAGCCGACCATCGATGCGGAGATGGCACTCAGTGAATGAATGAATAAATGAAGATTTCCAAGTGATTTTGTTGTTGTAGATAGATTTCCAAGTGATTTTATGGTTGTAGATAGATTTCCAAGTGATTTTGTTGTTGTAGATAGATTTCCAAGTGATTTTATGGTTGTAGATAGATTTCCAAGTGATTTTATGGTTGTAGATAGATTTCCAAGTGATTTATTACAGAGAGGTTTCAAGTTGCGCTCAAAGCAGGCCCAATCCTCACACAATGGACAGCCCATGCCTGACACGCTTCATGTTCTCGAGAAAACTCCTCAGGTACATGGAATACATTCCTTCATCAGGTTAGTGTCCACATACAGCATTTTCTGTTGCAGGAATTTATTGTTGATGTGTCTGTTATCAAAGCAGGAGAGCTGCATTATCTATTGACCTTTCGAGCCGTAACCGGCCCATAGGGCGTAGACCAAGATACACCTTCTCCTATATGAATTTTTGTTCTAGCAGTTTTCTTTTAAAGATATTTTATCAAATCTCGCCATCTGTCTCTGTTCTGTGCAAGCAGTTCTATCTCATTGAGGGAGCCGACTCCTGCTGCTCTTGCCTCTCTCATCAATGTTCTTCTCAGTGTCTCCCTGGGTCTTCCTCTTTTCCTTTTACCTGTTGTTTCCCATATGAGGGCTTGCTTTGCTATTCGATTATTATCTCTTCTCATCACATGTCCAACGTATGACCATCGTCTTTTCTTTGAGCTGCATTAGCTCAGTGGTTAATGAACTAAGGATAAAAGGTTGGGTTTGATCCCGATCAACAGTTTCCTGGTTAACCCAGCCTTAAAATGGGTACCAGATTTTTCTGGGAGAGAAAAGTGGTACGGGCGTAACACTGACCTCATTAACCCAAATAATGTGCCAAAGGTCTGTTAAAAAAATATTGACACTAACATCATATTCTCTATATGTTGCATGGCATGACTGGGCTCTTTTCTTTTTGTTAACGAAGTAAAATATAACGGTTCTCTCCATGTCACATAGGGAATTTAGTGTCCATATTTTTTTCATGAACAACTGGACATTTTAGGGTGATCTGGTCAGTACCATGCCAGGCCGCCCTTCACAGAAAAATCTCTGGTACTTATTTTTAGAGACTGGCTAACCCCAGAACCATAGCAGTCTGAAAAAAATGGACCACCACTGGGAATTGAGCCAAGACCCATCTTATTGGGTGCACTAACCACTCAGTATTTGGGGCTCCTATTGTTGTTATTACTAGAAAATAAATACAATTATATATAATAAGAGTGCTTTGTTTCCTCTTATTTGAAGCAAGATAATTCTTTGTTTTCAGTATTGGAAATAAGAGAATCCTTTATTTTTATTATTGACATCACCTCTGAGCTCAACCATAAATGTCAATTTTCCTAATTAGCATATTATCTGTGCTGAAAAAGTAACTGCAGTGAACTAGTTTATACTCTTTTAATCACAAAAACAGCTACTCCATTTGTAGAATTCACTGTAACAGCTACTCCATTTGTAGAATTCACTGTAACAGCTACTCCATTTGTAGAATTCACTGTAACAGCTACTCCATTTGTAGAATTCACTGTAACAGCTACTCCATTTGTAGAATTCACTGTAACAGCTACTCCATTTATAGAATTCACTGTAACAGCTACTCCATTTGTAGAATTCACTGTAACAGCTACTCCATTTGTAGAATTCACTGTAACAGCTACTCCATTTGTAGAATTCACTGTAACAGCTACTCCATTTATATAATTCACTGTAACAGCTACTCCATTTGTAGAATTCACTGTAACAGCTACTCCATTTGTAGAATTCACTGTAACAGCTACTCCATTTGTAGAATTCACTGTAACAGCTACTCCATTTGTAGAATTCACTGTAACAGCTACTCCATTTGTAGAATTCACTGTAACAGCTACTCCATTTGTATAATTCACTGTAACAGCTACTCCATTTGTAGAATTCACTGTAACAGCTACTCCATTTGTAGAATTCACTGACTGTAACAGCTACTCCATTTGTAGAATTCACTGTAACAGCTACTCCATTTGTAGAATTCACTGTAACAGCTACTCCATTTGTAGAATTCACTGTAACAGCTACTCCATTTGTAGAATTCACTGTAACAGCTACTCCATTTGTAGAATTCACTGTAACAGCTACTCCATTTATAGAATTCACTGTAACAGCTACTCCATTTGTAGAATTCACTGTAACAGCTACTCCATTTGTAGAATTCACTGTAACAGCTACTCCATTTGTAGAATTCACTGTAACAGCTACTCCATTTGTAGAATTCACTGTAACAGCTACTCCATTTGTAGAATTCACTGTAACAGCTACTCCATTTGTAGAATTCACTGTAACAGCTACTCCATTTGTAGAATTCACTGTAACAGCTACTCCATTTGTAGAATTCACTGTAACAGCTACTCCATTTATAGAATTCACTGTAACAGCTACTCCATTTGTAGAATTCACTGTAACAGCTACTCCATTTGTAGAATTCACTGTGACAGCTACTCCATTTATAGAATTCACAGTGACAGCAAGTCCATTTATTCATCTGTTTGCAGGGAAAATCTGCCATGAGATAAATTCTCAGCAGCCAAACAAAATCATCAACAAAGATATGACCAGCAGGTGTGACTAAGGTTTAATGACCTCAGTGGTAACAAGTACATGATGGAGCTGACCGAATAGGCAAACAGAAAAAAAAACATGCACAGAAACCAAGAATTGCAGCGGATTTCAAATAGAAAGTGAAAGAAAGTATCTTTGATGCTGTATGCACACAACATGTGTCCATACATTGAACACTTGGCCAGCAACCAACCAAAGTGGAGGAATCTGTTATTATGATACTAGATGCTTTGTCTGCCATAGCTATCTTATAGGCAAATGCACATGAGTAAAAGGTGAACACTAGCAAGTATTCACTAAACAACAAAAGTGTTTTCAGAAGTGTAAGGCTGCTGTTCATGGTAGTGCACTTCAGGCTTTTCTCTTTTTTCTAGCATTCACCCATTAAGTGGATGTGTAGTGTAACTAGTTTATGGCAAAGCAGCAATATCTGTGTCATTAGGCCCTACACATCTGTTATTAGGCCCGACACATCTGTATTCAGCATAAATAGATTTGCTTAACAGTTTGCATGGGGTGGTTATCTGATCCACGCTGTCCTTAATTGCCTAGCCATTTGTTCTCTCGTGTACATACGTCATAATGTTATCTGCTACGGCAGGGGTGTGAACTGGTCCGACACTATTCAGTTGCGCTATCCTGACAGTGTATATATTGAACAAAGCAGGTGATAACAGTGATCCTTGAGGCAATCCCAGCAATATATATCTCAGCTCAGATGCCTAGATACCGAAACGTAGCGCCACTCTCCTTCACACCAGCACCAATGCCACCCAGCGCATGAACCTCCAGCAATCATTACTATTCTCACTCATGCAGGCTGTGGTGCTCTCAGTACTGGATTATGGTTTGGGTATGCTCACTCTCTTGTCAACTCAGATCGCAAGGTTGGAAAGTGTTCCGAATGAGGGCCTACGGGCAGTTCTCGGGTGCACCAGAGATACATCTACCTGTTCAATGAAGTACCTATGGACTTACCAAACATTAGAGTGCGACATAGATCTGCTCAGGTCTGGGCTTATTTGAACGTGGTAAGGAACATAAATCATCCCTTGCATTTAGAATTGGGTGTGACCAAGGGCATGGAAAATCTTGGATGGCTAAGACGGAGGAGTCCTTAAGGATAATATGTGATCTGAATGACATTAAGACTGGCAAGGATTGGATAGAAGCAACAACGGAGATAAAGGGGCTAACCAAAGTCATCATTTAGCTCTGCAGGGAGTGTCGCAATTGGGCTTATGGAGCTACTGAGGTCTTTATAAGGAAATCCATTAAAAAAAAAATGTCCTCACCTAAAGACCCTATCATCTACATGGATGGTTCTGTATCCTGCGGACAGTGCAGTAGTGGTTGGGGTTTTGTGGCATTCCAACATGGCAGAGAAGTGGCTAGGAAATCTGGCAAGTATAATATTACAGTGTCCAGCATGAGAATGGAGATAGAAGCAGCAATGGGGGTGATAACATGGTTACACAGAATGTGGATCACACAGTCTTGGTACCTGACTCACAAAGTATGCTATAAAAGATTTGTTTCTGTGGCAGTAGTGGATGTAGCTCTTGGATGAATCTAAAGTGAATATGTTAACATGGATGTATTGTTATATAACAGTTTGTTATCAATATATTGAGAGACTGAGGAGTCTAAAGGTGGAAAAGAGATCTGGTCAATTTGGGGTGCTTAGTGGGGAAAGGAGAAGCAGATGTTTCCGTAATCAATAATTTATGAGAACAATCGGTCTGTTTATGGTAAAAGAAATGCTGGGATGGTTGGTGGAGCCGATATGGGTATGCCCCGACTGCAATGAAACTGATTCCATGAATAAAATAGTTTAAAAGTTTTTTGTCTGTCGGTGACCATTTTTGGCCTACTTTTTTAGACCTTTAACTGCCAAAGATTCTTTAACACGTATGAGTGCACATGGGACCTCCTGTTTTCACCTTTATATGAGAGAGCTAGTCAGCAGATCTCGCTACCCAAAGACCAAGGGAGGGTAAAGCTATGTTGTCCTGAGGGGCATTTGTGACTGTCTGAAAGTCGCTCCACCCTTATGGAACACTTTTATTTGAATGAACTCAAGCTGCTGTGTGTTATTGTTTTTTGTAATTATTTTGGATTTGTTTAGTTACATGTCAATTTTAATTCTGTAAATATTGTTTATTTCAGAGACAAGCGTACATCTCGAGATGAATTCATCTTTTATTCCAAGCGCCTCATGAGACTGCTTTTTGAATTTGCCTTGTCAATGCTGCCTTTTAAGGTATTTACACAAGAGGATTTCAATAACATCTTTTGTTTCATTACATTTTCTTTTCCAGTTTGTGGGAGATTTCATTGTTTTTGTTGCACTTGGGAAAATGGAAACTGGTCACCACCGCATGACATAGAAGAAAGGCAGTTGAGAATGTCAGTATTAATCCCATATCTTGATGATGATTTAATGATATTGGGTTGACCGCAAACTTCTTTACTATTTCTGTCTCTGTAGTCTAACTACATAACGGAAGAAAGATCATAAACTTCTTTAGTAGTTCCATCTTTATAGTCTAACTACATAACGGAAGAAAGATCATAAACTTCTTGAGTAGTTCCATCTTTATAGTCTAACTACATAACGGAAGAAAGATCATAAACTTCTTTAGTAGTTCCATCTTTATAGTCTAACTACATAACGGAAGAAAGATCATAAACTTCTTTAGTAGTTCCATCTTTATAGTCTAACTACATAACGGAAGAAAGATCATAAACTTCTTTAGTAGTTCCATCTTTATAGTCTAACTACATAACGGAAGAAAGATCATAAACTTCTTTAGTAGTTCCATCTTTATAGTCTAACTACATAACGGAAGAAAGATCATAAACTTCTTTAGTAGTTCCATCTTTATAGTCTAACTACATAACGGAAGAAAGATCATAAACTTCTTTAGTAGTTTCATCTTTATAGTCTAACTACATAACGGAAGAAAGATCATAAACTTCTTTAGTAGTTCCATCTTTATAGTCTAACTACATAACGGAAGAAAGATCATAAACTTCTTTAGTAGTTCCATCTTTATAGTCTAACTACATAACGGAAGAAAGATCATAAACTTCTTTAGTAGTTCCATCTTTATAGTCTAACTACATAACGGAAGAAAGATCATAAACTTCTTTAGTAGTTCCATCTTTATAGTCTAACTACATAACGGAAGAAAGATCATAAACTTCTTTAGTAGTTCCATCTTTATAGTCTAACTACATAACGGAAGAAAGATCATAAACTTCTTTAGTAGTTCCATCTTTATAGTCTAACTACATAACGGAAGAAAGATCATAAACTTCTTTAGTAGTTTCATCTTTATAGTCTAACTACATAACAGAAGAAAGATCACAAACTTCTTTAGTAGTTCCATCTTTATAGTCTAACTACATAACAAAAGAAAGATCACAAATTTCCTTACTATTTCTGTTTCAGTATAGACTAGCTACATAACAGAAGAAGGATCACATTCAACTTCACCTTTCTCTGACCACATTTTAGAGGTATCACAGATGATCTCTACAGTCTCTCTCTCCCCCTCCTCCCCTGGTGATGTCGGTAGTTACTGTCCGATGCCACCAACAAGACACCACAATAAATCCAACCCTACCTGGTGTAGGTTTGTTGTGCTCACAGTCAACTTGTTTAGTAATGCTCCTTGTACAATTTTCATTTTAAAAATGTGCTGTGTGCATATTTGTCTTCATTGTTTATCAAATGCACTGATCTATGTAATGTTGCTACCCAGAATAAAGCATTGAGTGTTTATGAAATATCCTGGTCTTGTATAATGTTGCTACCCAAAATAAATGTCTTCAAAATGTCCCTCTACAGAATGTCTCTATTGAAACACCACAAGGGATCCAGTACTCAGGAAAACGTCTAGCAGTTGAGAAGGTACATTTATATAAACATCCAAAAAATAGTTAGACATTTCAATAGGGCTTGTGGGAACAACCAGAAAACATTGCTGAATTAAATCTGGTGTGAATGGTTTCCTCTTCCAGTTTATTATAACATCAGCACATTGTTCCTCATCCTCCACCTCTCCCTGACAAATAGTTTTGGCTAGGCTGCTACATCTTGTGTCTGTATCCTCATCTATCTTTCTTTACTTGTGTCTGTATCATCTTTTTGCTTTGACCTCTTTCAGAACATTTTCATTACTCTTTTTAGCTGTCCATGGTATTCTCAACATTCTTCTGTAAAACCACATTTCTACAGACTCCAGTGATTTTCTTGTATGTTGTCCTATTGCCCATGATTCACATCCATATGTTAAGACTGGCTCTACATAACATTTAAGAACTCTTTTTCTTGTTTCTATTGTCAAAAATAGATTGCATAGTATCTTCCTCGTTTTTTGGAAAGCTGCTTTTGCCTGAGCCATTCTGCATCTCACCTCTTTTGTACATCTTCCATCTGAGGTTAACAAAGTTCCCAAATATTTAAATTTATTTACCTGTTTTAATATTGTTCCACTTGTCTTTATTTTGCACTGAGGTGATCTCTTTTTCTTTGTTGTTACCATTACTTCTGTCCTTTTGCTATTAAGGCTGAGTCCTTTATTTTTGCTTTCTTTCACTATAATGTCCAACATTTCTTGTAACTCATTTTCACTCTTAGCGATTAATACTGTATCATGAGCATACCTTAGATTATTGCATTCTGTCAGGTCAGGTAATTTTACCTGCTACTGTATGCAGTAAACAGTACAACCTGTGGCTGCCCTGCTGCCTTGCAGGTAAGCTCGTGAGAGTAAAAGCTAAGGGAGGGTACCCCGAAGTAGAACAATCCCACTGCCTTGTGGGTGTGACATTTTAGTCAAAGGCTAGCAGAGCCAACCGTAAACAAACCGACGGAAAGCAACAGAAAACCACCATCGTAATTTCTTTGTACAATCATATCTTTCTTTACTGATGTAAAAAGCTTTTCATATGGACCTATGTTATTTTTCTTTCTTCGTTTATAGTTTCACCTCTTGCATGAAAAGAACTTATGATAAACATCATATCCATAGTTTCTATTTTCCTTTCTAATTCTGCATTGAGGGTCCACATTTCTCAGACATATAAGAGCACTGATGTTATTAGTGTGTACAACTAAAGTCATTTTCCCTCCCCTGCCTTGCTAGAGGTATGGGACTATGGTGTTAGTGACTGCTGCACATTTTTGGGTGATGAGGTCAGTATCACGCCAGGTCACCTTTACTTGCCAGAAAAAATCTCTGGAACCCATTTTTAGAGGCTGGGTGAACCCCAGAGCCTTGTCAGTGTGAAGAAAAATCCACCACTTCTGGGAATAGAACCCTTCTTACCATCAACGAGCACACTAACCTCCCAGAGCCACCAAGGTTTCCCATTAGCGTGTGCAACAAACTAAATCTTGTAATTTAGTTTAGATCCTGCAATATTGTTATCAATTGTCCTTTCGAGCCAAAGACGGCACATAGGGCAGAACCATAATCTCAAAAACAGAAACCTTGCGTGCCAAAATGACACATATTGCAGGGATCACTGTTTCTAAAATCTATGGCTCTGTTTCCATAACAATACTTTTTACAATGACAGCTTGTCAAGCCATCGATCAACCTCCTTTGTCGCCTCTTACGACATACTTGGAAGGTCACAGTGTCGCTATTCTTTACTTCCCTCACAATGAGGCCCCGGTAACACACAGGAATATTGTTAACAGCCCCTAAAAATCTGGATAATGTTTGCTGTCATCCAGTTCATGCTGTTCTTAGGGACACTTCCATCCTATTCATTCTTCTTATCTTATTTTGGCCAGTCACCTTGATTCTCCTGCCATGTGACTAGACAAGATTTATGTTCTTGCGTAGCCCCATCTTGCTTTGTGCTATAGGAAACAATAAGATGTAGCAAATTAATATAGGTATGAATGTTTCATGATCCACTTCTCCTTCCATTTACCTAATTTGAACAAAATCTGTTATAGAGGAAGTTAGGAGATGAAATTACTAGTCCACCATGTTGACAATTTCCATGCATCTAACCACTGTGTGTCATTGAAAGGATAGCATCAATAAAATAGCTCTAAGGTATAGTTTAATTAATATTTCAAAATATTGTACATTTCTCCGTAAGTGTGTCAAATTTGAACAACATCTATCGTGGAGGTGTCATGATTTTTGTAATAAATGGAGGTCATTATTACCTCATTAAAATAAGATTGCACCATTTATTTATTCTATGTCATATGCGATAATGGGAGCCGCGATAGCTCAGTGGTTAGTGAACTGGACTACAAAGGACAAGAGGTAGGGTTCGATCCCAACCGATGGCTTCCGGTTCACCCAGCCTTTAATGGGTACCGGATTTTTTTTCTGGGAAAGTAAAGCGGCACGGGCGTAATACAGACCACATTACCCCAAAAATCATGTGCCGAAGGTCTGTAAAATTTATGGTCACTAATACCATATTCCCTATACGCCACTTGGCGTGATGGGGGTACTTTACTTATATGTGATAATAACTTTGGTGACCTGGATATTTTTATTTAAGTTGATAAGGCCACCACTTTTTTCTTTACACTTCCTTCCTGTATAATTTAAACATAAATAATTAACTTGAAAATTCATAACTTTTTTCATAATTGGCACATGGTCATGGGTGGTATCATTGTTGTGCTGCTTTGGGGATTATCAGTATGGCCACTGCAGTCTTGGCAACTGATTCACAAAGTATGCTACAGAAGATTGACAAACAGTGTCTGTAGAGTGGATGCAGCTCTTGGATGACTCTTAAAGTGGCTGTATTAACCTGGGTGTACTGTCCAGGGCACGCTGGTGTAACATGGCAATGAAATAGCCAATAAGCTCACTCACAGCTCCGGCACTGAGTGTGGCCTTACTCTTGACAATGAGAACATCGCCAAGTTTGTTCTTCATTCATTAAGAGAAGAGGAGGAGAATGGATGAGACACTGATGTATATATTGAGAGACTGAGCGGTCTAAAGGTGGAAAATGGTTCTGGTTGATTCTGAGTGTTTAGCAGGATAAGTAGATATATCTATAAACAACACCTTACAGGAACAATCAGTCTGCATGCGCTTTGAGAAATGCTGGGGCAGGAGGTGGAGCGCTTATGGGAATGCTCTGACTGCAATGAAACTCCATGAATAGAATAGAATAGGATAGAATAGAACAGGCCCCATAGCAAATGTATTTGCTGAAATTGTGCATCCAGGTTCAGTGCCATCCAGAAGCTTGATGTATATTTCTCTTTGGTTCTTTAACCACACTGAAGTAATCTCCCTGTTGCGACACTTTTTATGAGCCTGCTGAAACAATAGATTTATCCTTTTGTTTTGACAAAGTGGGTTCAGCCTTGTGGCCTGTCACTGTGTGCTTTCCCTTATCTTCTGTGCATGCCCCATTCCTCTTCATGAATGCTGTTTTTATTCTCAGATTGCTGGTGTGTCTATTTTGAGAGCAGGGGAGACTATGGAACAGGCACTGTGTGAAGTGTGCAAGGATGTTAGTGTGGGAAAGATTCTCATTCAGACAAACTTGCAGACTGGAGAACCAGAGGTGAGATTTTTATGGAGAATCTGAGGTGATTTTTTAATGGAGAATCTGAGGTGAGTTTGGGGAAAACCTGTGTCGAGTTTGTGGGGAACCTGAGGTGAATTTTATAGAGAACCTGTATTGAGTTTGTGAGGAACCTGAGGTAACTGAGGTAACTGATGAGTTTATGGGAAACCTGAGTTGAGTTTTGTGAGAACATGATGTGAGTTTTTATGTAGAACCTGAGTTGAGTTTGGGGGAATCTTGGGTTGAGTTTAATTTTTTTCCAGGAGAAATTTCAGTTGTTCAAAGTCTGAATCAGTTTTCTTTGTTAGAAATAAAGTAACCCACTCTTAGACCCTAAACAATACCCATTTTGATCAACTTAAACATAAAATACACACAATTTAAAGTAACAATAATATCATTAAATGCTCTAAGCAATAATTTAAAACATCTTATCTGTTGTCTGGTGGTGGAGAGGATGAGAAAGGAAAGAAGATTCCCTTCCACAAACACAAATAATTGAACTTCTCTCTTCTGCCTCTGATTACTACTGGTTGACTGTTCTGGTTTACTTTCCCTCTTTTCTATGGAGAAGAAACTTATAATGCAGTCTGGTGTTGATGACTTTGATGATTTGTCTTTGAACAAATCAATGTTCCTATTCATCATTGCTGTGTTAGCATGCTACTTTTCAACACTGGCTTGCGTTCTGTTCCAAAAAGAACACATATTCTTAATTTCAACACAAGAAAATCACTGGCGGCTGTAGAAATGTGGTTTTACAAAAGAATGATAATACCATGGACAGCTAAGAAGAGTACTGAAAACGTTCTGTGGGAGGCCAAAACAAAAAGAGAGTTAATTTCCAATATTAGGAAGAAACAATCATCATTTTTTGGCCATGTAATCAGAAGGGAACAGCTGGAATACATTGTAACAACTGGGAAAATTGAGGGATGAAGAGATAGAGGGAAGCAAAGAGAAGAGATACCAGACAGCTTAAGAGAATGGCTTGGCAGAAGGTCAACAACAGAAATAATAAATAACTGTTGAGATCGAGAGTTGTACAGAAACATGATCACCTACGCAAGCAGTCATGGTACTTGATGATGGTGGTGATATATAATATATAACTAAAACATAAAAAATAAAGCAATAAAAGCTTGAAAATACCCAAATGTACAGCAGAAATTACTTAGGCGCACAAATGACAGTTGTTCACTACACACAAGCATAGAAGCACCATTTGAGTTCCGGCTGAAAATTCTCTCAAACTGGAACATTCAGAATTGTTTGAAGTACCAATCTCATTGTAAATGGCAACAGAAACTGGATGGCAATCAAGTAAGGTTTAAGGCTACAGAAACTATCTCTGATATAGAGAATATGACAAACTTTGGTTCAGTTCATCTATAAGAATGCAGTTCTGAGAAAGTCTATGTGTTTAAATGAGAGTCCATGTGGCTACCGGGGATACCTTGGGAGCGACCTTATCAACAGAATTTGCTGATGCATTTTGGGGAAATGCTGTGACAAGTGGTGGAACAGATATGGGTAATTCATGACTACAGTGAAATTGGTTCCATGGATAGAATAGAATAAAAGAGTTTTAAATGTCAAGAGAATGTTGCTGCTATTTATGCTTTTTAGAGTCTTTTTTTTTCTTGTTTCTTTGCATATATTGTAATAATATAATTAGGAAAATTATGTCTGTAACTTACACAGCTTCATTATACAAGACTTCCTAGAGACATCAAAGACCACTACATCTTTTTGCTGGATGCCACAGTTGCCACAGGGGCAGCAGCTATGATGGCAATCCGGGTACTGCTGGACCATGATGTCCTTGAAGAGAAAATATTTTTGTGCTCCTTGTTGATGGCAGATTCAGGTAAGTTCCATCCCTGACAGAGTTGACATGTTAGTTCATGGTTTGGGAAGCTGGTAGGATTTAGAGGTAAGATCTTGAACGTTGATTTGTTTCTTTCTGGGACACCCGATCATCATGTTACACTGGCAAATGGTCTCAGTCTCCAAGTCTGCCCTAACCTGAGACAACCAACCATCATGTCACACTGGCAAATGGTCTCATTCTCCAAGTCTGCCCTAACCTGAGACAACCAACCATCATGTCACACTGGCAAATGGTCTTGTTCTTCAAATCTGCCCTAACCTGAGACAACCAATCATCATGTCACACTGGCAAATGGTCTTGTTCTCCAAGTCTGCCCTAACCTGAGACAACCAACCATCATGTCACACTGGCAAATGGTCTTGTTCTCCAAGTCTGCCCTAACCTGAGACAACCAACCATCATGTCACACTGGCAAATGGTCTTGTTATCCAAGTCTGCCCTAATCTGAGACAACCAACCATCATGTCACACTGGCAAATGGTCTCATTCTCCAAGTCTGCCCTAACCTGAGACAACCAACCATCATGTCACACTGGCAAATGTTCTTGTTCTCCAAGTCTGCCCTAACCTGAGACAACCAATCATCATGTCACACTGGCAAATGGTCTCAGTCTCCAAGTCTGCCCTAACCTGAGACAACCAATCATCATGTCACACTGGCAAATGATCTTGTCCTCCGAGTCTGCCCTAACCTGAGACAACCAACCATCATGTCACACTGGCAAATGGTCTTGTTCTCCAAGTCTGCCCTAACCTGAGACAACCAACCATCATGTCACACTGGCAAATGGTCTTGTTCTCCAAGTCTGCCCTAACCTGAGACAACCAACCATCATGTCACACTGGCAAATGGTCTTGTTCTCCAAGTCTGCCCTAACCTGAGACAACCAACCATCATGTCACACTGGCAAATGGTCTTGTTCTCCAAGTCTGCCCTAACCTGAGACAACCAACCATCATGTCACACTGGCAAATGGTCTTGTCCTCCAAGTCTGCCCTAACCTGGAATACTCTAAAATGTTATTTGTACAAAAATGAACATGTCATGGTTCTCCATTTCTCTTTGGCCTAAAAATTGTCTACCATCCTTTGTTCATTGACCACATTCTGGATAACCCTCTCAGAGGTTCCTCTCTTGGTCCTCATCTTTCTCTTCCATCGTCCCTGTGATGTTTACTTCTTCCAGCTTCTCATAATGTGTCCAAAAAATTATGATGATCTTTTCGTTATAAAATTCACAAGGAGATTGTTTCATCATTATCTTTTCGTTATAAAATTCACAAGGAGATTGTTTCATCATTATCTTTTCCTTATAAAATTCACAAGGAGATTGTTTCATCATTATCTTTTCCTTATAAAATTCACAAGGAGATTGTCTCATCATTATCTTTTCCTTATAAAATTCAGAAGGAGATTGTTTCATCATTATCTTTTTGTTATAAAATTCACAAGAAGATTGTCTGGTTGTCATTTCTTCATCCAGTCTAGCCTCCATCTCCATGAACATCTTTCTCCATAACCACATCTTTGCTCTTTATAATTTCTTCATACAATTTCCTGAAGCCTGTTGGATGCATATAGATTATTGGGTTCAGATTGATTTTTTTAAAATTACACTTTGGTTGATATTGATGTATTCAACATGTAATGTGTGCTCACCCATTCTGGCATTTTTATTTTTAAATCATTTGTTTACATTTATATCTTATCAACTCTTTCCCTTCCAGGATCTGTTGTACATCCATGTCCTCAGTATTCCAAAATATGCTCTCTCCATCCATTGCGAAATGGCTGAATAATTCTGTATCTCTTTGTCGAAGTTTTACCGTACCTAAGTGTATAGTAAAGTGGTTTCCCTCTCTATATATCCACTTCCAAAACGTATAAATAACCACGTGTTGGGAGAATACCCTTAGGTTTTGAAACCTTGCCTCAGTTTGTGCATGTTTTTGTATGTTTACATCCTGTTATTATGACCTCCAATGGAAAACAGGTGAACCCCTACTCCCACTTGGATTATTTCAAAGACAACAGCTGTGAAATATAAGTAAACTTAATATCTGTAAGAAATAGTATGTTTGCTTTATTATTTCATTCTTTTGTGATTGAGGTGTCAGTCAATTTTTCAACCTTCGTTTTGTCAGTCAAAGTTATGTGTTTACAGTCAAAGTTGTGTGTTGGCAACCAAAGTTATGTGTCAACAGTCAAAGTTGTGTGTTGGCAGCCAAAGTTATGTGTTGATAGCCAAAGTTATGTGTTGAAATTCAAAGTTATGTGTTGACAGCCAAAGTTATGTGTTGACATTCAAAGTTGTATGTTGGCAGCCAAAGTTGTATGTTGGCAGCCAAAGTTGTATGTTGGCAGCCAAAGTTATTTGTTGACAGTCAAAGTTATGTGTTGACAGTCAAAGTTATGTGTTGATAGCCAAAGATATATGTTGGCTGCCAAAGTTGTATGTTGGCAGCCAAAGTTATGTGTATTTTTTCGATTATTTTGTTTTGGATGTTTCATTACTAGTTAGCTATGTAGGATTAGTTATATTTATTTACATATCTGTGTGTGTTGTTGTTTGTTTGTTCCTGCTGAAGGCCTAATGAGCTGAAACGTCATTCAAATCTGTGTCGTCTACTAACCACGTAAAGCTTTTACCATACCATTTTTTCTTTTTTTTTTTTTCAATTTTCCATCAAAGTTATGTGTTGGCAGCCAAAGTTATGCGTTGACAGTTATCAAAGTTATGTGTTGGCAGTTATCAAAGTTATGTGTTGGCAGCCAAAGTTATGCGTTGACAGTTATCAAAGTTATGTGTTGGCAGTTATCAAAGTTATGTGTTGGCAGTTGTCAAAGTTATGTGTTGGCAGTTGTCAAAGTTATGTGTTGGCAGTTATCAAAGCTATGTGTTGGCAGTTATCAAAGTTATGTGTTGGCAGTTATCAAAGTTATGTGTTGGCAGCTAAAGTTATGTGTTGGTAGTCCTTATTGCTCATGATGATGATCTCGAAATTGTGAATTTGTTGAAAGTTACTCCACTTAAATCTGTTAACTGTCTAAAGCATAGTTAGACTTGGTATCATCTTCGTGTTTGAATGTTTATGTTAACTGCCTAAAGCATAATTAGACTTTATGCCATCTTAATGTTTGTAATGTTTAGGTTAACTGATTAAATCATAATTAGACTTAATGTTTGTAATGTTTATGTTAACTGATTAAATCATAATTAGACTTTATGCCATCTTAATGTTTGTAATGTTTATGTTAACTGATTAAATCATAATTAGACTTTATGCCATCTTAATGTTTGTAATGTTTATGTTAACTGCCTAAAGCATAATTAGACTTTATGCCATCTTAATGTTTGTAATGTTTATGTTAACTGATTAAAAACTAATGGGCAACCTTTTTTTTTTCTGAGGGCAGGATCTAAAAACTATGAAGACGCCTATGGCTAGATGCCATCATCTAATGAAGCAATTATATAAATGACATAGTTTGCATTCACAAGCCATTGTAACATAAAAATCGAATTAGTGATGAAGAATGTAAGACAGAAAAGAGAGTGGGAGGAAGGGGAAATGTGGGAAAATTCTACAATAAATTATAAATAGAAAGATTACTGGTTAGAGGTTAGAGCATTTATGTGTTACTTTATTTATTGTATTATCTCAGGGAATGGAGAGTATAGTAATTTTGAAATCAAGAACAAGTGTTGGTCAAAATAATTTGGCAGGCCAGTTCTGGCTCCATGGGCCATAGGTTGCCCACCTCTGGCCTATAGCTTAACTAGACTTGATGTCATCTTTAGTGTTTGTAATGTCTATGCTAACAATTACAGGTGTTCACACAGTAGCATATGCTTTCCCAAAAGTTAACATAGTAACAACAGCTGTTGACAGAGATGTTGATGATGATTTCCACATATTGCCAGGCCTCGGTAAGGAATGTAATTGTTCTTGTGAGAGTGGAGCTTGATTGCAGACTTGTCTAGACATGTTCCAGTTTACCAAACTGTAATAATGGGTACCTAATTTCTCAAATTGAAAATGAGCACTGGCCACTCCATCTAGAAATGCTAAAACTGAGCTCTAGTATTGTAGAGTCAGTAAACTAAAGTGAGTATTAGTATTGTAGAGACAGTAAACCAAAGTGAGTACTAGTATTGTAGAGACAGTAAACCAAAGTGAGTATTAGTATTGTAGAGTCAGTAAACCAAAGTGAGTATTAGTATTGTAGAGACAGTAAACCAAAGTGAGTATTAGTATTGTAGAGACAGTAAACCAAAGTGAGTATTAGTATTGTAGAGTCAGTAAACCAAAGTGAGTACTAGTATTGTAGAGTCAGTAAACCAAAGTGAGTACTAGTATTGTAGAGACAGTAAACCAAAGTGAGTATTAGTATTGTAGAGTCAGTAAACTAAAGTGAATATCAGTATTGTAGAGACAGTAAACTAAAGTGAGTATCAGTATTGTAGAGTCAGTAAACTAAAGTGAGTATTAGTATTGTAGAGACAGTAAACTAAAGTGAGTATTAGTATTGTAGAGACAGTAAACTAAAGTGAGTATTAGTATTGTAGAGTCAGTAAACCAAAGTGAGTATTAGTATTGTAGAGTCAGTAAACTAAAGTGAGTATTAGTATTGTAGAGACAGTAAACTAAAGTGAGTATTAGTATTGTAGAGACAGTAAACCAAAGTGAGTATTAGTATTGTAGAGTCAGTAAACCAAAGTGAGTATTAGTATTGTAGAGTCAGTAAACCAAAGTGAGTATTAGTATTGTAGAGTCAGTAAACCAAAGTGAGTATTAGTATTGTAGAGTCAGTAAACTAAAGTGAGTATTAGTATTGTAGAGTCAGTAAACCAAAGTGAGTATTAGTATTGTAGAGTCAGTAAACCAAAGTGAGTATTAGTATTGTAGAGACAGTAAACTAAAGTGAGTATTAGTATTGTAGAGTCAGTAAACCAAAGTGAGTATTAGTATTGTAGAGACAGTAAACCAAAGTGAGTATTAGTATTGTAGAGTCAGTAAACCAAAGTGAGTATTAGTATTGTAGAGACAGTAAACCAAAGTGAGTATTAGTATTGTAGAGTCAGTAAACCAAAGTGAGTATTAGTATTGTAGAGTCAGTAAACTAAAGTGAGTATTAGTATTGTAGAGTCAGTAAACCAAAGTGAGTATTAGTATTGTAGAGACAGTAAACCAAAGTGAGTATTAGTATTGTAGAGTCAGTAAACTAAAGTGAGTATTAGTATTGTAGAGTCAGTAAACCAAAGTGAGTATTAGTATTGTAGAGACAGTAAACTAAAGTGAGTACTAGTATTGTAGAGTCAGTAAACTAAAGTGAGTATTAGTATTGTAGAGTCAGTAAACTAAAGTGAGTATTAGTATTGTAGAGACAGTAAACCAAAGTGAGTACTAGTATTGTAGAGTCAGTAAACCAAAGTGAGTATTAGTATTGTAGAGTCAGTAAACTAAAGTGAGTACTAGTATTGTAGAGACAGTAAACTAAAGTGAGTACTAGTATTGTAGAGTCAGTAAACCAAACTGAGTACTAGTATTGTAGAGAAAGTAAACCAGAGTGTCTACTCTAGACCCCTCTGTCTAGCTTCAACTCATAAAGTACGAACAGTCAGAGTCAACATATAAGCAGTGTAACATGTTGTTTATAATTATGTTGTTAAGGAAGTGGTGATTGTGTGACATTGTTGTTCAGTCTTGAGTCTCTTCTCAATTTTAACAATGGTAATGCTTCATTTTTCTTTCACATGTTGATATCTTTTCTTGCTTTTTGTTATTTGTATACATGCATATGATTGTGCTATATATTTTAATAACATTTTTTTCCTTCAATTTAATTCTCTGGGGCGTACACAAATAAAACAGTCAAGAGAGAACAGAAAAACTGTCAACAAACTACAAGACAGAACTCTAGAAGTTTCCTTAAAATCCTGTCTTAAACCTGAAACTGACTACAATGTGTTAACTCTGTGCATGATATTGTAGACTAGACTCACACCTGTACAAACAGCCATAACATAACTGTACATAACTGTACATGATATTGTAGACTAGACTCACACCTGTACAAACAGCAAACAATTACAAACCTTCCTTGTACATGATATTGTAGACTAGACTCAAACTTGTACAAGCAGCTAAGACTGGGCCATCATGATTAGTGTACATGTCCTGTCAACTGTACAGATGTGAGAACAAAAATCTGTCCCCAACAAAAGCAGTTGTCCAACAAACTGTGCTGTATTCATGATGATCTTCTGCTCATGATGAGTGTATCTCAGCCTTTTTTATAATGGCCAGGCAACCTATGACACCATTTTCATATAGTCGGTAGCAGCCAGGTTACCTATGGCCCCCTTTTCATATAGACAGTAGCAGTCATACTATCAATGGCCCCCTTTTCATATAACCAGTAGCAGGTCAGGCTATCAATGGCCCCCTTTTCATATAACCAGTAGCAGGTCAGGCTATCTATGGCCCCTTTTTCATATAGACAGTAGCAGTCATGCTATCAATGGCCCCCTTTTTCATATAGACAGTAGCAGTCATGCTATCAATGGCCCCCTTTTCATATAACCAGTAGCAGTCATGCTATCAATGGCCCCCTTTTCATATAACCAGTAGCAGTCAGGCTATCTATGGCCCCCTTTTCCTATAACCAGTAGCAGCTCAGGCTATCAATGGCCCCCTTTTCATATAACCAGTAGCAGTCAGGCTATCTATGGCCCCCTTTTCATATAACCAGTTGCAGCTCAGACTATCTATGGCCCCCTCTTCCTATATCCAGTTGCAGCTCAGGCTATCTATGGCCCCCTTTTCTTACAATCAGTAGCAGCTCAGGCTGTCTATGACCCCCTTTTCATATAGCCAGTAACAGGTCAGGCTATCTATGGCCCCTTTTCATATAGCCAGTAACAGGTTGGGACGGCCTTGGTAGCCTAGTTGGGAAAACCACTCGACTGGGCTACTGACGTTCGGACAACCAGTGTTCGATTCCCGCTGGGAGCAGTGTGTATTGTACTCATGGTTGGAAAAAAAATATACCCCCACGGTCGACACCGCCGCTGGCAGAAATGGGTACCAGGGTATTACCCTGGAAGGTGAGGAATGTCGCTTCGCATCTGAGTTTCGATGCTTGAGGCTACACTATACAGAAATATCCTAACTTTTCTGGATAGGCGGCTGAGCACATATGGGTGTAAACTCGCGTGCTAAGACGCCGGTTCAAGTCTCGTACTTTACCTTTACCTTTAGGTCAGGCTATCTATGGCCCCCTTTTCTTACAACCAGTAACAGGTCAGGCTACCTATGGCCTCCTTTTCTTACAACCAGTAACAGGTCAGGTTACCTATGGCCCCCTTTTCTTACAACCAGTAACAGGTCAGGTTACCTATGGCCCCCTTTTCTTACAACCAGTAACTGGTCAGGTTACCTATGGCCCCCTTTTCTTACAACCAGTAACAGGTCAGGTTACCTATGGCCCCCTTTTCTTACAACCAGTAACAGGTCAGGTTACCTATGGCCCCCTTTTCTTATAGCCAGTACTTTTTCATCACAGCAGCCATGCAACTTGTTCCTCCCATTAATATAATATTCCATTTATTGAAAGTGTTGAAGGTTCCAGTCAGAATTATACACATGTCAACCTATACAAGCCACTGGTTGGAAAACATGGGACTATCTTCATAGAGACCCCTCATCTCTTTGATCACAGAAAACTGAGTGTACAAGAATCAAAATGTGTACATTGAAGGTTGAGATGATAGTATAATTTCATCCTTTCTGCTTGTGTTTTTTGTGAAATTCATCTTTTTGTGACTGACTTCTTATGTGAAAGTACTGTTGATGCACTTTATTCTTTGTGCTTGTGTTTTTGTCTGAAGGACTATCAGTGTGTGTCATCTTTGTGGCTGCATTCAGGTTTATGCCATCTGTGTTATAACTGTTAATGTAATTGTTTTCTGTGAATATCTACTTTATCTGTAACATTACATGTATTTTATTTTTAGGCAACTTTGGAGATCGTTACTTTGGAACATAATGGAGACATGAATTGACAGTGTAATTAACATGGTTGATCCCGATTGCCTGGTTGAACTGTCATAACTAGAAATAATAATTTGAATGGCTGCAGATTTTAAATAAAAATTATTTGAAAAATTGATTTATAACTAATCCAGAAGTGAGCATACACCACCATTATCTCAACTTTCTATTATTTGGCATAGATCATTCATAAGCCTTAATATTGTTGTCTGCAGTCAAATTAAATATATATAAAATGTACAGTAATCATTAAACATCTTTCTGCCAGATACTCTTCTGTTGAATAAAGAATGTAAAATGAACATGAAAATAAGCACTGAAAAAAAAAAAGCAGAAGTTATATCACTAGAAAGACAAGTTATAAAACAAGTAACAAAACTTTAAATATCTGGAAACAAGATTATCTGAAAAAGGTAAAATCAGTAAAGAAGTAAACATAAATGGAATAAGGCAAACTAAATATTGTCACAGCTTTCCCCTATACTTCTACACACAAAGGAATACCTATTGTCACAGCTTTCCCCTATACTTCTACACACAAAGGAATACCTATTGTCACAGCTTTCCCCTATACTTCTACACACAAAGGAATACCTATTGTCACAGCTTTCCCCTATACTTCTACACACAAAGGAATACCTATTGTCACAGCTTTCCCCTATACTTCTACACACAAAGGAATACCTATTGTCACTAAGAAACATTATACAGAGTATATTCATTTTAATTTTGTGCTACCAATGCCAGACATGGTCACTTACAACTAAACATGAAAGAAAGTGATGACCACAGAGATGAGATGTTTGAGAGAAGCGCTTGGAGTGACCAGAAATGACATAATCAGAAATTATATAAGAGAAAGACCACATTACCCCAAAAATCACGTGCTGAAGGTCTGTAAAATATAGGGTCACTAACACCATATTTCCCTGTACGCCACTTGGCGTGACAGGGGTACTTTACTTTACTTACTTATATAAGAGAAAGAGTAGACATTGAACCAACCCTAAGCTACATACAGAAACAACAAATAAACTGGTTTTCCCATCTAGAAAGAATCCTCTGTGATTCCTTACAACACAAAGCATATATTAAAAGAGGAGAAGAGCAAGAGGCAGACCCAAATTAATATGGACAAACAACATCAAAGAAGTTCTACAACATCATCGACAATAAGTGAAGCCATCAAAAGGGCGAGGACCATAATTTTGTATCTCCCTCGACACCCGAACAGGTACAAGAGGAAGTGAAGAAAGAAAGAAAGACTTTTCTGTTCTTGTTATTCATATCTTTTGTATAGAGAGTATTACACAACAGTATTCATAAGATGATTAGCTGGGGTTGCTTTACAATAAAGGAGATCATAAATCAAACCAAATTTGGCTTCATTTTTTTTTTATCTGAGAAGTCGGTTGTTTCATTCTGAGTCTGAAATTATGGTGATAGTGAATAATGATGGTGAATGGTGTGTGTGATGGTGAATAATGATGGTGAATGGTGTGTGTGATAGTGAATAATGATATTGAATGGTGTGTGAGCTAGTGAATAATGATGGTGAATGGTGTGTGTGATAGTGAATAATGATGGTGAATGGTTTGTGTGATAGTGAATAATGATGATGAATGGTGTGTGTGATAGTGAATAATGGTAAATGGTGTGTGAGCTAGTGAATAATGATGGTGAATGGTGTGTGTGATAGTGAATAATGATGGTGAATTATGTGTGTGATAGTGAATAATGATGGTGAATGGTGTGTGTTTGATAGTGAATAATGATGGTGAATGGTGTGTGTGATGGTGAATACTGATGGTGAATGGTGTGTGTGATAGTGAATAATGATGTGAATGGTGTGTGTTTGATAGTGAATAATAATGGTGAATGGTGTGTGGTAGTGAATAATGATGGTGAATGGTATGTGTGATGGTGAATACTGATGGTGAATGGTGTGTGTGATAGTAAATAATGATGGTTGATGGTGAATAATGATGGTGAATGGTGTGTGTGATGGTGAATAATGATGGTGTGTGATAGTGAATAATGATGGTGAATGGTGTGTGTGATAGTAAATAATGATGGTGAATGGTGTGTGTGTGATGGTGAATAATTTGTGTGATAGTGAATAATGATGGTGAATGGTGTGTGTGATAGTGAATAATGATGTTGCATAGTTTGTGTGATAGTGAATAATGATGGTGAATAGTGTGTGTGATAGTGAATAATGATGGTGAATAGTGTGTGTGATAGTGAATAATGATGGTGAATGGTGTGTGTGATAGTGAATAATGATGGTGCATAGTTTGTGTGATAGTGAATAATGATGGTGAATAGTGTGTGTGATAGTGATTAATGATGGTGAATAGTGTGTGTGATAGTGAATAGTGTGTGTGATAGTGAATAGTGTGTGTGATAGTGAATAATGATGGTGAATAGTGTGTGTTATTGTGAATAATGATAGTGAATAGTGTGTGATTGTCAATAATGATGGTGAATAGTGTGTGTGATAGTGAATAATGATGGTGAATGGTGTGTGTGATAGTAAATAATGATGGTGAATGGTGTGTGGTAGTGAATAATGATGGTGAGTGGTGTGTGTGATGGTGAATAATTTGTGTGATAGTGAATAATGATGGTGAATGGTGTGTGTGATAGTGAATAATGATGTTGCATAGTTTGTGTGATAGTGAATAATGATGGTGAATAGTGTGTGTGATAGTGAATAATGATGGTGAATAGTGTGTGTGATAGTGAATAATGATGGTGAATGGTGTGTGTGATAGTGAATAATGATGGTGCATAGTTTGTGTGATAGTGAATAATGATGGTGAATAGTGTGTGTGATAGTGATTAATGATGGTGAATAGTGTGTGTGATAGTGAATAATGATGGTGAATAGTGTGTGTTATTGTGAATAATGATAGTGAATAGTGTGTGATTGTCAATAATGATGGTGAATAGTGTGTGTGATAGTGAATAATGATGTTGAATGGTGTGTGTGATAGTGAATAATGAAGGTGAATAGTGTGTGTGATAGTGTATAATAATGGTGAATGGTGTGTGCGATAGTGAATAATGATGGTGAATAGTGTGTGATTGTCAATAATGATGGTGAATGGTGCACCCATCTCATAAATGATAATAAATAATGATAAATGTCCACAACATGATGGTCATGAGGTGAACCCTGTATCCAGGCTTGCCTGTCTTGTCTGATGCAGGTTTTTTTTCTAGTGTTTATTAAATGCCTGACTTCCTCCATTGTCCTTTTGTTCATCAAGATCAATATTCACAAATATGCCTTCACTATTCTTTGAATATTTTTATTAGCCATGGTTAGTAGCTGTGTTCATGAAGCAGTTACCCTACTTTACTTTGTGCTCACTAACCAGCTCCATTGTTTTTCCTCCTCATCTCTAATACTGTGAATAGCTTGCCAGATTGCAATTTTCTCTGGGCAACATTTGACTACAGCTTGTTAAACAAGTGGCATATGAAGGTCATGCTCTAGATTATCAAGCAAGATTTGGTAACCTATACAGCTACAAGTTAGATAATACCCTTTACCATTAATCGTCAGTTAGGGGCTATCTGTATAATGGGAGCCTTGGTGGCTGAGTGGTTAGGGCGCTTAATTCCTGGTCAGGAGGGTTTGGGTTTGATCCTCAGAAATGGTGGATTTCTTTTTAGACCAACAAGGCACCAGAGTACACAGAGCCTCTAAAAATTGGTACCTGAGATTTCTCTGGGAAGAAAAGGCAGCCTGTGGTGATACCGACATCATCACCCAAAAATGTGCCGT
Organism: Megaustenia siamemsis; assembly: GCA_032433765.1. Taxonomy (NCBI): domain Eukaryota; kingdom Metazoa; phylum Mollusca; class Gastropoda; order Stylommatophora; family Ariophantidae; genus Megaustenia; species Megaustenia siamemsis. The sequence continues at coordinate 12,050,943 of JAVIAB010000139.1, read as the reverse complement.
AATCATGGAAAAATATGATCACTAACATCATATTCCCCATACATCTAGCAAGGCAGGGAGGTAACCTTTACTTTACTGTATATAGTAAACATAACCAACTTATAGACTGCCTAAAGGATATAAATCTAGACGACGCAGACATACGACTAATATGTAATTTGTACTGGGAGCAAACAGCAATAATAAGATATAACAAGGAGAACTCTACACCCATGGACATAAAAAGAGGAGTAAGACAAGGATGCATCCTATCACCAAGCTTGTTCAATCTATACACCGAGCAAATCTTTAAAAACATCTCAGAGATGCCAGGCCTAAACATTAATGGAAAGATAATCAATAACCTAAGATATGCTGACGATACTGTACTACTAGCAGAAAATCCTAAAGACCTATAACAATTACTTAATGTGATAAACATAAGAAGCAAAAAAATATGGACTAGAAATGAATATCAAAAAGACTAAAACAATGATCATAAACAAAGAAAATTCTCAAGACCTACAATTAAATATCACAGTTGAGGGAATACATCTGGAGACAGTCCAGAGCTACAACTACCTGGGACATACTATAACCAATGATGGAAAATGCAAAACGGAAATAAACAAAATAATGGGTATGGCAAAAAGTAATTTTAATGCCATGAAAAATATACTAACAACAAAACAAATAGCAGGGCTGAAACTAAGAATGGCAAAATGTTATGTCTTCTCAATATTACTGTATGGTGCAGAAACATGGACATTAGACAAGAAAACAGAACAAAAAATTGAAGCCTTTGAAATGTGGATTTATAGAAGAATAGGTAGAATTGGATGGAAACAAAAGATAACACACGATAAAGTTTTAAAACAACTGAAAATAAAAAGAGAAGTACTAAATACAATTAAGACAAGACAAATGAAATTTTTGGGGCATGTTAAATGACACAACATCCTACTAAAAGTAATATTGGAAGGAATAATACAAGGTAAAAGAGGCAGAGGCAGACCAAGACTAACATGGACGAGTAACATCAAAAGATGGACAAGTCAATCCATGTCAGCCTGCACCATCAAAGCAAGAAACAGAGTAGAATGGTGATCCATGGTAGCCAACCTTCGTTGCGGAGAAGGCACTCGATGATGATAATAAACATATGTCATTATGTGATACAGAGGACCAGGCACAAAACATAAACTTTCATGATGTTCTAAGGTTTAGTATTTATTTATTTATTTTTAACATTATTTTAATTTCTTCTATTCATAAAAGACCTACATTTCTATGTTTGAAAACTTACCTTCCATGTTATTCCAATGTGGCTTGTCACCAGTAGGGCCTCATTACAAATCCACTTCTAATTTTGAGTGAACTGTCGGCTGAGGACAAGTGCTTGGGTTCGGTCCCAATTAACGGCTTTAGGTTGAAATGTGTTTGAGAATTGTAGGAAAACAGCACTTGTGTAGTGATGACCACCTAATTCTTAGTACTTCACCCGTTAAGTTGCTAGCTTACAATAAAACTGCGATGTCTGCACTTTCAGCACAACACATCATCTTAGGCAAAGATAAATTTATTGAACTGTTTTATCCTGGCCAGCAACCATTCACTATACCCTTGTCTCTTACATACATCCATACATTCAGTACCCTTGTCTCTTACATACATCCATACATTCAGTACCCTTGTCTCTTACATACATCCACACATTCAATACCCTTGTCTCTCACATATATCCATACATTAAGTACCCTTGTCTCTTACATACATCCATATATTCACTATACCCTTGTCTCTCACATACATCCATATGTCAAGTACCCTTGTCTCTCACATACATCCATACAATAAGTAGGACACACAAAAATGTTTTCTAATTTTATTTTCATTTGCTCATTTGTAGTCATAGCATATTTAGAAATTTACATTTTGCATCTGTTTCTAGTCATATCTCTTTACAGTCCTCACATTGTGTGAGTTCATTAAACAAAATGCTCAACAATTTGTCAATATTGTTTGGAAGAAGCTCCAACAGGTGTAGCAATGGTCATGATCTTCTCTCTTTGTTAAAGTCATAGCCTGTAAAGAGTTGCATGATGGGAATGGAAGATAGATGGAGATGAAGGCTATGGGGATCACACCTTAGTCCCTTCCTGTTATATTTTTAGTAACAAAAAAATGTGTCCATGGCTAAATATAGCTGCCTTTGTTAAGTGAGTAACACAAATCAAGGGGAATTACTGTGGAAGACTAGAAGAAACAAAAGTTAATGTCCTTCTATTGTCTGTACAATGTTACTGGTTGGAGAATACACACTAAGCAACAAATCTCAATCTGCAAGTTTTCTCTGAGCAAACTGGAAAAGGATTCAAGTCTGAGAAATGCTTTGATATACGTACCATAAACAGAATCTTAGAATATGTGAATTAATACATAAATGACATAGATTTAAAATGTATGTTATTTTGTACATTTTGATACACACAATTGATAGGAATGGTTAGGCCAGCTAGCTCACTTGAAACAGCAATTATAAATCAACATCTAGCTCAACTAGGATTATATGGAATCAAATGTGTAGGCTAACTTCAAGCATCATGATGTGCACAAAATACAAGCAAACTGTGAAGAGAATCATTTGTGCCAGCCTTTAGTCAGGAGTAAACAAATTAAAGTGCAGTGAAGGTTGTACATATAATTAATAAGTCCGAGAAAAGGAAATTGAAAATCATGCACACAAATTAAATGTTGATAAAAAAATAACCATGAAAGCCATTATTTGATTGGTTCCATGAATCCACCTCATTTTACTTTTTGGCAGACCATGTTTCTTTTTTTTAAATCTGCACAATTAAGAAAAAAGTTAAATTTCTGAAACTGAACAGTTAGCGGTGGAAGGGATGATGGGGACAATTTGGCTGATATTGTTTCCCTTATGTCAGTCATATTTGTGGGCTGTAATGTCAAATCATTTAAGAGAGGGAGGCACGTTGTCACTTCAATGAAGAGTGAGACGTAATGTCAAAATGACATGTATCTTTCGATGGCTAAATGTAGTAGTTCAGCATGTTCTCAAAATGTTCCTGCTGGCCAGAAATACGTTGAGGCTCACCAGCAGAATGGATAAACTCCTGTCAAGAGAAAATTAATGAACATTAACTGTTACAGACTTCAAAAAAATTAACTTAAATTAAAAATTTCAAGAGCTAAAACTCTCTGCTAAATCATTCAGTTAGACAACGATTTTCTACACCTGTTCCTGATATCTCCTAATATAGATTACTTCTTTTTTTAAAGATGCAATGTTGTCAGTTGTGACTTCTTCCTGTCTTCTACTAATGTTTGACAAAATAGACTATTAAATCCCTCCATTGAGATGTACATAAAATAGACTATTAAATCCCTCCATTGATATCTACACAAAATAGACTATTAAATCCCTCCATTGAGATGTACACAAAATAGACTATTAAATCCCTCCATTGAGATGTACATAAAATAGATTATTAAATCCCTCCATTGATATCTACACAAAATAGACTATTAAATCCCTCCATTGATATCTACACAAAATAGACTATTAAATCCCTCCATTGAGATCTACACAAAATAGATTATTAGATTCCTCCATTGATATCTACATAAAATAGACTATTAAATCCCTCCATTGAGATCTACACAAAATAGATTATTAGATTCCTCCATTGATATCTACATAAAATAGACTATTAAATCCCTCCATTGAGATCTACACAAAATAGATTATTAGATCCTTCCATGGAGATCTACATAAAATAGATTATTAGATCCTTCCATGGAGATCTACATAAAATAGATTATTAGATCATTCCATGGAGATCTACATAAAATAGATTATTAGATCATTCCACGGAGATCTACACAAAATAGATTATTAAATCCTTCCATGGAGATCTACACAAAATAGATTATTAGATCCTTCCATGGAGATCTACACAAAATAGATTATTAAATCCTTCCATGGAGATCTACACAAAATAGATTATTAGGTTTCTTCTTTGAGATCTACACAAAATAGATTATTAGATCATTCCATGGAGATCTACATAAAATAGATTATTAGATCATTCCTTGGAGATCTACACAAAATAGATTATTAGATCCTTTCATGGAGATCTACACAAAATAGATTATTAAATCCTTCCATGGAGATCTACACAAAATAGATTATTAAATCCTTCCATGGAGATCTACACAAAATAGATTATTAGGTTTCTTCTTTGAGATCTACACAAAATAGATTATTAGATCCTTCTATGGAGATCTACATAAAATAGATTATTAGATCCTTCCATGGAGATCTACACAAAATAGATTATTAAATCCTTCCATGGAGATCTACACAAAATAGATTATTAAATCCTTCCATGAAGATCTACACAAAATAGATTATTAGATTTCTTCTTTCAGATCTACATAAAATAGATTATTAAATCCTTCCATGGAGATCTACATAAAATAGATTATTAGATCCTTCCATGGAGATCTACACAAAATAGATTATTAGATTTCTTCTTTCAGATCTACATAAAATAGATTATTAAATCCTTCCATGGAGATCTACATAAAATAGATTATTAGATCCTTCCATGGAGATCTACACAAAATAGATTATTAAATCCTTCCATGGAGATCTACACAAAATAGATTATTAGGTTTCTTCTTTGAGATCTACACAAAATAGATTATTAAATCCTTCCATGGAGATCTACACAAAATAGATTATTAAATCCTTCCATGGAGATCTACACAAAATAGATTATTAGATTTCTTCTTTCAGATCTACATAAAATAGATTATTAAATCCATCCATGGAGATCTACATAAAATAGATTATTAGATCCTTCCATGGAGATCTACACAAAATAGATTATTAGATTTCTTCTTTGAGATCTGCATAAAATAAAAAGCTTGTTTCAACAATATTAACTTACCTCTAGCTCCTCCAAGCTGGTGTTTCCTTCCTCAATTTTAGCACCAATGCCAGACTTGTAGCTACTGTAGCGTTCCTGTATTTTAATTGGAGTAAAACCATTAACTATGACAAATGGCTGAACTAGTGTTGTGTATTATTTGTAGCTACTGTCTTCTTTCAACTCCCTGTGCAGGATAGTTATTCAACAAACAAGCTGCTATTTTACTTACCATTCTTTTAAGATCATTCCATGTCTCCTCCATCATCAGTCTTCTCCAAGAATATTTTGGTCTTCCTCTGTCTTTTCCAGACAAAAAGTGAGTCGGCGACCCAGAATCCTTGCTGCTTTCTCTAGATTGCGTCATACATCTCTTAGAGAGCCCTCATCTATCCTGGATAACCAGTCCCATGCCAAACCCTTTTTAGTCGCCTCTTACGAACATGCCTGGTAAGAAACCGCGTTACAATTCTTTATTCTCCTTTTGGGCCTGGCAGCACACGAGTGTAGCCATTGTTGTTTTTTTTAATTGGATTAAAACCATCCACTGCTACAAATGGCTGACCCAGTGTTTGTGTATTATTGTAGCTGATTTGAAGAAAAGTATTGGTGACCCAATGATATAAAAAGAAGAGTAAGACAAGGATGCATCCTATCACCAAGCTTGTTCAATCTATACACTGAGCAAATCTTTAAAAACATCACAGAGATGCCAGGCCTAAACATTAATGGAAAGATAATCAATAACCAAAGAATGCTGATGATACTGTACTTCTTCTTCTTCTTTCCTTCCTCATTTGCCTTTCAGCGTCGAGGGGAGATATAATTTGGGGTATTTTGCTCTTCTGTTCGCCTCTGCTGCTGTTATGTTTCCTAGTGCTTCTAATATTCCATCGATCCATCTTTTTCATGGTCAGCCTTTGGGTCTGGTGTTCTCACAACGTTTGTTGAAGGCTCATTGTGTTGTGTTGTGTTCTTTCTGCCTTGTCACGTGGTCAAACCATTTTATCTGTTGTTTCCTTATATATTCTATGGCGGGGGCTATTCCTAGCTTTTTTCTCAGTTCTTCATTTCTGATCCTATCTCTCAGACTGTTTCCTGTCATTCGTCTCACGCATTTCATCTATGTAGAGGTTATTTTTCTTATTGTTCTTGCATCTATGGTCCAGATCTGGCATTGGTAGCACAACGTTGGGATGAAGATTGTATTGTATAGTGCTCGTTTTGCCTCCAGGGTTATTTCCTTGTTGGACAATAGTGGTGATAACTGTCCAATAATTTGACAAGCTTTGTTGCATCTTAATTCTATCTCTGCTGTTTGAGAATTATCGTTTGTCATTAGACTTCCTAGGTATTTGAATTCCTCTACTTGTTTTAGTTGTCTGCCTTCTATAATATATGATACTGTACTACTAGTAGAAAATCCTAAAGATCTACAACAATAACTTAATGTAATAAACATGACAAGCAAAAGATATGGACTAGATATTAATATCAAAAAGACTAAAACTATGATCATAAACAAAGAAAATTCTCAAGACCTACAGTTAAATATCAAAGTTGAAGGAATACATCTGGAGACATTTCAGAGCTACAACTACCTGGGTTGTGTAAAGTTATCCAACACGGAGGAGGATAAGATCCGATATGTACTTTTAAAATTTAAACATTTAAAAATGTATAGTTAGAACGTAAAAGATCGCATGTGAGACCTTATAGATCAAACACGTTTGGGAAACATCAGCCGGTATAAACCCCCAACGTGTGTTTTTCTTAAGTTATGCCCTTAGCTTACGACTGACTCAGTAGGTCGGAATATTTTAATAAGACCTGTTAAAAATAACAACTACCAATAAGACAAGAAAAACCACGCTAGAACTCACAAATACTAAACCCAACATTATGAAAGAGGAAATCGAAGAAGTAATCAAATATGCACCAAGAAATAAAGCACCGGGGATAGATAACATACCAATAGAAATAATAGCTGCAGCAGGAGAAACATGAGTGACATGGCTGCACAGAATATTTAATGCAGCATGGCACCAACAACAAGCCCCAGAAGACTGGCAACAGACAATCATCGTACCAATATGGAAAAAGAAAGGTAGCAAAAGAGACTGCAATCAATTTAGAGGTATATCTCTTCTCATCCATGTAGGAAAGCTATACGCCAAAATCATGGAAAAAAGGCAGAGACCAATAATAGAACTACAGTTAAGCAATTCTCAAATGGGGTTCTGAAAAACAGAGGATGTACTGATGATCTATTCACACTAAAACAGCTTGCAGAAAAAATGACAGAACATAATCAAAATTTATACATAGCCTTCATTGACCAGGAAAAAGCATTCAACAGAGAACAACTGTGGGAGATACTAACAACATACGGAGTAAGCCAACATCTAACCAACCTAATTAAAAGTCTGTACATCAACAGCAGCTGCAGGGTCAGAACAGCAGCAGGCTATACGAGGTTAGGTCAGGTGTAAGACAGGGGTGCATACTATCCCCCTACTGTTTATTACACACATGGACTATATATGTAAGCTAGCCAACCTATCAGAGACAAGGAGATCAACGAGCTTTTATTTGTAGACGATCAGGCACTAATACATGAAACAATAGAAGATCTACAAGAACACTTAAACAAACTCAACAGTTCAGGTACAAAATACAACATGAAAATCAACATCAACAAAACAGAAGTCATGAATGTTGCCAAAAATAAACAGAATATCAACATAACTATAGAAGGCAGGCAACTAAAACAAGTAGAGGAATTCAAATACCTAGGAAGTTTAGTGACAAACGATAATTCTCAAACAGCAGAGATAGAATCAAGATGCAACGAATAGGTATGGCAAAAAGTAATTTTAATGCCATGAAAAATATACTGACATCAAAACAAATAACACCAGGACTAAAACTAAGAATAGCAAAATTCTTCTCAATATTCCTGTATGGTGCAGAAACATGGACATTAGACAAGAAAACAGAACAGAAAATTGAAGCCTTTGAAATGTGGATCTATAGAAGAATAGAAAGAATTGAATGGAAAGAAAAGAAAATAAACTATGAAGTTTTAAAACAACTAAAATTGAAAAGAGAACTACTAAACACAATTCAAACAAGACAAATGAAAATTTTGGGGCATGTTAAAAGACACAACAGTCTAATAAAAGTAATATTGGAAGGAAAAATACAAGTCAAAAGAGGCAGACAAAGACTAACATGGACGAGTAACATCAAAAGATGGAAAAGTCAACCTATGACAATCTGCACCATCAAAGCAAGAGACAGAGTGGAATGGCGCTCCATGGTAGCGAACCTTTGATATGGAGACGGCACTCGATGATGATGATGATGATGATGATGATGATGATGATTGGTGACCAGATTTTATTTTCACAACCAACAGCATATTTTTAGATGATATGGTTGGTAAAGATGTTACCAGGCTAATTTCAAATATCAAAAATGAAATTCACCATTTGGCTCTTGTTTCTATGTTATAAAAAAATGTATGACGTATTAATATGAATGAATAATGCAGATCTCTTGAATTCTCATGGGTGAACGATTAGTCTTTCACCTTAGGCTTTATAAAAATCATGATTAAGTAAAATAAAATGAACGAATGAAAGTATGCATTATTTCAATGTTACATAAATGTTTTTAAAATGAACATTTGTATCTTTTCTATCGTAGTTCAATGGCTGTTCCACTCCTTTTTACTTGTTTCTTGTATTTAAGCAATGAGGTGTCACTGTCCAGCAATAATCTGCAAACATTGAAGGGCTCTATTTGCCCTGATGCCTCGCCCCCATATCAGCTATACATTGGTGAAGTCTCTCACCAGGCTCATCACTTACTGCATACAGTTTGGTGGCAAGAAATGAAAGTGTAAGCCAGGAAAATGTAAGCCAGGAAAATGTAAGCCAGGAGATTCCACAGTTGCAGACTGGAAACAAAAAGTTCCACTCTGTTATTGGGTGAATTCTGACAAGGTCATTCAGTTCACTTTGAGTTATTAGGTTTGAATTAGTAGAGGTCAGTTCGCTTTGAGTTATCAGTTGTGGATTATTAGAGGTCAGTTCACCTTGAGTTATTAGGTTTGAATTAGTGGAGGTCAGTTCACTTTGAGTTATCTATCTATTGACCTTTCGAGCCATAGCCGGCCCATAGGGCGTAGACCAAGATACGCCTTCTCCTATCTGAATTTGTGTTCTGGCAGTTTTCTTTTAAAGATATTTTATCAAATCTCGCCATTTGTCTCTGTTTTGCGCAAGCAGCTCTATCTCATTGAGGGAGCCGAATCCTGCTGCTCTTGCCTCTCTCATCAATGTTATTCTCAGTGTCTCCCTGGGTCTTCCTCTTTTTCTCTTACCTGTTGTTTCCCATATGAGGGATTGCTTTGCTATTCGGTTATTATCTCTTCTCATCACATGTCCAACATATGACCATCGTCTTTTCTTTATTACTGAAGATATCAGTGGTTGATTGGCGATTTCTCTAATTTCTTCATTTGTTTTGAATTCGTTCCACGCTATACCAAGTATTTTCCTTAGACATTTATTTTCGAATGCGTTCAACTTTGTTTCTATATCTCTTGTTGTTTTCCAGCTTTCATACGCATACGTAAGGGTTGATAGTACATTTGATTTGAATAGCCTAAGTTTTGTGTTTGTGCTGATGAGTTTTGATTTCCACAACTTTTCAAGGCTTCTGAAAGACATTGCTGCTTTAGCTATTCTGATTCTAATTTCTTTGCTTGTATCCCCTTCTCGATCAATGTGACTTCCAAGATAGATAAAGTGATCGATCTCTTCTACTGGTTTGTTTTCCATGTATATTTTGTCATCTGCTGGAATTAAACTTTTCATGACTTTAGTCTTCTCATGATTGATCTCAAGCCCAATTTTGCTGGCTATTGATGATAGTTCATTTGTGTTTTCCTGCATCGTTTTTATCTGACTGCTGATGAGAACTATGTCATCAGCAAAGTCGAGGTCCTCCAAATGGTCTCCTTGTATCCATTCGATGCCTTTATTACCAGTGCAGCATTTCTTCATTATGAAGTTTATAACAATTCCAAATAACAAGGGCGATAAAATACATCCTTGTTTAACCCCAGTTGCTATTGGGAAACATTCGCTCAGTCCTTCCTCTGTTCGAACTGCACGTGTGTAACCATCATACATGTCTTTGATAATATTTATGATTTTTGATGGTAAGCCATATTGCTTCAGAATTTTCCACAAAGAATCTCTATGAATACTATCAAATGCTTTTTTGAAGTCGATGAAGTTAAGTACTAAAGGTTTTTGCTTTTCAATGCGTTCCTCCAATATAAGTCGTAGAGTGAAAATGTGGTCAAGGAAGCTTCTCCCTTTTCTAAACCCAGCCTGTTCTTCACGCATTACTGTATCTATTGAATCCTTTATTCTATTTAGGATGATTTTGCAGAATAACTTTGAGGCAACTGACAAAAGTGTCATGTCTCTCCAGTTGTTACAATCTCTAAGATTGCCCTTTTTTGGAATCTTAACAATGATTCCTTTTTTCCATTTATGAGGCGTCTTCTCTGTTTTCCAAATGATGTTGAACATTTTTTGGAGATGTATTAGATTATGGCTATCAATTGCCTTGAGGATCTCAGCTGTTAACTTATCCTCTCCAGTAGCCTTGTTATTGGTCATAAGCTTTAAGGTGGTTTCTATTTCGCTCAAGGTGAAGTCATCTAAATTTACATCTAATTCTGCTGCTGGTGTTTCAACTTCAAAATCTATTATTTGAGTTATCAGGTGTGGATTAATGGAGGTTACTGGTACAATGTCTGGGTCATGTGGAGTTAATGGTTCAGTAGTACGAACTTCCTCAATTTAAATAGGCTGAAAATTAATCTGGAACTTTGGGAACTAGTAGGCCATTGCCAGGTGGTACAGGACAGAGGGAATGTTTGGATATTTCACAGTCCACTTTTTCTTCTTTGACATGATTTCCAAATTGAACAGACCAAGTAGAAAGTAACAATTACTGATATGGTCAGTGTGGTCACTCCAAATCATTGGGACTGCAAAAGGCATTGTAAACCTTTTACCACTTGACCACTGTTTAAGATTTTGTTTGCATGTATCCCAACATATGTGTGATGCCCAGCTCTTATCCTGATCTCCTACTTTACAACATATCACAATTGTAAAATTATTTATCACTGCAGTCATATATAATTTTTGTGATACAAAAAAAAAAAAAAAACTTCGCTATAAATTTAGTACAAATTATCTGCACTGATCACATATTTCCTGGTCACCTCTGAACTACATATGATAAGGAAAGAATCACAAAACTATGTCAAAATAATGCTGTTTAGTTATGAGGACTAGACTATTGATACAGAGAGGAGGTGTAAAAATAAGATATGATTGTATCATCTACTCCCAGTTAAGTTTTATTGGTTATTGGCACAAATTATGCAATGTGCCACAAAAGTTGCAACACATACATAACAATAGACCCCAATACATAACTGGAAGTGTATATCTTGGAAACTAGAACAAAACAGAATATTTGAATGTCATTTTTGTTTTCAGCACCCCAAAATGAGTTCAGATGAACTGCTTAAATGTCTGATGCATTTTGGTCGTTGACCAATGTTTCATTTAAGCTTTTCAGTCTTAAAATTGTGTCTTGTTTCTGTTTCATAAAATTTTGTTCCTTTTTTTTCTGGCATTCACTTGACAGCTACTAAAGAATAAATAGGCTTCTTCATTATTTGTCCTTGAATGGACGTTTAGTGACTGTAGATATGTTGTGTTGTGGTTTGCAGGTAGGCTGTAATATTTACACCTTTAGGCACAATATATCAGACTTCAAATAAGGCATTTTTGAGTACCTGGTTGCCTTTCCATTCTCAATCCCTGCTTGCTTGGCCAGACTTGATAGTCTACTCCCTGCCAGACTTGATAGTCTACTTCCTACCAGACTTGATAGTCTATTTCCTACCAGACTTGATAGTCTATTTCTGGCCAGACTTGATAGTCTATTTCCTACCAGACTTGATAGTCTACTTCCTACCAGACTTGATAGTCTATTTCCTACCAGACTTGATAATCTATTTCCTACCAGATTTGATAGCCGATTTCCTACCAGCTTTGATAGTCTATTTCCTGCCAGACTTGATAGTCTACTTCCTACCAGACTTGATAGTCTATTTCCTGCCAGACTTGATAGTCTACTTCCTACCAGACTTGATAGTCTATTTCCTACCAGACTTGATAGTCTACTTCCTACCAGACTTAATAGTCTATTTCCTGCCAGACTTGATAGTCTATTTCCTACCAAACCTGATAGTCTATTTCCTACCAGACTTGATAGTCTATTTCCTATGAGACTCGATAGTCTATTTACTATCAGACTTGATAGTTTATTTACTGCCTGATTTGATAGTCTATTTCCTAACAGACTTGATAGTCTATTTCGTACCAGACTTGATAGTCTATTTCCTACCAGCTTTGATAGTCTATTTCCTAACAGACTTGATAGTCTACTTCCTACCAGACTTGATAGTCTATTTCCTGCCAGACTTGATAGTCTACTTCCTACCAGACTTGATAGTCTATTTCCTAAAAGACTTGATAGTCTACTTCCTACCAGACATAATAGTCTATTTCCTGCCAGACTTGATAGTCTACTTCCTGCCAGACTTGATAGTCTATTTCCTAACAGACTTGATAGTTTATTTCCTGCCAGACTTGATAGTCTATTTCCTACCAGACTTGATAGTTTATTTCCAACCAGACTTTATAGTCTATTTCCTACCAGACTTGATAGTTTATTTCCTACCAGACTTGATAGTTTATTTCCTACCAGACTTGATAGTCTATTTCCTACCAGACTTGATAGTCTATTTCCTGCCAGATTTGATAGTTTATTTCCTGCCAGACTTGATAGTGTACTTTCTACCAGACTTAATAGTCTATTTCCTACCAGACTTGATAGTTTACTTCCTACCAGACTTGATAGTCTATTTCCTGCCAGACCTGATAGTCTATTTCCTACCAGATTTGATAGTCTATTTACTATCAGACTTGATAGTCTATTTCCTGCCAGATTTGATAGTTTATTTCCTGCCAGACTTGACAGTGTACTTCCTACCAGACTTAATAGTCTATTTCCTGCCAGACTTGATAGTTTACTTCCTACCAGACTTGATAGTCTATTTCCTACCAGACCTGATAGTCTATTTCCTACCAGATTTGATAGTCTATTTCCTACCAGACTTGATAGTCTATTTCCTAACAGACTTGATAGTCTATTTCCTACCAGACTTGATAGTTTATTTCCTGCCAGACTTGATAGTCTATTTCCTACCAGACTTGATAGTTTATTTCCTACCAAACTTTATAGTCTATTTTCTGCCAGACTTGATAGTCTATTTCTTACCAGACTTGATAGTTTATTTCCTACCAGACTTGATAGTTTATTTCCTGCCAGACTCGATAGTCTATTTCCTACCAGACTTGATAGTTTATTTCCTGCCAGACTTGATAGTCTATTTCCTACCAGACTTGATAGTTTATTTCCTACCAGACTTGATAGTTTATTTTCTGCCAGACTTGATAGTCTATTTCTTACCAGAATTGATAGTTTATTTCCTACCAGACTTGATAGTTTATTTCCTGCCAGACTTGATAGTCTATTTCCTACCAGACTTGATAGTTTATTTCCTGCCAGACTTGATAGTCTAGTTCCTACCAGACTTGATAGTCTATTTCCTACCAGACTTGATAGTCTATTTCCTACCAGACTTGATAGTTTATTTCCTACCAGACTTGATAGTTTATTTCCTGCCAGACTTGATAGTTTATTTCCTGCCAGACTTGATAGTTTATTTCCTGCCAGACTTGATAGTCTATTTCCTACCAGACTTGATAGTTTATTTCCTACCAGACTTGATAGTTTATTTCCTACCAGACTTGATAGTCTATTTCCTACCAGACTTGATAGTTTATTTCCTACCAGACTTGATAGTCTATTTCCTACCAGACTTGATAGTTTATTTCCTACCAGACTTGATAGTATATTTCCTACCAGACCTGATAGTATATTTCCTACCAGACTTGATAGTTTATTTCCTACCAGACTTGATAGTCTATTTCCTACCAGACTTGATAGTCTATTTCCTACCAGACTTTATAGTTTATTTCCTACCAGACTTGATAGTCTATTTCTTACCAGACTTGATAGTTTATTTCCTACCAGACTTGATAGTTTATTTCCTGCCAGACTTGATAGTCTATTTCCTACCAGACTTGATAGTTTATTTCCTGCCAGACTTGATAGTCTATTTCCTACCAGACTTGATAGTCTATTTCCTACCAGACTTGATAGTTTATTTCCTACCAGACTTGATAGTCTATTTCCTAGAGCACTGGTGATAGGTGGAGCAGGGTCTTGATCAGCTCTGTTGTTGGCCAATCCTGATGCATGCACTCAACTGTGGATCACTGACTGCTTCCGCTGTGGGTCACTGACTGCTGCAGCTGTGGTGCTAGACAGGCATCTTGATGCCTGAGATTTTATTTGAAACAATAGTCTTTTCTTTATATTTATTTTATTTTATAAAAATTTGTTCTAAATAGTAAGCAGCTTCATGGAGAAGCAATTTTAATGTATAAAAAACTAGACGTTTTCAAAAAACATACACATATATTCTATTATTATAGTTTGAAAAGCATAACTCTTTTTTTAGATGTTAAATATCCCAGAACATTTAACAAACCTGAACATGCTGACTTATGACTTCATCTTCCAGGATTTTAGCTGCACTCTTTAGGCCTCTGGCAAATGTGTCCATGGCACCTGTGATTGTGTGAATAAAGAAAGCAGAAAATACTTCTAGCTCATGTGATTGAGGTTTTTGTTTCTATTTTTGAAGCTGCCATGTCTACTCATATCTGTAGGTCTTTTTACAATGTGGATAATAGAACAGTGCTTTTAGTACATTAGAAGTTCTACTATGATGTCTTCTATTTGACCTAATTTTTATAATTATTTATTATTTGCAGTTAATATTTTATAGTAAAACATGAGTAAGATCCATGAATAGGAGTGTAAGAAGAAACAGCTATTATTTTGATCTGATTATTTCCACAATTAATAAAATGACATAGAAAACACCTTGTGACTTAATGTACTTTATTTGAACAAGGAGCAGGCTAGTGGGGTCTACAGGTGATGGAAAACAAATGCATGCTTTGTGACATGTTTGTAAAGAAGACCTTAATCAGAGGTGGACAACCTATAGATAATGGGCCAGAAGTAGCCTGCCAAGCAGTGGCCTACAAGGTTGATTGGAAATTACTATCCATGCCAGTGCCTGAACTGACAAATTTTAATTAAAAAAATAATACAAATATCTATCTATTGACCTTTCGAGCCGTAGCCGGCCCATAGGGCATAGACCAAGATACTCTTTCTCTTATCTAAATTTTTATTCTAGCAGTTTTCACTCCTTGTAAAGATATTTTATCAAATCTCGCCATTTGTCTCTGTTCTGTGCAAGCAGCTCTATCTCATTGAGGGAGCCAATTCCTGCTGCTCTTGCCTCTCTGATCAATGTTATTTTCAGTATCTCTCTGGGTCTGCCTCTTTTCCTCTTCCTGTTTGTTGTTTCCCACATGAGGGCTTGCTTTGCTATGCAGTTATTATCCTTCTCATCACATGTCCAACATATGACCATCGTCTTTTCTTGATTACTGAAGATATTAGTGGTTGATTGGTGGTTTCTCTAATTTCCTAATTTGTTTTGAATTCATTCCATGCTATACCAAGTTTTTTCCTTAGACATTTAATTTCGAATGCGTTCAACTTTGTTTCTATATCTCTTGTTGTTTTTCAGCTCTCACACGCATACGTAAAGGTTGATAGTCATAAACGTAAGGGTAGATGGTCATGAACACAAAACTTAGACTATTCAAATCAAACTACTTGGTGTAGTTTGATTTGAATAGTCTAAATTTTGTGTTTATGCTGATTAGTTTTGATTTCCACAATTTTTCAAGGCTTCTGAAAGACATTGCTGCTTTAGCTATTCTGATTCTAACTTCTTTACTTGTATCCCCTTCCCGATCAATGTGACTTCCAAAATAGATAAAGTGATCGATCTCTTCCACTGGTTTATTTTCTAATACAAATATGCACAACAATAATTATTTAAAATCAACTTTAAAAAGGATTTTCTTGATACTAGTGTCACCAAAAGGGAAATTATTTTTGTCAAGACTGCAGAGATCAGTACCTTTGAATGAGATACTTAGGTGACAGCATATTATACTTTTGATGTTTTTGTGAGATAAAAAGGGTGATGTTTTGTCTTTTATGTCAGGATGGGTAAGGAATCATTGCAGAGGCAGTGGATGTTATGTATATTTTAATAATATTAGACTTGAAATTTAGATCATGAGACTCTTTATTGACTGCAATCTTTTGTACCTTTCACAATTCTGCGAGATCAAAAAGATGATGTAGCTTTGTCTTTAGTACTGGTTTTGGTAAGGGAAAAGTATCACGTGGAATGGTGGAAGTTGATGGTATGTACATTTTAATTATAATTACTTGTTCAGTTTTTCTCTTTCTTTATTTCTATTCCCACCTACCTTTGTCATTCCACTCCCTCCTGTCTTCCACTTTCCAGCAATGATATCATTTCTACATCAAAACAGAAGGTGACACTGTCAACCATAAGCATCTTCAGATCTGGCCCTTAGATTATGAAAGGTTGTCCCTCCCCCTGACCTAATTGAATGAGCCCAGGAAGAACTTACCAATGTGTGCTATGAACATGTCTGCCAGGTTGGTTGACTCTCTTCTAACTTTACAGTCAAAGTTCAGGCCACCAGGCTGCAGTCCTCCTTGTCTTAGTATTACCTTTCAGTATAACACAATGTGTTCATTTCTTTATTAACTTATACAAAGTAGCCTAAATGCAAAAGTATTTAAAATAACATCGATTTTGTAGCAAAATGTGTGTAATTTGCATTAAACTCTTTGAATGCAAAACTAAACAAAACTCTCAATAAATAAATAATTGAACAAGGTATGTTGTGTCATGAGCACCTACCTGCATAACAAATGTGGCATTTTTCACATCCATTGGGAATTGGTCTGTGTCCCAGCCAAGGTCAGGTGACCCAGTGTTGGAGTCCACAGAGCCCAGCATGTTGTATCTGCAATAAAAGTAATACTGACAAAACAATGGCATTTACCATTTGAAAAAATTAACTATGCTTAAAATGTGTATTGTTCTATTTAAGAACTTACAGCAACTAATTTCATTATTCTACAAGGATCAATCTATCTACCTATCTATTGTCCTTTCAAGCCGAAGATGGCACATAGGACAGAAATTCTAGACTTGTGTCCTACGATCTTTCAAGTATCAGACCTTTCACAAGACTTGCATTTTTTTCCCCTTTTTTTTTCGTTCGCCAGCTTTTACCTCTGACGAAGTCCCTAGAGACTAGGAACTGAATTTTGAGTATTAATCCATTTTTCCCTGGCAGCCATGTGCACAGGGGACCCTCGCAGCACAGGCAGATGGTATGTCTTCAGAGGAACTTATTTTTTCCGTCGAAGAGTAATTGACATTTCAAGTCGGGCCTCGTTGCTGAGACCAGGGGTGGTTGCCACAGAGAGAAATCACAAATAAAAATCCCAACTGGTGTAGCCAGGATTTGAACCCACAAACTCTCTGTCTCAAGGCCTGCATCTTGCCTCGAAACCAACCAGTCCCTTGGACTTGCATTGTGTTTCACCACATGGTTCTGCTCTGGGCGATTTACTCAATCTCGACAAAGGAGCTGAACCTGCTGTTGTTACCTCTCATCTCAGTGTTCTTTTTAGTGTTTCTCTAGGTCAGCCTCTTTTTCTTTTACCTTCTGGTTCCCATTTCAGGGCCTGATTTGAGATTTTTTTTGGGTCTCTTCTCATCACATGGCCAATATATGACCACCTTCTTCTCTTGTCTCTTTTCATTACATGGCCAACATATGACCACCTTCTTCTCTTGTCTCTTCTCATCACATGGCCAACATATGACCACCTTCTTCTCTTGTCTCTTTTCATCACATGGCCAACATATGACCACCTTCTTCTCTTGTCTCTTCTCATCACATGGTCAACATATGACCTTCTCTTGTCTCTTCTCATCACATGGCCAATATATGACTACCTTCTTGTCTTGTCTCTTCTCATCACATGACCAACATATGACCACCTTCTTGTCTTGTCTCTTCTCATCACATGGCCAATATATGACCACCTACTTGTCTTGTCTCTTCTCATCACATGACCAACATATGACCACCTTCTTGTCTTGTCTCTTCTCATCACATGACCAACATATGACCACCTTCTTGTCTTGTCTCTTCTCATCACATGGCCAATATATGACCACCTTCTTGTCTTGTCTCTTCTCATCACATGACCAACATATGACCACCTTCTTGTCTTGTCTCTTCTCATCACATGACCAACATATGACCACCTTCTTGTCTTGTCTCTTCTCATCACATGACCAATATATGACCACCTTCTTGTCTTGTCTCTTCTCATCACATGACCAACATATGACCACCTTCTTGTCTTGTCTCTTCTCATCACATGACCAACATATGACCACCTTCTTGTCTTGTCTCTTCTCATCACATGACCAACATATGACCACCTTCTTGTCTTGTCTCTTCTCATCACATGACCAATATATGACCACCTTCTTCTCTTGATGTTAGTTGACATCATTGGAAGCTTTGTCATTTCCCTTATTTCTGCCCTAGTCTTGAACTCATTCCATGGTAGACAAAGTATTTTCCTGAGACATTAGTTTACAAATACATCAGTTTATTTTCTATTACTTTAGATGTTTTCCAGCTCTTGCATGCATAAGTAAGGGTATTATATTCTGCAGTTCCTTGCCAATATATTCTGCAGTTCCATGACATTATATTGTGCAGTTCCATGACATTATATTCTGCAGTTCCATGACATTATATTGTGCAGTTCCATGACATTATATTCTGAAGTTCCATGATATTATATTTTGCAATTCCATTCCATGACATTCTATTCTACAGTTCCATGGTATTTTATAAGTTTGTTATGTATAGCAAAACCTACTCCATGGAGACATGACTTTTTAGGGCTTACTTATAGAGAAAAGTATAATTTTCTTCCTTTACAGAACCATAGTCTGAGAGTCTTTTATTTCCCGGAGGGCTGCAATATTGACCTGTAGCCTATTTAGTTCTTTGTCTATGAGTGCTGTTCAAATTTGCCCCTCTATCAGTGTGTTAACTCTTTCCGTACAGAAGCTTTTTATCAACGCAACGGAAGAGATTTCAGAGACAAAATTGTTCATGGTTTTAAAAATCAATCTACATATTTATATTTATCTAACATATAACATATTATATATGAATGTTTAGATAATTGAACAAGGTATTAGATTTCACCAATATCCAGATGATACAAGACATGCAAAAAGAATATGGTTTTATGACGTTCACACTAATCAAATTTAGTGTGGCGCACTACGCGGCGAAACGTATTTTGCAGAAATCTGCATGGCGCACAGTGCAGCGAAACATACAGAAAGAGTTAACTTTAACAAGTCCAGTGGTCCTTACGTTCCATATAACAAGTTTACATGCTGGTGCTTTCTTCCTCATTTCACTATGTCTACTCTGCCTGGGCACAGAATATGGAGACAGTGCTTTACCCAATCGTACTTTTCCCCTCTTGACTTCGTTTCAAGGATTTCCAAAAGAAGGACAAGGTCCATACATTTGGAATTAAAAGAAGACACTTTAATAATAAACTGCTAAATCAGTTTCATCTCGTCATGTTAGCCCGGGATCTGTAATCTGTATCTGTGATCACCACGTGAAGGTGGATTTGGGTCTTTGTCAACTATAGTTCACTGACCCTGGCGCCAGTAATCAGTTGTTAATTATTGACTACTTTTAGCTCATTTTCTCACTGTGTCAGGTCTCAAATAAAAATTGATGATATGCTGGAGACTTGCATGCAGAAAGGTCCTATTATGAGTCTTTGGGGTTAAGATAATATTTGTCCTCAGTTTAGATACCAGCTTTGCTATCTGACATTACTATTATCAGCATTTACAGACACTACCAGGTACGTGTACTTACGCTGAAGCCATAACAAGGTCATGTTCATATGCATGCCCTGCCAGGGTGGTATGGTTCGGTTCAATATTCAGCTGAGAATTTCATAAATGAAACAATCTGTTTACATAGAGCATGGTCTACAATTTGTTGAACAAGTGGCTACATTGATAATATATATATATATATATATATATATATATATATATATATAGACATATATGTGTGTATAGATAAAATAATTTTGTTTACAAAAATTAACATTTAAATATAAAAACATTGTATTTTATATATTTGGTTTTCTCTTAATTTCATTAGTGTAAACATTTTTAAAACCTATTCAGAGTGACAACAGCTGAAGTGTAAATAGTAGTTCTTTATTCACAGAATGACAACAGCTGAAGTGTAAATAGTAGTTCTTTATTCATAGAATGACAACAGCTGAAGTGTAAATAGTAGTTCTTTATTCACAGAATGACAACAGCTGAAGTGTAAATAGTAGTTCTTTATTCACAGAATGACAACAGCTGAAGTGTAAATAGTAGTTCTTTATTCACAGAATGACAACAGCTGAAGTGTAAATAGTAGTTCTTTATTCATAGAATGACAACAACTGAAGTGTAAATAGTAGTTCTTTATTCACAGAATGACAACAGCTGAAGTGTAAATAGTAGTTCTTTATTCATAGAATGACAACAACTGAAGTGTAAATAGTAGTTCTTTATTCATAGAATGACAACAACTGAAGTGTAAATAGTAGTTCTTTATTCATAGAATGACAACAGCTGAAGTGTAAATAGTAGTTCTTTATTCATAGAATGACAACAACTGAAGTGTAAATAGCAGTTCTTTATTCATAGAACGACAACAGCTGAAGTGTAAATAGTAGTTCTTTATTCACAGAATGACAACAGCTGAAATGTAAATAGTAGTTCTTTATTCACAGAATGACAACAGCTGAAGTGTAAATAGTAGTTCTTTATTCATAGAATGACAACAACTGAAGTGTAAATAGTAGTTCTTTATTCATAGAATGACAACAGCTGAAGTGTAAATAGTAGTTCTTTATTCATAGAATGACAACAGCTGAAGTGTAAATAGTAGTTCTTTATTCACAGAATGACAACAACTGAAGTGTAAATAGTAGTTCTTTATTCATAGAATGACAACAACTGAAGTGTAAATAGTAGTTCTTTATTCATAGAATGACAACAGCTGAAGTGTAAATAGTAGTTCTTTATTCACAGAATGACAACAGCTGAAGTGTAAATAGTAGTTCTTTATTCATAGAATGACAACAACTGAAGTGTAAATAGTAGTTCTTTATTCACAGAATGACAACAGCTGAAGTGTAAATAGTAGTTCTTTATTCACAGAATGACAACAGCAGAATTGTAAATAGTAGTTCTTTATTCACAGAATGACAACAGCTGAAGTGTAAATAGTAGTTCTTTATTCATAGAATGACAACAACTGAAGTGTAAATAGTAGTTCTTTATTCATAGAATGACAACAGCTGAAGTGTAAATAGTAGTTCTTTATTCATAGAATGACAACAACTGAAGTGTAAATAGTAGTTCTTTATTCACAGAATGACAACAACTGAAGTGTAAATAGTAGTTCTTTATTCACAGAATGACAACAGCTGAAGTGTAAATAGTAGTTCTTTATTCATAGAATGACAACAACTGAAGTGTAAATAGTAGTTCTTTATTCATAGAATGACAACAGCTGAAGTGTAAATAGTAGTTCTTTATTCATAGAATGACAACAACTGAAGTGTAAATAGTAGTTCTTTATTCACAGAATGACAACAACTGAAGTGTAAATTGTAGTTCTTTATTCATAGAATGACAACAGCAGAATTGTAAATAGTAGTTCTTTATTCATAGAATGACAACAGCTGAAGTGTAAATAGTAGTTCTTTATTCACAGAATGACAACAACTGAAGTGTAAATTGTAGTTCTTTATTCACAGAATGACAACAGTTGAAGTGTAAATAGTAGTTCTTTATTCATAGAATGACAACAGCAGAATTGTAAATAGTAGTTCTTTATTCACAGAATGACAACAACTGAAGTGTAAATTGTAGTTCTTTATTCACAGAATGACAACAGTTGAAGTGTAAATAGTAGTTCTTTATTCATAGAATGACAACAGCTGAAGTGTAAATAGTAGTTCTTTATTCACAGAATGACAACAGCTGAAGTGTAAATAGTAGTTCTTTATTCACAGAATGACAACAGCTGAAGTGTAAATAGTAGTTCTTTATTCACAGAATGACAACAACTGAAGTGTAAATTGTAGTTCTTTATTCACAGAATGACAACAGTTGAAGTGTAAATAGTAGTTCTTTATTCATAGAATGACAACAACTGAAGTGTAAATAGTAGTTCTTTATTCACAGAATGACAACAACTGAAGTGTAAATTGTAGTTCTTTATTCACAGAATGACAACAGCTGAAGTGTAAATAGTAGTTCTTTATTCACAGAATGACAACAGCTGAAGTGTAAATAGTAGTTCTTTATTCACAGAATGACAACAGCTGAAGTGTAAATAGTAGTTCTTTATTCACAGAATGACAACAGCTGAAGTGTAAATAGTAGTTCTTTATTCACAGAATGACAACAACTGAAGTGTAAATAGTAGTTCTTTATTCACAGAATGACAACAGCTGAAGTGTAAATAGTAGTTCTTTATTCACAGAATGACAACAGCTGAAGTGTAAATAGTAGTTCTTTATTCACAGAATGACAACAGCTGAAGTGTAAATAGTAGTTCTTTATTCACAGAATGACAACAGCTGAAGTGTAAATAGTAGTTCTTTATTCACAGAATGACAACAGCTGAAGTGTAAATAGTAGTTCTTTATTCACAGAATGACAACAGCTGAAGTGTAAATAGTAGTTCTTTATTCACAGAATGACAACAACTGAAGTGTAAATTGTAGTTCTTTATTCACAGAATGACAACAGTTGAAGTGTAAATAGTAGTTCTTTATTCATAGAATGACAACAGCAGAATTGTAAATAGTAGTTCTTTATTCACAGAATGACAACAACTGAAGTGTAAATTGTAGTTCTTTATTCACAGAATGACAACAGTTGAAGTGTAAATAGTAGTTCTTTATTCATAGAATGACAACAGCTGAAGTGTAAATAGTAGTTCTTTATTCACAGAATGACAACAGCTGAAGTGTAAATAGTAGTTCTTTATTCATAGAACGACAACAGCTGAAGTGTAAATAGTAGTTCTTTATTCATAGAATGACAACAGCTGAAATGTAAATAGTAGTTCTTTATTCACAGAATGACAACAGCTGAAGTGTAAATAGTAGTTCTTTATTCACAGAATGACAACAGCTGAAGTGTAAATAGTAGTTCTTTATTCATAGAACGACAACAGCTGAAGTGTAAATAGTAGTTCTTTATTCACAGAATGACAACAGCAGAATTGTAAATAGTAGTTCTTTATTCACAGAATGACAACAGCTGAAGTGTAAATAGTAGTTCTTTATTTACAGAATGACAACAGCTGAAGTGTAAATAGTAGTTCTTTATTCACAGAATGACAACAGCTGAAGTGTAAATAGTAGTTCTTTATTCACAGAATGACAACAGCTGAAGTGTAAATAGTAGTTCTTTATTCATAGAATGACAACAGCAGAATTGTAAATAGTAGTTCTTTATTCACAGAATGACAACAGCTGAAGTGTAAATAGTAGTTCTTTATTCACAGAATGACAACAGCTGAAGTGTAAATAGTAGTTCTTTATTCATAGAATGACAACAGCTGAAGTGTAAATAGTAGTTCTTTATTCACAGAATGACAACAGCTGAAGTGTAAATAGTAGTTCTTTATTCACAGAATGACAACAACTGAAGTGTAAATAGTAGTTCTTTATTCACAGAATGACAACAGCTGAAGTGTAAATAGTAGTTCTTTATTCACAGAATGACAACAGCTGAAGTGTAAATAGTAGTTCTTTATTCACAGAATGACAACAGCTGAAGTGTAAATAGTAGTTCTTTATTCACAGAATGACAACAGCTGAAGTGTAAATAGTAGTTCTTTATTCACAGAACGACAACAGCTGAAGTGTAAATAGTAGTTCTTTATTCACAGAATGACAACAGCTGAAGTGTAAATAGTAGTTCTTTATTCATAGAACGACAACAGCTGAAGTGTAAATAGTAGTTCTTTATTCATAGAACGACAACAGCTGAAGTGTAAATAGTAGTTCTTTATTCATAGAACGACAACAGCTGAAGTGTAAATAGTAGTTCTTTATTCATAGAACGACAACAGCTGAAGTGTAAATAGTAGTTCTTTATTCATAGAACGACAACAGCTGAAGTGTAAATAGTAGTTCTTTATTCACAGAATGACAACAGCTGAAGTGTAAATAGTAGTTCTTTATTCATAGAATGACAACAGCTGAAGTGTAAATAGTAGTTCTTTATTCACAGAATGACAACAGCTGAAGTGTAAATAGTAGTTCTTTATTCATAGAATGACAACAGCTGAAATGTAAATAGTAGTTCTTTATTCACAGAATGACAACAGCTGAAGTGTAAATAGTAGTTCTTTATTCATAGAATGACAACAGCTGAAATGTAAATAGTAGTTCTTTATTCACAGAATGACAACAGCTGAAGTGTAAATAGTAGTTCTTTATTCATAGAATGACAACAGCTGAAGTGTAAATAGTAGTTCTTTATTGAAAACTTACCTTCACTTCCTTCTCTAAACCGTAGGTTCTCAGAAAAGCGATAACAGTCATGGCATCTGTGGAGAACAAAATATGTTCATATTAAAGAAAACACAAATATACATATAATGTAATCAACAAGTACAGCTACATAATGTGAAATGTGGTGTAGCAAATGGGGTCAAATGTGGTGTAACAAATTGGGTGTAACAAATGTGGGTGGGGTGTAACAAATGTAGTAACAAGTGTGGTGCAATGTAGTGTAACAAATGTGGTGAAATGTGGTAACAAATGTGCTGTAACAGATGTGGAGCAAACATTATTCATATATGTAAAAACTTACCATAGTCATATTGATGCTTTGAGGGCTCCTTTGGCTTTGGTTCAATGAGAAACACACCTTTGAAGCCAATCTTCTTCTTGTAAGCTGTTAAGAGCACCAAACATAAACATTAGCTTTTCTTAACAAACCTTGTTAGGTTGTTTTTCAATTGATTTCCTCAAATCTGGTGTGAGCAAATTATGACTGAAGCAACTGTCATGTCTAGCAGTCTCTGCTGTTTAAGCCCTGTATAAATATGTAGAAATTATTGTCATGTCTAGCAGTCTCTGCTGTTTATCTATCTATCTATCTATTGACCTTTCGAGCCGTAACCGGCCCATAGGGCGTAGACCAAGATACACCTTCTCCTATATGGATTTTTTTGTTCTAGCAGTTTTCTTTTAAAGATATTTTATCAAATCTCGCCATCTGTCTCTGTTCTGTGCAAGCAGTTCTATCTCATTGAGGGAGCCGACTCCTGCTGCTCTTGCCTCTCTCATCAATGTTCTTCTCAGTGTCTCCCTGGGTCTTCCTCTTTTTCTTTTACCTGTTGTTTCCCATATGAGGGCTTGCTTTGCTATTCGGTTATTATCTCTTCTCATCACATGTCCAACGTATGACCATCGTCTTTTCTTTATTACTGAAGATATTAGTGGTTGATTGGCGATTTCTCTAATTTCCTCATTTGTTTTGAATTCGTTCCATGCTATACCAAGTATTTTCCTTAGACATTTATTTTCGAATGCGTTCAACTTTGTTTCTATATCTCTTGTTGTTTTCCAGCTTTCACACGCATACGTAAGGGTTGATAGTACATTTGATTTGAATAGCCTAAGTTTTGTGTTTGTGCTGATTAGTTTTGATTTCCACAACTTTTCAAGGCTTCTGAAAGACATTGCTGCTTTATCTATTCTGATTTTAATTTCTTTGCTCGTATCCCCTTCTCGATCAATGTGACTTCCAAGATAGATAAAGTGATCGATCTCTTCTACTGGTTTGTTTTCCATGTATATTTTGTCACCTGTTGGAATTAAACTAGTCATGACTTTAGTCTTTTCATGATTGATCTCAAGCCCAATTTTGCTGGCTATTGATGATAGTTCATTTGTGTTTTCCTGCATCGTTTTTATCTGACTGCTGATGAGGACTATGTCATCAGCAAAGTCGAGGTCCTCCAAATGGTCTCCTTGTATCCATTCGATGCCTTTATTACCAGTGCAGCATTTCTTCATTATGAAGTCCATAACAATTCCAAATAACAAGGGCGATAAAATACATCCTTGTTTAACCCCAGTTTCTATTGGGAAACATTCGCTCAGTCCTTCCTCTGTTCGAACTGCACATGTGTAACCATCATACATGTCTTTGATAATATTTATGATTTTTGATGGTAAACCATATTGCTTCAGAATTTTCCACAAAGAATCTCTATGAATCTGCTGTTTAAGCCCTGCATAAATATGTAGAAATTAGTGTCATATCTAGAAGTCTCTGCTGTTTAAGCCCTGTATAAATATGTAGAAATTAGTGTCATGTCTAGCAGTCTCTGCTGCTTAAGCCCTGTATAAATATGTAGAAATTAGTGTAATGTCTAGCAGTCTCTGCTGTTTAAGCCCTGTATAAATATGTAGAAATTAGTGTCATGTCTAGCAGTCTCTGCTGTTTAAGCCCTGTATAATTATGTAGAAATTAGTGTCATGTCTAGCAGTCTTTATTGCTTAAGCCCTGTATAAATATGTAGAAATTAGTGTCATGTCTAGCAGTCTCTGCTGTTTAAGCCCTGTATAAATATGTAGAAATTAATGTCATGTCTAGCAGTCTCTGCTGTTTAAGCCCTGTATAAATATATAGAAATTAGTGTCATGTCTAGCAGTCTCTGCTTTTTAAGCCCTGTATAAATATATAGAAATTAGTGTCATGTCTAGCCGTCTCTGCTATTTAAGCCCTGTATAAATATATAGAAATTAGTGTCATGTCTAGCAGTCTCTGCTTTTTAAGCCCTGTATAATTATGTAGAAATTAGTGTCATGTCTAGCAGTCTCTGCTATTTAAGCCCTGTATAAATATGTAGAAATTAGTGTCATGTCTAGCAGTCTCTGCTGTTTAAGCCCTGTATAAATATGTAGAAATTAGTGTCATGTCTAGCAGTCTCTGCTGTTTAAGCCCTGTATAAATATGTAGAAATTAGTGTCATGTCTAGCAGTCTCTGCTGTTTAAGCCCTGTATAAATATGTAGAAATTAGTGTCATGTCTAGCAGTCTCTGCTTTTTAAGCCCTGTATAAATATGTAGAAATTAGTGTCATGTCTAGCAGTCTCTGCTGTTTAAGCCCTGTATAAATATGTAGAAATTAGTGTAATGTCTAGCAGTCTCTGCTGTTTAAGCCCTGTATAAATATGTAGAAATTAGTGTCATGTCTAGCAGTCTCTGCTGTTTAAGCCCTGTATAAATATGTAGAAATTAGTGTAATGTCTAGCAGTCTCTGCTGTTTAAGCCCTGTATAAATATGTAGAAATTAGTGTAATGTCTAGCAGTCTCTGCTGTTTAAGCCCTGTATAAATATGTAGAAATTAGTGTCATGTCTAGCAGTCTCTGCTGTTTAAGCCCTGTATAAATATGTAGAAATTAGTGTCATGTCTAGCAGTCTCTGCTGTTTAAGCCCTGTATAAATATGTAGAAATTAGTGTCATGTCTAGCAGTCTCTGCTATTTAAGCCCTGTATAAATATGTAGAAATTAGTGTCATGTCTAGCAGTCTCTGCTGCTTAAGCTCTGTATAAATATGTAGAAATTAGTGTCATGTCTAGCAGTCTCTGCTATTTAAGCCCTGTATAAATATGTAGAAATTAGTGTCTCGTCTAGCAGTCTCTGCTGTTTAAGCCCTGTATAAATATGTAGAAATTAGTGTAATGTCTAGCAGTCTCTGCTGTTTAAGCCCTGTATAAATATGTAGAAATTAGTGTCATGTCTAGCAGTCTCTGCTATTTAAGCCCTGTATAAATATGTAGAAATTAGTGTCATGTCTAGCAGTCTCTGCTATTTAAGCCCTGAAAAATATGTAGAAATTAGTGTAATGTCTAGCAGTCTCTGCTGTTTAAGCCCTGTATAAATATGTAGAAATTAGTGTCATGTCTAGCAGTCTCTGCTGTTTAAGCCCTGTATAAATATGTAGAAATTAGTGTCATGTCTAGCAGTCTCTGCTGTTTAAGCCCTGTATAAATATGTAGAAATTAGTGTCATGTCTAGCAGTCTCTGCTGCTTAAGCTCTGTATAAATATGTAGAAATTAGTGTCATGTCTAGCAGTCTCTGCTATTTAAGCCCTGTATAAATATGTAGAAATTAGTGTCATGTCTAGCAGTCTCTGCTATTTAAGCCCTGAAAAATATGTAGAAATTAGTGTAATGTCTAGCAGTCTCTGCTGTTTAAGCCCTGTATAAATATGTAGAAATTAGTGTCATGTCTAGCAGTCTCTGCTGTTTAAGCCCTGTATAAATATGTAGAAATTAGTGTCATGTCTAGCAGTCTCTGCTGTTTAAGCCCTGTATAAATATATAGAAATTAGTGTCATGTCTAGCAGTCTCTGCTGTTTAAGCCCTGTATAAATATGCCCCTTTTGTGTCTTCACAGACAGCTGGAAAAGATAAATATGGATTTTCAGTAGTATTTGTACATCACTATTTTGCAAAGCTGTTTCTTTGATGGCTGATCTCGCCAATATTGGAAAAGCAGATCTGGCTGCAGAATGAACAATCCCAGTGCCTCTTTTCACTTGCATTAAATTTTTTCAAACTGTAACTTCATTTACATTATTTGTTGTCAAATGTTATTATGTTATTTCTTATATGTCTTCTCCATGTGCTATGATCATCAGTAAGCTTATCCCAGATACTAATGGAGAATTCACTCAGGGATGCCATGCAGATATCTTTTTATCTCAGTTGTCCTCAAGCCAAGGCCCATCTATAAACTCCTCACACAATATTTGTTTGGGTATTGTCCATTCTTCTAACATGTCTCAACCACATCTTCAACTTCTGAATGTTGTCATGGTGGATGGTAACCTAAAACACTGCACTTGATTACTTTGTCCAGCCCCTTGATGTTCATTGTTTTTATAAGGCAGCAAACATGGAAATTATTTAGTTTTTTTTTAATTGCATATCCATACCCTGGAGTTAGATATAGTAGGACGTTTGTTGTTGTTGTTATTGTTGTGTTATTTGATACCATTGTACTACATGTTTTGGCTGCCTTACTAATTTGTTTATTTATTTCATCTTTGATATAGAGACAGCCATGACAGCAGGTTCAAATTAGCTGAATCTTTCTGATTCAAATGGGATTCTGTTCAAGGCTGTATTGATGGTTTCGGTGTTTTCATTTCCAGAATTATATCTTTTGTTGATAAATTTTGTTACTTTCGTTCTCCAATCTCATTATTTTCAGTAAATCAGTAACAGCTACTTTTGTCTCATTATAAAAATAATTGTGTACGTTGTCTCAGAGACTTAAAATTATCATGACCTCCCTCCCATTTCTCCTCCAAAATCTTTCAAGTTTAGGTGAAATGAGTTTTTAATCAACTTACACGTAAACATAGATAGTTGTGCTGAAGTCAGATGTGTTGGGCTGAAAGGCACAAATATTCCAGTTTTACTGCAAACCACAACACAACACAGACACGCCCACTTAATGTCCTTTAAAGGGCGGGTGATGAATAGATGTACTCCTTTAGTCATCAGGCAAACACAAGCAACATAGGTAGTTACCAGACTTCACAAACAGGTGTTTCATCAGTTGACCTTAGGTCATGAAATATTTTTTTTTAATTGAGTCAACAAATTTTGAAGGGGGATACATGAAAATCTCATGAATGGTCATAAGTTCTAAATGTCATATCATGTCAAGAGTTTATTAAAACTTGCAATCAATAAATGTCAACACAGGCAACACTTGTGGTGATTTTCAGGATAAATGACAAGTAAACTTGTTGCATTATTTGATTTTGTTGTAAACAACATTTTTAAACTGATCCAAATGGTACACGCACCTATTGCCAGTTTGAAGAAAGTAGCCATGTGGTCCAGTTCACTTCTGACATTGGTGTTCAAAAGTGTGTGAAATCCTTCACGTCCTCCCCAGAACACTATAAGAACAAAAATAAAAATAAATATTAGTGCAGGTATAGCTTGTGTTTCTATAGCTTGTGCCTCTATAGCTTGTGCCTCTATAGCTTGTGCTTCTATAGCTTGTGATTCTATAGCTTGTGCTTCTATAGCTTGAGCTTCTAGACTTTTCTTTGTTTCACATGATGGATGGTGTTATGTGAGATTCATACACTCCTGACATACTCTGTGGTGTACACACACTTCTGGCATACTCTATGGTGTACACACACTCCTGACATACTCTGGGGTGTACACATACTCCTGACATACTCTGTAGTATACACACACTTCTGATATATTCTGTGGTGTACACACACTCCAAACATACTCTGTAGTGTACACACACTCCTGACATACTCTGTAATGTACACACACTCCTGATATACTCTGTGGTGCACACACACTTCTGACATACTCTATAGTGTACACACTCCTGACATACTCTATGTTATACACACACTCCTGACATACTCTGGGGTGTACACACACTTCTGATATACTCTGTGGTGCACACACACTTCTGACATACTCTATAGTGTACACACTCCTGACATACTCTATGTTATACACACACTCCTGACATACTCTGGGGTGTACACACACTCCTGACATACTCTGGAGAGCACACACTCCTGACATACTCTGGGGAGTACACACACTCCTGACATACTCTGTAGTGTACACACACTCCTGATATATTCTGTGGTGTACACACACTCCAAACATACTCTGTAGTGTACACACACTCCTGACATACTCTGTGATGTACACACACTCCAGACATACTCTGTGTTGTACACACACTCCTGATATACTCCACAGTCAGCCTGATGTTTAGTCTTCCTTCAAACCTATGTGATACAAATGTACTCAAATACAGCAATCACATAAAGGGGAAGACCAAAATATTCCAAAATATTCTTGGAGAAGACAAGTGGAAGCAGAGATGAAAAAGATGGGGTGGACATGAATGATCTTAAGAGAATGCAAGAAACAGAATAGCTTGGAAAGTATTTGTGAAGACCTCTGTTTCACAGGGGATTGAAAGAAAGTAGAAGAAGAAAGCAACTCTAGCTAAGATAGGAGAAATGAAAAAATAAAAATAGAAAAAAATGATGTGGTTAAAGCATCATGTGACAAGTGGACACCACAAATCAGAACAACGGTTCAGCTCAATAGGCCTTCAGCAGGAACAAACATACAACACACACACACATATGTATTTAAAATAAAAAAATAAATAATAAAAAATAATTTTAAAAATCAATAATAAAAAATATTTCTTTAATAGAAAAAAACAATAATTAAAAAAAATCACTAATAAAAAAAAAAAAACTCCAGCTAAGGTAGTTTAGTATGTCTGCAGAATGAAAAGAAATATATTTAAAACTAAATAGCAGAGATCTAGACTATCAGAATGAAATAATGAATGTCCTAAAAAGGTCTGTCAGATGTATCCCAGTGCTACAGTATAACACATGAAATGTTTATTATCTACCTTCTTTAATAAAAAAAAAAAAAAATTAATGAAATTATAATATTACACAAATTGTCACTGTACATTTTTAAGAAACTACAAATGAAACTGACCAAAATTTTCAGCTCCCAACTTGTGAGCTACATCCAAGCCTTTCTTCACCTGAGCTGCAGCGTAAGCAAATACGTGGGCATCTGGGTTAGTGCTGGCACCATTCATGTATCTGAAAATGTGCACTCAGTAATAATCACACTATATATATATATATATATATATATATATATATATATATATATATATATATTATATATATAATCATCAATATTCTTGTTAGAACAATAAATATGATCATCAATATTATATATCACATAATACATCAATAAGCTTCACATCTCACTATGACATTGTGATATCTAATGTAATTACTGGCTGACTCAATAAGCTGAACAAGTCGTAAGGAAAATAAATCAACTAAGAGAACATAACTTGTCCTGCTGATTGGGACTAAACTATAGCTGTTCATTATAATCACCAACAGTTGGCCAAGATTTTATTCTTGACCCTTAAAAGGGTGTAAGCTGAATTGTGTTGTGATTTATATCTAAGTGTGACATATGTGTCTTTGGTCCAGCACAGCCAACATCAAAGTGTGGCATCTGTGTCTTTGGTCGAGCACAGTCAACATCAAAGTGCGACATCTGTGTCTTTGGTCCAGCACAGTCAACATCAAAGTGTGACATCTGTGTCTTTGGTCCAGCACAGTCAATATCAAAGTGTGACATCTGTGTCTTTGGTCGAGCACAGTCAACATTAAAGTGTGACATCTGTGTCTTTGGTCCAGCACAGTCAACATCAAAGTGTGACATCTGTGTCTTTTGTCCAGCACAGTCAACATCAAAGTGTGACATCTGTGTCTTTGGTCCAGCACAGCCAACATCAAAGCGTGACATCTGTGTCTTTGGTCCAGCACAGTCAATATTAAAGTATGACATCTGTGTCTATGGTCCAGCACAGTCAACATCAAAGTGTGACATCTGTGTCTATGGTCCAGCACAGTCAACATTAAAGTATGACATCTGTGTCTATGGTCCAGCACAGTCAACATCAAAGTATGACATCTGTGTCTTTGGTCCAGCACAGTCAACATCAAAGTGTGACATCTGTGTCTTTGGTCCAGCACAGTCAATATTAAAGTGTGACATCTGTGTCTATGGTGCAGCACAGTCAACATCAAAGTGTGACGTCTGTGTCTTTGGTCCAGCACAGTCAATATTAAAGTGTGACATCTGTGTCTATGGTGCAGCACAGTCAACATCAAAGTGTGACGTCTGTGTCTATGGTCCAGCACAGTCAACATCAAAGTGTGACGTCTGTGTCTTTGGTCCAGCACAGTCAATATTAAAGTGTGACATCTGTGTCTTTGGTCCAGCACAGTCAATATTAAAGTGTGACGTCTGTGTCTATGGTCCAGCACAGTCAACATCAAAGTGTGACATCTGTGTCTATGGTCCAGCACAGTCAATATTAAAGTGTGACATCTGTGTCTTTGGTCCAGCACAGTCAATATTAAAGTGTGACGTCTGTGTCTATGGTCCAGCACAGTCAATATTAAAGTGTGACATCTGTGTCTTTGGTCCGAGTACAGTCAATATTAAAGTGTGATATCTGTGTCTGGATCAGCACAGTCAACATCAAAGAGTGTCATCTGTGTCATCAAAATGTGACGTCTGTGTATTTGGTCCAACACAGTCAACATCAAAGTGTGACGTCTGTGTCTTTGGTCCAACACAGTCAACATCAAAGTGTGACATCTGTGACTTTGGTCCAATACAGCCATGTCAATGCTCATTTTTTTGCCTTTCATCTCTGGTCTCTTGGCCAGCCAAATTAATTTGTTTGTTTTCAGGGCTACTGTGTGGATGTTGGGTAGTCAGGGCTACTGTGTGGATGTTGGGTAGTCAGGCTACTGTGTGAATGTTTGGTAGTCATGGCTGCTGTGTGGATGTTGGGTAGTCAGGGCTACAGTGTAGATGTTGGGTAGTCAGGGCTACTGTGTGGATGTTGGGTAGTCAGGGATGTCCCAAAATATGACCAACAACGATAGCTTATTTTTATAATATACAAACACCTTCATCACTTTCTAAAAAAATGTGTTGTGTTTATCACAGCGGTTTATATAAAAACTGTATGTGTAAAGTTAAATGGCATATATTGTAGCACACAGATAAAAACACTGCAAGTTATAACATTAATATACAGGTAAAAACATTGCTAGTTATAACAGTAGTATATAGGTAAAAACATTGCAAGTTATAACAGTAGTACACAGGTAAAAACATTGCAAGTTATAATAGTAGTATACAGGTAAAAACATTGCAAGTTATAACAGTAGTACACAGGTAAAAACATTGCAAGTTATAACAGTAGTATACAGGTAAAAACATTGCAAGTTATAGCAGTAGTATATAGGTAAAAACATTGCAAGTTATAACAGTAGTACACAGGTAAAAACATTGCAAGTTATAACAGTAGTATATAGGTAAAAACATTGCAAGTTATAACAGTAGTTAAAGGTAAAAACATTGCAAGTTATAACAGTAGTATACAGGTAAAAACATTGCAAGTTATAACAGTAGTTCTTATTCTTCTTCTACTATTCTTTCCTCTGCTGCCGTTGGCGTCGAGGGGAGAAACAATCTGCGATTCTTTGCTCTTCTGTTGGCCTCTTCTGATGTTATTCCTCCTAGTGACTCTAGTATTCCTTTTATCCATCTCTTTCTCGGTCTTCCTCTTAATCTGGCGTTTTCGTAGCGTTTGTTTATGGCTCTTTGAGTCATTGTTAGTTCTTTTTGTCTTGTTATGTGGCCGAACCAATTTATCTGTTGTTTCTTTATGTATTCGATGGCTGGTTCAATTTCGAGTTTCTTCCTCAGGTCAGTGTCCCTTAAGCTGTTTCCTGTCATTCTTCTGACACACTTCATTTCGGTGGTCGTTATCTTTCTTATTGTTCTAGAGTCCAGCGTCCAATTCTGGCACTGTTAGCACAGAGTTGGTAGAAAAATTGATTTGTATATTGCCCTTTTTGCTTCCGTAGTTATTGCTTTGTTTTTCAATAGTGTTGATACTTGGCCTATAACTTGGCATGCTTTGTTACACCTTATATCTATCTCTGTCTCTTGGTTATTGTCTTGTGTTAACGTGCTACCCAGATATTTAAAATTGTCTACTTGCTTCAGTCTACTTGCTATACAGTAGTATACAGGTTAAAAAACTCAGTGAAAAGAAAATTCAATCACTTATCTTCCATTATGTTAGGGTTTCTTTTAATATGTGAGGGCTTTTTTTAAAGCATGATTTGTAAGTCTTACATGGCAATTTGTATGGAAAAACAAACCTTTTGCATGACTTCTCTGCATATTTTTTAAAAATTAAATTAAATCTACACATAACACTTTACAAACAACATTTATTGATGAGGGCGGAAATAGCTCTGAATAATGTATACATGTTCTAGGAATTCAACTCATAAAGTGTCTTCAATTTGAAGCAGATTATATAGCCTATATCAAGGTCAACCACCCACATTATGTGAATACACATCACCTATACAAATGTAGTTTTAGCTACAATGTTTAAATGGCAGGTACAGTCTAAAATATACTTTAAGACAGTCTGAGGTTGAAGGGAACATGCCTCGCTAAGTAGAGGGCAAAAAACCCAAATCAAGACCAACTAGCATGGGTTATGACTTTTTTATTTTATTTTTTTTGTAGGGGGAAAGGGAAGTGGGACACTTTAAGTAAGGTTTTTTTTTCTATGTGTAAGATTTTTTTTGGGTCTGGTGTCCAAGTCTGCCTTTTTAAATAAAAAATGGAAGATACACAATCAATTTTCATGCAGCTGAGCATCGCAGTTCCTAAATGAACTTCCAGTATGAACAGAGGTAGGTCCTACCTGGGATGGGAGAACAAATTACATGTTGCCCACAAGAGCTTGACTCCTGTTTGTTTCTGAAGTTGATCAGCCAGTTCAACAATCTCATCCAAGTTTTTATTGGATTCTGCAAGATTCTGACCTTCTGGGGAGATATCCCTGATGACAAATTGAAGCATTGTTGCATTGCAGTGATATTTATACACTTTCAAAAAATGAAACAGACAAATTAGAAATATATGGTTTCATAAAATTGCTATAGTAACATTCAGACTGCACAATAAAAAAAAAACAATCGGGGTGAGTTTTATTAACCTATTTAAGGTTAAATAAAAAGGTAAAATATGAAATGGCATCATAGCTGCAATAAGTAAAGGTTTCCTCCCCTGCCTTGCTAATCGTATGCGAATTATGGTTTTAGTAACTATATTTTTGCAATAACTAACAGCATATTTTTGGGTGGAGTTGTTGGTATCATGACAGGCCATCTTTATTTCCAAGAAAAAAATCTCTGGTATCCATTTTTAGAGATTGGGTGAACCCACGGAGCCTTGCCAGTCTGAAATAATCTGTCACTTCTTGGATTTGAACCAGTTCCTTCTAGTCAGACGCACGAACAACTCATCCACTAAGGCTTCGCATAACAACAACATCGATAACAAACCCATCAAGTGTTCTGCTGTCAGCTGGTAGTTGACCAGAAATTTCAGACTGATGTCGCCTTCAGCACAAACTCTGTAGTGATGGTGATATTTCTTGACCTTCCCAGAACATGGAATCTAGTCCCCATTTTACTTGGTGGCCATGTGGACCACAGGTGTTGACTTAAGGTGCTGTTGAAACTAGGTTACCTGGCTAGTGTCAAGTTTGTTACACAACTATAGTGACCCCACTGAGTCTACTTAATGTCAAGACAGTGCAAGTACTACTATAGTTAAAGTTAAATAAATGTATATTTTTATTATTTAAATACATTATCACTTATATTTTTTTCATCAACTATGTTCCAATTGTATTTCTTCTATTATTTATTTTTACAGCACATTTTCACTGTTTTTTTGTTGTGTAATAAAAGTTATTTTTAATCTGTCCCTGTGTTATTAAGTGCTTCTGTAGTTTATTTATTTGTCTGTTCCTTGTTAACTCTTAGTGCTCAAATGAACCATGGGACACCCCGAACTATTAACCAAAATGAGATTACAGGTGTGATACAACCAATTGGGTTTTTATTCAATTAAAAACAGCTGTACATATTCTAATTCACCTTTTAAATTCACACTATGGTTACCTGACTATATAGTCTGTATCTTATTAATTCTTCTGCTCTTTCTGAAATTCTTTTGTTCAAAGCATTTAATTTTGTCTTTTTTGAATTCTTATATCACAGACATATGCAACAACATATACTATACAGGATATACACCAAATGAACTAAAAACATCAATTTTCATTGGTGCAGTTGAATGTTGTGATATTAGAACAATAAGCCTAATGAGCCATGTTACAAATATCTTGCTAAAAGTTATACAAGGAAAGCTTCAGAATAAAATCAATATGGAATTAGAACAACAACAATTTGGATTTAGAAAAAATAGTGGGACAAAAGAAGTCATATTCTGCATGAGGACATTAATCCAAAAATTACACAAAAGTAAAAAAACTAATATATGCCTACTTCATAGACTACACCAATCTTTTGTTATTGGTCGTTTCAAATCTAAATGTTCCCGATTAACATGAAATATCTCCTCTTTCCCTGCACTTACAAACTTGATTTTTTGCATCTGGCCTTGTTTTTCCAAGGTCCCACCGATTTCACAAAATTTAATGATGTAGGAAGTATGCTTCATCATGAAGCAGCACTTTCCTTTGATCTCAGTGAATTTACGGATCTTTTTGCTCCTGGAGAAAATAATTTACCGTACATTAATTGAAATCAGCTTCTCGACATAGGCGTCTCTACACAACTTGAAAGTTGGAGGCGTTTATCAACTGTTTACTTTCTATTGTTTACTTTCTTTAAAATACTATGAGAATGTCAATGTTATAGCCTTTACAGACGGTCTAAAACAAATCAGCGTATAAACAGTTCCATTAATGAAAACTATTTAAACAATATACAACAAAGAATACATTTTAAAAAATTAATTATCCGTTGCGAGCGATAACGAGCATGACATATCAAGCAAAGTTATTGTTTATGGGTACGCATGTGACTAAAGAGTCCGATGTAAGCACGGGATCCTCTTCACTGTAAAGAGCTACATTGTTCGTTTTATGTCTTTCCATGTGACTTTCATTATTTTACGTAAACAAGACATATGAAAGTGATTTAGTTTCTTTGCATGCCTGCAGTACACATATCAAGAATCTTTACATTTTCAAAACGTTATCAACTTTAGCTAAAGATTGATCATGCGGACATATAAAAACGTCCATTATTATTTCATTTATTCTGAATCAGAGGAGTCTAACATATTGATTACTAATCTGGGCTGAACGAACGATAGTCCATCTTTTTTCCAATAGTCATTTTCTTCTTTTAAGACATGATCTTCACATTTGCACCAAAAATCTTTGTCAATCTGTGATAGAGCAGCATATGTCAGTCCTTTTATATCGCATAGTTTAAAACTTGTATTCTCAGCTGCCACCTGCCCTTTAATTTTTGCCCAAACGAGTTCAATGGGGTTTAATTGTGGATGATAAGGGGGCAGTCTCAAGCACGTATGACCATGCTGTTGAATGATTTTGTCTATTTGGAATACTTTGGTCTTTTGCGATTTCTTAACAAGTGACAGTAATTCAGGTTTCAAAAATCCCTCGTTAAATGGAATTCCTTCCTTTCTTAGCCAAATCTTTATAACATCTTTTGTACTGGTAGATGTAGGAATTTTGTCTTCTTCTGCCACAGCGTTGTGGTACGACGCGTTGTCCATTACCAGACAGGATGGTCTGTCTAGAATTGGAAGAAGAGTATTTTCAATTCACTCTCTAAATATATGGCCATTCATCTCGGTGTGATAGTCCCTGTTGTCAGTATAATTAGAGGTGAATATAAGTTCTGCATTTTTCACCAACCCTTCTTTTCGGCTGCCTGCATGTGCCATTATAATACGCTGTCCTTTTCCAGTGGGTACACATCTTTTAATACTTCCATCTGATAACTGCCATTCCTTTGCACTTGTGTGGTGAGAATTTATCCAAGATTCATCTAGAAATACAATATCATAACCTTGGTTACGCATTTCCCGTACTTCACGTAAATATTAACTCCTCATAGAAACTAAGTGCGGCTTCTCGCAGATGACATTTCTACCACTATCGTACTTTCTAAACGTAAAACCGATGCTTCTAACAGTTCTCCATAATGTTGTTTTCGACACAACAATGTCATTTTCTGCTCTCAGTCGAATTTTCAGTTTTCTTAAAGTCACAGTTTCTTTGGAATCGAACATTTTACAAATTGCTCTTCTAATCACTTCCTTGTCAAAACTATCTACTACTTTCTTTCTTCCTAGCGTCCTAGTCTTGATTGAACTGGGCACTCCGTTAGCTTTAAGCACTTGTTTGAAAAAGCGTTTGCTTATAACTTATACCCAATGCGTGAATAGTTCTCTTTTCTGGCTTTGAGATGCTTCGATACAGTTTTCCACGCTTAGCTTCTATGCAAAAATATTTATACACCTTTATTGCCACTGATTGCAATGTAAGGAACTTTACTTTTATACCCATTGACTAACAGATCACAAATTTAACGAAATTACCCAATAATTAGGATACGCCGTTGCACATAAATCACAACAAAACGACAGGAAATGGGATGCACCGGATATAAAATTATAACTATGACGCGTTTTATGTGTTTTTTAGTGCTTAAAACAGGGAAATTGGCGCGCATTACGTTCAAGATGACAAGTCCGTGGGTGCTCACTCATATGAAGCGGTAATTCCTCCAAATATATGGTTTGACCAAAATGCCTTAAATTTGTATACTTCAAATAAAGAATATTTAAAACTATACGTTTGTTGGTGAGGAAATGAATGTACTTCTTGGGACCAAAAAATCACAAGACCATATGCAAAATTTCAGCATTATCAATCAATTGGTTGCAGAGATATGGAATTTTAAACACCTTCAAAATATTTTGAAACGACCAATAGAATACACCATAAACAACTTATACATTGCCTAAACGACATACATCTAGATGACACAGACATATGACTAATATGTAATGTATATTGGGAACAAACTGCAATAATAAAATATAACAAAGAGAACTCTACACCCATTTATATAAAAAGAGGAGTAAGACAGGGATGCATCCTATCACCAAGTTTGTTCAATCTATACACTGAGCAAATCTATAAAAATGTCACAGAGATGCCAGGCCTAAACATTAATGGAAAGATAATCAATAACCTAAAATATTCTGATGACACTGTGTTACTAGCAGAAAATCCTAATGATCTACAACAATTACTTAATGAAATAAACATGATAAGCAAAAAATATGAATAAGATATAAATACCAAAAACAAAAAGACTAAAATTATGATCATAAACAAAGATAACATTCAAAACCTACAAGTGTATATCAAAATTGAAGGAATAAACTTGGAGACAGTTCAGAGCTACAACTACCTTGGACATACTGTAACCAGTGATAAAAAATTTTCAACTGAAATAAACAAAAGGATAGGAATGGTAAAAAGTAATTTTAATGCCATGAAAAATACACTAATATCAAAACAAATAATATCAGGACTAAAACTAAGAATAGCGAAATGTTATATGTTCTCACCATTCCTGTATGGATGGACATTTTACAAGGAAACAGAACAGAAAATTGAAGCCTTTGAAATGTGGATTTAAAGAAGAATTTGAAAAATTGGATGGAAATAACAGAAAACAAATGATGAAGTATCATGAAGTATTAAAACACTTAAAAATGAAAAGATAGCTGCTAAATACAATTCAACAAGACAAATAAGATTTTTGAGGCATGTTAAAAGACACAGCAGCCCACTAAAAGTAATCTTGGAAAGGAAAATACAAGGTAAAAGAGGTAGGCCAAGACTAACATGGACAAGTAACATTAAAAGATGGAAAAATCAGCCTATGACAACCTGCACCATCAAAGCAAGAGACAGAGCAGAATGGCACTCCATGGTAACCAAACCTTTGATACTGAGGTGGCACTCAATGAAAGAATGAATTTTGTATCCTTATATAAAAACAATTGCATGTTCTTCTCAAACTTCATCTAAATAAAACAACATTGGCTGTTACACTATATTTTTTCCTTATAACAATGCAGA
This sequence comes from Megaustenia siamemsis, assembly GCA_032433765.1. NCBI lineage: Eukaryota > Metazoa > Mollusca > Gastropoda > Stylommatophora > Ariophantidae > Megaustenia > Megaustenia siamemsis. The sequence continues at coordinate 12,009,877 of JAVIAB010000139.1, read as the reverse complement.
TTCTGGCATGTGCAATATTTTTTAATCAGTGACAGGGGCGATAAGTTTTTTTTAATGAAATAATTACCGGTCATGGAAAGTCCAGTATTTGACCCCAAGTTTAGTGAAAAATTCAAATGACGCCCTCAGTCGTCTCCTAGCATTATCCAACGAGTTGCTTCCATCATCCCATGGTCTAACCAAAGTGGGGAATCCAAATGGATCAGCTCCTGTTAGAGATATTTTATTGGTAACTTTGATTTATATACAATAAAATACCCTAACAAAGCACTTTTCACACAAAATCTATACATTTTTCTACTCATGCTAGTTGTATATGTATATTTGGCTTCTTTCCCCCCCCCAAATGGAATCGTCATCATCATCAAGTACTGTGCCTACTGGCGTGGGTGATCATGTCTCTCCACAATTTTCGATCTCTGCAGCTATTTATCATTTCTGTTGTTGACCTTCTGCCAAGCCATTCTCTTAAGCTGTCTGTTATTTTTTCTCTTTGCTTCCCTCTATCTCTTCGTCCCTCAATTTTTCCAGTTGTTACAATATATTCCAGTTGTTCTCTTCTCATTACATGGCCAAAAAATGATGATTGTCTCTTCCTAATATTGGAAATTAGTTCTCTTTTTGCTTTGACCTCTTTCAGAACGTTTTCATTACTCTTCTTAGCTGTCCGTGGTATTCTCAACATTCTTCTGTAAAACCACATTTCTACAGACTCCAGTGATTTTCTTGTCTGTTGTCCTATTGTCCATGATTCACATCCATATGTTAAGACTGGCTCTACATAACATTTAAGAACTCTTTTTCTTGTTTCTATTGTCAAAAATGGATTGCATAGTATCTTCCTCATTTTTGGGAAAGCTGCTTTTGCCTGAGCCATTCTGCATTTCACTTCTTTTGTACATCTTCCGTCTGAGGTTTATAAAGTTCCCAAATATTTAAATTCATTTACCTGTTTTAATATTGTTCCACTTGTCTTTATTTTGCACTGAGGTGATGTCTTTTTCTTTGTTGTTACCATTACCTCTGTCTTTTTGCTATTAAGGCTGAGTCCTTTATTTTTGCTTTCCTTCACTATAATGTCCACCCAAATGGAATAGGTCATTAATAACAGAGAAACTACAAGATCAGCCAAATGTAACAACAAACAAACACTAAAACACTAATATAGGGGTATATCCAGAAATGAGAGGCTTAGTGGGCACATATGAAGGACTTATCAGCCAATACAGAGCTGGAGTCATCAGTCGCTGGACGCTGAAGGGCATGCTGAGGAGGTTTTCTGAGCACCTATGGACATGTTCAGAGTGCAGTTATAATAACCCACAAATAGCTTAATAAAAACTAACATTCAAGATGTTCCTGTTTACAGCATTAGTTTTGATTATGACGATTTTCAAAATATCATCCTCATCAAGTACCAGGCCTGCTGGCATAGGTGATTATGTCTCTCCACAACTTTTGATCATGACAGTTTCAAAATATAGTTATTTAAATAGAAATATGTTTTGTTGATTTGTTATATTATGTCCTATTGTGGACAAATATTTTTGTGTGTATCATAATTCTGAGATAGATTCCAGACACAGTAGTTCATATGTTGTCTGAGCTTTGTTACTTCATCTTCTTGAAGTTTTCCATATTTATATTTTTCTTGTTCATATTCACATCTGGTTGTTTTTGTTTGTCGTGAAATGTTATTTTTATCTAGCCGTGTTAAATTTCCAAACTATTTAATTTGTTATTTCTAGTTCTCAGTCAGAATTTGGTGCTCAGTAACCAGTACAAAATGAACAATGCCTTTCTCTGGCTTCATAAGTTGGACTAGTCATTGTCTCAACCAAATACTTTGCATACCTGTTCCCCTGAATGTGTGCCAAAAGCAGACAGAAAAGCGGAGCCATTCCTCCATTGTTCTCCCAAGTACTACCTGAAATAGCAAGTTATTTGTTATGGGTATGTGTACGTGTGTTACCGGGGCTTCATTATGAGGGAAGTAGAGAATAGTGACACTGTGACCTTCCAGGCATGTCGTAAGAGGCGACTAAGGAGGTGGATCGATGGCTTGACAAGCTGTCATTGTAAAAAGTATTGTTATGGAAACAGAGCCATAGATTTTAGAAGTGGTGATCTCTGCAATATGTGCCATTTTGGCATGCAAGGTTTCTGCTTTTGAGATTGTGGTTCTGCCCTATGCGCCGTCTTTGGCTCGAAAGGACAACAGATAGATAGATAGATGTGTACTGAAGTGTGCCTGAAATATGTAAAGATGAAAAGTCAGACTGAGAAATCTTCATGGATTTAATTATTCTATCTGGACTCATGAATTTGATAAACTATATTCAATATTTATGACTGATCTGCTGGTGATATAGTGTAGGCTATATACAAGATTGATGACTGAGGCTGGTGATGTAGTGTGTTATGTTATATACAATATCCATTGCTAAGGCTGGTGATGTTGTATGTTATGCTATAAACAAGATTGAGCCTGGTTATATAGTGTGATAGGCTATATAAGTTTGAGGCTGGTTATATAGTGTGATAGGCTATATACAAGATTGAGGCTGGTTATATAGTGTGATAGGCTGTATACAAGATTGACATTGAGATATATGTGTTAATGTTGATGTTGTTTATTCCTGATTCATAGACCTATGATATTGTTGCAATTTGTGTAGTTGTTGTCGTTATGGATCCAGTGACCTTTGAGCTGATGCCCTTCGGCCCAATGCCATGTAGTAGTATCTGCAGGTATTTTTAAGTTCTGCTGTTGTTCCGTACAGAGTATACCATTTGGAGGGTCTTTGGGGAAATAGTGTTATTCTGATGTCAGTGAGCTCAGGACATTGAAAGAGGTGATGTTCTACAGTTTAATTTGTGTAGTTAAAACTGCTTTAAAAGTCTGGCCATTAAGCGCAATCACTTGCAGAATGTTCAAAACAAATCACAAGGGAGGATGATGTCCATAAAATGTATATGATATCTTGTAGTTCCTGGCACTTCTTCCTACTCGTCAACCTTTATTCAGCCAAACTGGCAAATATCCAACACCAAGGAAGAACACTAACCATTCACAGATGTCATTAGTGCAGACCGGACACAGAAAGAAAAGAAAAGACCTGTGCCATTCAAAAAAAACATTACAAGGGCAAAGAATGGGTTATCCCTTAGGAAATGCCAAAACAGTCTAAATTATTCTAGGCAGGACTGGACAAGGGGCAGATGCATCAAGATGCATAGAAATGTGAAGATGCTGTAAAGCTGATGATAATAGTGAAATATTTTTTAAAAAAGAAAAAGTGGTATGGTAACAGCTTTGCATAGGCGAGAAACAAAACAAAAGTGGAACAACGTTTTGGTCAAAAAGGCTTTCAGCTGGATCAGCAAACTACACAAAAATATAAATAAAGATAAACACAGAAATCTAACCACATGGCGATAATAAGATAGACTCTAAAAAAAATGGAAATAAGTCACTTCCCTGTGGTCTGGAGCTTAGTCAGACACCGACTGGACTTAGATTAATATGTCCAGCCAACAGGGCGGGACACAGGTGTGAAATACAGTAAAAGGGGAAGGGTTCTAAAAATATGTGGAGGAAGGTACAGGATCCCAGACTTTACTATTGCTGGAAACGTTAATATGAGATGATTCCCAATAAGTAAATCCATGTGGAAAGTTTTATTAGCGTACCCACCCAAGCAAACATATAAATCGGTGTATATCTGCAACTATGAGTCTGCACACTGAAAAGAAGTGTACAATCACATGCGTACATAACCATAAATTCATAAATGCATATGTGTGTATATATTTTACCACAAAGCACATTAAAAAATGTCCAAATGTGCAAGTATATGTGCAGTCAAATATACACACATATATAGGTGTGGGAGCGCATAAAGATAGGAAACATGTAGCAAATATCCTATGTGTATGAGAGTTATATGTTCATGGCTTGTGGGGACAGAGAACTCAACTGGATTATGAGACGATTCTCTATGACGAACCGGCTACAGTTGCTGGAGTGACACGAGACAATGCCAGTAACTTGAATGTCGGGTTTACCACTATGGCCTGGTGAATCGAAATGGAACGACACCGGGCTGCCAGTCTTCTGTTCAACATCACGAAGATGCTCACAAAATCTGTCAGCTAGACATCGACCTGACTCGCCGATATAAGTCATCTGGCAATGTTGACATATGGCGTAAATGATATTCCATGATATGCATGTAAAACCCTCTTTGACATCGAATCGTCCATTGGGGAGCAGGACAGAATCGATGCAAAGCATTTGGTCGCAAGTATTGCAGACTCAACGTCCATATCGAACGGTGCCTATGTGTTTGTGGTTTGAGCGGGGGGAGGCGGCTCGTGACAAGAATGTCTCTCAGATTCCTGTCGCGTTTGAAGGCGACCAAGTGAAGATCACTGAAAAGTAGACGGGTAGTGGGATCCGAATGGAGAATGGAGCGGTACCGGTTAAGGATCCTCACCGCAGCCAAGTTGTGAGGGTGGTAGGTTAAGGTGGATATGGTCCTATGAAGCAGGGAGGTAGCATTGATTAAAGAGTGTACGATAAGAGGGGAGTGAGGTAGTAGAAATCGAGGGGAAATGAGAAGGGTGGAGTAAAATAAACTCATGGGGTCCACGGGAAGAAGGGTTAAGAAGTAAAGAGGATGAACACATCGTGACTCACGGGAATTTAAAGACACAATGTAGGAACGAGGCAAAAATGTAAAACGGTGTATTTTGATTGGTTGAAGGGAGAAAAGGTTAGACAACGGAGAGGTTGGGAAGATCATTTCGAGATAAAACGATGGCTCTATACGGACGGATGTGTGTTTGTGTTGCAACCGGTACCGTGAGCAGGATTGAGTTAGTTCACCAACAAGTGATAGAGTAAGTTAGTTGGTGTGTGGTCGCTGCGGGGAACAGACCTTTATTCCAGGAGCAGTGATAGGTAGAAGTGTCTTAGATTAGTTGATAAGATAGTTGTGAAAGTTAGCAGCACCAACCATGTAGTGACAGTCAGTGAGATGGTCTCACATGTTCTCACATGGTAGGTTTCGTCAGAAACATGAAGTTAGAATATAGTTGTGCAAGTTAGCAGTAACGAACAAGTTAGTGTCAATTCGTGAGTTAGTCTCACCAAATTAGGCTTCATTAGGAACAGAGAGTTAGAAGGTTGTGGTGCAGTTTAGCAGCTACGACCATTCAAGTGACAGGAGGGGAGAGAAGTTCAAGTAGTCAGGCTTTGTGTAGGAGCATGACGTTAGAGCGGGGTGTGCAGACAGCGACACCGAGCAATGTAAGTGGCGCTGAGCGAGACAGATTCGCAGAGTTCCTATCAACCAAGAAAGGGCTCTATATGGAGTACGACGCTCCAGGAGACAACAGTATATGTGAAGTTGAGCGAGACCGATATCGTCAGCTTCGTGATTAGCAATATGGCTGCTAGTGGGTGCTAGTGGAGGAATTCCTAAAACAACTATTACTTAGGAGAAGGTAGGCGAGGCCAGAGTGTCTTGAGAGAGTGCTGCAGTATAACTCTGCAGTGTTGTAGATAACACAAGGGAATGCCGCAAGGTTAGCAGGTAATGTGTGAGAGGCTGCTAACATATCATTGTCATTGTGATTGTGAACGTGTTGTGTGAGATGGACTTTTGAGAATAAAACCTCAGGTGTGTTATTTTTACCTGGTGTTCAGTGAATACTTTCTCGAGCGCTAGCTGCAATTGTCTGTGCCTAGCTAAAAACGACCCCTGGAAGGGGCCAGCACTCTGGTCTGCAGATAACCAACGGTCGTAACAAGAAACAGCGCGGAGTACCAAGGTAGGCGATCACCCGGATAAGGGTGCCAAACAAGGGCAGAGTTTAAACGAGGCGACAGTCCCGAGCAGTAACCATCGATCACAGGCAGAGGTCGACTCGACTTATCAACCAACTCAGGTCATCAAGACACAAGTCGTCACGACACGTGGGCCTCGATCCAGTAAAGGGATGTCCCCGTCAACTCATCAAGGCAATTAGGAGAGTTCGGACACCAGCAAGTCCAGTACGTACAAGTGTGCTGGTACCAGGTGTGTTCCAGTCAAGTCCATTCAAATGCGTTGAAGAGGTCACTGCTGATTTAAGAGCTGGCTGACACACGACAACGCCCTGTTATATTTTACAACGCCCTGTTATACTATTGGTTGAACGGAGGGTGGATGGGGTGAGTGCAACCGGACGGGAAATGCCGAGAGCTCATTGGAAGGCAGATTGGAGAACAGATTAGAGACGACACCAAAAGAGACTTAACATGACGCAAGAAACTTAACATCAGATAAACCTTTTGGAGAAAATCTTGATCATCCTGGCAGATACGACGAAGTCGTAACAACTGAGAAAATGGAATAGAATCATTGCAGTGAGATGGATGAAAGGAGGTGTAGAGAAGATAACAGTGGGCGTCTGTGGGGTTATAGAAGCCGGAAGTGTGGAGGCTAGAGGTATCTAGGGAGACAATCTGGCCAAGAAAGGTGATAGACGAAGTAGAGATATGTGATGTAATCTTGATGGATTTATGAAAGTTGTCAATGTAGTCGATGAACCTGGAGATGTCATCTTCAGCCAAGTCAGTCACTCCAAACCGCTATCAATATACCGGAGGTATTTAAGGAAAAGGGAGCCACGGTATGAGTTCAGTATTTGATGTTCAAGGTAACCCATGAACAGGCAAGCATAACTAGGACCCATCTTGGTTCCCATAGCTACACCACTGACTTGGTCATTGAACTGACCAGTAAATTCAAAAGTATTAAGGTTGAGAACAAGTTCGGAGAGGCGGAGGAGGGTAGAAATATCCACCGATGGATGTTTTCTCTGGTCGAGAAAGAAATGAAGGGCTATTAGGCCATCGGTATGAGGGATAGAGGTATACAGAGAGCATACGTCGAGGACGAAAAGTCGGTACGAGCTGTCTGGGGCAAGGGAAAGAGAAGAGAAGATAGTAAGGGCATGATGCGTGACCTTGACTTAGGTGGAAAGAGATGTCACTATGGTCTGGAAAATGCTGTCCAGATAGTCGTATATATGTTCCGGGGGACAACTACACGCCGAAACAATGGGGCACCCGGCACTATTGGGCTTGTGCATCTTAAGGAGCATGTTGAAGGCCGATTTACCTAGACCACTGTCTATGATGATAAGACGAGACGCACTAGGAGGGAGGAGTTTGTCGTCGATAAGCTGCTTGATTGTTGAACGAACCTTCTCATTGTCAGATAATTGTTTGGCGCCTTCTTTGGTGTATAGGTCCTTACGCCAAACCACTACAGCCCCTCCCTTATCAGCTGGTTTAATGACGATATCTTCCCGACAGCGGAGGTTGGAGAGGGCTCGAAATCCCACGGGAGTTAAGTAGGAGCGAGGTACCCGGCGAGAGGTAAGTTGCTCGATCTGTACCCCTCACCTGTACGTCCATCTGTGTATAAGTTTGTGAGCCTCAATGGGGCTGAATTACAAAGAAAAGCAAACACGAGATGATTCTTGCAAGATCCTGGACTGCTCATGCCTGAACTACAAAGTTTCTAGCTCGAACAAAAATAGCTCATGGCGATGAGCTCCATACCGCCGCGAAGAGACGAAAGATGGAATAGGGCGGATACGCCCACCAGGTCTGGCAAAAAGGATGGTAGAGACACGCCCACCAGGTCTGGCAAAAAGTATGGTAGAGACAAGTCCACCAGGCCTGTCAAAAAGGATGGTAGAGACACGCCCACCAGGTCTGGCAAAAAGGATGGTAGAGACACGTCCACCAGGTCTGGCAAAAAGGATGGTAGAGACACACCCACCAGGTCTGGCAAAAAAGGATGGTAGAGACACGCCCACCAGGTATGGCAAAAAAGGATGGTAGATACATGCCAACAACTTCTGGCAAAAACGGATGGTAGATATACTCCCACCAGGTCTGGCAAAAAGGGATAATATGGACACCCCCACCGGGTCTGTCAAAAATTAGCATGCAAGGTTCTGTGAGAGAAAGAACTGGATTTAAAACACCAATGGATGGGTTTCGACTTGGTGCAAGTCACAGCGAGATACGCAATGTTTGGAAAGAATAGTTGCACCAAGACGTACCAACGACCCGTCACTTCGAATTATGGAGAGAGGGGAGAGTCGAGCCTGACAATTCTAGACACTGAGCCCTGCGTCAGTGTCAACGTCAGTAGAACATTCTAGTTTTATTTTTCTTGTAATTGAATGGCTCAAATCATGGCTATAATCATTGGCTCTAATCGTGGCTCTAATAATGGCTCTAATAATGGCTCAAACCATGACTACAATCATGGCTTTAATGATGGCTAGCCATAGCTATAATCATGGCTGTATGCGTCGTTTTAAGCATGGCTTTAATCATGGCTATAATCATGGCTATTATAATGGATATAATCATGGCTCTAATCATGACTATAATCATGGCTATAATCATGGCTATAATCGTGGCTCTAATCATGGCTGTAACCATGGCTATAATCATGGCTAAAATCATAGCTCTAATCATGGCTCTAATCATGGCTCTAATCATGGATAGAATCATGGCTCTAATAACGGCTCTAATCATGGCTCTAATCATGGATAGAATCATGGCTCTAATAACGGCTCTAATCATGGCTCTAATCATGGATAGAATCATGGCTCTAATAACGGCTCTAATCATGGCTCTAATAACGGCTCTAATCATGGATAGAATCATGGCTCTAATAACGGCTCTAATCATGGCTGTAATCATGGCTCTAATCATGGCTCTAATCATGTCTATAATCACGACTCTAATCATGACTATAATCATCGCTGTAATCATGGCTGTAATCATGGCTCTAATCATGGCTCTATTCATGACTATAATCATCGCTGTAATCATGGCTGTAATCATGGCTCTAATCATTGCTCTAATCATGACTATAATCATCACTGTAATCATAGCTCTAATCATGGCTCTAATCATGACTATATTCACCGCTCTAATCATGGCTCTAATCATGGCTCTAATAACGGCTCTAATTATGGATAGAATCATGGCTCTAATAACGGCTCTAATTATGGATAGAATCATGGCTCTAATCATGGCTATAAACATGGCTCTAATCATGGCTCTAATAATGACTATAATCATCGCTGCAATCATGGCTGTAATCATGGCTCTAATCATGGCTCTAATCATGGCTATAATCATGACTCTAATCATGACTATAATCATCGTTGTAATCATGGTTGTATCATGGCTCTAATCATGGCTCTAATCATGGCTCTAATCATGACTATAATCATCGCTGTAATCATGGCTCTAATAACGGCTCTAATCATGGATAGAATCGTGGCTCTAATCATGGCTCTAATAACGGCTCTAATCATGGCTCTAATCATGGCTCTAATAACGGCTCTAATCATGGATAGAATCATAGCCCTAATCATGGCTCTAATAGCGGCTCTAATTATGGATAGAATCATGGCTCTAATAACGGCTATAATTATGGATAGAATCATGGCTCTAATCATGGCTATAAACATGGCTCTAATCATGGCTCTAATAATGACTATAATCATCGCTGTAATCATGGCTGTAATTATGGCTGTAATCATGGCTGTAATCACGACTATAATCATGGCTATAATCATGGCTCTAATCATGGCTAAAATAATTGCTATAATCATGGCTATAATCATAGCTAAAATCATCGCTTAATCGTGGCTATAATCATGGCTGTAATCACGACTATAATCATGGCTATAATCATGGCTCTAATCATGACTAAAATAATTGATCTAATCACGGCTTTAATCGTGGCTATAATCATGGCTTTAATCATCACTGTAAAAACTGTTTACAATTGTCGTAGATTCCAAAAGTAACATAGAAAGTAAATTATGAAGATTCCCCGAAAGATAAAAGAAAGAAAAAAAAAGAAGAATGAATTTCCACGTCCAACTACATTTTTGCCAACTTTCGCTGTCCTTTTTCACTATATCCGTTAATGTTTAGATATGCTATTTTGACCCTCGTCTTGACAAATAAAAGATATTTGTAATCTTATTTCCATTACTGCTAATCTATATTCAAATGAGGTCGTGCTCTGTGGGACAGTACTGGCGGACACTGCGTGGTGTCTGTAGACGTTGGCCACATAGCTAGCACACTCGTGTGACGTGGCTATTACACGATCTTGCGGTGTGTAATTTCTATGCGTGGCTAGACAACAACAGCACATATAAAGATTCATACCTTGCGGTGTGTAATTTCTATGCGTGGCTAGACTACAACAGCACATATAAAGATACATACTTGCGGTGTGTAATTTATATGCGTGGCTAGACTACAACAGCACACATAAAGATACATACTTCTTCTATCTAGCTATCTATTGACTTTTCAAGCCGTAACCGGCCCATAGGGCATAAACCAAGATACTATTTCACTTATCTAAATTTTTATTCTAGAAGTTTTCAATCCTTCTAAAGATATTTTGTATCAAATCTCGCCATTTGTCTCTGTTCTGTGCAAGCAACTCTAACTCATTGAGGGAGCCGATTCCTGCTACTCTTGCATCTCTGATCAATGTTCTTCTCAGTGTCTCTCTGGGTCGGCCTCTTTTCTTCTTACCTATTGTTTCCCACCTTAGGGCTTGCTTTGTTATTCGGTTAGTATCTCTCCTCATCACATGTCCAACATATGACCATAGTCTTTTCTTGATTACTGAAGATATTAGTGGTTGATTAAGACACATACTTGCTGTGTGTAATTTGTATGCATGGCTAGACTACAACAGCACATATAAAGATACATACTTGCGAGGCGTTGTAATGTTTGAAAACCAAGGATTCGGTGGGGCCTGCGTCGGGCTTATACTTGATGTCTGAGATACCTGGACACAAGCGAGAACAACAAAACAATTGTTATGTTGCATATAATTTAGAGCAGAGGCAATGGCATCCCACACAGCCATACAAATTTTCAACATACATGAGGTTCTAAGGACCAAAATTGTCCATAGTGATGCAAAGTTAGTCATACAAGCAATGACAAGCCCAAAACAAAACAGACTCATCCAAGAAATAAAGAACAGCATGTGTTCGCTGTCAGAAAAGACAGAACTAGTCCTGCAATACTAGCACATTGTGGCAATCCTGGAAATGAGAAGACAGATGAACTCGCAAAAGCAGGTGGAAGCCTTCAACAGTCCAACCAACCCTAGAGCCTCAGAGAAGTTAAAACAATACCGAAGTAAGCTGGGAAAACAGAATGGATGGAGTTGCATGGGAAATATGAGCTAGAACATGACAGCCTAAACAAGCTTAGCAGATATGAGCAGACCAAGATATTCAGATTGAGAACAGGTCATTGTGGCCCCAGAGCGCACCTACACAAGATAGGATTCAGTGGCGTTGCAACACGTGACTGAGAAGCATCCAAAGTCCAGAGCTCACACTACGAGACTGCAGCACTCTCAACTCCCTAAGAACTCAAACATGGCCTACACAAACAACGCTACATGACAAGTTATGGGGACCATGTCAAGATCTCAAAGCGCACCATCTTGTTTGAGACCCAAGCAGGCCTAAATGCATAACAATAGCTATTCGCTGAAGAATTTAGGATAAGGTCTCACTCGTCGTGGGATAACATAATGGAGCTGTTATGAGAGAGAGAGTGTCCTGGTTGGTCCATTCTCATGAGCTATGAGGATGACGTCAACACGACGAATTGTTCGCGATCTTTCTTCTTTCTTCCCTGGTGTTTGCCAATGTTCGTTCCAATGTGTTTTTAAGTCCAGTCGTTGATGTTATCAATCTATTCTCTTATTTTTTACCTCCCCCACACCGCCGTGCACATCTTACTGTTCCCTACACGTTAGTGTTCCTATGCCGTTAGATCATGTAATATGCCCACACGAACATAATGTTTTAATGCAAGTCGCTGATACAAGTAGCCAATGTAAGTAGCTGATACAAGTAGCCAATGTAAGTAGCTGATACAAGTAGCCAATGTAAGTAGCTGATACAAATAGCCAATGTAAGTAGCTGATACAAATAGCCAATGTAAGTAGCTGATACAAGTAGCCAATGTAAGTAGCTGATACAAGTAGCCAATGTAAGTAGCTGATACAAGTAGCCAATGTAAGTAGCTGATACAAGTAGCCAATGTAAGTAGCTGATACAAGTAGCCAATGTAAGTAGCTGATACAAGTAGCCAATGTAAGTAGCTGATACAAGTAGCCAATGTAAGTAGCTGATACAAGTAGCCAATGTAAGTCATCATCATCAAGTACCGGGCCTGCTGGCGTAGGTGATCATGTCTCTCCACAAATTTCGATCTCGACAGTTATTTATCATTTCTGTTGTTGACCTTCTGCCAAGCCATTCTCTATAGCTGTCTGGTATTTTTTTTCTCTTTGCTTCCCTCTATCTCTTTGTCCCTCAATTTTCCCAGTTTTTACAATATATTCCAGTTGTTCTCTTCTCATTACATGGCCAAAAAATGATGATTGTTTCTTCCTAATGTTGGAAATTAGCTCTCTTTTTGCTTTGACCTCTTTGAGAACATTTTCATTACTCTTCTTAGCTGTCCATGGTATTCTCAACATTCTTCTGTAAAACCACATTTCTACAGACTCCAGTAATTTCCTTGTCTGTTGTCCTATTGTCCATGATTCACATCCATATGTTAAGACTGGCTCTACATAACATTTAAGAACTCTTTTTATTGTTTCTATTGTCAAAAATGGATTGCATAATATCTTCCTAAATTTTTGGAGAGCTGCTTTTGCCTGAGCCATTTTGCATCTCACCTCTTTTGTACATCTTCCGTCTGAGGTTAACAAAGTTCCCAAATGTTTCAATTCATTTACCTGTTTTAATATTGTTCCACTTGTCTTTATTTTACACTGAGGTGATGTCTTTTTCTTTGTTGTTACTATTACTTCTGTCTTTTTGCTATAAAGGCTGAGTCCTTTATTTTTGCTTTCCTTCACTATAATGTCTAACATTTCTTGTAAATCATTTTCACTCTTAGCTATTAATACTGTATCATCAGCATACCTTAGATTATTTATATTATGACCTCCAATTGTTATTCCAGGCATGTCCCTTTCGGATCTTAAAATAATCTCACTATAAATATTAAACAAATCTGGTGACAGAACACAACCTTGTCTAACACCCTGTTTTATTTGTTGAAACATTACCATTACCAATTGGTTTTCAGTTCTTATGGCCGCTGTTTGTTGCCAGTACATGTTCTTTAGTATTCTTAGATATTTGCTGTCTACGTTTATGCTTTCTAAAATTCTAATTATTTCTTGGTGCTTTACTTTGTCAAATGCTTTGGTATAATCTATGAAACATAGGTATAGATCTGTTTTCACCTCTATGGCTCTTTCTACTAAAGATCGCATGATATATATGGCATTGCTCGTTCCTTTACCTCCAACAAAACCACACTGTTCATTGCTAATTTCTGGACTGATTTTGTTTCGCACTCTTCGCCAATGTAAGTCTCTGATACAAATAGCCAATGTAAGTAGCTCTTCGTGAGGATTTACGTTATTGGTGACTATTTAACGAACTGTCTCGTTTTGTGACGTGTTCACTGTTTGGGATGCTGCCACAGATATTACAGTAAAACATCTTCTTCGTGGCTTGTGCCCCCACCTCCCATTTTCTGCACCTGATGTCCATGTTTCGTTGACATATAATTGTATTATTAGGCTACCAACGCGCTCACTCGTATTTTGGATGGACTTATTTCACTAATAAAATCCTGACCACACTGTCTGCTATGTTCTAGATTGATTTGTTACAAGTTATTTTAGAGCCATCTTTATCAGGAAGAATATCATATTCAGAAAGAAACTGTATGAGTGAACTATATGCACTGTGTTAATACATGAATATATCTATAGTTATGTATGTGTGGCAGATCATATAAATGTAATCAGATAATAACGGATACCTATACCAGTGCTAACACAGACAGCATCTGTGGTATCTTTTTCAATCCGTTGTTTTAAAGAATAAATATAAGGGCCATTAGCCATCGCTAATAGATTTTGTAGACGGAGCTGAGACCTTCATTTGTAATGAAGCAAGGGATCGGTGTGCTAATGGACACTGTCCGAGTACAGTAAATCTGTTCATTATATGATCATACCAGTAAATGTGTAATAAATCTTGACGCATGTTATAGTGCCTACGTTTTCTGTGATCGTCTTACCTTTGAAGAACTCTGCTTCGTTTTTGTCAAATTCTTTATACGCAGATGAGAATGAATCTGTGCCGGCAGACGAAGCTGGTGCGAAAGATGACATTCTGTCTGTTCTCTGTGAGTTAAGATGAAAATAAGCAGAAGCAAAAAAAACTCGGTTAAATGCTATTATGTATTGGGTTTTATTTTAAACGTAGCTCCTGTCATTAACACGTCCCGAAAACTACAAGCCGAATTGCTGCTTGGATATGCAGTTACGTTCTCAAATATGTTAACATTCTCAAGCACAAAGAAAATAGACTTTCGGTATAAATAAAATAAATGATATGCCAAACTGCACACAAAATTGATACATTAAGTATTTGAAAGTCGAAACTGTGTTTTTAACCTGCAGCATTCGATGTAAAAATAAAGATCACAGACTTCAACGTGCCAGGGCTTCTATAGTAAATTAAATTTAAATAAATTATTGCTGTCAACAAATTAACTTATTAATTGACAAACCAGTATTAAGACAATTATACCTAGAATAAGTTGTGTTATGTCAATGTTATTCAACAATGACGTGTTTTCATTAAATGCATTTATCCAATACCTAATAAATGTAAGTCTCAAATACCACAATGAAAAATGCGTCCTTATAATGAACATATTACATTACCTAGGGCTATGTTGATAGATATGAGCGTGTCTGAGGTGACTGATGGCCAATGTCCTAGGGAGATGCGCGGACACCGCTATACAGCGAAACATGTAATTCCAGCTTGCGCAGATGACAAGGTTTCAGTCAAAATACTGACCTTGAGAACGCCCACTTTTCCACAGATAACTGGAGAGGACATGCTGTGCCTGGCAACACTTGGAGTTATCTCAGCAGTGTCACGCAACCAGACAACACCATGAAGGACATATCAGTAAATTCTCTTTACCGAGTACACTTTTATTATCATCTGGTTGTAGACTTCAGGATTGACAGAAGGAACAAAAAAAGTATAATTTAGATAGAAAGTACAACTAAAGTATAGGACATGACCTACACGTCAGTGAGTGACATCATTAGGTATGTGTGTATATTAAATTGTTTACTGATATGTACTGTCGTCGTAAGCCATCTTGACACAGAGATAGCCAAGAACTGATAATGTAAGTGTCAGTAGTCAGTAACAGAGACATGTATCGACTTGCTGTCATAGAGACAGCCACGCTGTGGTCACATACGGTGTTAGCTAAATCAGGTCAAAGGATAAGATACCAGCATAAATTAGACGACTTTCATAAGCCACTTTGGCACAGATTTAATGGTTATCCACTACTTGATCTTCTTTCTCATCTTGCATTTGGTGTCACCTTCCCAGTGTTGCTTTCTCTATGAGTCAAGACGCCACCACGTGGGCTGAAAGCAGCCGGCAACTCATAGCTGACTGATTGCTTCATGATTAGCGACAACAGTTAATTAAGATCTTGCTCCACTTGGCCGAGATACCAGTTATAGTAGCCTAAACGATCTGGCCGAGGTACCTGTAGTAGTAGACTAAACTGTCTGGCTGAGGTACCTATGGTAGTAGACTAAACTGTCTGGCTGAGGTACCTGTGGTAGTAGACTAAACTGTCTGGCTGAGGTATCTATGGTAGTAGACTAAACTGTCTGGCTGAGGTACCTATGGTAGTAGACTAAACTGTCTGGCTGAGGTACCTGTGGTAGTAGACTAAACTGTCTGGCTGAGGTATCTATGGTAGTAGACTAAACTGTCTGGCTGAGGTGCATGTGGTAGTAGACTAAACTGTCTGGCTGAGGTACCTATGGTAGTAGACTAAACTGTCTGGCTGAGGTACCTATGGTAGTAGACTAAACTGTCTGGCTGAGGTACCTGTGGTAGTAGACTAAACTGTCTGGCTGAGGTACCTGTGGTAGTAGACGAAACTGTCTGGCTGAGGTACCTATGGTAGTAGACTAAACTGTCTGGCTGAGGTACCTATGGTAGTAGACTAAACTGTCTGGCTGAGGTACCTATGGTAGTAGACTAAACTGTCTGGCTGAGGTGCATGTGGTAGTAGACTAAACTGTCTGGCTGAGGTACCTATGGTAGTAGACTAAACTGTCTGGCTGAGGTACCTATGGTAGTAGACTAAACTGTCTGGCTGAGGTACCTGTGGTAGTAGACTAAACTGTCTGGCTGAGGTACATGTAGTAGTAGACTAAACTGTCTGGCTGAGGTACATGTAGTAAGTAGTAGACTAAACTGTCTGGCTGAGGTATCTGTGGTAGTAGACTAAACTGTCTGGCTGAGGTATCTGTGGTAGTAGACTTAACTGTCTGGCTGAGGTACCTGTAGTAAGTAGTAGACTAAACTGTCTGGCTGAGGTATCTGTGGTAGTAGACTAAACTGTCTGGCTGAGGTACCTGTGGTAGTAGACTAAACTGTCTGGCTGAGGTACCTGTAGTAAGTAGTAGACTAAACTGTCTGGCTGAGGTACCTGTGGTAGTAGACTTAACTGTCTGGCTGAGGTACCTGTGGTAGTAGACTAAACTGTCTGGCTGAGGTACCTGTAGTAAGTAGTAGACTAAACTGTCTGGCTGAGGTACCTGTGGTAGTAGACTTAACTGTCTGGCTGAGGTACCTGTAGTAAGTAGTAGACTAAACTGTCTGGCTGAGGTACCTGTGGTAGTAGACTAAACTGTCTGGCTGAGGTATCTGTGGTAGTAGACTAAACTGTCTGGCTGAGGTATCTGTGGTAGTAGACTCAACTGTCTGGCTGAGGTACCTGTAGTAAGTAGTAGACTAAACTGTCTGGCTGAGGTACATGTAGTAAGTAGTAGACTAAACTGTCTGGCTGAGGTACCTGTGGTAGTAGACTAAACTGTCTGGCTGAGGTATCTGTGGTAGTAGACTAAACTGTCTGGCTGAGGTACATGTAGTAAGTAGTAGACTAAACTGTCTGGCTGAGGTACATGTGGTAGTAGACTAAACTGTCTGGCTGAGGTATCTGTGGTAGTAGACTAAACTGTCTGGCTGAGGTACCTATGGTAGTAGACTAAACTGTCTGGCTGAGGTACATGTGGTAGTAGACTAAACTGTCTGGCTGAGGTACCTATGGTAGTAGACTAAACTGTCTGGCTGAGGTACCTGTGGTAGTAGACTAAACTGTCTGGCTGAGGTACCTATGGTAGTAGACTAAACTGTCTGGCTGAGGTACCTATGGTAGTAGACTAAACTGTCTGGCTGAGGTACCTATGGTAGTAGACTAAACTGTCTGGCTGAGGTACCTATGGTAGTAGACTAAACTGTCTGGCTGAGGTACCTGTGGTAGTAGACTAAACTGTCTGGCTGAGGTACCTGTGGTAGTAGACTAAACTGTCTGGCTGAGGTACCTGTGGTAGTAGACTAAACTGTCTGGCTGAGGTACCTGTGGTAGTAGACTAAACGATCTGGTCGAGGTACCTGTGGTAGTAGAATAAACGATCTGGTCGAGGTACCTGTGGTAGTAGAATAAACGATCTGGTCGAGGTACCTGTGGTAGTAGACTAAACGATCTGGTCGAGGTACCTGTGGTAGTAGACTAAACTGTCTGGCTGAGGTACCTGTGGTAGTAGACTAAACTGTCTGTCCGAGGTACCTGTGGTAGTAGACTAAACTGTCTGGCTGAGGTACCTGTGGTAGTAGACTAAACTGTCTGGCAGAGGTATGTGGTAGTAGACTAAACTGTCTGGCAGAGGTACCTGTGGTAGTAAACTAAACTGTCTGGCTGAGGTACATGTGGTAGTAGACTAAACTGTCTGGCAGAGGTACATGTGGTAGTAGAATAAACGATCTGGTCGAGGTACCTGTGGTAGTAGAATAAACGATCTGGTCGAGGTACCTGTGGTAGTAGACTAAACGATCTGGTCGAGGTACCTGTGGTAGTAGACTAAACTGTCTGGCTGAGGTACATGTGGTAGTAGACTAAACTGTCTGGCTGAGGTACATGTGGTAGTAGAATAAACGATCTGGTCGAGGTACCTGTGGTAGTAGAATAAACGATCTGGTCGAGGTACCTGTGGTAGTAGACTAAACGATCTGGTCGAGGTACCTGTGGTAGTAGACTAAACTGTCTGGCTGAGGTACATGTGGTAGTAGAATAAACGATCTGGTCGAGGTACCTGTGGTAGTAGGATAAACGATCTGGTCGAGGTACCTGTGGTAGTAGAATAAACGATCTAGTCGAGGTACCTGTGGTAGTAGACTAAACTGTCTGGCTGAGGTACCTATGGTAGTAGACTAAACTGTCTGGCTGAGGTACCTGTGGTAGTAGACTAAACTGTCTGGCTGAGGTATCTATGGTAGTAGACTAAACTGTCTGGCTGAGGTACCTATGGTAGTAGACTAAACTGTCTGGCTGAGGTACCTGTGGTAGTAGACTAAACTGTCTGGCTGAGGTATCTATGGTAGTAGACTAAACTGTCTGGCTGAGGTGCATGTGGTAGTAGACTAAACTGTCTGGCTGAGGTACCTATGGTAGTAGACTAAACTGTCTGGCTGAGGTACCTATGGTAGTAGACTAAACTGTCTGGCTGAGGTACCTGTGGTAGTAGACTAAACTGTCTGGCTGAGGTA
Organism: Megaustenia siamemsis; assembly: GCA_032433765.1. Classification (NCBI taxonomy): domain Eukaryota; kingdom Metazoa; phylum Mollusca; class Gastropoda; order Stylommatophora; family Ariophantidae; genus Megaustenia; species Megaustenia siamemsis. The sequence continues at coordinate 11,991,037 of JAVIAB010000139.1, read as the reverse complement.
CCTGTGGTAGTAGACTAAACTGTCTGGCTGAGGTACCTATGGTAGTAGACTAAACTGTCTGGCTGAGGTACCTATGGTAGTAGACTAAACTGTCTGGCTGAGGTACCTATGGTAGTAGACTAAACTGTCTGGCTGAGGTGCATGTGGTAGTAGACTAAACTGTCTGGCTGAGGTACCTATGGTAGTAGACTAAACTGTCTGGCTGAGGTACCTATGGTAGTAGACTAAACTGTCTGGCTGAGGTACCTGTGGTAGTAGACTAAACTGTCTGGCTGAGGTACATGTAGTAGTAGACTAAACTGTCTGGCTGAGGTACATGTAGTAAGTAGTAGACTAAACTGTCTGGCTGAGGTATCTGTGGTAGTAGACTAAACTGTCTGGCTGAGGTATCTGTGGTAGTAGACTAAACTGTCTGGCTGAGGTACCTGTGGTAGTAGACTAAACTGTCTGGCTGAGGTACCTTTAGTAAGTAGTAGACTAAACTGTCTGGCTGAGGTACATGTAGTAAGTAGTAGACTAAACTGTCTGGCTGAGGTACCTGTGGTAGTAGACTAAACTGTCTGGCTGAGGTATCTGTGGTAGTAGACTAAACTGTCTGGCTGAGGTACATGTAGTAAGTAGTAGACTAAACTGTCTGGCTGAGGTACATGTGGTAGTAGACTAAACTGTCTGGCTGAGGTATCTGTGGTAGTAGACTAAACTGTCTGGCTGAGGTACCTATGGTAGTAGACTAAACTGTCTGGCTGAGGTACATGTGGTAGTAGACTAAACTGTCTGGCTGAGGTACCTATGGTAGTAGACTAAACTGTCTGGCTGAGGTACCTATGGTAGTAGACTAAACTGTCTGGCTGAGGTACCTATGGTAGTAGACTAAACTGTCTGGCTGAGGTACCTATGGTAGTAGACTAAACTGTCTGGCTGAGGTACCTATGGTAGTAGACTAAACTGTCTGGCTGAGGTACCTGTGGTAGTAGACTAAACTGTCTGGCTGAGGTACCTGTGGTAGTAGACTAAACTGTCTGGCTGAGGTACCTGTGGTAGTAGACTAAACTGTCTGGCTGAGGTACCTATGGTAGTAGACTAAACTGTCTGGCTGAGGTACCTATGGTAGTAGACTAAACTGTCTGGCTGAGGTACCTATGGTAGTAGACTAAACTGTCTGGCTGAGGTACCTGTGGTAGTAGACTAAACTGTCTGGCTGAGGTACCTGTGGTAGTAGACTAAACGATCTGGTCGAGGTACCTGTGGTAGTAGAATAAACGATCTGGTCGAGGTACCTGTGGTAGTAGAATAAACGATCTGGTCGAGGTACCTGTGGTAGTAGACTAAACGATCTGGTCGAGGTACCTGTGGTAGTAGACTAAACTGTCTGGCTGAGGTACCTGTGGTAGTAGACTAAACTGTCTGTCCGAGGTACCTGTGGTAGTAGACTAAACTGTCTGGCTGAGGTACCTGTGGTAGTAGACTAAACTGTCTGGCAGAGGTATGTGGTAGTAGACTAAACTGTCTGGCAGAGGTACCTGTGGTAGTAAACTAAACTGTCTGGCTGAGGTACATGTGGTAGTAGAATAAACGATCTGGTCGAGGTACCTGTGGTAGTAGAATAAACGATCTGGTCGAGGTACCTGTGGAAGTAGAATAAACGATCTGGTCGAGGTACCTGTGGTAGTAGACTAAACGATCTGGTCGAGGTACCTGTGGTAGTAGACTAAACTGTCTGGCTGAGGTACATGTGGTAGTAGAATAAACGATCTGGTCGAGGTACCTGTGGTAGTAGGATAAACGATCTGGTCGAGGTACCTGTGGTAGTAGAATAAACGATCTAGTCGAGGTACCTGTGGTAGTAGACTAAACGATCTGGTCGAGGTACCTGTGGTAGTAGACTAAACTGTCTGGCTGAGGTACATGTGGTAGTAGAATAAACGATCTGGTCGAGGTACCTGTGGTAGTAGAATAAACGATCTGGTCGAGGTACCTGTGGTAGTAGACTAAACGATCTGGTCGAGGTATGTGGTAGTAGACTAAACTGTCTGGCTGAGGTACCTGTGGTAGTAGACTAAACTGTCTGGCTGAGGTACATGTGGTAGTAGACTAAACTGTCTGGCTGAGGTACATGTGGTAGTAGACTAAACGATCTGGCGAGGTACCTGTGGTAGTAGACTAAACGTCTGGTCGAGGTACCTGTGGTAGTAGACTAAACTGTCTGGCTGAGGTACCTGTGGTAGTAGACTAAACTGTCTGGCTGAGGTACCTGTGGTAGTAGACTAAACTGTCTGGCTGAGGTACCTATGGTAGTAGACTAAACTGTCTGGCTGAGGTACCTGTGGTAGTAGACTAAACTGTCTGGCTGAGGTACCTGTGGTAGTAGACTAAACTGTCTGGCTGAGGTACCTGTGGTAGTAGACTAAACTGTCTGGCTGAGGTACCTGTGGTAGTAGACTAAACTGTCTGGCTGAGGTACCTATGGTAGTAGACTAAACTGTCTGGCTGAGGTACCTATGGTAGTAGACTAAACTGTCTGGCTGAGGTACCTATGGTAGTAGACTAAACTGTCTGGCTGAGGTACCTGTGGTAGTAGACTAAACTGTCTGGCTGAGGTACCTGTGGTAGTAGACTAAACTGTCTGGCTGAGGTACCTGTGGTAGTAGACTAAACTGTCTGGTGAGGTACCTGTGGTAGTAGACTAAACTGTCTGGCTGAGGTACCTGTGGTAGTAGACTAAACTGTCTGGCTGAGGTACCTGTGGTAGTAGACTAAACTGTCTGGCTGAGGTACCTGTGGTAGTAGACTAAACTGTCTGGCCGAGGTACCTGTGGTAGTAGACTAAACTGTCTGGCTGAGGTACCTGTGGTAGTAGACTAAACTGTCTGGCTGAGGTACCTGTGGTAGTAGACTAAACTGTCTGGCAGAGGTACCTGTGGTAGTAGACTAAACTGTCTGGCTGAGGTACCTGTGGTAGTAGACTAAACTGTCTGTCGAGGTACCTGTGGTAGTAGAATAAACGATCTGGTCGAGGTACCTGTGGTAGTAGAATAAACGATCTGGTCGAGGTACCTGTGGTAGTAGACTAAACGATCTGGTCGAGGTACCTGTGGTAGTAGACTAAACTGTCTGGCTGAGGTACATGTGGTAGTAGACTAAACTGTCTGGCTGAGGTACATGTGGTAGTAGAATAAACGATCTGGTCGAGGTACCTGTGGTAGTAGAATAAACGATCTGGCGAGGTATGTGGTAGTAGACTAAACGTCTGGTCGAGGTACCTGTGGTAGTAGACTAAACTGTCTGGCTGAGGTACATGTGGTAGTAGACTAAACTGTCTGGCGAGGTACATGTGGTAGTAGAATAAACGATCTGGTCGAGGTACCTGTGGTAGTAGAATAAACGATCTGGTCGAGGTACCTGTGGTAGTAGACTAAACGATCTGGTCGAGGTACCTGTGGTAGTAGACTAAACTGTCTGGCTGAGGTACATGTGGTAGTAGACTAAACTGTCTGGCTGAGGTACTGTGGTAGTAGAATAAACGATCTGGTCGAGGTACCTGTGGTAGTAGAATAAACGATCTGGTCGAGGTACCTGTGGTAGTAGACTAAACTGTCTGGCGAGGTACCTGTGGTAGTAGACTAAACTGTCTGGCTGAGGTACATGTGGTAGTAGACTAAACTGTCTGGCTGAGGTACCTGTGGTAGTAGACTAAACTGTCTGGCTGAGGTACCTGTGGTAGTAGAATAAACGTCTGGCTGAGGTACCTGTGGTAGTAGACTAAACTGTCTGGCTGAGGTACCTATGGTAGTAGACTAAACTGTCTGGCTGAGGTACCTGTGGTAGTAGACTAAACTGTCTGGCTGAGGTACCTATGGTAGTAGACTAAACTGTCTGGCTGAGGTACCTATGGTAGTAGACTAAACTGTCTGGCTGAGGTACCTGTGGTAGTAGACTAAACTGTCTGGCTGAGGTACCTATGGTAGTAGACTAAACTGTCTGGCTGAGGTGCATGTGGTAGTAGACTAAACTGTCTGGCTGAGGTACCTATGGTAGTAGACTAAACTGTCTGGCTGAGGTACCTATGGTAGTAGACTAAACTGTCTGGCTGAGGTACCTGTGGTAGTAGACTAAACTGTCTGGCTGAGGTACCTGTGGTAGTAGACTAAACTGTCTGGCTGAGGTACCTATGGTAGTAGACTAAACTGTCTGGCTGAGGTACCTGTGGTAGTAGACTAAACTGTCTGGCTGAGGTACCTGTGGTAGTAGACTAAACTGTCTGGCTGAGGTACATGTGGTAGTAGACTAAACTGTCTGGCTGAGGTACCTGTGGTAGTAGACTAAACTGTCTGGCTGAGGTACCTGTGGTAGTAGACTAAACTGTCTGGCTGAGGTACCTGTGGTAGTAGACTAAACTGTCTGGCTGAGGTACATGTAGTAGTAGACTAAACTGTCTGGCTGAGGTACATGTAGTAAGTAGTAGACTAAACTGTCTGGCTGAGGTATCTGTGGTAGTAGACTAAACTGTCTGGCTGAGGTATCTGTGGTAGTAGACTAAACTGTCTGGCTGAGGTACCTGTGGTAGTAGACTAAACTGTCTGGCTGAGGTAGTAGACTAAACTGTCTGGCTGAGGTACATGTAGTAAGTAGTAGACTAAACTGTCTGGCTGAGGTACCTGTGGTAGTAGACTAAACTGTCTGGCTGAGGTACCTGTGGTAGTAGACTAAACTGTCTGGCTGAGGTACATGTGGTAGTAGACTAAACTGTCTGGCTGAGGTACCTGTGGTAGTAGACTAAACTGTCTGGCTGAGGTACCTGTGGTAGTAGACTAAACTGTCTGGCTGAGGTACCTATGGTAGTAGACTAAACTGTCTGGCTGAGGTACCTGTGGTAGTAGACTAAACTGTCTGGCTGAGGTACCTATGGTAGTAGACTAAACTGTCTGGCTGAGGTACCTATGGTAGTAGACTAAACTGTCTGGCTGAGGTACCTGTGGTAGTAGACTAAACTGTCTGGCTGAGGTACCTATGGTAGTAGACTAAACTGTCTGGCTGAGGTACCTATGGTAGTAGACTAAACTGTCTGGCTGAGGTACCTGTGGTAGTAGACTAAACTGTCTGGCTGAGGTACCTGTGGTAGTAGACTAAACTGTCTGGCTGAGGTACCTGTGGTAGTAGACTAAACTGTCTGGCTGAGGTACCTATGGTAGTAGACTAAACTGTCTGGCTGAGGTACCTATGGTAGTAGACTAAACTGTCTGGCTGAGGTACCTGTGGTAGTAGACTAAACTGTCTGGCTGAGGTACCTGTGGTAGTAGACTAAACTGTCTGGCTGAGGTACCTGTGGTAGTAGACTAAACTGTCTGGCTGAGGTACCTGTGGTAGTAGACTAAACGATCTGGTCGAGGTACCTGTGGTAGTAGAATAAACGATCTGGCGAGGTACCTGTGGTAGTAGACTAAACGATCTGGTCGAGGTACCTGTGGTAGTAGACTAAACGATCTGGTCGAGGTACCTGTGGTAGTAGACTAAACTGTCTGGCTGAGGTACCTGTGGTAGTAGACTAAACTGTCTGTCCGAGGTACCTGTGGTAGTAGACTAAACTGTCTGGCTGAGGTACCTGTGGTAGTAGACTAAACGATCTGGTCGAGGTATGTGGTAGTAGACTAAACGTCTGGCGAGGTACCTGTGGTAGTAGACTAAACTGTCTGGCTGAGGTACATGTGGTAGTAGAATAAACGATCTGGTCGAGGTACCTGTGGTAGTAGAATAAACGATCTGGTCGAGGTACCTGTGGTAGTAGAATAAACGATCTGGTCGAGGTACCTGTGGTAGTAGACTAAACGATCTGGTCGAGGTACCTGTGGTAGTAGACTAAACTGTCTGGCTGAGGTACATGTGGTAGTAGAATAAACGATCTGGTCGAGGTACCTGTGGTAGTAGAATAAACGATCTGGTCGAGGTACCTGTGGTAGTAGAATAAACGATCTGGTCGAGGTACCTGTGGTAGTAGACTAAACGATCTGGCGAGGTACCTGTGGTAGTAGACTAAACTGTCTGGCTGAGGTACTGTGGTAGTAGACTAAACGATCTGGCGAGGTACCTGTGGTAGTAGAATAAACGTCTGGTCGAGGTACCTGTGGTAGTAGACTAAACGATCTGGTCGAGGTACCTGTGGTAGTAGACTAAACTGTCTGGCTGAGGTACCTGTGGTAGTAGACTAAACTGTCTGGCTGAGGTACCTGTGGTAGTAGACTAAACTGTCTGGCTGAGGTACCTATGGTAGTAGACTAAACTGTCTGGCTGAGGTACATGTGGTAGTAGACTAAACTGTCTGGCTGAGGTACCTGTGGTAGTAGACTAAACTGTCTGGCTGAGGTACCTGTGGTAGTAGACTAAACTGTCTGGCTGAGGTACCTGTGGTAGTAGACTAAACTGTCTGGCTGAGGTACCTGTGGTAGTAGACTAAACTGTCTGGCTGAGGTACCTGTGGTAGTAGACTAAACTGTCTGGCTGAGGTACCTGTGGTAGTAGACTAAACTGTCTGGCTGAGGTACCTGTGGTAGTAGACTAAACTGTCTGGCTGAGGTACCTGTGGTAGTAGACTAAACTGTCTGGCTGAGGTACCTGTGGTAGTAGACTAAACTGTCTGGCTGAGGTACCTATGGTAGTAGACTAAACTGTCTGGCTGAGGTACCTGTGGTAGTAGACTAAACTGTCTGGCAGAGGTACCTGTGGTAGTAGACTAAACTGTCTGGCTGAGGTACCTGTGGTAGTAGACTAAACGATCTGGTCGAGGTACCTGTGGTAGTAGAATAAACGATCTGGTCGAGGTACCTGTGGTAGTAGACTAAACTGTCTGGCTGAGGTACATGTGGTAGTAGACTAAACTGTCTGGCTGAGGTACATGTGGTAGTAGAATAAACGATCTGGTCGAGGTACCTGTGGTAGTAGAATAAACGATCTGGTCGAGGTACCTGTGGTAGTAGACTAAACGATCTGGTCGAGGTACCTGTGGTAGTAGACTAAACTGTCTGGCTGAGGTACATGTGGTAGTAGAATAAACGATCTGGTCGAGGTACCTGTGGTAGTAGGATAAACGATCTGGTCGAGGTACCTGTGGTAGTAGAATAAACGATCTAGTCGAGGTACCTGTGGTAGTAGACTAAACTGTCTGGCTGAGGTACCTATGGTAGTAGACTAAACTGTCTGGCTGAGGTACCTGTGGTAGTAGACTAAACTGTCTGGCTGAGGTATCTATGGTAGTAGACTAAACTGTCTGGCTGAGGTACCTATGGTAGTAGACTAAACTGTCTGGCTGAGGTACCTGTGGTAGTAGACTAAACTGTCTGGCTGAGGTATCTATGGTAGTAGACTAAACTGTCTGGCTGAGGTGCATGTGGTAGTAGACTAAACTGTCTGGCTGAGGTACCTATGGTAGTAGACTAAACTGTCTGGCTGAGGTACCTATGGTAGTAGACTAAACTGTCTGGCTGAGGTACCTGTGGTAGTAGACTAAACTGTCTGGCTGAGGTACCTGTGGTAGTAGACTAAACTGTCTGGCTGAGGTACCTATGGTAGTAGACTAAACTGTCTGGCTGAGGTACCTATGGTAGTAGACTAAACTGTCTGGCTGAGGTACCTATGGTAGTAGACTAAACTGTCTGGCTGAGGTGCATGTGGTAGTAGACTAAACTGTCTGGCTGAGGTACCTATGGTAGTAGACTAAACTGTCTGGCTGAGGTACCTATGGTAGTAGACTAAACTGTCTGGCTGAGGTACCTGTGGTAGTAGACTAAACTGTCTGGCTGAGGTACATGTAGTAGTAGACTAAACTGTCTGGCTGAGGTACATGTAGTAAGTAGTAGACTAAACTGTCTGGCTGAGGTATCTGTGGTAGTAGACTAAACTGTCTGGCTGAGGTATCTGTGGTAGTAGACTAAACTGTCTGGCTGAGGTACCTGTGGTAGTAGACTAAACTGTCTGGCTGAGGTAGTAGTAGTAGACTAAACTGTCTGGCTGAGGTACATGTAGTAAGTAGTAGACTAAACTGTCTGGCTGAGGTACCTGTGGTAGTAGACTAAACTGTCTGGCTGAGGTATCTGTGGTAGTAGACTAAACTGTCTGGCTGAGGTACATGTAGTAAGTAGTAGACTAAACTGTCTGGCTGAGGTACATGTGGTAGTAGACTAAACTGTCTGGCTGAGGTATCTGTGGTAGTAGACTAAACTGTCTGGCTGAGGTACCTATGGTAGTAGACTAAACTGTCTGGCTGAGGTACATGTGGTAGTAGACTAAACTGTCTGGCTGAGGTACCTATGGTAGTAGACTAAACTGTCTGGCTGAGGTACCTATGGTAGTAGACTAAACTGTCTGGCTGAGGTACCTATGGTAGTAGACTAAACTGTCTGGCTGAGGTACCTATGGTAGTAGACTAAACTGTCTGGCTGAGGTACCTATGGTAGTAGACTAAACTGTCTGGCTGAGGTACCTGTGGTAGTAGACTAAACTGTCTGGCTGAGGTACCTGTGGTAGTAGACTAAACTGTCTGGCTGAGGTACCTGTGGTAGTAGACTAAACTGTCTGGCTGAGGTACCTATGGTAGTAGACTAAACTGTCTGGCTGAGGTACCTATGGTAGTAGACTAAACTGTCTGGCTGAGGTACCTATGGTAGTAGACTAAACTGTCTGGCTGAGGTACCTGTGGTAGTAGACTAAACTGTCTGGCTGAGGTACCTGTGGTAGTAGACTAAACGATCTGGTCGAGGTACCTGTGGTAGTAGAATAAACGATCTGGTCGAGGTACCTGTGGTAGTAGAATAAACGATCTGGTCGAGGTACCTGTGGTAGTAGACTAAACGATCTGGTCGAGGTACCTGTGGTAGTAGACTAAACTGTCTGGCTGAGGTACCTGTGGTAGTAGACTAAACTGTCTGTCCGAGGTACCTGTGGTAGTAGACTAAACTGTCTGGCTGAGGTACCTGTGGTAGTAGACTAAACTGTCTGGCAGAGGTATGTGGTAGTAGACTAAACTGTCTGGCAGAGGTACCTGTGGTAGTAAACTAAACTGTCTGGCTGAGGTACATGTGGTAGTAGAATAAACGATCTGGTCGAGGTACCTGTGGTAGTAGAATAAACGATCTGGTCGAGGTACCTGTGGAAGTAGAATAAACGATCTGGTCGAGGTACCTGTGGTAGTAGACTAAACGATCTGGTCGAGGTACCTGTGGTAGTAGACTAAACTGTCTGGCTGAGGTACATGTGGTAGTAGAATAAACGATCTGGTCGAGGTACCTGTGGTAGTAGGATAAACGATCTGGTCGAGGTACCTGTGGTAGTAGAATAAACGATCTAGTCGAGGTACCTGTGGTAGTAGACTAAACGATCTGGTCGAGGTACCTGTGGTAGTAGACTAAACTGTCTGGCAGAGGTACATGTGGTAGTAGAATAAACGATCTGGTCGAGGTGTCTGTGGTAGTAGAATAAACGATCTGGTCGAGGTACCTGTGGTAGTAGACTAAACGATCTGGTCGAGGTACCTGTGGTAGTAGACTAAATTGTCTGGCTGAGGTACATGTGGTAGTAGACTAAACTGTCTGGCTGAGGTATCTGTGGTAGTAGACTAAACTGTCTGGCTGAGGTACCTATGGTAGTAGACTAAACTGTCTGGCTGAGGTACATGTGGTAGTAGACTAAACTGTCTGGCTGAGGTACCTATGGTAGTAGACTAAACTGTCTGGCTGAGGTACCTGTGGTAGTAGACTAAACTGTCTGGCTGAGGTACCTATGGTAGTAGACTAAACTGTCTGGCTGAGGTACCTATGGTAGTAGACTAAACTGTCTGGCTGAGGTACCTATGGTAGTAGACTAAACTGTCTGGCTGAGGTACCTATGGTAGTAGACTAAACTGTCTGGCTGAGGTACCTGTGGTAGTAGACTAAACTGTCTGGCTGAGGTACCTGTGGTAGTAGACTAAACTGTCTGGCTGAGGTACCTGTGGTAGTAGACTAAACTGTCTGGCTGAGGTACCTATGGTAGTAGACTAAACTGTCTGGCTGAGGTACCTATGGTAGTAGACTAAACTGTCTGGCTGAGGTACCTGTGGTAGTAGACTAAACGATCTGGTCGAGGTACCTGTGGTAGTAGACTAAACTGTCTGGCTGAGGTACATGTGGTAGTAGAATAAACGATCTGGTCGAGGTACCTGTGGTAGTAGGATAAACGATCTGGTCGAGGTACCTGTGGTAGTAGAATAAACGATCTAGTCGAGGTACCTGTGGTAGTAGACTAAACGATCTGGTCGAGGTACCTGTGGTAGTAGACTAAACTGTCTGGCAGAGGTACATGTGGTAGTAGAATAACGATCTGGTCGAGGTGTCTGTGGTAGTAGAATAAACGATCTGGTCGAGGTACCTGTGGTAGTAGACTAAACGATCTGGTCGAGGTACCTGTGGTAGTAGACTAAATTGTCTGGCTGAGGTACATGTGGTAGTAGACTAAACTGTCTGGCTGAGGTATCTGTGGTAGTAGACTAAACTGTCTGGCTGAGGTACCTATGGTAGTAGACTAAACTGTCTGGCTGAGGTACATGTGGTAGTAGACTAAACTGTCTGGCTGAGGTACCTGTGGTAGTAGACTAAACTGTCTGGCTGAGGTACCTGTGGTAGTAGACTAAACTGTCTGGCTGAGGTACCTATGGTAGTAGACTAAACTGTCTGGCTGAGGTACCTATGGTAGTAGACTAAACTGTCTGGCTGAGGTACCTATGGTAGTAGACTAAACTGTCTGGCTGAGGTACCTATGGTAGTAGACTAAACTGTCTGGCTGAGGTACCTGTGGTAGTAGACTAAACTGTCTGGCTGAGGTACCTGTGGTAGTAGACTAAACTGTCTGGCTGAGGTACCTGTGGTAGTAGACTAAACTGTCTGGCTGAGGTACTATGGTAGTAGACTAAACTGTCTGGCTGAGGTACCTATGGTAGTAGACTAAACTGTCTGGCTGAGGTACCTGTGGTAGTAGACTAAACTGTCTGGCTGAGTTACCTGTGGTAGTAGACTAAACGATCTGGTCGAGGTACCTGTGGTAGTAGAATAAACTGTCTGGTCGAGGTACCTGTGGTAGTAGAATAACGATCTGGTCGAGGTACCAGTGGTAGTAGACTAAACGATCTGGTCGAGGTACCTGTGGTAGTAGACTAAACTGTCTGGCTGAGGTACCTGTGGTAGTAGACTAAACTGTCTGTCCGAGGTACCTGTGGTAGTAGACTAAACTGTCTGGCTGAGGTACCTGTGGTAGTAGACTAAACTGTCTGGCAGGTATGTGGTAGTAGACTAAACTGTCTGGCAGAGGTACCTGTGGTAGTAAACTAAACTGTCTGGCTGAGGTACATGTGGTAGTAGACTAAACTGTCTGGCAGAGGTACATGTGGTAGTAGAATAAACGATCTGGTCGAGGTACCTGTGGTAGTAGAATAAACGATCTGGTCGAGGTACCTGTGGTAGTAGAATAAACGATCTGGTCGAGGTACCTGTGGTAGTAGACTAAACGATCTGGTCGAGGTACCTGTGGTAGTAGACTAAACTGTCTGGCTGAGGTACCTATGGTAGTAGACTAAACTGTCTGGCTGAGGTACCTATGGTAGTAGACTAAACTGTCTGGCTGAGGTGCATGTGGTAGTAGACTAAACTGTCTGGCTGAGGTACCTATGGTAGTAGACTAAACTGTCTGGCTGAGGTACCTATGGTAGTAGAACTAAACTGTCTGGCTGAGGTACCTGTGGTAGTAGACTAAACTGTCTGGCTGAGGTACATGTAGTAGTAGACTAAACTGTCTGGCTGAGGTACATGTTAAGTAGTAGACTAAACTGTCTGGCTGAGGTATCTGTGGTAGTAGACTAAACTGTCTGGCTGAGGTATCTGTGGTAGTAGACTAAACTGTCTGGCTGAGGTACCTGTGGTAGTAGACTAAACTGTCTGGCTGAGGTACCTGTGGTAGTAGACAAAACTGTCTGGCTGAGGTACCTTTAGTAAGTAGTAGACGAAACTGTCTGGCTGAGGTACATGTAGTAAGTAGTAGACTAAACTGTCTGGCTGAGGTACCTGTGGTAGTAGACTAAACTGTCTGGCTGAGGTATCTGTGGTAGTAGACTAAACTGTCCTGGCTGAGGTACATGTAGTAAGTGTAGACTAAACTGTCTGGCTGAGGTACATGTGGTAGTAGACTAAACTGTCTGGCTGAGGTATCTGTGGTAGTAGACTAAACTGTCTGGCTGAGGTACCTATGGTAGTAGACTAAACTGTCTGGCTGAGGTACATGTGGTAGTAGACTAAACTGTCTGGCTGAGGTACCTATGGTAGTAGACTAAACTGTCTGGCTGAGGTACCTGTGGTAGTAGACTAAACTGTCTGGCTGAGGTACCTATGGTAGTAGACTAAACTGTCTGGCTGAGGTACCTATGGTAGTAGACTAAACTGTGGCTGAGGTACCTATGGTAGTAGACTAAACTGTCTGGCTGAGGTACCTATGGTAGTAGACTAAACTGTCTGGCTGAGGTACCTGTGGTAGTAGACTAAACTGTCTGGCTGAGGTACCTGTGGTAGTAGACTAAACTGTCTGGCTGAGGTACCTGTGGTAGTAGACTAAACTGTCTGGCTGTACCTATGGTAGTAGACTAAACTGTCTGCAGAGGTACCTATGGTAGTAGACTAAACTGTCTGGCTGAGGTACCTGTGGTAGTAGACTAAACTGTCTGGCTGAGGTACCTGTGGTAGTAGACTAAACGATCTGGTCGAGGTACCTGTGGTAGTAGAATAAACGATCTGGTCGAGGTACCTGTGGTAGTAGAATAAACGATCTGGTCGAGGTACCTGTGGTAGTAGACTAAACGATCTGGTCGAGGTACCTGTGGTAGTAGACTAAACTGTCTGGCTGAGGTACCTGTGGTAGTAGACTAAACTGTCTGTCCGAGGTACCTGTGGTAGTAGACTAAACTGTCTGGCTGAGGTACTGTGGTAGTAGACTAAACTGTCTGGCAGAGGTATGTGGTAGTAGACTAAACTGTCTGGCAGAGGTACCTGTGGTAGTAAACTAAACTGTCTGGCTGAGGTACATGTGGTAGTAGACTAAACTGTCTGGCAGAGGTACATGTGGTAGTAGAATAAACGATCTGGTCGAGGTACCTGTGGTAGTAGAATAAACGATCTGGTCGAGGTACCTGTGGTAGTAGAATAAACGATCTGGTCGAGGTACCTGTGGTAGTAGACTAAACGATCTGGTCGAGGTACCTGTGTAGTAGACTAAACTGTCTGGCTGAGGTACATGTGGTAGTAGAATAAACGATCTGGTCGAGGTACCTGTGGTAGTAGGATAAACGATCTGGTCGAGGTACCTGTGGTAGTAGAATAAACGATCTAGTCGAGGTACCTGTGGTAGTAGACTAAACGATCTGGTCGAGGTACCTGTGGTAGTAGACTAAACTGTCTGGCAGAGGTACATGTGGTAGTAGAATAAACGATCTGGTCGAGGTGCCTGTGGTAGTAGAATAAACGATCTGGTCGAGGTACCTGTGGTAGTAGACTAAACGATCTGGTCGAGGTACCTGTGGTAGTAGACTAAATTGTCTGGCTGAGGTACATGTGGTAGTAGACTAAACTGTCTGGCGAGGTATCTGTGGTAGTAGACTAAACTGTCTGGCTGAGGTACCTATGGTAGTAGACTAAACTGTCTGGCTGAGGTACATGTGGTAGTAGACTAAACTGTCTGGCTGAGGGTACCTATGGTAGTAGACTAAACTGTCTGCTGAGGTACCTGTGTATTAGACTAAACTGTCTGGCTGAGGTACCTATGGTAGTAGACTAAACTGTCTGGCTGAGGTACCTATGGTAGTAGACTAAACTGTCTGGCTGAGGTACCTATGGTAGTAGACTAAACTGTCTGGCTGAGGTACCTATGGTAGTAGACTAAACTGTCTGGCTGAGGTACCTGTGGTAGTAGACTAAACTGTCTGGCTGAGGTACCTGTGGTAGTAGACTAAACTGTCTGCTGAGGTACCTGTGGTAGTAGACTAAACTGTCTGGCTGAGGTACCTATGGTAGTAGACTAAACTGTCTGGCTGAGGTACCTATGGTAGTAGACTAAACTGTCTGGCTGAGGTACCTGTGGTAGTAGACTAAACTGTCTGGCTGAGGTACCTGTGGTAGTAGACTAAACGATCTGGTCGAGGTACCTGTGGTAGTAGAATAAACGATCTGGTCGAGGTACCTGTGTAGTAGAATAAACGATCTGGTCGAGGTACCTGTGGTAGTAGACTAAACGATCTGGTCGAGGTACCTGTGGTAGTAGACTAAACTGTCTGGCTGAGGTACCTGTGGTAGTAGACTAAACTGTCTGTCCGAGGTACCTGTGGTAGTACTAAACTGTCTGGCTGAGGTACCTGTGGTAGTAGACTAAACTGTCTGGCAGAGGTATGTGGTAGTAGACTAACTGTCTGGCAGAGGTACCTGTGGTAGTAAACTAAACTGTCTGGCTGAGGTACATGTGGTAGTAGACTAAACTGTCTGGCTGAGGTACATGTGGTAGTAGAATAAACGATCTGGTCGAGGTACCTGTGGTAGTAGAATAAACGATCTGGTCGAGGTACCTGTGGTAGTAGAATAAACGATCTGGTCGAGGTACCTGTGGTAGTAGACTAAACGATCTGGTCGAGGTACCTGTGGTAGTAGACTAAACTGTCTGGCTGAGGTACATGTGGTAGTAGTAAACGATCTGGTCGAGGTACCTGTGGTAGTAGGATAAACGATCTGGTCGAGGTACCTGTGGTAGTAGAATAAACGATCTAGTCGAGGTACCTGTGGTAGTAGACTAAACGATCTGGTCGAGGTACCTGTGGTAGTAGACTAAACTGTCTGGCAGAGGTACCTGTGGTAGTAGAATAAACTATCTGTCGAGGTGCCTGTGGTAGTAGAATAAACGATCTGTCCGAGGTACCTGTGGTAGTAGACTAAACGATCTGGTCGAGGTACCTGTGGTAGTAGACTAAACTGTCTGGCAGAGGTACATGTGGTAGTAGAATAAACGATCTGGTCGAGGTGCCTGTGGTAGTAGAATAAACGATCTGGTCGAGGTACGTGGTAGTAGACTAAACGATCTGGTCGAGGTACCTGTGGTAGTAGACTAAACGATCTGTCGAGGTACCTGTGGTAGTAGACTAAACTATCTTTCCGAGGTATCTGTGGAAGTAGACTAAACTATCTGTCCGAGGTACCTGTGGAAGTAGACTAAACTATCTGTCCGAGGTACCTGTGGAAGTAGACTAAACTATGTGTCCGAGGTACCTGTGGAAGTAGACTAAACTATCTGTCCGAGGTACCTGTGGAAGTAGACTAAACTGTCTGTCCGAGGTACCTGTGGAAGTAGACTAAACTATCTGTCCGAGGTACCTGTGGAAGTAGACTAAAACTGTCTGTCCGAGGTACCTGTGGTAGTAGACTAAACTGTCTGTCCGAGGTACCTGTGGTAGTAGACTAAACGGTCTGTCCGAGATACCTGTGGTAGTAGACTAACTATCTGTCCGAGGTACCTGTGGTGGTAGAATAACGGTCTGTCCGAGGTACCTATGGTAGTAGACTAAACTAACTAACTATCTGTCCGAGGTACCTATGGTAGTAGACTAAACTGTCTGTCTGAGGTACCTGTGGTAGTAGACTAAACGGTCTGTCCGAGGTACCTGTGGTAGTAGACTAAACTGTCTGGCTGAGGTACCTGTGGTAGTAGACTAAACTGTCTGGCTGAGGTACCTGTGGTAGTAGACTAAACTGTCTGGTGAGGTACCTGTGGTAGTAGACTAAACTGTCTGGCTGAGGTACCTGTGGTAGTAGACTAACCTGTCTGTCCGAGGTACCTGCGGTAGTAGACTAAACTGTCTGGCTGAGGTACCTGTGGTAGTAGACTAAATGTCTGGCTGAGGTACCTGTGGTAGTAGACTAAACTGTCTGTCCGAGGTACCTGCGGTAGTAGACTAAACTGTCTGGCTGAGGTACCTGTGGTAGTAGACTAAACGTCTGTCCGAGGTACCTGTGGTAGTAGACTAACCTGTCTGTCCGAGGTACCTGTGGTAGTAGACTAAACTGTCTGTCCGAGGTACCTGTGGTAGTAGACTAACCTGTCTGTCCGAGGTATCTGTGGTAGTAGACTAAACGGTCTGTCCGAGGTACCTGTGGTAGTAGACTAAACTGTCTGTCCGAGGTACCTGTGGTAGTAGACTAAACTGTCTGTCCGAGGTACCTGTGGTAGTAGACTAAACTGTCTGTCCGAGGTACCTGTGGTAGTAGACTAACCTGTCTGTCCGAGGTACCTGTGGTAGTAGACTAAACGGTCTGTCCGAGGTACCTGTGGTAGTAGACTAAACGGTCTGTCCGAGGTACCTGTGGTAGTAGACTAACCTGTCTGTCCGAGGTACCTGTGGTAGTAGACTAACCTGTCTGTCCGAGGTACCTGTGGTAGTAGACTAAACGGTCTGTCCGAGGTACCTGTGGTAGTAGACTAAACGGTCTGTCCGAGGTACCTGTGGTAGTAGACTAACCTGTCTGTCCGAGGTACCTGTGGTAGTAGACTAAACGGTCTGTCCGAGGTACCTGTGGTAGTAGACTAAACGGTCTGTCCGAGGTACCTGTGGTAGTAGACTAAACGGTCTGTCCGAGGTACCTGTGGTAGTAGACTAAACTGTCTGGCTGAGGTACCTGTGGTAGTAGACTAAACTGTCTGGCTGAGGTACCTGTGGTAGTAGACTAAACTGTCTGGCTGAGGTACATGTGGTAGTAGACTAACCTGTCTGTCCGAGGTACCTGCGGTAGTAGACTAAACTGTCTGGCTGAGGTACCTGTGGTAGTAGACTAAATTGTCTGGCTGAGGTACCTGTGGTAGTAGACTAAATTGTCTGGCTGAGGTACATGTGGTAGTAGAATAAACTGTCTGGCTGAGGTATGTGGTAGTAGACTAAACTGTCTGGCTGAGGTACCTGTGGTAGTAGACTAAACTGTCTGGCTGAGGTACCTGTGGTAGTAGACTAAACTGTCTGGCTGAGGTACCTGTGGTAGTAGACTAAACTGTCTGGCTGAGGTATGTGGTAGTAGACTAAACTGTCTGGCTGAGGTACCTGTGGTAGTAGACTAAACTGTCTGGCTGAGGTACCTGTGGTAGTAGACTAAACTGTCTGGCTGAGGTACCTGTGGTAGTAGACTAAACTGTCTGGCTGAGGTACCTGTGGTAGTAGACTAAACTGTCTGGCAGAGGTACCTGTGGTAGTAGACTAAACTGTCTGGCTGAGGTATGTAGTAGTAGACTAAACTGTCTGGCAGAGGTACCTGTGGTAGTAAACTAAACTGTCTGGCTGAGGTACATGTGGTAGTAGACTAAACTGTCTGGCAGAGGTACCTGTGGTAGTAGACTAAACTGTCTGGCTGAGGTACCTATTGTAGTAGACTAAACTATCTGGCTGAGGTACCTATGGTAGTAGAATAAACGATCTGGTCGAGGTACCTGTGGTAGTAGAATAAACGATCTGGTCGAGGTACCTTTGGTAGTAGAATAAACGATCTGGTCGAGGTACCTGTGGTAGTAGACTAAACTGTCTGGCTGAGGTACCTATGGTAGTAGAATAAACGATCTGGTCGAGGTACCTGTGGTAGTAGAATAAACGATCTGGTCGAGGTACCTGTGGTAGTAGAATAAACGATCTGGTCGAGGTACCTGTAGTAGTAGACTAAACGATCTGGTCGAGGTACCTGTGGTAGTAGACTAAACTGTCTGGCAGAGGTACATGTGGTAGTAGAATAAACGATCTGGTCGAGGTACCTGTGGTAGTAGGATAAACGATCTGGTCGAGGTACCTGTGGTAGTAGAATAAACGATCTAGTCGAGGTACCTGTGGTAGTAGAATAAACGATCTGGTCGAGGTACCTGTGGTAGTAGAATAAACGATCTGGTCGAGGTACCTGTGGTAGTAGACTAAACGATCTGGTCGAGGTACCTCTGGTAGTAGACTAAACTATCTTTCCGAGGTACCTGTGGAAGTAGACTAAACTATCTGTCCGAGGTACCTGTGGAAGTAGACTAAACTATGTGTCCGAGGTACCTGTGGAAGTAGACTAAACTATCTGTCCGAGGTACCTGTGGAAGTAGACTAAACTGTCTGGCTGAGGTACCTGTGGTAGTAGACTAAACTGTCTGGCAGAGGTACCTGTGGTAGTAGACTAAACTGTCTGGCAGAGGTATGTAGTAGTAGACTAAACTGTCCGGCAGAGGTACCTGTGGTAGTAAACTAAACTGTCTGGCTGAGGTACATGTGGTAGTAGACTAAACTGTCTGGCAGAGGTACCTGTGGTAGTAGACTAAACTGTCTGGCTGAGGTACCTATGGTAGTAGACTAAACTATCTGGCTGATGTCCTATGGTAGTAGAATAAACGATCTGGTCGAGGTACCTGTGGTAGTAGAATAAACGATCTGGTCGAGGTACCTGTGGTAGTAGAATAAACGATCTGGTCGAGGTACCTGTGGTAGTAGACTAAACTGTCTGGCTGAGGTACCTATGGTAGTAGAATAAACGATCTGGTCGAGGTACCTGTGGTAGTAGAATAAACGATCTGGTCGAGGTACCTGTGGTAGTAGAATAAACGATCTGGTCGAGGTACCTGTGGTAGTAGACTAAACGATCTGGTCGAGGTACCTGTGGTAGTAGACTAAACTGTCTGGCAGAGGTACATGTGGTAGTAGAATAAACGATCTGGTCGAGGTACCTGTGGTAGTAGGATAAACGATCTGGTCGAGGTACCTGTGGTAGTAGAATAAACGATCTAGTCGAAGTACCTGTGGTAGTAGAATAAACGATCTGGTCGAGGTACCTGTGGTAGTAGAATAAACGATCTGGTCGAGGTACCTGTGGTAGTAGACTAAACGATCTGGTCGAGGTACCTCTGGTAGTAGACTAAACTATCTTTCCGAGGTACCTGTGGAAGTAGACTAAACTATCTGTCCGAGGTACCTGTGGAAGTAGACTAAACTATGTGTCCGAGGTACCTGTGGAAGTAGACTAAACTATGTGTCCGAGGTACCTGTGGAAGTAGACTAAACTGTCTGTCCGAGGTACCTGTGGAAGTAGACTAAACTATCTGTCCGAGGTACCTGTGGAAGTAGACTAAACTGTCTGTCCGAGGTACCTGTGGTAGTAGACTAAACTGTCTGTCCGAGGTACCTGTGGTAGTAGACTAAACGGTCTGTCCGAGGTACCTGTGGTAGTAGACTAAACTATCTGTCCGAGGTACCTGTGGTAGTAGAATAAACGGTCTGTCCGAGGTACCTATGGTAGTAGACTAAACTATCTGTCCGAGGTACCTATGGTAGTAGACTAAACTGTCTGGCTGAGGTACCTGTGGTAGTAGACTAAACGGTCTGTCCGAGGTACCTGTGGTAGTAGACTAAACTGTCTGGCTGAGGTACCTGTGGTAGTAGACTAAACTGTCTGGCTGAGGTACCTGTGGTAGTAGACTAAACTGTCTGGCTGAGGTACCTATGGTAATAGACTAACCTGTCTGTCCGAGGTACCTGCGGTAGTAGACTAAACTGTCTGGCTGAGATACCTGTGGTAGTAGAGTAGACTATCTGGCTGAGGTACCTGTGGTAGTAGACTAACCTGTCTGTCCGAGGTACCTGTGGTAGTAGACTAACCTGTCTGTCCGAGGTACCTGTGGTAGTAGACTAACCTGTCTGTCCGAGGTACCTGTGGTAGTAGACTAAACTGTCTGTCCGAGGTACCTGTGGTAGTAGACTAAACTGTCTGTCCGAGGTACCTGTGGTAGTAGACTAAACTGTCTGTCCGAGGTACCTGTGGTAGTAGACTAAACTGTCTGTCCGAGGTACCTGTGGTAGTAGACTAAACTGTCTGTCCGAGGTACCTGTGGTAGTAGACTAACCTGTCTGTCCGAGGTACCTGTGGTAGTAGACTAAACTGTCTGTCCGAGGTACCTGTGGTAGTAGACTAAACTGTCTGTCCGAGGTACCTGTGGTAGTAGACTAAACGGTCTGTCCGAGGTACCTGTGGTAGTAGACTAACCTGTCTGTCCGAGGTACCTGTGGTAGTAGACTAAACTGTCTGTCCGAGGTACCTGTGGTAGTAGACTAAACTGTCTGTCCGAGGTACCTGTGGTAGTAGACTAAACGGTCTGTCCGAGGTACCTGTGGTAGTAGACTAAACTGTCTGTCCGAGGTACCTGCGGTAGTAGACTAACCTGTCTGTCCGAGGTACCTGTGGTAGTAGACTAAACGATCTGTCCGAGGTACCTGTGGTAGTAGACTAACCTGTCTGTCCGAGGTACCTGTGGTAGTAGACTAACCTGTCTGTCCGAGGTACCTGTGGTAGTAGACTAAACTGTCTGTCCGAGGTACCTGCGGTAGTAGACTAACCTGTCTGTCCGAGGTACCTGTGGTAGTAGACTAAATGGTCTGTCCGAGGTACCTGTGGTAGTAGACTAACCTGTCTGTCCGAGGTACCTGTGGTAGTAGAATAAACGGTCTGTCCGAGGTACATGTGGTAGTAGACTAACCTGTATGTCCGAGGTACCTGCGGTAGTAGACTAACCTGTCTGTCCGAGGTACCTGTGGTAGTAGACTAAACGGTCTGTCCGAGGTACCTGTGGTAGTAGACTAACCTGTCTGTCCGAGGTACCTGTGGTAGTAGACTAAACGGTCTGTCCGAGGTACCTGTGGTAGTAGACTAACCTGTCTGTCCGAGGTACCTGCGGTAGTAGACTAAACTGTCTGGCTGAGGTACCTGCGGTAGTAGACTAACCTGTCTGTCCGAGGTACCTGTGGTAGTAGACTAAACTGTCTGGCTGAGGTACCTGCGGTAGTAGACTAAACTGTCTGGCTGAGGTACATGTGGTAGTAGACTAAACTGTCTGGCCAAGCGAGTAAGATTTTAAGATGGAAAGCTACCCGCAACTCAAAAATGCTTGTGCTGAGGTCTTGGTCCGAAATGCCAACATATCACAACTTGCTGTATACCACAGCACAACGTATATACGCCCTTTTAAGGAAAGATGATGAAGAGGAATAGTCGCTGAGTGAAAGCACGAAAGACAATTTTGCATCTTTCTTTTCTCTCACTCTCTCTCTCCCTCTTATGCTTGACTTAATCCCCTTAGCTATGAGCTGGTTGCTCTGTACAGCTTGTTGGTAGTAGCTGGAAGTTGCAAGTCCTTTGTTTATGTTTTGTTGGTCAAACAAGTATTATGGGAGTGTTATCATATGGATTCCTTTCTTGTCGTCCCCAAGGGAAATAATTCAATTTTAGGGGGATACCTGCTTCTGTCACGTCCTGTCAGCTGTGTGGCTCTTGTATGCTGTAGGGTTTACCTGCGACCGTCACGTCCTGTCAGCTGTGTGGCTCTTGTATGTTGTAGAGTTTACCTGCGACCGTCACGACCTGTCAGCTGTGTGGCTCTTGTATGTTGTAGGGTTTACCTGCGACCGTCACGTCCTGTCAGCCGTGTGGCTCTTGTATGTTGTGGGGTTTACCTGCGACCGTCACGTCCTGTCAGCTGTGTGGTTCTTGTATGTTGTAGGGTTTACCTGCGACCGTCACGTCCTGACAGCTGTGTGGCTCTTGTATGTTGTAGGGTTTACCAGCGACCGTCACGACCTGTCAGCTGTGTGGCTCTTGTATGGTGTAGGGTTTACCTGCGACCGTCACGTCCTGTCAGCCGTGTGGCTCTTGTATGTTGTAGGGTTTACCTGCGACCGTCACGTCCTGTCAGCTGTGTGGCTCTTGTATGTTGTAGGGTTTACCTGCGACCGTCACGTCCTGTCAGCTGTGTGGTTCTTGTATGTTGTAGGGTTTACCTGCGACCGTCACGTCCTGTCAGCTGTGTGGCTCTTGTATGTTGTAGGGTTTACCTGCGATCATCACGTCCTGCCAGCTGTGTGGCTCTTGTATGTTGTAGGGTTTACCTGCGACCGTCACGTCCTGTCAGCTGTATATGTTTTAGGGTATACCTGCGATCATCACGTCCTGCCAGCTGTGTGGCTCTTGTACTTTGAATGGTGAGATTTACTCGTTAATCACATATCAGACCGACCCAATTCTAACCGGCCTGTTTATTCTATTGTAGTCAGTCTTCCCATCATGATTTTATTCTATGACATGTTACGATAGGCAACGATGTGACATGCCCAGCACCATTTGAACAGACTGTATAAACAGTTCAATATGATACACCGTCTTTGGCAACGGCCTTCTTGCTCTGCTCGTGTCGATAGTATGAACACACGACTCGTTAAGTGTGCTCTTACAGCTCAGGCGATGATAACGTTTGATGAGGTACATGAGCCGTGCTATGGCAACTACACGCTCAACCCCCGACTCAGCTGTCAGGTTTCCCACGTTCTCAGCTCGTACTTCGGTTGTAATCTGATCTTGCTGAACTGGCTTCTTTCATCTTCGCCTTATATGTGCTGCGACAACTCCCAATTCAGTCCAGCGCCCTGGCGTATATAACGACTGTTAGACAAATAAATGGCTGCACACTGATGATGTTAAAAAGGTCATAGATCTTTATTTCGACATCCCTAACAATGGAAACTATTTACAATTATTCACAGCGGTCAGCACTTCTTGCTCGGCCATCTACACGTCAGGTCACAGAATTCACATCTCTACTGGATAATATCGCATCCAGTTTTCTGTTCCACTCAGCCTTACTAAGAATGTTCTTGCATCTACTAGGCTCCTAATAAATTGCTTATAACACTACTATGTACAACGTCTTATGCTCAATGAGCTTTCCCGCTGGATCTGACCGTCGTCTCTAATGTCCTTTACGGGTAATATTCTCTGGAGCTCTCTTCTACTAACTAATGCACTGTCTTCTTTATACACTAGGGACCCTCTTAAACGTACTGCGGTCAGACTGCACTCTCAGATGTCCGGACAACTGTTTCAACAACATCTGTGTACAGTCAACCGGGAACTGTACATGCAATGAAACGTTCTACGAGTCAGACTGCACTCTCAAATCTCCGGACAACTGTTTCAACGAAACATGTGAACAGTTAATCGGGGCCTGCGTGTCGTATGTCGAAAATTCCCACGTTAAGAAGAGTCTGCCGACTACAACACACCCAAGCATATGGATACCTTAATGTGTTTCTGTGCTAGACATGGTTCATTTCTTGGTGTTTTTCCGTGAGGCCATGGCTCATATCTTGATATGTTTCTGTGCTAGCCATGGCTCATATCTTAGCTTGTGTGTGTGTGTGTGTTTCTGCCATGGCTCATATCTTGGTGTGTATCTGTGTTAGTCATGTGTCATATTTTTGTGTGTGCATGTCTGGGTTAGTGATATCTCACATCTTTGTGTTCATGTTTATGTTAGTCATAGCTCCTATCTTTGTGTGTGTATGTCTGTGTATGTCACATCTCATATCCTTGTGTGTGCATGGCTATGTTAGTCACATCTCATATCTTTGTGTGCATGTCTATGTTAGGCATGTGTCATATCTTTGTGTGTGCATGTCTATGTCAGTCATATCTCATATCTTTATGCGCATGTTTATGTTAGGCATGTATCATATATCTTGATGTGTGTCAGTGTTACAGCTCGTTTCAAATCACGTGCCCAACTTCAAAACGCTATTACTCAGTAACCGTTTGTTAAAAATTATTTAAATTTTCCAAATGTTATTAGAATGCAAAAGACCCTTTAAATGTATATTTAACAAATATCTTGCAGCTGCAGTTTTCTTAAAGCGGCGATATTTCTTTGATGTTTGTCAAAATTGTAAATTGTGAAGCCCTAAAGAATAGAAATTACCGTAGTTGCTGGTCTACGATTAATTTTCACTAGGTAAAGGCGTGGCCGTAATGGGGAAATAACTGGATAAAACAAAACACCAGGAGAAT
Organism: Megaustenia siamemsis; assembly: GCA_032433765.1. Taxonomy (NCBI): domain Eukaryota; kingdom Metazoa; phylum Mollusca; class Gastropoda; order Stylommatophora; family Ariophantidae; genus Megaustenia; species Megaustenia siamemsis. The sequence continues at coordinate 11,967,107 of JAVIAB010000139.1, read as the reverse complement.
TATTGTCTGCTCAGTTCGAGGACGGAGGATAATAATATCAAGGTATACCTGTATGTCCAATTTTCATAGTTGTGTGGTCCTGAAAAGGACCGTTTGTTGAAATAATTTAAGGTAATATAGGGGCCAACATTGTGGGGGCTCTATACTTTCATTCTGAATCAGACGAGTCTAAAAGATTAATAACTGTTTGGGGTTGAACATTCCACAAACCATCATTTTTCCAATATTCCTCTTCCTGTTTTAAGACGTGGTCTTCACATTTAGCCCAATAATCTTTGTCTATATTTAATAAAGCGAGATTAGCAAGAGTCTTTACATCGCATATTTTGAATGTTGTATTTTCATCTGCCACTTGTCCTTTTAATTTTGCCCAGATTAGTTCTATTGGATTTAAATGAGCATGGTAAGGTGGCAGCCTCAAACTTATATGACCGTGCTCTTGGATAATCTTATCTATTTGAAAAATCTTTGTCCTTTGTTTTTGCTTTACTAGAGATAGTAATTCAGGTTTTAAGTACATGTTATTAAATTGTATGTGCTCCTTTGTGAGCCATATCTTAATAGCATCTTTTGTACTGGATGACGTCGGGACTTTATCTTCAAGTGCAACAATGTTGTGGTACGCTGCATTGTCCATTATTAGGCAAGATGGTCGATCTAGTGATGGGAGAACAGAATTTTCAATCCAATGTCTAAATATGTGACCATTCATCTCAGAGTGATAATCCCGATTGTCTATGGATTTTGAAAGAAAAATGAGCTCTGCATTCTGTATTAGTCCATGTTGTCGACTACCTGCATGAGTAATTATCAAGCGCTGTCCTTTGCTGCTAGGTATTAATCTCTTAATCTTTCCATCTGATGACTGCCATTCCCTTTGGTTAGTGTGGTGAGCATTGATCCATGTTTCATCCAAGTACACAATATCATAACCTTGCTTGCGCACCTCTTTTACTTCACGTAAGTACTTGCTTCTCATGACTACTATATGTGGCTTCTCACAGATGATGTTTCGTCCATTGGAATACTTTCTTAATGTAAAGCCTGCAGCTCTCACATTCCTCCATAATGTAGACTTTGATATTTCAATACTGTTGTTCTTTTTCAGCGATACTTTTAATTTTCTTATTGTAACAGTTTCATTCATACCCAACATTTTGCAAATTTCACTTCTAATAAGTTCACTGTCGAAATTATCCAACATTTTTGCTCTTCCTTGTGATTTTGTATATTTGGAACATTGACGGTCACGTACTTGAATCCAGCGATTAAATGACCGTTTAGATAAATCCAAAATGTGTCTTGTCCTATTCTCAGGGTTTTCTAAAGAATGAAATAATCTTCCTCGTTTAGCCTCTTTGCAAAAATAGTCATACATTTTTATTGCGATGTTTTGTAAACTGCAGAATTTCATTTTAAGACTCATGATAAATGTTATCGTTCCACGTCTACACATATGAATGAACGGAAATGGAACACACAATTTCTCGTGTTTTTTACAAGTGTCTAATTGTGTCAAAAAAACCACGGTAAAAGCGTGCAAACACGTCAATTTTACCGTGTATGGATTTTTACTCGCTATTTTTAACTTAAAATACTGTAAACATTAAGTTTTGACTACATCAATGGGTCGTTATAAATTTATATAAATCAAATAAGCAACAATAATAACCAAATGTTTTTTTTTTTTTAATGAAATTAATTCCCTGTTGGGTTCTAATCATTATAACTTTGCATGCAAATTTTGAACAACTTACAACAAGCGGTTAAAAAGCTATCGATTTTAAAAGTTGGGCACGAGTTATGAAACAAGCTTATAGTCATGCCTCATATCGCTGGTTGCATGTCTGTGTTAGTCACATCTCATATCTTTGTGTGTGCATGTCTGTGTTAGTCACCTCTAGTGACTCGGGCAGATGGTGCTCGTAAACATGGGAGGGCCGACTAAGGGCAGAATCCCCCTACAGAAAAGATCATCTGTTGCCTTGCAGGAAGATTGGGGACAATCAAAGGGTAAGGAAAGCAAACCTGAATAAAATACTGGCTGAAATCGGATGCACTGGGCCATTGGACCAGAACACAGTGCAACGTTTTAACGGGTGTTCAATCGGAGTGGATCTGGCAGACTCTAATTGTGATGTTCTGTCTGTGGGGGCGATCATCATACGTAACCTGACAGCTGACTTCATGTGAGAGGCTGGAATTCTACTTTGATTGAGCCCTGATCGCAGAGAGAGAGAGATATCTGGAATCTAACTAACTTATCTGCTACTAACCATGCTGACTGTCGCGCTCTCTTAGCCCCTACAGACTAACGCCTAATGGCGGCGCCGATCATATTCCTCACCCGAGCATGGCATTTCTTTGAAGAGCCCCCTTTCTCTCTCCGTGCATCGACTTAAATACCTCGTCTCCTAACCAATCAAACTCATTTCCTCTATCTCGCTACCAATAAAAATATCTCTACGTCATCCCTCATCCCCATGTTTATACCCTTATCAATCACGAGACTGCTGCTCTACCTCTAACACTATTCTACTCATAATTCTCGTGATCGCTCCTCGTTCTATGCTTCCCCCACTCTCTCCACTATCCCTTACTTTCCCTCTCTCACCCACTGCTACACATTTAGTAATTGTGGCACAACCGGCACCCGAGGTACCTACACAGACAGGTGAAAAGATAGCGAAGCTGTGTTCCTGTGACATCCATTGGGAGCATTCAACAGAAGGCAACAGGCATAGACGGCCCTATGGTAGCTGGCGTCTTGAGCAAGATGAGCTTAGGCTTCCTATTTAATATTTTATTTATTTCCACTTTTTCTTGTTTTTTTTTTTTTTTTTTGGGGGGGGGGGGGGGGGGGAATCCTTTATCGCGCCTCTAAGCACATGTCTGTCCTGGGAAACTGCCCGAGTTGCCGAACAACAGGAGAGGAGTAGACAAGTACACATTTGACCCATATATCTTCTACTTCTTCTACCTTTTCAGCTCCCAGTGGAGCATAGGTCTTCAACAAACATTTTCCAAGTGATTCTGCTTTTTGCCATTCTTTTAAGATCATTCCATGTCTTCCCCATCATCTTCATCTCTGCTTCTATCTGTCATCTCCAAGAATTCCCTGGTCTTCCTCTTTGTCTTTTCCCCTGGGGATTCCAAAAAAGGGTATGTTGTGTAATACTCTCAGTTGGCTTTCCGCAGTGTGTGTCCTATCCAGCGCCATCGTCTTCCACTGGTACATTTCCATAGGGAACAGGCAAATAATTGCAATGCTGCGGTAAAGCTGGTAGCAAGGAGCCAATGGTGGGGTGTACTAAACACTCCAAGGTATGGTGACAGCTTTACAAATAAAGAACACAACACAATACTGACGTTTCGGCCTGTGGCCTTCTTCAGAATACAGGGACAACGACAACAAGCGGTGAAGCACAATTACTACATGTTAGATGATCAAGTGGGGGGCGAGGAAAGTAGGATGCAGAAATAGGAAAAGAGAGAAATGAGTATTACATGTATACTATTCCAGTATCCCCCTTATCCTGATGCCCACTTTCATTCCCCCCTTTGTTCTATCATTTCCCTACTTCTTTACCTCCTATGGTTCATACCTTTTGCACACCATCCCCTATTGCTCCACTTCTTCCAGACTTTCGCTTTTTCTGTTTTCCATTCACTTCTGACCTACCGCCTCTCCCCCTATCCAGTTTTCACATACCTGCTTCTTATCCCTCCTCTCCATACCTCCTCCTCTAATACTTCCCTACCTATTACTAATACTTTCCTCCAGTATCCAATCCTTCCTTTCGTTGACCTACCTCTTAACTCTTTCAGTTCGAGGCCATCCATTCTGTAGAGTCCATCTCTCTCACGGTTTGCCTAGTTCACTACTTTGCCGTGTCATTCAATTTCTTTCTCTTAACCTCTCGCGTGATCTCTCACTTCCATTGTTGAGTGATTTATATGTATTGCTTGTTGTGTCCCAGGAGTGTCTTCGTCTATCCCCCTTTCCCCCCCCCCTTTTGGTTTTCCCGATATTAGATCCGTTTGCCTCCTTACTGACCTGTCTTGGTCACAGGTTGCTTTCTTTACACGCTCTCTGTCTTTTAGTCATTCCGACTTGTTTCAGAACGGATTATAGTTTTCCTGCTCTGAGCTCAGCTAAGTACAATTTATTATACATTTTTCTCTTTTTCTATTTTATATATTTTGACGCCCATCATACCTCTCATCATGTAATACTCATTTCTCTCTTTTCCTATTTCTGCATCCTACTTTCCTCGCCCCCCCCCCCCACTTGATCATCTAACATGTAGTAATTGTGCTTCACCGCTTGTTGTCGTTGTCCCTGTATTCTGAAGAAGGCCACAGGCCGAAACGTCAGTATTGTGTTGTGTTCTTTATTTGTAAAGCTGTCACCATACCTTGGAGTGTTTAGTACACCCCACCATTGGCTCCCTACATTTCCATAATTCTATGTTAGTGATTTTGTCCTGCCATTTCCATCCTTTTATTCTGCGTAAGCATCCATTAATGAAAGTCTGTATCTTCATGATTGTCAATTTTATTGTTCTCCATGTTTCACAGCCATATAATAGGACCGACTTAACATTGGAGTTGACAATTTTTATTTTTGTATTTAACCTAATTTCTTTGGACTTCCATGTTTCCCAGTGCAATGAAAGCTCCTCTTGCTTTTGATATCCTTATTTTGGAATCATTTTCTGTTCCTCCCTCTTTATCTATATTACTGCCCACATACATGTAAGTTTGTACGTCTAGTAGAGGTATTTCTTCTAATTTTATTTGGTTATTGCCAACTGCATTAATTCTCATAATGTTGGTCTTATCTCAATTAATCTTCAGTCCTAGCTGTTGTGACCTCTCATCAAGTATGCTCATTTTATCCTGCATCTGTTGATGGTTGTGTGATAGGAAAGCTATGTCATCAGCAAAGTCTAAATCATCAAGTTGCTTGGTCAGTGACCACTGGATTCAATTTGTTGTTTTGAGTTATTTTCATAATCCAATCTATGGCCAGTAGAACTCATATATGGAGATGGTTTATTGGGGCTAACGAGTCTATCATTCAACAGTAGACAAGAACACATTTAACATGGGGGTGGTTTGTTAAAGCTGATGAGTCTATTACTCAACAGAAGATAACAGGGAAGAAGTAGACAAGGACAAATTTAACATGGGGATGGTTTGTTAGAGCTGACGAATCCATCGGCCCTGGCCGAGGGCGGGTGTGAGGCTGAAGAAATGTTAGTGTGTAATCTCCAAGAATATTCCTGCTTGGCTGATGTTGCTATGATCTTATAAGACTGACCATGTCTTTCTCTGTTGTCGCATCTGCCAGGATGACCAAGAGTTCTCATCGCATCTGCCAGGATGACCAAGATTTCCTCCAACAGGCTCACCTTGTTAGGTTTCTTCAGCCTCCGGCTTTAACCAGATTCGATCCTCCAGTCTGCCTTCAAGCGGATCCTCCTTATCTCTCGTCCCGAGGCACTCACTCCTTCCAACCGCCCCCCCCCCCCTTCTGAGAGACTATACTCACCTTCACCTATCATCCTCACAATTTAGCTGCTGTGAAGATACTCGACCGCTACCGTTCCATTCTCCTCTCTGATCCCACTACCCGTCTACTTTTTAGTGATCTCCCGATGATCACCTTCAAGCGCGACAGGAATTTGGGAAATATTCTGGTTAGGAGCCATTTCCCTTGCTCCTACCATCAACACTTCGGTACGACCCCTTGTGGTCGGAACTGTATCACCTGTGCCTATGTGCTCCCCACTGACTCTGTCTTATTCCCTAATGGACGGTTCGAGATCAAGCATGGCTTCACATGTGTGTCCCGTAACATCATTTATGCCACATGACTTATATTGGCGAGTCTGGGAGACGATTAGTGGTAAGATTTTCTAAACATCTACAAGATGTTCAACAGAATACTGGTACTCCAGTGTCTTCCCATTTCAACTCCCCAGACCACAAGGGCAAAGACGACATCCGTATCACTGGTATTGTCCTTTGTCACTCTGGCGACCGCAGCCGGTTTGCTTTGGAGAATCGCCTCATAGTCCAGTTTGGTTCGCTGACCCCACGAGGTATGAATGTATCTCACTCGTACACATAGTTTTCTTTTTGTTGCTCCTCCCCTATTGCATAGCCTTATCTACTGCCCATGTTTGGGCACTTTAGTCTATCTACTATGACATGCTGGGAGCCGCGATAGCTCAGTGGTTAGTGAACTGGACTACCACGGACAAGGGGTAGGGTTCGATCCCAACCGACGGCTTCCGGGTTCACCCAGCCTTAAATCGGTACCGGATTTTTTCTGGGAAAGTAAAGCAGCACGGGCGTAATACTGACCACATTACCCCAAAAATCATGTGCTGAAGGTCTGTAAAATATAGGGTCACTAACACCATATTTTCCCTATACGCCACTTGGTGTGACGGGGGTACTTTACTTTTTTTTTACTATGACATGCTATTCATAGTTCTCCCCCACTGAGACACTTCGTTGTTCTCCTATACCCCTTTTTTCTGTGCTACTTACCCCTCACATGTTTTTATTGTACCCCATTCTCAGACATCTCACTCTTTCCGCCGTTTGAGTACCTGTTATTCTACTGTTCTATTCTTTCTCCTTTGTGTTTGCACACTGACCTCGTTGTATACTATTCTGATTATGTGGGCATTATGCGCACATGCATGTATGTGTTCATATGTATGGGTATTGGTGTGTGTGTATATATATATATATATGTTGATAAGTACGTGTATATATGTATTTGTGGGCCCTTAGATACTTTTAGACATTGTCAGGGTCTTTGCAGTCGAGACTGATCCCCCTACTCGCGTTTTTAGAACCCTTCACTCCACCAGAGGGTATAATTACGGCTACACCCGTGTGACTATCTCTGTCTCAATCTGACCACGGTCCACAACACAGGGAAGTCATTTTTCTTTTCTTTAACCAGTTTCGATTACTTTGTTTTGGATGTTTCGTTACTAGTTAGTTATGTAGGATTATTTTTATTTACTTACATATCTGTGTGCGCGTGCTGTTCGTTTGTTCCTGCTGAAGGCCTATTGAGCCAAAACGTCGTTCATATTTGTGCCGTCTACTAATCAAGTAAAGCTTTTACCATACCATGTTTTCTTTTTTCAATTCTCCCTCATATTTAGCTTTACTGCAGCTTCGCATTTTTATGCATTTCTTTGCCTTAACCCCCTTCTCTGTTGTGTTCTATCAGGTGGTAGTAGACCGTAGCAGTCGGTGCAGTAGAGATGCTAACACTCTATCAGCTACACGGCGACCTCACGGTTTTTATATCATTTTATATCATTGTTAAAAACCAAAATAAGCGGGTGGTAGACCGTTGCGAACAACAGTAATGGAGGGAATCAGTGTTCGCTAAAAGCGGCCAGGTACAAGTTAGCCACTTCGTGTGTATTTAGCCGGCGTTGACGTATTTAACAAGACAGTGAAGTATGGGAAGGTACTTCTGGCATGCTAAACAGTCATCACCACAGTTGTCAAGGAATAATATCACTCATTCACTGTCAACAATCTGAACTCTCACTTCACACAAGTTATCCCCGATGAAACAGAAATGAAGCAATTTATACCAGCAATAGCCGGTATGAGCGCTTTCATTACTCATATGTGGTTACATCACATACACTAATATGACTACATCAATTACTCTAATGTGGTTACATCACATACACTAATATGACTACATCAATTACTCTAATGTGGTTACATCACATACACTAATATGACTACATCAATTACTCTAATGTGGTTACATCACATACACTAATATGACTACATCAATTACTCTAAATGTGGTTACATCACATACACTAATATGACTACATCAATTACTCTAAATGTGGTAACATCACATACACTAATATGACATTTGATAGTTTAGACAGAAGAATGCTTTGGAAGTTGCTGAGTCATTATGGAATCCCCATAAAGTTTATTAACCTGATACAAACAATGTATGAAGGAACAAAATGTAGTGTGGTGCATGAAGGACAGCTTACAGAAGCATTTGAAATAAGAACAGGAGTAAGGCAAGGATGCCTTCTGTCTCCATTTCTCTTTCTACTGGCCATAGATTGGATTATGAAAATAACTCAAAACAACAGAAATGGGATCCAGTGGTCACTGACCAAACAACTTGATGATTTAGACTTTGCTGATGACATAGCTCTCTCTGGGCAGTAATATAGATAAAGAGGGAGGAACAGAAAATGATACCAAAATAAGGATATCAAAAGCAAGAGGAGCTTTCATTGCACTGGGAAACATGGAAATCCAAAGAAATTAGGCTAAATACAAAAATAAAAATTGTCAACTCCAATGTTAAGTCGGTTCTATTATATGGCTGTGAAACATGGAGAATAACAAAATTGACAATCACGAAGGTACAGACTTTCATTAATGGATGCTTGTGCTTGCGCAGAATAAAGGGATGGAAATGGCAGGACAAAGTCACTAACGTGAAATTATGGAAATGTACCGGTCAAATACCAGTGGATAAAGAAATACAGAGAAGACGATGGATAGGACACACACTACAGAAGCCAACTGAGAGTATTACACAACAGGCCCTTTTTTGGAATCCCCAGGGGAAAAGACAAAGAGGAAGACCAAGGAATTCTTGGAGAAGACAGATTGAAGCAGAGATGAAGATGATGGGGAAGACATGGAATGATCTTAAAAGAATTGCAAAAAACAGAACGACTTGGAAAGTGTTTGTTGTAGACCTATGCTCCACTGGGAGCTAAAAGGTAGAAGAATTACTCTAAATGTGGTTACATCACATACACTAATATGACATCAATTACTCTAATGTGGTTACATCTATACACTAATATGACTACATCACATACACTAATATGACTACATCACATACACTAATATGACTACATCAATTACTCTAAATGTGGTTACATCTCATACATTAACAAGACTATATCCATTATTATTCTGTGGTTGCATTCCATATACTAACACGACTATATTCATTATTCTTGTTTTAGTTTTGTCGACAGGCCATCATCATTGCACATCGGACAAGTGGCTCATATCTCCACCGTAGATTAACCATCAACGTATAGCGACTAACGACACCTGTGTTGTGTTGGTTGACAAGTCTTCTTTGGATCCCTACGTAGTGCTCTCATCCGCTGCCATGGCTGTGGATTCATGGTCACTCTCAGTGTCGTTTTTCTTTCGTCCAGGGTCCTTGGGGGTGTTCACAATGTCAAGCGGCCCATTGTCCTTCCGCACTCAACATAAGCCGAACTGGCAAATGTCTGTCAGCTTGTTATGGTTAAGGAAGTCCCTGGTATCACGGCAAACTAATTAAAATCCATAATTGCTCAACCGCCCGTGCCAGTGGAATCATCCAAATTACTATCTCATCTCCCAAACAAAGAAAAGTAGCTGTAGTCCCCATCATAGCAGTCTCAGCACACGCCAAAAGACATAAAGCGAAACCGCACAGAAAGTGAACACAACCGTCTGTTCCATGTCATACGATATCATCATTCATCGTACACAATTGGAATATTGAAACACGATTAAAACAGATGAAACGCACAGCTAACGGTGTGCACAGAGCACATAACTCAGTAGCTCCTGCAACAAGCCAAACTTGGAATATGAGGAAACTGCAACAAGGAAAACTCCAGACTTTAATGGTTCCTGCCGCCTATCCACCATATTGACCGGAAGTTCACATCCTCCTGAAAATGATGGATCTTCATATTTTTTAATTTTATAGCCTTTGATGATGTTAGGACATCGTTTTTGACTCCAAATCCGAACATATGAAACATAGTTAGTTGTTGGATTATTCCCATCGCACATCACACAGACCGTAAGATCTCCCTGCAATATGAGTTTGTGAAATTATAAACCAGTTCACATGTCTACTCTTTATCTCACAGTAGCCCTCTGTCATCATGTTTACTACTCTAATGGAAGCGAAACTTCAAGACTGAAATTACATAGATAAAAACCACCCCTGCAGAAGAGACAGCAAAGGACAAAAGAAAGAATAAAAAAGTTATTGGTCTCATTCTTTCCTTCCAGCATCGAGGGGAGATATAATGTTCAGCCTTTTGCTCTTCTGTTGACCTCTGCTGCTGTTATGTTTCCAAGTGTTTCTAGTCATTCCATCATTTTCATTGTCTGCCCTTGGGTCTGATGGTCTCGCAATGTTTATTGAAGGCTTGTTGTGTTATGATCTTTCTGTCTTGTCACATGGCCAAACAATTTTATCTGTTGGTTCTGTATATATTCTATGGCAGGGATTATTCCTAGCTTTTTTTCCCCTCAATTCTTCATTTCTGATCTTATCTCTCAGGCCGTTTCCTGTCATTTGTTTAACACGTTTAATCTCGGTAGTGGTTATTTTTCTTACTGTTCTTGCTTCTAGAGTCCAGTATTGGCATTGGTAGCACAACTTTGGGATGAAGAGTGTGCTGTAGAGTGCCAGTTTTCAAGTATCGTGTTCAGCAAAAGTAACCAATCAAACACAAAACAGAACTTATATAAGACACTGTTTCTACAATGAAAGTCAACAAGTCTCTATAAATGCATTTTTAATTATAAAATTTATGTCACACACATTCTTATTTACTGGACAGGATATAAATCTGAACACAATATTGCTGCCATGAGTAACATCCCTGAAATCGTGGTCACAGCAATGTTCTTTATTTACTTCCTAAATTACACTGATACTAAAACAATGATTTTTTTTCTTTAAAAAAGCTAAATTTAGAGCATGGTTGTGCAACCACCAAACAATTTTGATAGCCCGCAAGGTTGACTGAAACCACTATACACTAACACATTCACATCCAAAACACAAAAATGATCAACAAAACATTTGAAGTTTAAGCAAGAATTTTTAAGGTACAAATCGATAGATTTTTCTTTAAAACCAGTTTGATCTTTCCCTCCTCTCTCTCATTGTCTTCTACTTTCAATCAACAACCACCTGATTTGTTCATTATTGTAGCTAGTTAACCTATGACATTGTTCACCATCAAGACTAGAGAGTACCAACCCTTAATGTGGAAACATCAGCCAATGATTGAAAGTAACGTGTGTTCAAAATTAAGCAATATGCTGGCCCCTTGGCACATGAAAGTTGCCCACCCTTGATTTATAACCACGTCGCATCTCTTGTGTTTATCACACTCATACTTGACAATAAATGAACCATGTTCTCCATTCGCCAGATCTATTTCTGTTATATATGAATCTGGTCAATGGCTGTCACACTGGTTTACTTAAGTTATTTGTCAAACTAATTTGGTATATTCTTGCTGTGAAAAGGCCCAAATGTTAACATCAGTCTAATCAGCAACTAGGGGACAAGAAAGTGTTAGTTTACAAATGGACATGTTCAATGTGCTATAGTGGTGGTGAGGTCTCACACAAGCAACTGCACTAAGGCACAGAAGTAAGGACAATAATTCAAATCATCTGTCTCATCCGAGAACATGTTCCATTCTGGATATTATGGAGAACACGTAATCTAAATGTATATTCAATAGAGAAGATAGAAAGCATTGATGAACAGTGGGAAATGCTAAAAGAATCAATGCAACAAACATCAAAAGAGTTCATACCATCAGTGAGGACAAATTCAAGAAAGAAATGGATGATAGATGACATTTTGCAGCTAATGGATACAAGAAGAAGAAATAAAGATGAGTATAAGGAGATTAAATAAAGAAATTGTAGTAAAATGCAATCAAGCAAAAGAAGCATGGTTAAAAGAGAGATGCAAAGAGATTGAAATGCAACAAAAAGGAGATGCTAAAGCTATATGCAAACAAATTGAGGAATTAACAGGAAGAAAAACGCAATCAAAAACTCGATGTCTAAGATCAAAGGAAGGAGAACTGTTGATTGATCAAGAAAACATAAGGGAATGATGGACAGAATACATTAAAGATCTTTATAATGATGAACAAACGGAAGTAAATATTAAGGATAATGGAGAAGGACCAGAAATATTCAAAGAAGAAGTGGAAGACGCCTTGTGCAACATGAAAGCAGGCAAAGCTCCTGGACCAGATAATATAACTAAAGAAGAGATTGAAGTCATGGGTGATTTTGGAATAGAAATAATAACAAAAATATTGAATGATGTCTACAACAGCGGATATATACCAGACGACATGTTCAAATCAATATTCATAGCCCTACCAAAGAAATCAGGTGCGATTGAATGCGATGATCATCGCACAATACGCCTTATGAGTCATATGACTAAGATATTACTAAGAATCATCATCAAGAGTGCGAAACAAAATCAGCGATGAACAGTGTGGTTTTGTTAGAGATAAAGGAACAAGCAATGCCATTTATATCTTAAGATCTTTAGTAAAAATAGCCACAGAGGTGAAAACAGATCTATACCTATGTTTCATAGATTACACCAAGGCATGTGACAAAGTAAAGCACCAAGAAATAATCAAAATTTTAGAAAGCATAAACGTAGACAGCAAAGATCTAAGAACTGGAAACCAATTGGGAATGTTCCAACAAATAAAACAGGATGTTAGACAAGGTTGTGTGCTGTCATCCGATTTGTTTAATATTTATAGTGAGATTTTAAGATCCATAAGGGGCATGCCTGGAATAACAATCGGAGGTCATAATATAAATAATCTAAGGTATGCTGATGATACAGTCTTAATCGCTAAGAGTGAAAATGAGTTACAAGAAATGTTGGACATTATAAAGAAAGAAAGCAAAAAAACAACAAAGAAAAAGACATCACCTCAGTGCAAAATAAAGACAAGTGGAACAATATTAAAACAGGTAAATGAATTTAAATATTTGGGAACTTTGTTAACATCAGACGGAAGATGTACAAAAGTGGTGAGATGAAGAATGGCTCAGGCAAAAGCAGCTTTCCAAAAAATGAGGAAGATACTATGCAATCCATTTTTGACAATAGAAACAAGAAAAAGAGTTCTTAAATGTTATGTAGAGCCAGACATTTGGATGCGAATCAAGGACAATAGGACAACAGACAAGAAAATCACTGGAGTCTGTAGAAATGTGGTTTTACAGAAGAAAGTTGAGAGTACCATGGACAGCTAAGAAGAGTAATGAAAATGTTCTGAGAGAGGTCAAAGCAAAAAGAGAGCTAATTTCCAATATCAGGAAGAAACAATCATCATTTTTTGGCCATGTAATGAGAAGAGAACAACTGGAAAAATTGAGGGACGAAGAGATAGAGGGAAGCAAAGAGAAAAAATAACAGACAGCTTAAGAGAATGGCTTGGCAGAAGGTCAACAACAGAAATGATAAATAGCTGCCGAGATCAAAAGTTGTGGAGAGACATGATCACCTACGCCAGCAGGCTCGATACTTGATGATCTTCTTCTTCTTTCCTTCCTCATCTGCCTTTCAGCGTCGAGGGGAGATATAGTTTGCGGTCTTTTGCTCTTCTGTTTGCCTCTGCTGCTGCTGCTATGTTTCCTAGTGCTTCTAATATTCCATCGATCCATCTTTTTCGTGGTCGACCCTTGGGTCTAGTGTTCTCACAACGTTTGTTGAAGGCTCGTTGTGTTTTGTTCTTTCTGCCTTGTCACGTGGCCAAACCATTTTATCTGTTGTTTCCTTATATATTCTATGGCGGGGGCTATTCCTAGCTTTTTTTTCTCAGTTCTTCATTTCTGATGTTACTTCTCAGACTGTTTCCTGTCATTCATCTAACACATTTAATCTCTGTAGAGATTATTTTTCTTATTGTTCTTGCATCTAGGGTCCAGGTCTGGCATTGGTAGCACAACGTTGGGATGAAGGTTGTATTGTATAGTGCTCATTTTGCCCCCAGAGTTATTTCCTTGTTGGGCAATAGTGGCGCTAACTGTCCAATGATTTGGACAGTTAATGATGATAATCTAAATGTACAGATCTGACACACTATAGAGGTGATGTCATCAGATGGGAATAGTTCAACAAGATACAGAAACTACAGACATGTTGAAACCCCCTGCCTGCTAAAAAATGAACCCACGTCATACCTGTTCAAGTAATAAAAATATGATGGGGAAATGAAAAATTATTTCTAAGAAATTCTCATTATTTCTTTAAAATAGTGATGATATGGAGTGATTTTAGAAGAACAACACCAAACAAGACAGCTTGAGAAGTGTTTGTTGAAGACCTAAGCTTCACATGGAGCTGAAGAGAAAAGATATTTCTTCATTCAAGTCTTCTGATTGTGCAAACCTGAAATACTGTCCTAATGCTAATAAATATGGGTATGCAAGCAACACTTAGATGACCTGCCAGCCACATTGCTTCTGTTGGTCTCAAAGAGAGGGTCCAGAAAGTGATCTTCTTGCATCAATGAGCCTGACCAGCCTCACAAAACAGATGGAAGGCAGCCCAGAAACATGAAGTTGCAGGTGTTGTGCTGCTTAGCAAAAATAGCAGAAAGCTGAAAAGCAGTCATTGGATAAATACAGAGACACCACTCCTGGGAAACCCATGGGTGCTCAATCATTGTCAGTCGATGAAGAATGTGTGTGCTCTGGTAGTTCACCTCTAGCTCAACTTTGTTGGTTTGCAATGCTGCAGTCACAAGGTAATACCAACATCATTTATAACCAAGAGCTTACATGTGACAGTCATGTAATGAGAAATGAAAAACACCATCATTCATAACCAAGAGCTTACACGTGACAGTCATGTAATGAGAAATGAAAGACAACACCATCATTTATAACCAAGAGCTTACACGTGACAGTCATGTAATGAGAAATGAAAGACAACACCATCATTTATAACCAAGAGCTTACACGTGCCAGTCATGTAATGAGAAATGAAAGACAACACCATCATTTATAACCAAGAAAAATAGTTTGCATGTGCCAGTCATGTAATGAGAAGCGAGAGACAACAGCAGCAGGTACCAGCCCCATAACTGAGACATGTGGCCAGACACAATGTGAATTCTGGTCGTTTATTAGCAGATGTTGCTGGTCATGAACAGTCTAGAATTTGTCATCTATGTGCCATCTTTGGCTTGACAAACCGATATACAGACAGACAGTCACGTGACTACATCTTTAATGATAACCAAGTTCAACATAAAATTGCTGACAGCCATCAAAATGTCACCCTCAAGCACATCTCAAATTATCTCCAATACAGGCAAACCGTATCAGCTCTTCCATTGCTACGAGTCTCTAACTGACCCTAGCAGCTTTCCCATATTTTATGATTTGCTGACGCTCTATGTTCACTAATGCTGGAGACATCATTTTTGAACCTTTTGTAAGTGGTGATTGAGAGTCCACTCAATTATGTCTGTAAACTGAGGAGGGCAGTAGCAAATACAAAAATCAAAGGTCCCATTATCTCTGTGTCTTCAAATTACCTTTCTATAGGTCGTTTCAAAATATTTTGAAGGTGTTTAAAATTCCATATCTCTGCAACCAATTGATTGATATTGCTGAAATTTTGCATATGGTCTTGTGATTTTTGGTCCCAAGAAGTACATTCATTTCCTCACCAACAAACGTATAGTTTTAAATATTCTTTATTTGAAGTATACAAATTTAAGGCATTTCGGTCAAACCATATATTTGGAGAAATTACCGCTTCATATGAGTGAGCACCCACGGACTTGTCATCTTGAACGTAATGCGCGCCAATTTCCCTGTTTTAAGCACTAAAAAACACATAAAACGCGTCATAGTTATAATTTTATATCCGGTGCATCCCATTTCCTGTCGTTTTGTTGTGATTTATGTGCAACGGCGTATCCTAATTATTGGGTAATTTCGTTAAATTTGTGATCTGTTAGTCAATGGGTATAAAATTAAAGTTCCTTACATTGCAATCAGTGGCAATAAAGGTGTATAAATATTTTTGCATAGAAGCTAAGCGTGGAAAACTGTATCGAAGCATCTCAAAGCCAGAAAAGAGAACTATTCACGCATTGGGTATAAGCAAACGCTTTTTCAAACAAGTGCTTAAAGCTAACGGAGTGTCCAGTTCAATCAAGACTAGGACGCTAGGAAGAAAGAAAGTAGTAGATAGTTTTGACAAGGAAGTGATTAGAAGAGCAATTTGTAAAATGTTCGATTCCAAAGAAACTGTGACTTTAAGAAAACTGAAAATTCGACTGAGAGCAGAAAATGACATTGTTGTGTCGAAAACAACATTATGGAGAACTGTTAGAAGCATCGGTTTTACATTTAGAAAGTACGATAGTGGTAGAAATGTCATCTGCGAGAAGCCGCACTTAGTTTCTATGAGGAGTAAATATTTACGTGAAGTACGGGAAATGCGTAACCAAGGTTATGATATTGTATTTCTAGATGAATCTTGGATAAATTCTCACCACACAAGTGCAAAGGAATGGCAGTTATCAGATGGAAGTATTAAAAGATGTGTACCCACTGGAAAAGGACAGCGTATTATAATGGCACATGCAGGCAGCCGAAAAGAAGGGTTGGTGAAAAATGCAGAACTTATATTCACCTCTAATTATACTGACAACAGGGACTATCACACCGAGATGAATGGCCATATATTTAGAGAGTGGATTGAAAATACTCTTCTTCCAATTCTAGACAGACCATCCTGTCTGGTAATGGACAACGCGTCGTACCACAACGCTGTGGCAGAAGAAGACAAAATTCCTACATCTACCAGTACAAAAGATGTTATAAAGATTTGGCTAAGAAAGGAAGGAATTCCATTTAACGAGGGATTTTTGAAACCTGAATTACTGTCACTTGTTAAGAAATCGCAAAAGACCAAAGTATTCCAAATAGACAAAATCATTCAACAGCATGGTCATACGTGCTTGAGACTGCCCCCTTATCATCCACAATTAAACCCCATTGAACTCGTTTGGGCAAAAATTAAAGGGCAGGTGGCAGCTGAGAATACAAGTTTTAAACTATGCGATATAAAAGGACTGACATATGCTGCTCTATCACAGATTGACAAAGATTTTTGGTGCAAATGTGAAGATCATGTCTTAAAAGAAGAAAATGACTATTGGAAAAAAGATGGACTATCGTTCGTTCAGCCCAGATTAGTAATCAATATGTTAGACTCCTCTGATTCAGAATAAATGAAATAATAATGGACGTTTTTATATGTCCGCATGATCAATCTTTAGCTAAAGTTGATAACGTTTTGAAAATGTAAAGATTCATGATATGTGTACTGCAGGCATGCAAAGAAACTAAATCACTTTCATATGTCTTGTTTACGTAAAATAATGAAAGTCACATGGAAAGACATAAAACGAACAATGTAGCTCTTTACAGTGAAGAGGATCCCGTGCTTACATCGAACTCTTTAGTCACATGCGTATCCATAAACAATAACTTTGCTTGATATGTCATGCTCGTTATCGCTCGCAACGGATAATTAATTTTTTTAAATGTATTCTTTGTTGTATATTGTTTAAATAGTTTTCATTAATGGAACTGTTTATACGCTGATTTGTTTTAGACCGTCTGTAAAGGCTATAACATTGACATTCTCATAGTATTTTAAAGAAAGTAAACAATAGAAAGTAAACAGTTGATAAACGCCTCCAACTTTCAAGTTGTGTAGAGACGCCTATGTCGAGAAGCTGATTTCCATTAATGTACGGTAAATTATTTTCTCCAGGAGCAAAAAGATCCGTAAATTCACTGAGATCAAAGGAAAGTGCTGCTTCATGATGAAGCATACTTCCTACATCATTAAATTTTGTGAAATCGGTGGGACCTTGGAAAAACAAGGCCAGATGCAAAAAATCAAGTTTGTAAGTGCAGGGAAAGAGGAGATATTTCATGTTAATCGTGAACATTTAGATTTGAAACGACCAATAGTAAGTTTTCAGAAGCATTAAATCCATATTTGTGTGTGTGTGTGTGTATTTGGATGTCAGTGATTACTTCAGACAAAACCACACATCTCTCACACTTCATCGCATGATAGTCAATAAGTAAAATAGTGAAAATAATTTATTTGGTAAAATACAATGTTGCCAAAACTTGTGATGTCGAACATTATTATTTATAGTGTTCATGCTGATTGTAAATGGAATCTTGTAAACTGAAGATGAAAACAGTTGGCACATCCCTTTGTATCAATCACCAAGAACAAGGACAGTTCAGACAGATGGCACGTCCCCCACTCAATAACAATCAATACAGACACTATGACAAATGGCATATCACCCCATAACAATCAATACACACACTATGACAAATGGCATATCACCCCATAACAATCAATACACACACTATGACAAATGGCACATCACCCTATAACAATCAACATAGACACTATATATAACTGCGGCAATGTTCCACATCACCAAGTAAGGCCACCATTAGAATCTGGTGAAGGTAGATATCCCCCACATTTAGGAATCTGAATTTTAAAATCATGAATTAAAAGAAGATGTATAATAATAATAATAAAACTTCTAACATAAAGAAAATGGAGATATTGTCAGTGCCCTACGCCATTTTGTGTGTTTCTGGTTAGAAGGACTGTGTGCTGGCCTCCAGCTGACACCATCATGGCAGATCTAGAGGGAAGAACAATGGAAACATTCAGTCCAACAATCAGATTTAAAAGGAAGAACAATGGAAACATTCAGTCCAACAATCAGATTTAGAAGGAAGAACAATGGAAACATTCAGTCCAACAATCAGATTTAGAAGGAAGAACAATGGAAGAAACATTCAGTCCAATAATCAGATTTAGAAGGAAGAACAATGGAAGAAACATTCAGTCCAATAATCAGATTTAGAAGGAAGAACAATGAAAACATTCAGTCCAACAATCAGATTTAGAAGAAGAACAAAGGAAACAATCCCACAATCAGTTTGCATTGTTTCACAATCAGTGTCTTCAAAATCAAGAAATTCCTCATCATTTTCTGGTAATATTTTCCACCACAATTTTTTTGATTGCTTGCATTCGCCCGATGACTAAAGGAGTACACCTCTTCGTCATCCGCCCTTAAAAGGACGTTAAGTGTGTGTGTCTGCGTTGTGTTGTGGTTTGCAGTATAACTGTGATATTTGCGCCTTTCAGCCCAACAAATCCGACTTCAGCATGACAATTTATTTTAAAGTTGATCTTATTGATTTCCAAGCAGAAGCAATGTCATAAACAGCACCCAACGCAGTCAGATTCTTCCAAACAAGCAAGCATTACTGCTCTCTTCTACAAACTTAAGCAGCAAATGTCTGCGATAAATTGCTTTTAGATTCTGGATCACTCATTGATTCAAAATATCCTCAGTCGCGTGACTTGGTGCATTATTTAAAAGTAACACAGCTTTCTGTGGCAGACCAAGAGATTTGAGATGTTGACGCACTGATGGAATGAAGTTTGTTTTAAATCAGTCCATAAATATTTCTCTATCTACCATGCTGACTTATTGTAATAACAATTAACAGGTAAATTAGTTCATCTTTAACTTTAGAGAAAGATCGGATTGTTCTTGCTGTTCCGATAACTAATGGGTTTTTTTTTAATGAGACCCAGAAACATTACTACAGCACAAAATCATAAAATGTTGTTTCTGAATCTTTTGTCTGTGGGCAGCACTTAGCTCACATTCATACGCTGAAGTTTTCCTTGGCAAACACTTCCAATACAATCCTGTTTCACCAACATGGTAGATTTGTTCAGGTTTTTAACTTTCCTTTTCTACGAAATGCTGAAATTGTGATATGAAGTCTTTAGCTGCTTGCTCATCACTGCTCAGTCTTTCTCCTTGAATGGTGATCTGACAAATTCCTTGCCTGTCCTTAAACCAGTCAACCAGCCAGAGGAAGCATCTAATTGGATAATTTTAGTTTGCCATGAAACTTCTTTGCTTTTACTGCACAAACTGTACCTAACACGTGATATTGGAATTCGCTCGGCCCGTTGTTGGTTGAACCACAAAACCATTGCTTTCATTGAGTTCATTAAATGTGGAGGTTTTCATTCTTTTCTGTTAGACATACACTTTCTGTGGAAAAGTTACGGCATGTCACTCACAACATAATCTAATGTGTTCTGGTGTCACTGGAACAAAGAAATATGGAGAGTACCCAAAGTGTGACTGTCACCTTGATGTTTTTATCTTTGAAATACAGAATTAAGTGACATGAGCTAAACATGTAACAAAAGCACAACTGAGTGAGAGTGACACCACCTACCTGGACTCCAACTGTTTGCCTGTTACTTTAACTGGAGTATACTGATCCTCATCATCACCAAGCCCAAGCTGACAGCTTGATCCCATACCCCAAGAATAGACAGAGCCTAGACATGAAATAAAAGCATTTAAAAATAAATGTGATTCTGCAATAAGTGTGGTTATAGAAAGCTGAACAAATTGTTGAATATACGCACCAAAATGAAAGTGAGATCACTTTGGTGAAACAAAGAGAATAGAGTTAAGTGGATGAATACGAACGTATAAAAGGGGACATAAGAAGGTTATAAGCAAGACATTAAATAGTGGAGAGTGATTAAAGAAAGGAAGATGTGTAATTCATGGTTTGGAGAAATGTTATCCTCTTGGAGCAATAAACACAAGCTCCTGTGTGCACATTCAAGAAGCACTGACAGGTAAAAATAGAAAGAGGAGGCCATCAATGTAACCACCGCCCAGACACAATTGTCAGCAGAAAACTACCAACACTGAGGGTTTCAGGCAGAGCTACGGAGTTCATAGGCCAGGATTCTCCGCACATTTTCTCAAAGGGGATACTGGATCACCTATGGATTTATCCGGTGTGTCGTGACGATGATTAACAACAACAATAGTTTGGCTAAGTGAGTTAAGAAAGAGAAGTAAAAGTAAAAATTACTATAAGATTTAAGTGGACTAAAAGTTGATGAGTCAGGCGATCTGGAGATAATTAAATACTTCAAGATCTGAGCTATTGACAAGACAGGTTGTGTTTTGAGGTAGCAGTAGAAGTGTTAACATCTCATGTGGAAAGTTAGCTGATATTACAGATCACAGTCCAAAGAATGGACTGTATCTTCAAAAACTTGGGTATTAGTTAGTATTGATCATGTAATCAAGCAGATTGGAAGTTTATACTGTAAGTTACAGTAACCTAGGATCATGGAATAAGAAAACAGCTTGCAACATGTGATGTTTCATAGATGATAGTAGCCGCAGTAACCTAAGATCATGGAATAAGAAAACAGCTTGCAACATGTGATGTTTCATAGATGATAGTAGCCGCAGTAATCTAGGATCATGGAATAAGAAAACAGCTTGCAACATGTGATGTTTCATAGATGATAGTAGCCGCAGTAACCTAGGATCATGAAACAAGAAAAGAATTTGTAACGTGTATCAAGGGCATATTGTTTCGATGTGAAGATGTTCCTTCTGTATTCTTTTGAATTGAGATTCAAATAAAGAAGATTAAGATAATTAACCCTAGATTACAATAGCTTTTACTGGGAAGGACCGCCTGGCATGGTACGGACCACATCATCCTAAAATGTGCCGCAGATCCTGGAAAAAATATGGGCACTAAATTCTCCATGTGGCACGGAGAAATTCTTTATATTTTATTTCTTTAACCCAGATTATGATGCAGTTGTAAAAATGACCACCTCAAAATACATTTTATTAGGATTCACAGTTTGCAATGAGCAAACATACACCCCCCCCCCCCCCCCCATTTTTTTATATACCTTCCTAATTATTACTGTTCCCTTCTCGTTGCATGGCCAAAAAATGCTGATTGTTTCTTCCTAATTTTGTAAATTAGCTCTCTTTTTGCTTTGGCCTCTTTCAGAACGTTTTTATTACTCTTCTTAGCTGTCCATGGTACTCTCAACATTCTTCTATAAAACCACATTTCTACAGGCTCCAGTGACTTTCTTGTCTGCTGTCCTATTGTCCATGATTCACAACCATATGTTAAGACTGGCTCTACATAACATTTAAGAACTCTTTTTCTTGTTTCTATTGTCAAAAATGGATTGCACAGAATCTTCCTCATTTTTGGAAAGCTGCTTTTGCCTAAGCCATTCTGCATCTCACCTCTGTTGTACATCTTCCATTTGAGCTTAACAAAGTTCCCAAATATTGAAATTCATTTACCTGTTTTAATATTGTTCCACTTGTCTTTATTTTGCACTGAGGTGATATCTTTTTCTTTGTTGTTACCATTACTTCTGTCTTTTTGCTATTAAGGCTGAGTCCTTTATTTTTGCTTTCTTTCACTGTAATGTCTAACATTTCTTGTAACTCATTTTCACTCTTAGCGATTAAGACTGTATCATCAGCGTAACTTAGATTATTTATATTATGACCTCCAATTGTTATTCCAGGCATGCCCATTATGGATCTTAAAATAATCTCACTATAAATATTAAACAAATCTGGTGACAGCACACAACCTTGCCTAACACCCTGTTTTACCTGCTGAAACATTCCCAATTGGTTTCCAGTTCACATGGCTGCTGTTTGTTGCTAGTACATAAAAAATGAATAAGTTCCCAATAATCACTGTTTAACAATCAAAATCAGTTTCTGCTGTAGCAAAGCTTTATTAGCAGGAAAGACATAATAACGAGGCACCTACCATCATTAGTGATAGCAAAGCTTACACAGCCTCCAGCAGCAACATCAGAACTGGTGAAACCACTGAGGGCAGGTACTAGAGTTGGCAGCTCCATTTCATTAGTGTTCTCCCCGAGCCCAAGTCTGCCATAATCATGTCTGCCCACTGTGTACACTTTCCCTGGAAACATTTAAAAATGAATGCAGAAATTGGTTATATATCTTCTTTCTCTTATGTGACCTGATTTTTAATAAAGAAATTCTATATAGCAGTTTATAACAGAAACATCTATCTATCTATCTATTGACCTTTCGAGCCGTAACCGGCCCATAGGGCGTAGACCAAGATACACCTTCTCCTATATGAATTTTTGTTCTAGCAGTTTTCTTTTAAAGATATTTTATCAAATCTCGCCATCTGTCTCTGTTCTGTGCAAGCAGTTCTATCTCATTGAGGGAGCCGATTCCTGCTGCTCTTGCCTCTCTCATCAATGTTCTTCTCAGTGTCTCCCTGGGTCTTCCTCTTTTTCTTTTACCTGTTGTTTCCCATATGAGGGCTTGCTTTGCTATTCGATTATTATCTCTTCTCATCACATGTCCAACGTATGACCATCGTCTTTTCTTTATTACTGAAGATATTAGTGGTATACAGAAACATACACATCAATAATTATATGAACCTGTAGTGGGGCATTTTTGAACATTCTAATGTAATTCGTATTTATCTGGAAATGACATTTTCTGGCAAATACGAGTTACAGAGAGAATGTTCCCAGTAAAGTAAAAGTTTCCCTTCTATCAAATATCCATGTATCCATGATGTGATGTCACTGAGACTAACAAGTTAGTTGTTGAACAAACAAGCCCTAGATTTCCATGTATCCAGGATGTGATGTCAGTCACACTAACAAGTTAGTTGTTGAACAAACAAGCCCTAGATTTCCATGTATCCATGATGTGATGTCACTGAGACTAACAAGTTAGTTGAACAAACAAGCCCTAGATTTCCATGTATCCACACAGTATATCAGCCACGGGAGAGCTACCTTGCAATGGTGGGCATTTCATAGGTGGTCTCTGGGCCTTGCCTCATATTCATACCAGTCATGTCTACAAGGCTTGCACTTATGGCCTCAGTGCAGGTTTTCAGTTAAGTCTTGATTATGATACTGACT
This sequence comes from Megaustenia siamemsis, assembly GCA_032433765.1. Taxonomy (NCBI): domain Eukaryota; kingdom Metazoa; phylum Mollusca; class Gastropoda; order Stylommatophora; family Ariophantidae; genus Megaustenia; species Megaustenia siamemsis. The sequence goes on along the minus strand of JAVIAB010000139.1, from coordinate 11,943,301 downwards.
GATTAAAAAAATGTACATTTAAAATAATGAATTACTATTATATTTTAATAATTAAAATAAAAAACACTACATAGCACCACACCCGCCCAGCTATACTTCAGCTTTGTATTGTATCTGACATGTAACAACACTTCAAGGCTGACAAATTGTGACAATACTGTGATGGCTGATTATTTCTGACACAAATTATAAGATGTGTAAGTAAATAAAGTAAAGACTCCCTCCCCTGCCTTACTATGCATATGGTGTGAGTGACCACATTTTTACCAAGACCATGGCACATTTTTTGGAAGATGGGGTCTGTATCATGCCAGGTTGCCTTTACTACCCAGAAAAATCTCTAGCACTAATTTAAAGACCTGTGAATCCCAGAGCTTAACAAAAATACACAACTTCTGGATATCGAACCAGGACCCTTCCAGTGAGAGTTGAGCACACTAACCACTCAGCAACTGAGGATCGTATAGGATGTGTACTGGCTGTTTATATTCAGCATAAATTATGATAAGATATGTAGTGGCCACTTATCTCTGACATAAAATATGATAAGATATGTACTGGCCATTTATCTCTGATATAAAATATGATAAGATATGTACTGGCCATTTATCTGACATACAATATGAGATATGTACTGCCTACCTATCTCTGACATAAAATATAAGATATGTACTGCCTACCTATCTCTGACATAAATTATGATAAGATATGTACTGCCTACTTATTTCTGACACAAATAAGAGATACTGCAGTCACATTATTGTATTGTCCAGGGAAATATCCTCTCACAATTTTCATGTTATGCCCATACAACTTGCCTCACTGTGAAAATGAAACAAGAAATGGACAGATGTAACATTTTGGTACCGTAATTCAGATATTTATAGCTTTGTTACCAATCCAGGGACTAAACTATAATCATTCATGTGTATTTATTTTCAAATTAACCCTAGATACCATAATGAAAATTACAACATGAACGTCCAAAACACAAAACCTTCAAAATGTAACATTTTGCTGTGTTCAAATATTCTATCTCTCTTTCCCCCCCTCCTAATTACCACTTCCAGTGACCTCTTAGTGTTAGATTTGTAGACATTGTGTTGGATTTTCAAGAAACTTTTATTTTTTAAATTATTATTTTTTTTTGGTAGTCATGGAAATTTCTTCAGTCAAACAACCTGACAATCAAACAACCCTTTGTAACTCAGGAAACACAGCCAATAACACTATGAAGTAGCCGATCATACTGACGTACTTACAGCATCCATACTGATAGACATTATAATACGTCCGGCCCCTAAGGTCAAATTCAGGTATAAATCAACCTGAGACAGGAAATCCGAGTTCCCAGCTGTGTGTCAAAAAGTTCAAAGAAAACACTCAAACAAAGGTTTTTATAGCCCCTAATGTTACAATTAAGCTGTAGTAATTTTTACTATGGTATCATAAACAAGTGAGTCACAGATTGATATAATCTAGGGTTACAAATGTAAAGCTGCACAGAAAGTATGTAATACCTTTGCTGTTTAGTGCCACAGTGTGATGCTGTCCACCACTAATCATAGCCCAGGGCCCATTTTCTGAAAACCATTTCACACGTTCCGGGATATACCTGTTGATCATATCACCATGGCCTGCAGTACAACAGAAAGAAAAAAAGCAATTAAAAGATGCTACTGTGCATGCAATTATACTGTTCTTATCAGCCTTTAAACATGACTAAAGTATTAATTTCGTATCGGTAAAGGGCAAGTGTACTTTACCTCTAGAGTATTATTCACACTATCTATTGTCCTTTTGAGCCAAAGATGGTACATAGAGCAGACATTTTTGAGTCTCTATGTGGTTAAACAAGGATGTATTTTATCGCCCTTGTTATTTGGAATTGTTATGGACTTCATAATGAAGAAATGCTGCACTGATAATAAAGGCATCGAATGGATACAAGGAGACCATTTGGAGGACCTCGACTTTGCTGATGACATAGTTCTCATCAGCAGTCAGGTAAAAACGATGCAGGAAAACACAAATGAACAATCATCAATAGCCAGCAAAATTGGGCTTGAGATCAATCATGAAAAGACTAAAGTCATGAAAAGTTTAATTCCAACAGACGACAAAATATACATGGAAAACAAACCAGTGGAAGATATTGATCACTTTATCTATCTTGGAAGTCACATTGATCGAGAAGGGGATACAAGCAAAGAAATTAGAATCAGAATAGCTAAAGCAGCAATGTCTTTCAGAAGCCTTGAAAAGTTGTGGAAATCAAAACTCATCAGCACAAACACAAAACTTAGGCTATTCAAATCAAATGTACTATCAACCCTTACGTATGCGTGTGAAAGCTAGAAAACAACAAGAGATATAGAAACAAAGTTGAACGCATTCCAAAATAAATGTCTAAGGAAAATACTTGGTATAGCGTGGAACGAATTCAAAACAAACGAGGAAATTAGAGAAATCGTCAATCAACCACTAATATCTTCAGCAATAAAGAAAAGATGATGGTCATATGTTGAACATGTGATGAGAAGAGATAATAACCGAATAGCAAAGCAAGCCCTCATGTGGGAAACAACAGGTAGGAGAAAAAGAGGAAGACCCAGAGAGACACTGAGAAGAACATTGATGAGAGAGGCAAGAGCAGCAGGATTCGGCTCCCTCAATGAGATAGAGCTGCTTGCACAGAACAGAGACAAATGGAGAAATTTGATAAAATATCTTTAAAAGAGTTGAAAATTGCTAGAACAGAAATTTAAATAAGAGAAGGAGTATCTGGGTCTACGCCCTATGGGCCGGCTTCAGCTGGAAAGGTCAATAGATAGATAGATGTCTGACAATCTTTGCTATAAAGTGTCAAACTTTTTTTTTGCACAGGACCTGCAATGTATTTTGCCACATGTTCCTGTTCTAGGCAAGCTGCTCAACCTCGGCAAGAGAGCTGATGACCGCCACCTTTGTTCTTTTTTTAGTGTTTCTCTAGGTCAGCCTCTTTTATTTTTTTAACTTTAACTTCTGGTTTCCATTGAAGGCCTGATTTGAGACCCTCTAGTTGTCTCTTAACACATGGCCAACATGACCACTTTCTTCTTTTGATTATAGATACTCCACACTACTGCTGCACTACCTCCAAGGAAAATGAAAAAAAAAATGTGAGAAAAAAATATACTCACCAAGCTGGAAATAGTTGTTTAGTCCCCATGAATAGATATCTCCATTTTCTTTATCTTTAGCAAATGTCATATATTGACCTGTCCAAACGTCTGAAAACAGTGCTAGTTTGCGAGATTTGTATTGTTTCACCTTCACCCGGCCAGGAGAAAGAACAAACTCTGCAAAAGAAAATAATATTTTAATATGGTAATATTAGTACATGACAGTTACAAGTTATTATTTACTCACTCCAAAAAGGGGATGGTATTAAAATACATAAGTAAACAAAATAAAGTTAATATAAGAAGGATTTCAGATTTCATTGTTTCCTGTTGTGGGTCTACAGAAGTTTCCTTTGATATATTCAACTCTTCACTTCTGGAAGAACAGTTTTCTCCATTGTTTCCTGATACTGAGGTATAAATTTCTCTAGGGTGGGCAACAAAAATGTTTACAAAGCATCCACATAAACAACCACCACGACCAGCAGGATTTCTAAAATTGAGACAAAAACAGAAGAACCTAAATAATCTAGAAAGAGGGGATAATGTTAACACTTAACTACTGCAGTGGCAATAATCATTACTGGATAGAGTTTTTGTAACATAACATTCTTGATTCTTCTGGTGCTGTTCTAACGGTACACAGGGCTCATAGTCATCAGCCAATTGTCTCTATTCTGGTCTAGCTGTCCAATTATAGAAAGTGAGTCTATGTCTGCCTATCTTGCCTCTTCTGTTCTCAGTGTATCTTGAGGTTGTCCTCTTTTTTCTGATGTTTCCCATTTGAGAGCCTGCTTTGTAATTCTCTGATCCTTAATTCTAAATACATGCCTGACATAAGTCCATTTCTTTTCTTAAATATGAGATAAATGGTTACATGGCCATTTTTTCTTCTTTCGGCATTAGTCTTGAATTCATTCCATTTAACGCAAAGTATCTTTCTTAGGCATTTGTCTTCAAATGAAATATAACATACAAACGGCTAAGACAAAATACATATGCCATGACATTTTTTTTTAAAATACATCAACCCTTGATGACATTTATAGTAAATTGTGACAGAACATACCGATTCCTTTGCGACCGCCGCGCGTTGCAAAACATTCAGCTATCCTTCCTAACTGGCCTTGCTCTGCACATCCTGCAGAAGGTCATGGACAAAAATGTTCACATCAGCGAATACATAAACTCTATCATTGGTACCAAGGGTCACATCTAAAACTAGCAAAATATCATGTCAAGGCACAATACATGTTCTGAAGCAGTAGAATACCCATTTCTATATTACATATACCTCATTTCTATATAGGGAGCCACGATAGCTCAGTGGTTAGTGAACTGGACTACAAAGGACAAGAGGTAGGGTTCGATCCCAACCGATGGTTTCCAGGTTCACCCAGCCTTTAATGGGTACCGGATTTTTTTCTGGGAAAGTAAAGCGGCACGGGTGTAATACCGACCACATTACCCCAAAAATCGTGTGCCGGAGGTCTGTAAAATTTATGGTCACTAACACCATATTCACTATATGCCACTTGACGTGAAGGGGGCACTTTACTACTTTTTACTTTTCATTTCTATATTACATATACATTTTGTAGCATACTCACTGATATTATGGCATGTACTCTTATAATACATAAACAAGTTTATTCAGTACACTCTGTCGCTTGCACAAGAGCCACCCCACCCCCACGTTTGAAGTACCAACAGTTCAAAGGAGTGACGTTCTCAGACCAATGTATCGTTATCTAGTATCAGCCACCTACTCTCACCCTACTGAGCTGAGTTATGCCATGAAAAAAGCAGCATGGATGTGAACAAATATATATATATATATATATATATATATATATATATATATATATATATATATATATATATATATATATATATATATATATATATATTTATAAATGTCACTACGATAATACTAGTAATTTTTTTTATACTGCCACTGGTGTGGTAGGTTACAGCTGAGACAGTCATGTACGACCAAGCATAGACAGTAGATTAGATCAGCAGTGCTGTGCAGAATAAGTTTAGTTATAATATGCCAAATATATTGTAAGCCTTACTTAAAAGAGTTCAAGTCCACGCCTGGGAGTCATGACCCATCTCCCTTAGAGTGTCAAAAAGCTAAATGGCTGGAACATTCAATGGGGGGGGGGGGAGATAACTTACTATGATCAGATTGCTTTCTGCTGCGAAGCTCTGTGTAAAAAGTTTCCTATTGCTGATGTATGATTGCATTCACTGTTCAAGTGTAAAGAGTTTCCTATTGCTGATGTGTGATTGCATTCACTGTTCAAGTGTAAAGAGTTTTCTATTGCTGATGTGTGATTGCATTCATTGTTCAAGTGTAAAGAGTTTCCTATTGCTGATGTTTGATACATTCACTGTTCAAGTGTAAAGAGACTTAGCAAAAGTTTCTTCTTTCCAAGGTGAACTCTGATTGTTCAAGCAGTAACACTGTACATGCTGCACTGCTGGAAATACAGTCGAACCTGTCTAAGGCGACCATTCACGGGACTTTCAAAAACTGGTCCCATAGGACAGGTGGTCCTGCCTCACAGGTTTCACATAATAAATAGAGCGATAAAAAAAATTTTATCCTAAGCACTATGAAAACTAACCTGCAAATCAGCGTAATCCATGAGTAGAACATAGTGCACATGTCGGTCTACAATAGCCACTGGTTGGACACTTTTCATAAAACACGATAGTTAAACACACAAAAATATTTTGTCGAATCACTGATATTCGTTCTTCCAGCGTTAATGCTTTTGGTTTTACACTTTTGACACTGGCCATTTCCTATATTGTGTGTAACACTTTTAAAATCCACAAAAATAATTCACTGAGATACTGTACATGTACGTGAATACACTCTAAGCGGGCAATGACTAATTCTTTAGTTAATTCCTGTAATTTATACGGGCCACGCAATGGTCTACTCTGGTCTAGACGGAACCGCGAAGTGATGTCACTTCACGAATCATAGATCTGTGTCTGCCGTGTTTCTCACACCAGTATTGACTGATAAACGTAACACGTCCCACTGTAATCTGGGACTCACTAAATACGGGAAAACTTCGACACCTGTAGACACCTGTGTCGATCGTTTATGGCTCCCAGCGAGACGGAGAAGGACTGGCTGGTCAGTGTATCGTTATCTCGGATTACCCGCGTGTCGTAAACGGGATAAATAACATTGGCGGCGGTTAATTAGCCTGGTCTCTGGTCGCGTCATACGGTGAGCGCCGTAATCAGTGTTAGCATATAGTAAAAAACTCGGGGAAATTGTAGACCCGGTCCTATAACCAGGGAAACGCTTTAAACAGGTGGTCCTAAGACCAGGTTCGACTGTAACATTGTACATGCTGCACTGCTGGAAATGTACACAACTGCAGCAGTCTAGTGAAGACTTATAGTCAACTGGATGACTGTGACATGACCCTATCATTTTTTTCTAGATTCAGTCATATGACTGTACATGCAAAGCCTAGTCCTCCCTTTTGCCCACCACCTTAGCCAGTCTCTTTACCTTGGTCTGGTATAATTGGGCTCTTTCATATCCAATAGAGGACTATATTAAGCCATTTGAACTCATTGTATATCTATAAAATTGAAGAAAATATTCAAATACTTGCAACTTTTAACATATGTAATAACAATACCTCCACATAACAGTATGTTCAGTTAAACATATCTCCATATAAAAGTATAAAGTGAACATTATCTTCACATAACAGTATGTTTTGTTAAACATTACCTAGAGTCAACAGCTCCCCTCTGTCTGTTAAGCAAGCCAGGTGATCGCTTCCTGATGCCACTTTCACAATTACTTCTTCTTGAATCAACTCCACAGGTGATTTCTCAATAACATCTTTGACAATTAAACCCATTGATCCGTTAGCATCCTAAATTGACAGTGAGATAAACAAGATGAAGTATTAGCTAAATACAGTAATGGTAGTTACTTTGATATTTGCTAGGAAGTGTGACTTGTCCGAAAAAATGATACTAAACACATCCATTAATGGAGATAAGAACACATATCAAATATAAAATATATTAAATACTTTTATGGGGCAGTTAGTTGAGCTGTAGATTAAATTAATCCTACCTGCCCTATTGTCCATAAATCTTATAATCAACCTCTATGTAAATCCTGTCCACTGTCTCTTTCCACCTTTATTTTTAGATATGTGTAGTGTTTTCTGGCTTGGGTTTCTTTTGTTTGATTGGGTTTCGGTTGTTTGTTATATCTGATGACGGTGTTTGCCGAAACATGATAGTTTGTCTTATCTTTCTATTAGTTTAGCTGTTCCATATATTTTATGCTTATTGTATATTATCCATATTCTTCTTTCCTTCCTCATTTGCCTTTCAGCTGTATTTTGAGCTTTTGTTGGTATGTTACCCAGTATTTCTAATATTCCATCAATTCTTTTTCAAGGTTGACTCTTGGGTCTGGTGTTCTCGCAACGTTTATTGAAGGCTTGTTGTATTGAGTTTCGGCCTTCTGCTGAATCACATGGCCAAACCATTTTATCTGCTGTTTCGTCGTGTACTATATGGCGGGAATTATTCCTAGCTTTTTTCTCAGTTTCTTAATTTCTGGTCTTATCTCTCAGGATGTTTCCTGTCATTCATCTAACACATTTATCTCAGTAGGGGGCCTCGGTAGCCGAGTTGGGAAAACCACCCGACTGGATTACCGACGTTCGGACAACCCGTGTTTGATTCCCGCTGGGAGCAGTGTGAATTGTACTCGTGGTTGGGGAAAAAAATACCCCATATAATATATGCGCTTCGGATCTGAGTTTCGATGCTTGAGGCGACACTATACAGAAATCTCCTAACATTTCTGGATAGGCGGCCGAGTACATATGGGTGTAAACTCGCATGCTAAGATGCCGGCTCAAGTCTCGTACTTTACCGTTACCTTTATTTATCTCAGTAGAGGTTTATTTTTCTTGTATCTAGGGTCCAGGTCGGTTATTGGTAACACAACGTTGGAATGAAGATTGTATTGTACATTGCCTGTTTTGCCTCTGAGTTTTTTGCTTGTTGGACATTTGTGGTGATAGCTGTCTGATGATTTGACAAGCTATCCTTTAATGTGTCAATTATTATGGAAGAATGTAGGCACTTGCAGCCTATAATCCACATGACACCTTTTATAACTTTTTTCTATGACATGGTAAGTAACATGATATTCAACAGATCCTGCATGGATTATTTAAGCCTTAACTCATCAAAAGATCACTCAACCAACTACCTACCATCAAACAATACTAAACACACATTGGGGACTGTATGGTCTAGAGGTAACATGTAGGTAGACTTATGTTTACAGCACTTGGGGGAAAAAAAAAATCACAAATAATCAACAACAGAAAAAAAAAACAAAGAACAATATATGGTCTGAAGCAAGGAGTATGGGTTCGATCCTGCTTCTGGCCATATATTGTTCTTTGTTTTCCTTCGTGTGTTTTTTTCTGTTTATTTGTGATTTTTTTCCCAGAGTACTGTAAATAAACCTCCTCCTCTGAAATGATTTGCTGATCTATCGTCTCCGACACGTCCCTCTATAATAATATTTATTTTTTATTGTGTCTCCACTAAGACGTGGGTAAGTCTCAAGAAAGTCCTGGGTTCAATTCTCACCACAGGTGATGGAAAATTTTAAAAAATGTTTTATTAAATCAAACCTGTGGCTTTAACCTCCCTTTGTCTCAGGGTAGTGAGATCTGTGTCTAGCTCTCTCAGAAAACAGCGAAAAACAGGAGGTCTGGTATGCATTCAGGCCCGGTATGCATTATGCGCACATTAAAGAATCCTTGGCAGTTGTAAATAAAAAAGAGCATGCCAAAAATGGGGGTCGTCTACACAAAAACCTTAATACACGCAACAATAAAAATATGACAGTAGGTCTGAAGTAAGAGCATATCTGCCAGTATGACAAGGGACACCTGAGTACATGAACGACAGTAAGAAAATTAGGAAAAAGTGATTTTGTGCAAAATTCAGTCCCTCTGGATTATGCTAGAGATATAAAGCTGGCAAACACAAAACATAAACACACACTAATAAGAACATGACCCTAGAAGACATAAACCCACAAATTAACACTCACCCTAAAATTTCCCCATGCATACACTCGGCCATCGCTTGTGAGAGCCGCTGTGTGGCTGTCTCCCGCTGATACCATGATAATTGGTGCTGGAATTTTAACTTTACCAGGAACTGCTTCTGCCCCATCAGCACTTGTATCACGTCCCAGGGCACCGTCATCGTTACATCCGAATGTGAACACCTGTTAAATACACCAAAATTACCCTTATTTCAACAGTGGCAATGAACAAAATTGTCATGAACCAAATTTTATGCAACTCCTACAAACATAACATTTTAAAAAGACATAGAACCTCTTTGTTGATTCAGCATTTATTACTACCATACAATGGCAAAGTAGGAAAAGTAAATAACAAAGTAGTAAATAAGACAAAATTGACTAAAACCTCACCTGTCCTGTGCTTGTTAAACATACGGTGTGCATACCTCCAGCACAAACTTGAATGACAGGATCAGGGATGTCAACAAAAGCAAAACGTTTACGTTCAAGAACTTCACCTAGACCAAGCTGACCAACTTCTCCATTGCCGCATGTCAGTACCACACCCTGAACTGTGCTGTGTGAGTCGTGGCTAACTGAAACATAAAGATTTTATAATGAGCATTACTGCTGAGCAATGAAACACACATCAATGCTTTCAGAAAACAATTCAAATATCTCTTGGATTACAAATGTACAACGAGAACAATGATCATGGTGGTCCTATAAAGAAGAATTTTTTTTACTGGTGCAGCCAGGATTTGAACCCACAAGCTCTCTGTCTCGAGAACAGCATCTTGCCTCGAGACCCAACCAGTCCCCAAGAAGAATAATTGTAACCTCTCATGAGAAAAAAAAGAAACAACTGTCATGCTATGATTGGATTTCATTGAAAAATTAATTCTAAGAAATTGATGTTATTTCAATGTTCATCGGTGTGTTATAGCACATAATAAAGTCATAATGCAAAGTAAATGTTATAGATAAATAAAAACATATGAAAAAAGTGTCTGCTGTTTTGTTCATATCACAAAAACAGTCTCATCTAGAAATGATAGATTAGATTCTGGCCTAAAAATCCATGGACTGAACAGGAGACTGTGTTGTAAATAAATGTTAAGAAAAATACTAAGCAATTTTTTTTGGGGTGTTCACCTTTGGCAAAGTCGCTAGAGACTAGTAACTGAATTTTGCATGTTGGTCCATTTTTCCCAGGCAGCTGTGAGCACATGTGTTCTTCACAGTGCAGGCAGACAACTTCCTCTTTGGAGGTATATTTTTTTCCCGCCAATAAGTAATTGATGTTTCAAGCCGGGCTTCGCTGCTGAGACCACGGTTGGTTGCCGCGGAGAGAAATCACAAATAAAAATCCCAACTGGTGCTGCCTGGATTTGAACTCGCAACCTCTGTCTCGAGGACAGCGTCTTGCCTCCAGACCAACCAGTCTCCCCTACTAAACAATTAAAATTAATGATTCAGGCTACTAATTTACAATTACTAATTTACATTAGGTTACAATTATAAATCAACTTATAAAATGATCTTATCGTTCATTAATGAGAAGATTGTGTTGTATGTTGTTTTGTACATAACAGATCCAGTGCATTCATCGTCAGCACATATCTGTTCAGCGTAATCTTCTGGTTTCCTTGACATTCCTACAAGGCAGAAGCTGTTTGTAGTCAGAGTTGTCTCTCCCTAAAAGCAATCACAGGCTATCAATCTATCTCTGTATTTTATATTAAGTTTTCCTTCTCTTTATACCCATTCTTTCCTTCTCTTGGTTGATATCAAGTTTTTCTTCTTGGAATAACATCCAGTGTTCTTTCTTTGGCTTTCTATCAAAGTTTTCCTTCTTTTAAAAGGGTCATTGGCAAAAAATATCATGATCATCTTGTGTGAATTTATTTAAGAAAAAAATAAATAAAGGGCAAAAACATTCAATCTTTTTCAAAGTCACGGAGTAGAACCAGAACATGTACTGCATTCAACAGCCATGTTGTGATAGGATTGACATGTTCTCGATTCAATGGATTTGCATGTTGTGATAGGATTGACATGTTCTCATGTAAAACAAACCGCCTGTTAAAGTCAACATGATATGAGAGGTATTCTGTCAGTTCAACACCAAAACATTCTTTTAGAAGCAAATAAAGAAAATAATCACATTGAATTAAAGAAATTGGATGAGATATAAAAAAAAAAAAACAGCAAATAATAAAGATCTACAGCAATGTTTTTTTGTAATGTGTAGATCTACCTTTCAGTCTTTTGCTTTTATTGTCAGGCTCATTTTTTGGGAGAGGTCGTTTCTTTCCTTGAGACATCTAGCATGAGATAGAAAAAGATAGTATAGTCTTTCTGAATAAAACAATATTAAGTCTAAATGAAACTCAGGTAATATAGTAAATAAATGAAAAACAAGTTTACCATGCCTTACCTTGAATTTAAGAAACATTTTGTAATCAAATATTCTTCTTCTTGGTGTTCACTAATAAAGCTACATGGGTGCGTTGTGCACTAGTTTATGGCAAAGCCATGATATATGTACCTTTCAGCCCAGTATATCTGTTTTTGGCATGGGTAGATTTGTTTATCAATTTTTTGTCTGGACAGCAGCCATTTTTGATCTACTCTTTTTAACTTTTAACTGTTGAGAGAGTTCTTTAACATGCCCAAGTGAACATAGGACCTCTTGTTTTCCTTTTTTTGTTATCCGAGAGGGCTAAACATCAGATTTCACTACTCACATACCAAAGGAGGGTAAAGCCAGGAAGAAACCATAGACTCAAAGTGAAAAATTCCCACCAACTGTGGCCGGATTCAAACCTGGGACCTTTCTGTCAGAGGCTGACATCTTACCTCTAGATCACGCAGTTTCACCCCACACACACCCCCCCCCCCCCAAAAAAAACTAAGGAAAACTATAAAGTAATTATAACAGTTAAACATGGCGGGGGGGAAGAAGACATCCATCAGCACAAGGGCTGAAAGTCATCAGCAACTCATTGCTGACTACTTGGCACCAGGATATGGGAAACCAAAACTATCCAGACCCTATTCAACTCTGATAAATTAAATTTCCATGTCCTGTGACAGACGGGAAGTACAAATACAATTATATATTTATCTTCTTCAACATTCATCGATTAAGTGGACTTGGATGTGTTATTTTACAAGTTTACAGCGAGCTGCAATATCTTAGGTCTTTTGGCCCAATACATCTGTCTTTGGCATAGGTACAAATTTAATCATTTAACCCTAGATTATGATACTGTCTTATAAAAACTCTGAACATAAACCCTGCAGCCTGGGAAGAAATAGCTGCAGATCGCAATCTTTGAAAACACACTCTAAAGGTTCACCTCAAATAAGAAGCAGATTCATAGAAAAAGAGAATACACAGCGAAAGGAAAGAAAAGATAACATTTCTAGGGGCGCTGAAAAATCCATAGTCAGCTATGACTGACTGAGGCTACTACTATACTATGATACCGTCGTAAGAATCATAACCTCAAAATACAAATTCTAGGAATTTGTTAGTTTGTCGAAGGCAAACAATTCCCCCCCCCCTCAATTACTACTTCTGGTGACCCCTGAGTGTTGGATTTGTTTTCTTTGATGTTGGATCAGACAAACACCTGCATCGTAAAAATTACTACTGTCTCTTATAAAAGGAAAGGGACAGTTTTATTTTTTTTAATTTAGCAAATTTTCAAGAAATTCAGTTTTTTTTCCTTATCGTGGGGGAATCTCATTGATGGCGAGACATCAAACAAACCTTTCTAACACTGGATAACCAGTGAATGACACTAAGAGGGAGCTGGATTGACAGGCTGATGGCTGCCGTATCAATAGATAATGCAACACCTCCGACAACCACAGCACAATGGGTCTGAATTTCAGCCCATAAATCTAAGGTAATCCAGGAAATAATTACAGCATCTAATTCCCTTGTCTCTGCTTAGATAAATACGCAGCTGTCTGGCAAAAGTTTGAAGAAAATATTTTCCTAACTCCAAATGTAAAAATTAGGTGGTAGTAACCGTAACTAAGATTTCATGAAAACATGACTCACAGATAGGTAACGCAGTCTAGAGTTAAACAATTTTTATTTATCGGTGGCCAGTTTGCCTACTTTTTTTTACTTTTAACTATCAGGTGTTCTTTAGCGTTTGCCACTACCCAAGAGGCCTAGACAACAGATCTCACTACCAAAAAGTCTGAGGAAGGTTAGACCATGAAGAAACCATGGACATGAAAACCCACCGCCTGTGGCAGGATTCAAACCTTGAACATTCGTGTCCAGATGTCAACGTCTTATCTTTATCACTCAGTCCAATATATTATGTTCTTCTGGAAACTAAGAGTACAATTCTCCATTGTTTTCATTGCTAGCTTCCTGGCCAGTTCTGGTATCAGAAGTTGAAGGACAAAGATCATGGACAAGTATTACCAAGTTGTCATGGTACAATTCATACATTAAAACCAAGGTAGGGGATCCCATCAATTTGTGTAAATTTACATTGGGATTTATACGCATTTAAACTCAAGTTAAAGTCATTATACACTAAAGAAAGCTATTTTGTATATTTTGTGGCAAATGCTTGTTGAAATTATTCAGGAAACAAATAATAAATGAATATTGTTATGGAGGAAACATTCTGAGGTGATAAATCAGCGAATCATTTCTGAGGAGGGGGTAAGTTTACGGCACTCAGGGACAAAATCACAAATAATCAACAACAGTAAAAAACAAAGAACAATATATGGTCTGAAGCAGAATCGAACCCATACTCATTGACATAGTGCCTTGCCATGAGAAACCAAATGCTAGAGCACATGGCCAACTGATTATACCTCCTCTGAAAAGATTCGTTTAAATTATTAATTTATTCAATTGCAGTAAACCAGCTAAATCATTTGATTCATTGCAAATCATAAGTAAGTGTATGAAATTTGAAAGAAACGTTATGCAACAATTCAGGTGATATGACTACCATTAGTACCACAACACAAAAAGGGAACTCCTAAAAAACATCAGAAAGAAACAACATTTTTCAGGCACATCATCATCATGAGAAGAGGAAAGTTGGAATACTTGGTTACAACTGGCAAAATAAAATGAAAGAGAGATCGCGGACGATAAAAAGAGAGAAAATACTGGATAGCTTGGTGTCATGGCATGGAAAACAGTCAACAACAGAACTGATACGATGCACCGTAGATAGAACATTGTGGAAGGACATAATCACCTACGTCAACCGGTATGGCACATGATTATGAGTACCACAAACTCACAAAGGCAGTTTTAGTCTTGCAATGTGCATCAATTTTAATAGAATAAAGTAAAGTAGACTAAAGATCTCCACACCTTGCTAGATGTATGGGGAATATGGTGTTGGTGACTAATTTTTCTATGAAATATAATACCACTGCTAATTTTTTGTGATATAGTTTGGTATAACGCCAGGCCACCAATTTGAATATAAATGTATAGAAAGTATGAATAAAATAAAATAGCATTAGCCGATTAGCTGGATTGGACGATTGGTAAAAAAAAATATTATTTTGGTTTATTGTGCATTTCTATATACATTTATTACATTTTAAAGAAATGTGTAGCCCTGTGCTGAGTTTGTTTCTTTTTTAAATAAAAGATGAGGGCAAGCACAGTGCACAGGCTGAGGAATGATGAAAAAATGTGTTTACATGCCATAATTGGGCAGGTCCCCAAGTGACCTACACTTCCTATATAACAATAACACTGTTTTCTTTTAGCAATTATCTGAATGATTTTAGAATAATGTACTTAGTGTAGCTTTGTTTTCCGGTGTTAAAACAATAAACACATGATACTTTGTTGCTTAAAGTAAAAGTTCATCATCATCATAATGAATGATAACTTTTTTTAATATTGATGATAACATTAACAATAGCTAGCTTTACTTTGATTGTACTTACATGAATAATGAATGAGCCTGAGGTATCATAGTTAATTTCATTATAAATTAATAAATTATTGTATGTTTTCAAAACAGTTTTGCTTTCATATTATCTTATGAACTTTATCAAAGAATCAATTATTAATATTTATTATATAAATTTATAAATATATACTATAACTATAACACTACAGTAGTTTTGGAGATTGACAATTAGATGATAAGATTGATTAAAATTTAATAAAAGATTTTTAAAGGTTCTCATCTGGCCTTGAGCCTTGTCACTTGTCTGTTACTACTCATTTTACTGTTGTCGTTGCCATTCCTTCATTCAACTTCAATCAATCCATTCCAGGTTGAGGTTCCATGCTCAGCAGCTGGGTACGGATTTCCTCCTATTATATTAATTATTAAGTATTCGATTCGTTGATTTATGAGAAACAATAACTAACTTAACTGAACTAACTCAACAAGATTACATAACATTTCACAAAATAAATATATGATAAGCTCTCAAGAACCAGTTGACTAATTCATGAATGATAATGAATGAGATTCGAATCTGGTCGGCATGGGCACAGCATTCACTATTCAGCATCGACATCAGCAGTCAGAAGAGCATGCATGTTTTCAGTTTCAAACCCGTCAAACCGCGGTTAGTTCAGGTTTAAAAAATATTGAAATAAATTATTTTCAAAATCATGAAAATTATTAGTGGACTCTAAATAAATATTTTATTATACATGCATTTCCAATCAGACAAACTAAATATGTGATCAATGCATAAACAAGAGAAAGAGTAAGTGACCAAGCAAGACATACCGTGAAGAAGGTTGTGCTAGGAGTTCCGCCACAAGTCACTGCTCCTGTACTCCACCAGAAGTGCTTTCTCTTGGCGGGAGAGCGGGCCAGACCACTTCCACGGTGCAACCAGATTTATGTGTCGCGTCAATTCATCTTCATAACCATCTAAGGCAGAATCCCCCTCCAGAAAAGACAATCTGCTGCCTTGCAGGAAGATTGGGGACAATCAAAGGCTAAGGAAAGCAAACCTGAATAAAATGTTGGCTGAAATCGGATGCACTGGCGCAGAACACAGTGCAACGTTTTAACGGGTGTTCAATCAGAGTGGATCTGGCAAACTCTAATTGTGATGTTCTGTCTGTGGGGACGATCAACACACTTAACCTGACAGCTGACTTCATGTGAGAGTCTGGAATCCTACTCTGATTGAGTCCTGATCGCATAGAGAGAGAGAGAGAGAGAGAGAGAGAGAGAGAATTCATCTTCATTCACAGAAACATTTTAACGTTTATAATAGTTTAAGTTCCGGTTAGGTTCCGAAAAAACAGAGGATGTACTGACGCACTATTCACACTAAAACAGCTTGCAGAAAAAACGACAGAACACAATCAAAACTTATACATAGCCTTCATTGACCAGGAAAAAGCATTCGTCAGAGTAAACAGAGAACAACTGTGGGAGATACTAACAACATACGGAGTAAGCCAACATCTAATCAACCTTATTAAAAGCCTTTACGTCAACAGCAGCTGCAGGGTCAGAACAGCAGCAGGCTACACAGACCACTTCGAAGTTAGATCAGGCGTAAGACAGGTGTGCGTACTATCCCCCCTACTGTTTATTACATACATGGACCATATATGCAAGCTAGCCAACCCATCAGATATAGAGGAGATCAACGAGCTTCTATTTGCAATCGATCAGGCAATAATGCATGAAACAATAGAAGACCTGCAAGAACACTTAAACAAACTCAACATCTCCGGCACAAAATACAACATGAAAATCAACATCAACAAAACAGAAGTCATGAATGTCGCCAAAATAAACAGAACATCAACATAACTATAGAAGGCAGACAACTAAAACAAGTAGAGGAACTCAAATACCTAGGAAGTCTAATGACAAACGATAATTCTCAAACAGCAGAGATAGAATCAAGATGCAACAAAGCTTGTCAAATCATCGGACAGTTATCACCACTATTGTCCAACAAGGAAATAACTCTGGAGGCAAAACGAGCACTATACAATACAATCTTCATCCCAACGTTGTGCTACCAATGCCAGACCTGGACACTAGATGCAAGAACAATAAGAAAAATAACCTCTACATGTGTTAGACAAATGACAGGAAACAGTCTGAGAGATAAGATCAGAAATGAAGAACTGAGAAAAAAGCTAGGAATAGCCCCCGCCATAGAATATATAAGGAAACAACAGATAAAATGGTTTGGCCACGTGACAAGACAGAAAGAACAAAACACTACACAACGAGCCTTCAACAAACGTTGTGAGAACACCAGACAAAAGGGTCGACCGCGAAAAAGATGGGTCGATGGAATATTAGAAGCACTAGGAAACATAACAGCAGCAGAGGCGAACAGAAGAGCAAAAGACCGCAAATTATATCTTCCCTCGACGCTGAAAGGCAGATGAGGAAGGAAAGAAGGAAAGGAGAAGAAGAATAGTTTAAGAGATACTGACTCATTTCGAATACAGTTCTTGACAGAGTTTATTAGAAAATACATAACATGTTGCGTTGCACTTTGTATTTTAGACCTTGCACTTCACCTCTCACTTTATTTTGCTTTTGCTCCACGACTGCTGCCCTTCATTGTATACGCTCCCCATCAAGGCCAGCTCCTTGTCGTGGGGATGGGGCTTAACAGTCACCAGGGACTGAAAACCAAGACTGGCCAGGCCTTCCTACACCCGTGCAAGACCACAGTCTGCTCTAGCAATTTTAAGTGCTGAAGTCGGAGGCAACCAGCCAAAAGGCGCACTACAAAAATCAGGATGCCACGCACTCACGCCAATGGGAAGCATGCCTATAACTGCAAATCGATATGGCACTCGCCCTGTGATGGACACTCAGGCAGGTGCAGCGCCGGGCCCTCAGCCTCGAAAGGGCCCAACCTATATTACTGGATGTCCTTCTCAATCGCTCTGTGGAGTCAGGGGGCGAGAGAATAGAGTTACTGGCCAACCCAAAATAAGACCACTCAAAATAATGCACTGGAATGCTGAAGGCATCAACAGCAAAAGAGATGGGTACAGTAAAAAGATAGAATTAGAAAATATCCTGCATGAAGAACAAGTAAGCATATGCTGTTTGCAGGAAACCCATCTAAACAACGACATAGCCTTGAAGATTAGGGGATACCAGTGCTACCGATCTGACAGGAAAAACAGACAAAAGGGCGGAATACTGACTCTTGTAAGGAACAACATTAATGCATGTCAGATTGAAGTGTATATGGATGGGGCGGAATATCAAATACTGCACCTCAGGACAGGAAATACAGACTTCCATCTACTAAACTACTACTGTCCGAGTGACCGCCCACTAGCACTAGACACAATTACATTAAAAGAAAGAATAATTGTATGTGGAGACTTTAACAGCCATTCACAGAGCTGGGGCTATGAAGATATGGACAAGAGAGGTGAAGAACTTGAAAATTGGCAGGATGACAATGGGCTTATACTATTAAACCAGGCAACAGATCCACCAACATTCTATTCCAGATCATGGCATACCACATCTACACCAGACCTTGCTTTCCATTCACCAGACCTGGATTGGAATATCACACGTATTGTTGGGAAACAACTTGGAGGCAGCGACCACCGACCTGTCTTTTTAGTGGTGCAAAATGAGGCCGTCAGGGAGAGCAGCACTCTCTCCAGATGGAATTACAAAAAGGCAGACTGGAAAATGTATCAACATTACACCAGTGTACTGACTAAAGATCTAAATACAGACAGAGACATCAACAAAATAGTTGATGAATTCAGTAGACTAATAATACAAGCTGCCAGTGAAACAATACCCAGAGGGGCACGGAAACACTACAAACCATACTGGAATAGTGAACTAGAGCAACTGCACAATGACATGGAAACATCTCGAAAACAAGCAGAAAATAACCCCTGCCAGGAACACCACAATAACTATCAGCATGCTAAAGCCAAATTTCAATGGGCTAAACTACAAGCCAGACGGAGAAGTTGGAAAGAGAAAACAGAGTACATGAATCTAGAACGAGACACAAGAAAAGTGTGGAAGCTTGTAAAACAGCTGAATGATGAGGGTACAGAAGGGAACACAAAAATTACACTGAAGAAGGATGGAAACATTCTAACAGGTAAACATGCAGCAAATCACTTTGCAGACTCCTTTGCAAATGACAACAATATTGAAATTAGCCTAGAGAAACGTCAAGAGACCCGTCTAAAACAACAAAATGCAAGACAAGAAGAGACTGCACATGAAGTCATGGAAATACCCATTACACAAAGAGAGCTAGAGCTGGCAATATCCAAATTAAAAATGAAAAAGTCACCAGGTAGTGATGGAGTGTCTAATGAAATGATTAAGAACTTGGGAACTGCAGCTAAAGCAAAACTACTGCAGATCTACAACATTTGCTGGATCACAGGTAAAGTGCCACAGGCATGGAGAGAAGCAATTATGATACCATTACTAAAGCCAGGAAAAGATGGTTCAATGACATCCAGCTATAGACCAATCAGCCTTACAAGCTGTTTGTGTAAAACAATGGAACGTATAATCAATCTCAGACTGCAGTGGTACCTGGAAAGTGAAAATCTCCTTGTCCCACAACAAGCAGGCTTTAGACAGTGTTACTCTACCGAAGATCAGGCAACCTATCTTTCCCAGGAAATTGAGGATGCGTTTCAAGAAAAGAAACTGGTACTAGCAGCATGGATAGACCTAAAGAAAGCATTTGATAAGGTATGGAAGGAAGGGCTTTTGAAGAAACTGAGAAATTATGGAGTAAATGGCAGGATGTACAAATGGGTCAAAGCATACCTGCATAACAGGAGAGCCAGAGTGCAACTGGATGGTCTTAAGAGTAAGAAGGTCTTACTGCGCCAGGGCGTTCCACAGGGAGGGGTACTATCTCCAACACTTTTTCTGATCTACATCAATGACCTAGTTACTGAACTACCACATGGTATCAAAGTGGCAATGTATGCAGATGACTTGGTAATGTGGTGCACAGAGGAGTATGCAACAGTGGCCTCCAAATTGTTACAAAGAGCTATGAATGCACTGAATTCATGGACAAATAGATGGTGTATCAGCATCAATACAGACAAATGCAGTACTACACTTTTCACTCTTTCCCCAAAACAAAAAGCAGGAGCCATCTATATAAACAATGAGCCTGTGAAAGAAGACATACAGGCTACGTATCTCGGAGTTACATTTGATAACAAACTATCTTGGAAACAGCAGATAAATAAGGCAACCCAAAAAGCAAGGAGAAAATTGGCTATTCTAAGAAAGCTGTGTGGAACTACGTGGGGTGCGAGTGGGAAAATACTCAGTAAAGTTTACCAACAGAGTATACGCCCACATTTAGAATATGGATCATCTGCATGGTGTTCAGCATCAAACACCACACTTCAAGAACTGGATAAAGTACAAAACCAGGCACTTAGGGTCATCACAGGAGCAATGAAATCAACACCAATATTAGAGATGGAGAAATTGTGGAGGATACCAGCACTGAGAGAACGGAGGGACACAAAGGTGCTGATACAGGCAGAAAAATTTGCTTGCATGCCGAGACATCCAATGAAGGACCGATTCCAAAATCTTGCATTGGGACGACTTAAGAGAAGCAGTTTTATCCACCAAGCCAAGCGTATTAGTAGACAAACACCAGACATGCCAAGAGCTGTTAACCCCCTACTGCCCATACCAGAACAGACTCCCTGGACAGAGGAATCTGGATTATCAGTTCAAATACGGACAGAAGTGAAAGGAATAGTTGATAAAGAGGAACAGAATAGTCTACAGCGAAAAACAATAACTCTCAGTTTCCTGGATGAAGAATACCCACAAGACCTATGGATTCGTGTGTATACAGATGGATCAGCACAGAATGCAGTAAAAAATGGGGGAGCAGGTGCATATATAGAATACCCAAATAACACTAGGGATATGAATAAAATAGCAACAGGGAAATATTGTCACAATTATGATGCAGAAATACAAGCAATAAAGTTAGCAATAGAAAAACTGCTGAACATTAATCTTAGCCCGCAGCCTGTAGTGTTTTTGACAGATGCAAGATCAGTACTCCAGGCACTACAATCCAGAAAATTACCACATCTGCAGACCTTATTGACTGAACTCTGCAAGCACCACAGGGTTGCCCTGCAGTGGATCCCATCTCACTGTGGAATACCAGGAAATGAGAAAGCAGATCAGTTGGCAAAGGAAGGTTCAACAGGCACACAACTAGATACACCTGTTACATACCATCATAAGAAACAGATAATCAAATCAATCAGAGGACCACAAGCCCCAAATCAGGATGCCTTTTATAATATGAATAGATATGAACAAGTTATCATTATACGTCTCAGAACAGGACACAATCGACTCCATAGTCACATGTATACAAAATTCAAGATCGGCACCTCAACTACTTGTACATGTGGACAGGCGCCCCAGACTGCTGAACACATACTTCAAGACTGCACTGAATATAGTAGACTGAGGAAAATCCATTGGCCCATAGATACAACACTACAGACAAAACTATATGGGCCACTGCAAGAATTACAAAAGACAGTAACATTTATACAGGAAACGACATTGCAGATATAGACAATGCTTCAGGCGAACGAAAGATAGATAAGATAGATAGATAGATTGTATACGCTTTAAAAGGACTTTAAATAAGAGAAGTTGCGTTTTGTTGCATTTTACAAAAAAAAAAGTGTGCATATGCTCTTATCGACCCAGCACATCCGATTTCAAATCGGCACGTTTCAAAAACGAAATGCCTCCCCTATTGATCACCACTTGGTTTGCCAAACTGGTCAGACTTTTACCAAAATCACCACAGAGATGGGTCATCATCATTGAGTGCCGTCTTCGCAACGAAGGATGCACCAAGATACATAAAAATGCGAAGCTGCTGTAAAGCTGATGATAACGAACAATAAAATTAAAAAAAGAAAAGTTATGACTTTTGTTCTGTTTCTCACTTACGTAAAGCTGTTACCAAACCATTTTTTTAGTTGTTTTTTTTTTAATTTTCATTATTCATCATCATTATCCTCATCATCAACACAGAGACTGGGTTGAGTAGAATATTATCAGCTTGTGTAGCTAATTCTAACCCAAGTTCTTTAAGTCTCACTACACTTTGTATATAGAACACATATACAAAGTGTAGTGAGACTTTACGAACACACAGTATACATATATATATATATGTGTGTGTGTGTTGGAATATATGTATATGCGTGTGTGTGTGTTGAGGTAACCTATACAATATCCCCCCCCCCCCCCCACACACATATTTTTAGAACCCGTTCACCAGAGTTTAGGTCCTCCCAATAGCTGGTCAACTACACCGGGTGTCCTGTGCGATCCATAGTTTATTTTCCCTCTGGCCACAGAGCTATACGCAGGGGAAACATTTTTATTATTATCTTTATTTCTCAATCTGGTTAGAAATTTTGTTTTAGATACTTCATTATTAGTTAGCTATGTAGTGCTGATTTTATTTATTTACATATCTGTGTGTGTATTGTGTATGCCTGCTGAAGGCCTATTGAGCCTAAGATGTCGTCCAATTTGTTGTTCAGCCGAAGATGTCGTTCAATTTGTCGTTCATTAATTACGTAAAACTTTAGCCATACCATTTTTTTTCTATTTTTAAAAATATTTTCCCATGAAAGCCCCCGTATCGTCTCTACAATTCACGTCTCTATACATCCGTGTTTCATCCATCTTCTTTCTCCTCCCTCAAGGAATTAAGAACAAACTTAGTGGTACCCTCTTTGTTCAAAGTCAGACCGTATACACTTATGGCACTGTCAGCTAGTCTATCAGATTTCCATTGCTGTGAACCCTAGCTTGCCATGGATCACAACCACTCATTTGTAAACTATCCAAGAGCTGCATCCATTTACACCACAGAGTGTTTCTGTCAATCTTCCCTAACACATTTTACGAGACCGTCACCAACACAGCGTGATTCACATTCCGTATATACATTTTTTTTTAAAGTAAAGAGCCCCGTCACGCCAAGTGGCGTATAGGGAATATGGTGTTAGTGACCATAATCTTTACAGACCTTCGGCACATAATTTTCGGAGTAATGTGGTCGGTATTAGCGAACTGGACCACAAAGGACAGGAGGTGGGGTTCGATCCCAACCGACGGCTTCCTGTTCACCCAGCCTTTAATGGGTACCGGATTGTTTTCTGGGAAAGTAAAGCGGCACGGGCGTAATACCGACCACATTACCCCAAAAATCACGTGCCGAAAGTCTGTAAAATTTATGGTCACTAACACCATATTTCCTATACGCCACTTGGCGTGACGGGAGTACTTTACTCACTTACTATAATGTACAATTAAAATTTAATTGGGAGTGGACATTCTGAAAGAGGCCAAATTATTTATTTTGCATAACTCCACGAGTCAGTTATAACTGTTTAACCATGTAATGAGTAGGGAACAACTAGAATATATTATGACAATAAAAACAATCTAAGGAAGAATACATAGAGGGAAGTAGAGAGAACAGATGCAAGAGAGTTTAAGAACGGGTTTCATAGGAAGTCAACAACAGAAATGATAAACAACTGTAGAAATAGACAATTGTGAAGCGATATGATCACCTATGCCAGCAGGCATATTACTTCATGATGATGAATATTGCGGTACCTAGGATGGACAAAACCAACATCTCAAGCAGAATACGGGAAATTAAGAAAGACATTGCATTGCTGCTTGCCACATCACGATTCTGGGTCTAAGAATCAACTGCTCAGATCCTCTTCTCTCTCTCTCTCTCTCTCTCTCTCTCTCTCTCTCTCTCTCTGCGATCAAGACTCAATCAGAGTAGGATTCCAGACTCTCACATGAAGACAGCTGTATGTTTAAGTGATCGACCCCACAGACAGAACATCATAATTAGAGTCTGTTAGATCCACTCCGACCGAATACCTGTTAAAACGTTGCACTGTGTTCTGCGCCAGTGGCCCAGTGCATCCGATTTTAGCCAACATTTTATTCAGGTTTGCTTTCCTTAGCTTGTGATTGTCCCCAATCTTCCTGCAAGGCAGCAGATTGTCTTTTCTGTAGGGGGATTCTGCCCTTAAATGGTCGACCCTCCCAGGTTTACGAGCACCATCTGCCCGAGTCATTAGAGGTGACTAACACAGACATACACACAAAGATATAAGATGTGACTAACACTGACATGCACACACCGATATGAGACATGACTAACACTGACACACACAAAAATATGAGATATGACCAACACAGACACACACACACTAAGATATGAGTAATGACTAACACAGATACACACACTGAGATATGAGATATGACTAAACACAGTCATGCACACACAAATATATTAGACATGACTAACATAAATATGCACTCACAAAGATAGGAGATGTGACTAACATAGACATGCACACACAAAGATATGAGATATGACTAAACACAGACACACAAATATACGAGACATGACTAACATAGACAGACACACATTAAGATAAGAGATGTGACTAGCATGGACATACACACAAATATATGAGACATGACTAACATAAACATGCAAACGAACTTCCGGTATATGGTGGATAGGCGACGGGAACATTAAAAATGTTCATTGTTGCAGTTTCCTCATATTCCAAGTCCGGCTCGTTGCAGGAGCTACTGAGTTAATTGCTCTGTGCACACTGTGAGTTGTGTGTCTCATCCGTTTTTATCATGTTTCGATATTCCAATTGTTTACAATGAATGATGATATCGTATGACAGGGAACAGTTGGCTGTGTTCACTTTCTGTGCAGTTTCGCCTTATGTCTTTTGGCGTGTGTTGAGACTGCGACGATGGGGACTACAGTTACCTTTCTTTGTTTGGGAGATGAGATATTAATTCGGATGATTACGCTGGCACTTGCGGTTGAGCAATTATGGATTTTAATTCGTTTGCAGTGATATCGGAGCCTTCCATAACCAAATAACCAAAACATGCACACACAAAGGTATGAGATGTGACCAACATAGACATGCACGCAAGGATATGAGATGTGATCAACATAGACATACACGCACAAAATATATGAGATATGACTGACTAAACACAGACACACATAAAGATATGAGACATATTAACACGGACACACACCAAGATATGAGATGTGACTAACATGACACACACCAAGATATGAGCCATGGCTAGTAGCACACACACACAGGCTAAGATATGAGCCATGGCCAGCACAGAAGCACATTAAGATATGAGCCATGGCTAACACAGAAGCACATTAAGATATGAGCCATGGCCAGCACAGAAACACATTAAGATATATATGAGCCATGGCTTCACGGAAACACACCAATATATGAACTATGACTAGCACTGAAACACATTAAGATATGAGCTATGGCTAGCACAGACACACACTAAGATATGAATCATGGTCAGCCCAGGCACATACCAAGATATGAGCCATGGCCAGCACACACTCCCACCAAGATATGAGCTACGACTAGCACGGACATAGACCGAGGATTGAGCAATGACTATCACAGACACCCACCAAGATAGGAACCATGGCTATCACATACACACACACACAAATATATGAGCCATGGTTAGCACAGACAACCACCAAGATATAAGCCACGACTAGCATATACACTTGGTAACGTCCACTTAAGTTTGTCTGAGGTTCTTGGTAAAGTTTCTACTGACGACCACGAAGATCCAAAACTTGCAGGCATGGTGGGCGTGGCTGTCGTGCCGGAAGATCAGCCGGATAAGACCTTCAGAGAATGTCAATTTCATGTCCCCTGAGTTCTGAGTCCGCATCAGATAGCACAGTCTGGCCACGTGGTTGGGTGCGTGCATGATGATGTGAGACAGAGACAAGGCAAATAGCTTCCTAGCCACACGAACCTGGGCGCTAGCTCGCACTGAGCTCCACCTAGGATCGTTGGTTGGTTTCAGCTCGGAAACTTCCAGCATCGGCAGGCCACTGAGCTCCTTCCACCGGGACTTGTGTATGATGGACAGAACGATCGTGAAGAGCATGACAGTAATGGCGATCAGCGGTAGTAACAACGTTACTACCGAGTCAATGTAGGTTATTATGTGCATGAACATCAACCGTGGACTTGGCAAGCATTTCTCAAGACCTATCTCGTTTGGCGTTACCTCAGCAGCAACAGCAGTGGCCATATACAGCAACAACGACAATACCAGAATGCACATGACCACGATACTGGCGCGACGCCTTGTGCACATAACCACAAAGCTTGTTGGATGACATGGTGATGTAATTCTCCACTGTTATGCACACAACGTACCATACGGACAGAAAGCTAAATAATAAAATACGTAGGTGGCGAAAAACGCATTCTGCAAATTCTGATGAGAAACTTAGTGGCCGTGTAAGAAGACTTATAACCAACATAGAACTGGAGTCGTCAGTCTCTGGACACTGCGGGATTTGCTGAGGTGATCTGAGCACCTATGGACATGTTCGGAGTGCAATGATGATGATCCGCAAATAACTCAGTCAGTGACATTTATAAAACACACACAACATGAAATCGAATCAAATAAAGTTGCTCAACTAACAATTTAATATTAATATCAACAATCAATCGACATATATTGTATAACATTTTCCTACATAGATCCGCTTTTATAGAGATCCAGCCATAAATTTGTGTTTGTTAAAAGAAATTAATGAATAAATCCCATCTAGTAAATTTGGCCTCAACTGTTGACAAGCTGGCAGATCATCGCCAGGTCAAGTCAAACTTGGCCCAACCTGGGGGCTTGACCTTTTCTTGAGGGGCTCACTCACTGGCTCGATTCAATCTTCGTCTCTCGACTCGTCCAAATGTCTGCGTAAGTCAATTCTGTTGTGGGAATTATAATATAAACTTTTGCCTCCTGTAGTTTAACTTTAGTGTTACAATATAACTAAATCAGCTAGTGGGATGCAATAGCCAGACGATGAGTAAATATGCGCATATTATACTCATGACAATTAAATGAAGTTTAATAAAAGTTGGGGATTGAAGTTGATGTGGTTGGCAAGTGTGCGCAAAATTAACAACTTTATTATTTGTGTGTGTGTGTAAGTAGCAGTTTCTTTGATTCAGTTAAGTGCATCGTTAAAGTCTATACTTTTCTATTCAAAATATTCGCATCGAATACTATAATTAATATAATATTGTTAATTTGATGAAAACACTCAACAGGCTAAAATCATGATTCCTACCACAGCCACGCCCCCATAATTTAAGTAAACTATTCAGACTTCATTATTGCGAACACAGCATGTCAACTTTTCAAAATAGATTTATAAATTTAAAAAAAAATACAATATAATTACTTAAGTCACAGAGATTTTATGTAATTAAGAAATGGTGCAATACAATTTAAAATGACATAGATTCGTGTATATATATATATATATTGGCCTATATATATATATATATATACAATTATAAATGTCTGCTTTTTAAAGTATGTCTATTTGTATTTGGGCATAGTGATGAAACTATAGTATAGTCATAATTTGTGGTATAGGAAATGACCTATATTGGAAGTTGCTGTAAGCTTGAGTGGAAGCCGCCTGTTCAAATTCAAAGGTGTCTGATTTGAATCCCATGTGATAGATTTAGATTTTTTTTCCAGTAGATCTCAGAACAGATGATCGTGAGTGTCTAGTCCCATCAAAGGTGACTGATAAAATTAAAAGCTCAGTTTCCCACTTTCAAGTTGGACTTCAAAGAATCTATGGTTGTGGGCAATTGGAAAGAGCAGGTTGTATAATACTGCTGGCAAGTAATTGCAATGCTGCGGTAAAGCTGGTAGCAAGGAGCCAGTGGTGGGGAGTGCTAAACACTCTTTGGTATGGTGACAGCTTTACAAGGAAGGAACACAACACAATACTGACATTTTGGCCTGTGGCCTTCTTCAGAATACAGGGACAACGACAACAATCGATGAAGCACAATTATCTATAACTACATGTTCCTGTGGGAGCCGCGATAGCTCAGTGGTTAGTGAACTGGACTACAAAGGACAAGAGGTAGGCTTCGATCCCAGCCGATGGTTTCCGGGTTCACCCAACCTTTAATGGGTACCAGATTTTTTTCTGGGAAAGTAAAGCGGCGGGGGCTTAATACCGACCACATTACCCCAAAAATCATGTGGCGAAGGTCTGTAAAATTTATGGTCACTAACACCATATTCCCTATACGTCACTTGGTGTGACGGGGGTACTTTACTTTTTTTTTTTTTACTACATGTTCCTGTAAAAACGGCCTCTGGTTATCATTTCATCCTTTTCTTTTTTATCCAGTCTATATAATCAGTTTCATTTCAATCGAATATTCGCATCATCATATCCGACCGTCCCAGTGTTTCTCGAAACTTATTGAGACTGACTGTCACTGTCAGATGTTGAATGTAGACATATTCTTCTCCTATTAAAGACATGCCTGCATTACGTGGTACCTTACCTTTTACATGTTCTTACTGAACCCCACCCAAGACATCTCACTCTTTCACCCTTTCGGGTATACGTTATAATTCCGTTCTATTCTTTGTGCTTGTGTATGCACATGGACACAGACATGACGGTTCCTAGGAACATGTAGTTATAGATAATTGTGCTTCATCATTTGTTGTTGTGGTCCCTGTATTCTGAAGAAGTCCACAGGCCGAAACGTCAGTATTGTGTTGTGTTCCTTCCTTGTAAAGCTGTCACCATACCTTGGAGTGTTTAACACTCCCCACCACTGGCTCCCTGTATATTACTGCTACTGCATGGAAACAAGCTTGAAACTAACAGTGGTAGAATGTGTACCATTTGTTTAAAAATTGTGTTTAAAGCTGCTGAAATTGCCCCATGGATTCTTGCCAGTTTTAGGGAGTTTTTTGTGCACTTTATTGAATTGTTCTTATGTAATAATGCAAGTGATTAGAATGAAACACCTTCTGAGTGTAATTATGATGGTCTTTATAGAAAAAATGAGCAAGAACTCAATAGATATAATCAGCACAACTCTATGGACAGATACATCTGGCACAGTACAACATATACATGCAGATAAGTGTGTGGTGCTTGTAAGAACCATCCGGAAGACCACAAGGGTAGAATACTTATACTGATTAAAAATATCATCCCAGCAAAACAGATATAAATAGTCACAAGTGAATAGGGAGAGATTATTGGCACAGACTAATACAGCAACTCCAATTGCACAAGGATATTTAACATATGTCCTAATATATATATATATATATATATATATATATGTAAATGACATATAATGTCCTAATGACAAATTGCTCAAGCTGGAGTCAATGGAAATAACCATCACAATGTCTGGTAGTAGGAGACTTTAACAGCCATTGCGAAAGATGGGAATATAAGGAATCCAACAATCGAGGTGAAGAAGGGGAAGAACGGGAAATAGACAACAACCTATTCCTCATAAACTCTAGAGAGGACTCCCCAGCCTTCTACTCAAGAAGATGGAAAATAACATCAACTCCCGACCCAGCATTCGCAGCAGGAGACATATTTTAAAAATAACCAGAATAATACTGAACCAACTTGGCGACAGTGACCACAGTCAAACTTTCAGTGGATCTTGCTCACAAACAGGAGATGCAAATGCCACTTCCCCGCTGGAACTACAAGAGAGCAGACTGGGAAAAGTTTGCCAAGCTCACAGATGCCTACATTGCACCTATCAACACCCATGAAAAGAAAGCCAATAATATGATAGAGGAGCTAACAAAGGCAATCCTGAGAGCTGTTAAAGAATCAATTCCTAGAGGAGCAAGGAGAAACTACAAGCCATAATTGAGCAAGGAAGTCAACAACTTCTGTATTCATGTAGTCTTAAATGGGTTCTAGATTTTTTTTTTCTGGAGAAGAAAGATGGCACTGTCATAATACTGATTACATTACCTAAATTTATTTCTATCTTTTGACCTTTTGAGCCGTAGCTGGCCCATAGGGCATAGACCCAGATACTCTTTCTCTTATCTAAATTTTTATTCTAGCAGTTTTAAATCCTTCTAAAGATATTTTTCCAAATCTCGCTATTTGTCTCTGTTCTGTACAAGCAACTCTATCTCATTGAAGGAGCTGATTCCTGCTGCTCTTGCCTCTGTGATCAATGTTCTTCTCAGTGCCTCTCTGGATCGGCCTCTTTTCCTCTTACCTCTTGTTTCCCACATGAGGGCTTGCTTTGTTATTCGGTTATTATCTCTCCTCATCATATGACAACATATGACCATCATCTTTTCTTGATTACTGAAGACATTAGTGGTTGATCAGTGATTTCTCTAATTTCTTCGTTTGTTTTGAATTCGTTCCATGCTATACCAAATATTTTCCTTAGACATTTATTTTTGAATGCGTGCATAAAGTATGTGTACTAATATATATTCTGTATATGCCATGTTCATACGGTTATTAAAAAAAAAAAATTATTCTCAATATTTTTCTTTAAAATCACATCTCTGTGGTCTTCAGAGATTTTATGATCTCATTTCTGATTGTCCAGGATTTATTACTGCATGTGAGGACATGTACTGTATGTGAGGACTAGCTCTACATAACACTGAAACACTTGTTTTTCTTCTTAAATCCATTATCAAAGATTGCTTGTGCATTTATTGTTGTTGTTGTTTGGAGTGCCAACATTAGCTGGACTGTTCTACATCTCATCTCTGCTACCTTCTAAAGTTGTTATGGTCCACAGATATTTGAATTCGTTGACCTATTTAAAGATTGTTCCATTTAATTTAATTGTGAAAAACTGCAAAGTCTTTTTCTATGTTGTGACTATTACCATTTTCATTTTGCTGTTGAGGTTAAGTCTTTTCTTTTGCTTTATATCACTATAATCTTAATAGTTTTCTGTAACTCATTTTTATTGTTAGCTATTAAGACTGTATCATTAGCATATCTGATATTATGGATAGTCTTTTAAGGATGTAAGTATGATCTCACCATACAAATGAAATAAATCTGGCAACATCTCACAACCCATCCGATATATGGATATGGTCTATGTCATCTTGACAGATAGTCTGTAAAAAGCAATCAGTAAATTTCAACAGACCCTGACAGGTGTTTTTTTTCCTCTGTACTGACATTTCATTTTGCTTACTCTTCCTGGGTAGACAATATGAAGCTAATGCTTTGCCCACATAATAATGCTAACTCTCTCTTGGCTCCATTCATGGCAAGGAAGAATAAACATTCTGCTCCATCAACGAGAAATCATACCATCCACCAGTGAATCATTTCAGGAAAAGAGGTATGTTTACAGCACTCGGAAAAAAATTCACAAATAATCAACAACAGGAAAAACAAAGAACAATAGACAACCCAAAACAGGATTGAACCCATACTCTTTGACACAGCTCCTTGCTATGAGAAACCTGCGCTAGAGCACACAGCCAACTTAGCAACCTGCTCAACTTATTCACCCTTCATTTCTCATAGATCACTTTTTTCTCTAACAGTTATTATTTTCCTCCTTATTTTGTTTTCCATTCACTCTCGCTCTCTCTCTAACTCTTTTTCTTACTTTCATATGTACTCTATTCCTTACTTTGCCCTCCCGCTCTTTCCTTTACCTCTCTCTTTTTTTTCCTTTCTCTTTTTTCTCCCTCCTTTTTCCTCTGTCTCTTCCTCCTCTTTTCTCCTTTATCTCTGAACCCTTCATTGTTTATTATGTTCATTTCATGTAACAATTTCAACAAATTAGAGCACTAGTTATCAGAGGTTATCAATATTATAAAAGTTACACAATTACATTACATTATAATTACCCCAATCAATCTCACATTGCCCTATTATGTTTGTTAGAGTGCTGATAAATATGTCAGATAACTGTGGGTGGTGTGTCTATCTATATTAGTGTCTGACCTTGACAATTATGAACTTGGTCTTTCCAATGAACATACAATATCAGTTTTATGAAGTAAGGAAACATTACCAACTGAGGTTCTAGTGAGATGATTCTGAAATAAACATATTAAAAACAAGTAAGTTCTCCATCACGCCAAGTGGCGTATAGGGAATATAGTGATAGTGATCATAAATTTTATAGACCTTCGGCACATGATTTTGGGGTAATGTGGTCGTTATTATGCCCATGCTGTTTTACTTCCCCAGAAAAAATATGTAGGGGTATCCATTTATGGCATTTTTGTTGTATTTGGCTTATTGAAAAAAGCATATTGGTGATAGATCGTCCTAGTGAACTGCTATGTCTATTGTTTTATCATTACTAATCAGCATTTAAGTTGTGGAGTCTGTTCTGATTAATAATGTGATATGGAATATTTTTTTCTTCTTAATCAGGAGATTTATTGGAAAAGAATAAATTTACAGACATTTTTAGACACAAATAAAATGACAGCCTTACTAATGATATTTATTTGGAAGAAAGTGAGGCAGAATGTTTCTAGTAAACAGATATGATGTTTCATACTTCTATAGAGTGCTGTATTCTTATGTATTATTGAACCTTTCTTGTCTTTTCCACAGCAGCAAGTATAAATAATATATTTTGACAGTTGGAGAGGATGTCTACCTTATTTAAAAAAGGTTAGTATGTATATATTTATATCTTGATGACAACAGAAAGCTTCTTGTTTGTAGTGTATCATTTTGTAATTCCTTTGTATATGATTTACTTTTCATTTAATGACAAGCTGTTCATAGAGTATGTCATATGCTGCCTCAGAGTTCCATAATTGCAGATTTATGAAAACTGCATTTGATTGAGATTGTAGACGGCACTCATTGATTTTTCATAGCCTGTTTTGACACTTTACGTCAGGAGGTTTAAACTCTTTCCACTATTTTCTCTAATCACCGGTCTCTTCTCTCATTCTTTCCTGTATCTTATCTTTATTCCTCCCTGCTTTATGTTTATTACTTCCCCTACTCTTCATCCCCTTGCCACTTCTGTTTTTTCTCTTTGGCTCTTTTTCTCTCTTTCATTGAACTCTAGGGACCCAGCCTTTCATCCATCCTCACAAGACTCCCTTTCTTGTTTTGCCACTGTTTGGCTCCTTTTCATCCAATGAAAACCTACCTGCCCTATTGTCTATGAATCATTCTTTGTTAACCAACAGTTACATTAAGCCTGGCCACCATTTCTTTCTGATATTTTTCAGATCAGTGTTTGACTTTTGTGTTTATATTTCTTTGTTTATTGTAGGATAGAAAAAGCTATGGAGGTAAAGAAAGATCTGTACATGTGCTTTATATACTACACAAAAGCATTTGATAAAGTAAAGCATGTGGAAATAATCAATATGCTTGAGAAATTAAACATTGATAGCAAGGATATGAGAATTATTAAAAAAACATGTATTGGCAACAAACAGCAGCCATAAGAATTAGCAATAAAATAGGACAGTACCAACATATAAAACAAAGAGTCAGACAAGGGTGTGTTCTGTTGCTGGATTTGTTCTCACTTCACAGCAAAAATATGACATCAATAGCAGACAAAAAAAGGAATTGACGTCAATGGTCACAACATAAACAATCTGCAATATGCTGATGACACAGTCTTAATATCAGAGACGGAGAATAAATTATAAGAAATGATAGACATAATGGTGAAAGAACGCAACAAGAAAGGTCTCAGTCTGAATAGTAAGAAAACAGGTAATGGTCATATCAAAGAAACAATCATCACCACCATGCAACATACAAATAAATGGGAGAAATCTGAAACAAGTGCACAGCTTCAAATACTTGGGCACAATAATATCAGCTGACAGAAGATGCGCCAAAGAAATAAAAAGTAGCATAGCTCAGGCCAAAATAGAATTTCAGAAAATGAAAAAAACTTTTGTGCAATCATCATCATCATCGAGTGCCTTCTCCGCAACGAAGGTTGGCTACCATGGATCGCCATTCTACTCTGTTTCTTGCTTTGATGGTGCAGGCTGTCATAGATTGACTTGTCCATCTTTTGATGTTACTCGTCCATGTTAGTCTTGGTCTGCCTCTGCCTCTTTTACCTTGTATTTTTCCTTCCAATATTATTTTTAGTATGCTGTTGTGTCTTTTAACATGCCCCAAAAATTTCATTTGTCTTGTCTTAATTGTATTTAGTAGTTCTCTTTTTATTTTCAGTTGTTTTAAAACTTCATCATTTGTTGTCTTTTGTTTTCATCCAATTCTACCTATTCTTCTATAAATCCACATTTCAAAGGCTTCAATTTTCTGTTCTGTTTTCTTGTCTAATGTCCATGTTTCTGCACCATACAGGAATATTGAGAAGTATTATTTTACATGATTTTTGTGCAATAAGTCAATGTAACTAGAAGTAAGCAAGAGAGCTCATCAGTGCTAGATAGAGGCAATTCTGATGTATGGAAGTGAATCATGGTCAATAGACAAACAGGTGAAGATACGATTAGAAGCCATGGAGATGGAATTTCTCAGAAGAATGTTGAGAGTTCCCTGTACAGCTAAAAAGACTAACGAGGAACTTCTCAAAGATCTCATCATAGAAAAGGAGCTCCTAAGAAACATCAGAAAAACAATCAACATTTTTCGGGCACAACATGAGAAGAGGAGAGTTGGAATACTTGGTTACTACTTGTTAAATAGAGGGGAAAGAAAGATTGCAGATGATAAGGAGAGAAGATACTAGATAGCTTGGTATCATGGCATGGAAAACAGTCAACAACAGAATTTACAGAATTCACTGTTGATAGAGAATTGTGGGGGAACATGATCGCCTATGCCAACCGGTATGGCACATGATGATGATTTAGTTGAGAGTAGTATATGTCTGTCGTGTTGATCTTCATGTATTTTTTGTTCTGTACCTGATGGAGGCTTTTGCCAAAATGTTGTTGTCTTATCTCTGTACTAATTTAGCTGCTAGATACAATTTTATGTTTATTTTACATGATTTTTCTCCAAAAGCGTATAAAACTATATACAATTAATTGTTAAAGTTCCTGCTATCTCCTCATTTCAGACTATCACTCCTTCTCTGTTCCTTCAACAGTTGTTTATGACCCATCAAGATTTGAGGGCAATGGTGTCAGTTACAAGGCAAAGTTAATTGGAATTGAAGATGTTAGAGAGGCCAGAGGTGATTTGATGTGCCAGGAGGCCCTTGTCAAGTTGAAAAATTCTGTGAAGATTTCTGGCCAACACAAGAAAAAAATATTTGTGAATGTCACCTTGGATGGACTAAAAATCATTGATGCCATTTCTTTGGTATGTATAACAATGTTTGTACAAGAATTGTTCTTTGAAAAATACATTTATCGGAAAATCTTTAAACTAATCTAGTTGGATACTTACAACATGAGGAACTGAGGAAAGTAGATGGTATTTGTTCAGTCCATCATTAGCATAACATTATTTCATGGCTGACAAACAGTTAATCATTTAGGGCATGATTATATTAATCAGAAGTAAATTTAAGGATAAACTGTTCCTTTTACAGAGCTCTGTCTTACACAGTTTGAACTATTGATTCCTTAGTGTTGTTTACAGTTGGTCCTCTATTTTCCTTTCATATAAAATAGTGGGTTCTCCTTGCTTCACTTTGTAATATTGGCCTACTTTAGATGACAACTTTTCTCTGTTTATCCGTAAGTTGAATAATTGTTTAATTTTAAGCAAAAAGTTGTTTAATTTTAAACAGATCAGTGACCTCTCTTGTGCCATGTTAATGATTCATGAAAGTGATCAGTTTTTGCTTTTTATGGTTCAGTTTTAAAAAAATTGGTCAATGAATTAAAATACTCCGATGCAATATTACTTCACATGTATTGTGTTGCTTGTTCATCACAGGTGATTTAATCCGATTTTTGGTTTAGTCTGTGTTTGGGGATATGAACGTTAAAAATGATGCATTCTTGATTCTTGGAACAATCCAGGACAGTATGGACATGTTATACTTGCTGGTGGTGTCTGTGAACCTGACTCTGAACCTTTCTGTGAACCTTTCTTCTTCTTCTTCTTCTTCTGAGATCATGGCTCATTCAGACTAGGACTCCAGACTCTCTTATGAAGGTAGCTGTCTGTTTAAGTGATTCAGTTGCCTCGTATAGTTTCTCTTTCAGGGGGGTGTTTGGGGGCCACATTGTCCTCCTCAGGTCTGTGTACTGGGGGCAATCCTGTAGAACGTGTTTAGTTGTCATGTTATCCAGGGTACAATGGCACTGGCTGGTAGTTCCTATTTTGAGTTTGGTTGTTTCTCATTCTGTTGTGGCTAGTGCATAGGCGAAGTATGATGACTTGATCCCTCCTTGATTGTTGCAGGTATCCATCCCTCTCATTATACTTTGGGTGTTCTTGTTTCCATTTTTCATGATACTGGCCTTTGATGATAGATTTGGCTTCATTGTAGCTGACCAGATGGTTCTCTTGTGGTAATTTCCCTCCCTCCTTAGCTAGTTTGTCTTCACGTTTGTTTCTGTATATTGCATTGTGATGGTATCCAAGGGATGACCACTCTCTGGAAGTTACTGCTCAGTTGGACTAGGGTTGTACTCAAGTCATCTAGCTCACTGTACCTGGGTTTTTTTTAGAGCTGTTAGGACTGACAGTGCATCAGTCAGTATCACCAATTTCTTGTGCACGTTATTGTTGTGTTGGATAGCCAGTTTTGCAGCGTCTTCAAAGGCTTCAGTTTCTGCTTTATTGTTATTTGAGAATTTCCCAGTAGCTATTGACTTGGTGATCTCTTCCTGGTTATTCAGCCTCAAGAACACACACTTCTTCCTCCATTTCTGGTGGCGTTTGTAGCGGAGCCATCTGTGTATATGTGTGACCAGTAGTCCTGTGGATAGTTGTCGTTTATGTGTTTTTCTGCTATATGCTTTATCTCTGTGTCTGTTTGGGTGCCTTTTTTTCATGATTCCTGTTATGTCTTCCTTAAGTTCTGGTATTTTATGTTTCCCATGAGGAGTCATATCTGATGGGCTTATGGGTTTTGGCATTGTTTGGGACAGTGTTGGATCACTAGTTGTCAGTTCTTTGGAGATTGCAGTGAAGTTGCTCCTCTTTAGTCTTCCTTTTCCAAAACCAGTTATTCTTTGGTGAATGGGGTGGTTAGGGCCTTTTGTATTTCTCCGCCTGTTGTATTACTTTAGTTTTCCGTCTGTCTTCTAAGGGTTGTAAACCTGTTACTGTTTCTAGAGTCTCGATTTCATAGCACCAGTGATGATATATGGGTAGCCTGGTTTTGTGTTCTGTTAATTTTGCTAAGCTGTGATTTAGAAGCTGTAGCCCAGGCTGTGGTTCCATACTTTAGGACTGGTCTTACTCTTCCTATGTATAGTGGTTTCAAGATATTGCTGTCTGCTCCCCAGTCCATTCCTGCTAATTTCTTCATAATATTTGTTCGTTTTCTGGCTTTTTTGTTTGCTTTGTCTATCTGACTTATCCATGTCATTCTGTGGTCCATGGTGACTCCAAGATATATATGTTGGGTTTTGGTCAATAGGAATGTATGGTCTTTTATCTTCAGTTTTGCAGAGAGTGTGTTTATTGATAGGCTGAAAATTGTGTATGTAGTTTTTTTTTCTGTTAATTGGTAGTATCCAGTGTTCATTCATTTTTCAAGTTTTCCTAGGGCATCTTGCATTCTGGAGCTAGCCACTGACATAGATTCTTCACGTGCTCATATAGCCAGGTCATCTGCATACATTACTGAGTGTATTCAGGGTGGAATGTCCATTATGATGTCATTTATAAAAATTAAAAAGATTGGGGATAGTACTCCACCTTATGGGACACCTTGTTCGATTCTGGCTTTCTTACTTAGTTGTCCATGGACTTGTGCTCTGGCCACTGGCCGTTCTGTCTTGTAGGTATTGAGATATCCAATTTAATAAACGGCTTCGGATGCCAAGTCTGAGAAGCTTGTTCTTTAATCCTTCTCTCCATACCCTATCAAAAGCCTTCTCCATGTCGACCCACACTGTCAGTGTGTGTTTCTTTTCTTGTAGAGTATCTTCTATTTCCTGTGCGATGTAGGTAATCAGGTCTTCAGTTGATCTGTGCTGACGGAAGCCACTTTGTTGTGGTACAATTTGTTGTTTTGTCTCCAGATGCAGCATAATTCTTCGGTTGACCAGTCTTTCCATGAGTTTGCCCAGGCAGCTCAGTAGGCTAATTAGTCTATAGCTGCTTGGGTCCAGTGGGTCTTTTCCATGTTTGAGAATGGGCACCATATTGGCTTCTTTCCAGGTTCCCGGCATTTGACCTCTCTTCCAGCTGGCATTTATTATCCTAAGGAGCTGGCCCTTGGCTTTCTGGTCCAGTTTTATGAGCATTACATTGGTGATTCCATCTTTTCCAGGGGAACTTGAGTTTCAATCCTTTGAGTGCTACATCTGGTTCTGTTGGTGTAAAGATGGTTGTCTGGTGTTCAACGTTTAAACTTTCTATGAGCCTTACTGTGAACAATTCTGGTCTGTCTCCACTGTTTGGTTACTATTCTATTAAAATTGTTTGTCTCACAGGATGTATCTCCACATCGAAGAGATTTGCAGTAGGTCTATCTTATGTCATGTTTTCCCAAGTGTTGGTATTAATATTATAGGCCTTTAATGAGGTGTTGAGTGTATCTTTAAAGTGCTGCTTCTGTTTTCCCTGTTAGGTTTGTCTGATGTACAATAGAGGTTAGCTACAGAATAGTTCAGGCAAAGGTTTCACTCTAAAGAATGAGGAAAATTATATTATGTAACAAATATTTGACAATGGAGATAAGAAAGAGAGTTCATCATTGTTATATGGAGCCTATATTGACAAATGGAAGTAAATTATGAACAGTCAGACTATAGACAAGAAAATCGTTGGAGGCTACAAACATGTCTTGTTGTAAAAGAGGAAACCATGAACAGCTGAAAAAAGAGTATCAAGAGCATTCGTAAATAGACCAAAGTGAAAAGACAGCAACTGAAATGTATTGTGACAAGTGGAATCTATTGTGACAAGTGGAATCTATTGTGACAAGTGGAATCTATTGTGACAAGTGGAATCTATTGTGACAAGTGGAATCTATTATGACAAATGGAATATATTGTGACAAGTGGAAAAATTTAGAGAAGAAAGATAGTGGGAAAGATTCTAGACAGTTGAAGTGAATAATTTAATAGGAAGCGAGCAACATAATTCATAAATAACTGTAGAGAGACACAATCACCAATGCCAGCAGCCAAAGTTCTTAATGATAGTTCAGTGTATTTTTTTGAAGCACACATTTTTGGGGGGAATTCTTGTGAAGCTTTTGGTGCTCCTTGACCTAGAAATAAATCTAGAAATGTTAATTTGGACTTCATCATTAATTATGTTTGTATCAGCACATAGACTAGACTTCATCATTAATTCTGTTTGTATCAGCACATAGACTAGACTTCATCATTAATTATGTTTGTATCAGCACATAGACTAGACTTCATCATTAATTCTGTTTGTATCAGCACATAGACTAGACTTCATCATTAATTATGTTTGTATCAGCACATAGACTAGACTTCATCATTAATTCTGTTTGTATCAGCACATAGACTAGACTTCATCATTAATTATGTTTGTATCAGCACATAGACTAGACTTCATCATTAATTCTGTTTGTATCAGCACATAGACTAGACTTCATCATTAATTCTGTTTGTATCAGCACATAGACTAGACTCTTTTGTTTTAATAACTGTAAGACCAAAATAGAAAACCAAGAAGAGAATCATCATCACCATCATGTGCCATACCAATTGACATAGGTGATCATGTCCTTCTGCAATTTTTTGTCAACAGTACGTTGTAAAAATTCTGTTTTTTCTGTTTTCAATGCCACGGCACCAAGTTATTTAGTATCTTCTTTCTTTGTTTTCTAAATCTCTCTTTCCCTCTAATTTGCCAGTTGTAAACAAGTATTCCAACTTTCCTCTCCTCGTGATGTGCCAGAAAAATGTTGATTGCTTCTTTCTGATGTTTTTAGGAGCTCCATTTTTGTTTGGCTTCTTTGATAATGTCTTTGTTGGTCTTTATAGCTGTCCAGGGAACTATCTGCATTCTTCTGAGAAATCCCATCTCTTTGGACTCTAATCATCTTTTCATTTGTTTGTCTACTGTTTATGAATCACTTCTATAGGTCAGAATTGGCTCTATATAGCACAGATGAACTCCCTTTCTCACTTCTATTGACAGGAGTCTTGTTGCATAAGATTTGCCTGAGCTATTCTGCTTTTTTAAATTTCTGTGGTGCGTCTTCCATTTAATATTATTGTACCCAAGAATTTGACACTCTGCACTTGTTTAAGATTTGTCCCGTTTATTTTTATGTTGCATGAAGGTGATGATTGTTTCTTCTATATGACCATTACATGTTTTCTTACTATTCAGATTGAGACCTGTCTTGTTGCTTTTTTTTACTATTATGTCAATCATTTCTTGTAGTTCATTCTCCGTGTCTGCTATTAAAACTCTGCAAATTGCAAATTGTTGTGACCGTTTACTTCAGTTCATTTTTGTCTGCTATTGGTCTCTTAATATTTTTTATGCAAAGTGAGAACAAATCCAGCAACAGAACACAGCCTTGTCTGACTCCTTGTTTTATATGTTAGAACTGCCCTAAAAAGAGAATAACAGTAACCATTTATAAGTATCTCAAGTTGAGCTGAAAATAGCGATTTATGAAACATGTTGTATTTGTCTTACTTTCCATTACAGTAAAGTCTACAAGCATCTTACATTAAAGTAGATGATAACATATGAGATTATCATCAATTGTTAATAACAAGCACATTAATTGGTAAACATCAATTGTAAATATTCTTGGATTTCTCTCCGTGCTTTACAAAGTACTTCAATTTCCTAGTACTCAAAATAACATATTTATATGCAGCCACATGTGCTGCACTCATATGAAATATCACTTAATGTATTTTTGCAAAATAGAGTTTATATTCTTTTGTGATTCAGAATTTTCAGTGTAATATATCTGCATGAATGAGTTAATATTCAAAAGTCTATTTTTACATTATTGTTTACATTTTACCACAGTGTTATCTGATTTCATCCCTGCTTTAATGTTGAGTGTTCTGTTTTTTATTTTAAATATCAGAAAATATCAGTTAAACAAATTTTGTCTACCACATTTCCTTAATCATCAAATTAATGTAGTCCCTCTTATTACAATTTCTTCAGATCAGGATCAGACTTAATCAGAATTTGAAACTTATTTTTTAAAACATACATTAATGAAACTGATAACCCTGTATTCAGTAGTGAATAAATACATAAATACTGAAACTATTTTAACTGATTAAATTTATAAGAATAAGGAATTAATTTATTTTGCATTAAAGTAAAATATGAATTTCTAAATATACATTTAAGAGACAATATTAATATTGAAAAGAAAAAAAAAATGTCTTTTACCCTGGAGTATTTGTTGATTAGAACAAAACTGAAAATGTTGATCTGGATAGCATTTTCATTCTCTTAACCTCACTAATGACAGATGGAGAACCTATTAAAATATTATCTAGCTCCATGGTGATAGGAAAACTAAAGTTATAACTAAAATAATCAAATCCTAGCTTTTTATGTATATGATTGTTCACCTGCTTTTTGTGTATACCTTATCAGCAGCCTCTTATATTTAAGCAACATTGATGTCATTTACCTCACCTAATCCTGCCAGTACATTATCACACTTGTAGCAGTCATGACTGTAAAACATCTAATCCTGCCAGTACATTATCACACTTGTAGCAGTCATGTCTGTAAAACATCTAATCCTGCCAGTACATTATCACACTTGTAGCAGTCATGTCTGTAAAACATCTAATCCTGCCAGTACATTATCACACTTGTAGCAGTCATGTCTGTAAATCATCTAATCCTGCCAGTACATTATCACACTTGTAGCAGTCATGTCTGCAAAACATCTAATCCTTGGTAATGTCACAACTTTTAACTGAGCTTTTTTTTTTCTAAAGTTTTTTGGAAGCACACTCTGCCTGTTTTACTCTTCATATTTTTCACCTTGTCTGTATCAGTCATCCTTACATGTCATTTTGTCTGCATCAGTCATCCTTACATGTCATTTTGTCTGCATCAGTCATCCTTACATACTTCTTCTGTGTACACCTCTAGACA
This sequence comes from Megaustenia siamemsis, assembly GCA_032433765.1. Taxonomy (NCBI): domain Eukaryota; kingdom Metazoa; phylum Mollusca; class Gastropoda; order Stylommatophora; family Ariophantidae; genus Megaustenia; species Megaustenia siamemsis. The sequence goes on along the minus strand of JAVIAB010000139.1, from coordinate 11,900,806 downwards.
TCAACATTACTAAGTTCGAAGAGAGCGTTTGTCAGATCAAGGCTTGACATTCCCATGCAACTTGTCCTGGTATGGTTCTGGTGGTAGCCACAAGAGCCTTCTCTGCTAATCATATGTTGGGCATGATTCTAGTTCAGCAGTCATTTTGCCTGTGCCACAGTCAAATTTGGGAAGCCACGATAGCTCAGTGGTTAGTGAACTGGACTACAAAGGACAAGAGGTAGGGTTCGATCCCAACCGACCTTTAATGGGTACCGGATTATTTTCTGGGAAAGTAAAGCAGCATGGGCATAATACCGACCACATTACCCCAAAAATCATGTTCTGAAGGAACATTTTCTATAAAATTTATGGTCACTAACACCATATTCCCTATATCCCACTTGGCGTGACGGAGGCTCTTGACTTTTTTTTTACAGTCATATTCATCAGAGGTTTCCTTCCTTAGGATGTTGAAAAGGTGGTACTTCAATCTGGCGTGTTCAGAGTCTAAACATTGTTCTTGTTCATTTCTGTTGAGCTGGTGGTGGGAATAATTTTTCTGGTAGCCCTGGTATTCTGTATTCCACTTGTTCATGTATTTGTTCCTGACAAACCTTTTTGATTCCTCATAATTTGTTGTTGTTGTATCTGGCATGTGTAATTTGCCACCTTCCTTTACCAACCTGTCTGCCTCATCGTTTCCAGAAATATTGCAAGGAGATGAGATCCACTGAATCACAGTTCTGCATTTCTGGCAGAGCTTATAGAGTATATCCTTACGTACAATTCTGTACAGGTCTGTCCTCTTTACATGACACCTGTATATAGAACAATCTTCCTTGCATGCCTCTTGTGTATAACAATCTTCTTTACATGATGTTTGTTTATAGAACAGTCTTCCTTACATGACACTTGTGTATAGAACAGTCTTCATTACATTCTACTCTTTATAGAACAGTCTTCCTTACATGACACTTGTGTATAGAACAGTCTTCATTACATGACACTTGTGTATAGAACAGTCTTCATTACATTCTACTCTTTATAGAACAGTCTTCCTTACATGACACTTGTGTATAGAACAGTCTTCATTACATGACACTTGTGTATAGAACAGTCTTCATTACATGACACTTGTGTATAGAACAGTCTTCATTACATTCTACTCTTTATAGAACAGTCTTCATTACATGACACTTGTGTATAGAACAGTCTTCATTAGATTCTACTTTTTATAGAACAGTCTTCCTTACATGACACTTGTGTATAGAACAGTCTTCCTTACATGGCACTTGTGTATAGAACAGTCTTCATTACATGACACTTGTGTATAGAACAGTCTTCCTTACATGACACTTGTGTATAGAACAGTCTTCATTACATGACACTTGTGTATAGAACAGTCTTCATTACATTCTACTCTTTATAGAACAGTCTTCCTTACATGCTGCTCTACACAGAACAGTCTTCTTTATCTGGTATTTGTAAATAGAACACTCTTCCTTTCATGACACTTGTATATAGAACAGTCTTTCTTACATGACACTTGTATATAGAATTATCTCGATTAGATGGCACTTGTATATACAATAGTATGTATCCTTTATGTGCTGCTCTAATGGCAATAGCGAGAAAGAAAGAAAAACTAAACATCATAATAGATAACACAACTGTGAAGCAAGTAGACAATTTTAAATATCTGGGTAGCACGTTAACACAAGACAATAACCAAGAGACAGAGATAGATGTAAGGTGTAACAAAGCATGCCAAGTTATAGGCCAAGTATCAACACTATTGAAAAACAAAGCAATAACTACGGAAGCAAAAAGGGCAATATACAAATCAATTTTTCTACCAACTCTGTGCTATCAGTGCCAGAATTTGATGCTGGACTCTAGAACAATAAGAAAGATAACAACCACCGAAATGAAATGTGTCAGAAGAATGGCAGGAAACAGCTTAAGGGACAGAGTAAGAAACACCGACCTGAGGAAGAAACTTGAAATTGAACCAGCCATCGATTACATAAAGAAACAACAGATAAATTGGTTCGGCCACATAACAAGACAAAAAGAACTAACAATGACTCAAAGAGCCTTAAATAAACGCTACGAAAATGCCAGATTAAGAGGAAGACCGAGAAAGAGATGGATAAAGGGAATACTAGAGTCACTAGGAGGAATAACATCAGAAGAGGCCAACTGAAGAGCAAAGAATCGCAGATTGTTTCTCCCCTCGACGCCAACGGCAGCAGAGGAAGGATAGAAGAAGATGTGCTGCTCTGTACAGAAAAATCTTCATTACATGTTTATAGAACAATCTTCCTTACATTCTGCTCTACACAGAACACTCTTCCTTACATGACACTTGTATATAGAACAGTCTTTCCTACATGTTACTTGTATATAGAACATTTTTCCACATATGCTATTCTATATAGAGCAATCATCCTTACATACCAATCTCTATAGTATAGTCTTCCTGATGCACTGTTTCATCTAGACCAGTCTTCCTTACATACCAATCTCTATAGTATAGTCTTCCTGATGCACTGTTTCATCTAGACCAGTCTTCCTTACATACCAATCTCTGTAGTATAGTCTTCCTGATGCACTGTTTCATATAGACCAGTCTTCCTTACATACTACATGATATAAAACACATAGTCAAGGATACTCTGATTTATAACCAGCTGCTGGTTATATTCTTTCTATTTATTTAGTTATTCTTTTTATTTTCCTTGTGCCACATCTAAATTGATTCTTTCAAAATCTGTTCCATCTTGATCAAAAATAAATACTTTCCATTCTGTAGTCACATTCTAATATTCTGTGTCCTGTTGTTACTGTCTTTAATGTGAATATTGCCTACAATCTTGAAATAAAAACTGAGTTGCACATGATGCTCTAAACAAATATTGATTCCGGAAAACACCTGTAATGGCTATCAACATTTCATTGTACAAGCTTCAGTCATAACTTTACCCTGCTTTGCTTGATTCCATTCCCATTTTGCAGGCTTCAGTTCAAAATAAGAAGAAGAATGAGCCAAAAAGTCCAAAACTTGGAGAAGGAAATGAGTCAACTGAACAAAGACAAGATTTGGTAGGAATTCATATTTGAAAGTCACTTGTAGCTTCCTCTGTGTTATCTCAAAACTAAACAATTATAGAACCATGTTTCAGATATAAAAATTATAATTTGGCTTCTTGTTATTTTAATAAAGTTGTTTTTGAATATTATTTTTGTGCAGCAGTGAAAAATTGTTGTGAAGAAAGTAACCAAGGTCTAGCTATTGTTGCTATTAAATAAATATTGTATCCATCCACCAAAATAATGATATTCTTTTTCAGGTTTCCATATATGCATAAATAATTTTTGTGTAGGAATAACTGTCTTTCAACATCAATATTGTCATGAAATAATTATTGCTGTATTTTTGCATGATTCCTGTGATTGTTTTTATTTCTTCGATGATGTTTGTGTAATTTCATTTGTTAGACATTGGATGGTTTTTTTTTCATTCATTGCGAACTCTATGTAAGTTGACCCATCTTCGATAATATAAATATTGGATTCAAGTGTGAAGAGAGCTTAGGCACTATCCACCTGTCGCCTAGGGGTAGGTGGCTTGACCTACTTCTAAAAGTGTCCACAAGTGGAACAGTGGTTGTCCTCTAGATATAGAGGCGTGCTGTGAATATAGAATAACCAGCCGCATTCCGTAAGACGAATTCAAGTAGTGATTACAGAGGGTGGGTTGAATTCGTTGCATAGGGTAGCTAATTCCATACAATACTCCAAATGCCCTATGATGTTTTCGCCGGCGAATCAGAGACACCCTAATGCGACCCATTAGCCTAAAAATGGCAACACATCTAGGAGAAGGTCAACTCTGATTATAAACCCCCGTTCTCTAGTGGGTACCCAGTCATGGAATAGACTTCGGGAGTAAACCCTGAGGAAAAATCCAGAGATGGAGTCCCCAAGGCAGTTCAGTGTTGATTTCAACATTGCTCTGGCAACTCCTGCGGCGTAGTTGGCACCAAACTGCTCTTGCCCGGCTAGATCTTTGGATCACTTGGCTGCATTCAGAGAAGAAACATGTTGCATGGGCAACAACATGTCTCTTTCTTTTTCTCCCAAGCTCGCTCCTTGGAGAGGACACTCCAGAATCTCCATATACATATATATATCATCATGATCAAGTACTGAGTCTGCTGGCATAGGTGATCATGTCTCTCCACAACTTTCGATCTTGACAGTTATTTATCATTTCTTTTACTGATGTTCTGCCAAGCCATTCTCTTAAGCTGTCCAGTATCTTTTCTCTTTGCTTCTCTCTATCTCGTCGTCCCTCAATTTTCCCAGTTGTTACAATATATTCCAGCTGTTCTCTTCTCATCACATGGCTAAAAAATGATGATGGACATACTATAACCAGTGATGGAAAATGTACAACTGAAATAAATGAAAGAATAGGAATGGCAAAAAGTAATTTTAATGTCATGAAGAACATACTAACATCAAAACAAATAACACAAGGGCTAAAACTAAGAATAGCAAAATGTTACATCTTATCAATATTCCTATATGGTGCAGAAACATGGATATTAGACAAGAAAACAGAACAGAGAATTGAAGCCTTTGAAAAGTGGTTATATAGAAGAATAGGTAGAATTGGATGGAAGGAAAAGAAAAATAACGATGAAGTCTTAAAACAACAAAAAATGAAAAGAGAACTACTAAGCACAATTCAAACAAGACAAATGCGATTTTTGGGCCATGTTAAAAGACGCAACAGCCTACTAAAAGTAATCCTGGAGGGGAAAATACAAGGTAAAAGAGGCAGAGGCAGACCAAGACTAACATGGACGATTAAAACATCAAAAGATGGACAAATCAGCCTATGACAACCTACACCATCAAAGCAAGAGACAGAGCAGAATGGCGCTCCATGGTAGCCAACCTTCGTTGTGGAGGCGGCACTCGATGATGATGATGATGAATTTTGCCTGAGCCATTCTGCATCTCACCTCTTTTGTACATCTACCATCCGAGGTTAACAAAGTTCCCAAATATTTAAATTCATTTATCTGTTTTAATATGTTCCACTTGCCTTTATTTTGCACAGAGGTGATGTCTTTTCCTTTGTTGCTACCATTATTTCTGTCTTTTTACTATTAAGGCTGAGTCCTTTTTTTTGCTTTCTTTCGCTATAAAAGTAAAAAGTAAAGTACCCCCGTCACGCCAAGTGGCGTATAGGGAAATATGGTGTTAGTGACCATACATTTTACAGACCTCCGGCACATGATTTTTGGGGTAATGTGGTCAGTATTACGCCCGTGCTGCTTTACTTTCCCAGAAAAAAATCCGGTACCCATTTAAGGCTGGGTGAACCCGGTAGCCGTCGGTTGGGATCGAACCCTACCCCTTGTCCTTTGTAGTCCAGTTCACTAACCACTGAGCTATCGCGGCTCCCTTTTCGCTATAATATCCAACATTTATTATATTTCTTTTATATATAAATATATATATATATATATAAGGATGTTTGCAGGGTTTCCTTGAGGGAATTTTCTATAAGTGAAAGAAACTGGGAAAATGTGGCTGCGGATCGTAGCACATGGAGAGCAAAAATAAAAAATGGCACAGCAACTTTCGAGACAGTGCTGATATCAAATTCAGAAGACAAAAGGCGCAAGAGAAAAGAGACAAGGTCAGGTACTGCAAATACACCTTGCTCGTTCTATGGATGGATCTGTCTGTCCAGGATTGGCAAATTCAGCCACGAGAGAAGATATTCAGTAAAGCAGCACCCAATATGAGACACTAATGCTTTACCAAACTACTGACTTATCATGATTGCTTACTACCAACTGTCTGTCAAGACGCCAAAGGCCATACATACATACATACATATATATATATATACATGGTAAAAAATATGTATCAGAAAAATGTTGAGAAATTTGTATATGCTGATTGTCATCATAGAGAAAATCCTGATGTTAAAAAAAACAAAAACAAAAAATTATGTTTGTCAGTTCTGGAAGTTGGCCAGTTAAGTGCAATAATTGTTGGTGGAGACGTATAAGTTAAGTGGCACTAGGAGTGTCACCAAGATCATTGAGCTAGTCAGTAAAGTTAAACTTCAACATCATTGAGCCAGTCAGTAAAGTTAAACTTCAACATCATTGAGCCAGTCAGTAAAGTTAAACTTCAACATCATTGAGCCAGTCAGTAAAGTGAAACTTCAACATCATTGAGCCAGTCAGTAAAGTGGAATTAGTGACAGTTTCTGCAGACTATGTTGAAGACTGATTTAATCCTCATTGTGATTATTTTATCAACTCAAAGTTGCCAATGTTTGCAGATAAATACTTTAGTGCAATTTACTTGTACACACTCACAAACAGTCTGTAGTATTGTATCTCTATTTGTGAGTCAGCTTAGTGTTGTCCTGTAGTTCAGTATATATATATATATATATATATATATATATATATATATATATCTATCTATTGACCTTTCGAGCCGTAACCGGCCCATAGGGCGTAGACCAAGATACACCTTCTCCTATATGAATTTTTGTTCTAGCAGTTTTCTTTTAAAGATATTTTATCAAATCTCGCCATCTGTCTCTGTTCTGTGCAAGCAGTTCTATCTCATTGAGGGAGCCGACTCCTGCTGCTCTTGCCTCTCTCATCAATGTTCTTCTCAGTGTCTCCCTGGGTCTTCCTCTTTTTCTTTTACCTGTTGTTTCCCATATGAGGGCTTGCTTTGCTATTCGATTATTATCTCTTCTCATCACATGTCCAACGTATGACCATCGTCTTTATCAGGTCTACGTTTCATTAACAATATCGTTTTTACGATAGCGGCTTGTTAAACCTCTGATCAACGGTTATATACCAAGCCGGAGAAAAATAATTCCTCCATTTTGGAAACAACTGGAAACGATTATATATATATATATATATATATATTACAAATGTAGACAATGTAGGGACAACTTTTGGTGGGGAGACCATTTTGTAAACATAAAATAAACAAAGCAAGAAAAGATACTTTTCAACAGGTTTGAGGATTATAATCATGCAACAGCAGCATAAGACTTTGAACCAGTTTATAGCAGTTTAGTGATACTTATTGAGGGTAATAAAATATATTTGCTTTAATTTAAATTGGTTTGCATAATGTGATTAATAAGATTTGTTTTTAATGAAATTTTTTAAAAAGTTATTAAGTTAGTAATAATCTTTTTCATCACAATTTCACTTTGTTTTATTGTCATTTAATACATTACTAGGATTATGAACACCAAAAAAAATAAAACATAAATTCATTTTTATGTTAAACAACAGCAGGCAAAGTTCACTTTATGTTTGCAGAGATTCCATCATGCTCAATAATGAACATGAACTGAAAGTAACAATAAAAATGACAATGATATAACTGCGTGATGCACATGAAAGTAGACAAAAATACATATCGATAACAGTTTTATTTCAAATTTATACAGGCAGAATATTTTACACTTTTGAGCACTTATATGTGCACATGAAAGTAGGCAAAAATACATATCAATAACAGTTTTATTTCAAATTTATGCAGGCAGAATATTTTACACTTTTGAGCGCTTATATGTGGACATTATAAAGTGAAAGGGTAATTTAAGATAGATATAATATGTAAGACAGCAAAGGGTTGAATAGACAGACTGCAGCAAATAGTAGTGGGTGTGTTTGAGGTGTAATGAGATTACACGTTTCTTACTTTTTAGAGGTGAACCTGCACATCAGACCAAAAAAAAAAGGCATACAATGGAAAAAAAAATACCATATGCGTGTATTTTTAAAATTAAGTTTAAATATTATAATGGTTTCAGGAAGTTCCATCTGGACACTGCATCGACTGATATCTTTCAAATTTTGCTCTTACTTCAACTTTAAATGGGTGCAAAATTCTAAACGTAAAAAAAAAATATTATCTAATAAAATAATTATGAGATGTTGAAATATTCAGATCTATTGAGAGAAGCGAGTGATTTGACTTTCAAATATGGCACATGCAATACTTTCATAATTGTAAATAGTCTCTTAAACTTAAACTGTTTAGTTGGGAATTATGTGATCAGCAGATCTCTTTCAAATTCCACACAATTATGTTTTTAAATGTTTATGTTTTTAATACATTTAAAACATGGTCACTGAATATATCCATATATTGCCAGGAAAATGTATTAAAATTAAATCTCTCACTACAATTGAACAATGAAATATAGCATGGTCAATAATTGTTGAATTAGTGTTTTACCACCTTCTTAGCAGCAATGAATGAAACATGTGTCTTCCTGCATGGACAATAGGGGCATACATAAATAGTGGTTCAAATGTGGGTTGGTATGATTTCATTGGCTAACTCACTTGGCTAAGAAGAAGATTGCAAGAATCACATTGTAATGACAATACAGTTTTAATAAAGTAATGAATAGACCTGTTGCAGACTTTTTCCCCGCTTGTTTCGTATATGTTGTTGTCCTGCTAATAGTTTGTGAACTTTCCTCTAAAGTGTTGTTTTCCACGCTACATAAATTATTTCAAAACTAGCTAAGATCTGCTGTGATAAACAAAAGATATTTAAAAATGGTTCAAAGTTTTATTTGCAGCTTCTTAAAAGAATATACAATCAAAAATTGTGTTATTATTTTTTAGAAATCAACTATGAATAAATAACATAAGTAAATGCAAGAAACTATTAATGTTATTTTATATGATAAATAGATGAAATAAACTACAGTCAAGTAGTTACATTACAAACAGTATATAATATAATATTTGACACAATCTTAAATATTTGTTATATAGCTAATGTAGTAACAGATATATAACAAAGTATGTAATGTCATAAAGAAATGAAGTATTACATCCTCTCATGCAGCAATTGTAGAGAAGGTATCCCAGTTGTTGTACATATTGTTGGTCTATACAGTTGAAACTGAAAATTTAATTTGATTAATTGGAATCCTGAACATTTATATTATTTTTAAAATTGTATGTAGATTGTGAAAGGCTTATTTGTTGCTGACATATATAGTGTTGGTAGTTTGTGACAGTTCGTTCGTTCGCTCGCTTTCGTCAGCTTTGACCTCTGACGAAGTCCCACCCACTCAATTTTGTGGGACTGAATTTTGCGTGTAAAGTCTGTTTTATCCCATTACAGGATGCCCCTCGCCATGCAGGCAGATTTACTCCGACTTCAGAGGTACTAATTTTTAGGGAATTAGTAAAACCCAGGTGTCCTCGCCAGGGTACGAACCCCGGCTGTTGCCGTGGTAAGCCAACCGCCTATCGATTGCGCTAACCGGACACGTTTGTGACAGTGATTTGTTGTTGACATATATAGTGTTGGTAGGTTGCGACAGTGATTTGTTGCTGACATATATAGTGTTGGTAGTTTGTGACAGTGATTTGTTGTTGACATATTTAGTGTTGGTAGGTCGTGACAGTGATTTTTTGTTGACATATTTAGTGTTGGTAGCTTGTGACAGTGATTTGTTGTTGACATATTTCGTGTTGGTAGCTTGTGACAGTGATTTGTTGTTGACATATATAGTGTTGGTAGGTTGTGACAGTGATTTGTTGTTGACATATATAGTGTTGGTAGGTTGTGACAGTGATTTGTTGCTGACATATATAGTGTTATTAGGTTGTGACAGTGATTTGTTGTTGACATATATAGTGTTGTTAGGTTGTGACAGTGATTTGTTGTTGACATATATAGTGTTGGTAGGTTGTGACAGTGATTTGTTGCTGACATATATAGTGTTGGTAGTTTGTGACAGTGATTTGTTGCTGACATATATAGTGTTGGTAGGTTGTGACAGCGATTTGTTGCTGACATATATAGTGTTGGTAGGTTGTGACAGTGATTTGTTGCTGACATATTTAGCGTTGGTAGGTTGTGACAGTGATTTGTTGCTGACATATATAGTGTTGGTAGGTTGTGACAGTGATTTGTCAGTGACATGTTTACCCTTACTGATAACAGTGTGATTATACAGTTTGTTCTTTTCTCTCTGTTTGCAGATTGTTTTGCATACACACCCTGTGCATCGTATCTCATTTATATCGCGTGATACAACTGACACCCGAGCTTTTGGCTATATTTTTGGGACTGAAGATGGCTTACATAAGTTCTTTGCCATTAAAACAGCCACCGCCGTAAGTTATCACATCATCCTACCTCTTCTCTGTCAGAAGTGCTTACGATGGTCAATCTCTTTTATTTAAACTGTCATACATTCTGTTATTTCATTAACTTAAGGTTTCTGCACCAGTGCTATAGTGTTTATGTGTCCTGGCTGTGTTCTTTAGAGTGAATCAAGCATTGTGGGTGCATTCATTGTTTTGCATGCTATGTCATAAGGATGGACAATTGTATCCCTAATTGTATGCTTGAAAAGAAGGGTGAGATAATAAAGATTTTAATGCTGTTTGTGAATCTGCACTGTCCTGGTGTAACCCCCGAATCTTCATGTTAGTCAAGAGGGATGTTGCCTAAATTCAGGAGAGCTATGAGAAGAACGGGGGATGACTTGTGAATCAGTTTATCATTTCATGCTTTGGGATTTGCTGGGGAGAAGATCTGAGCATTTATGAACAGTTGCTCAATGCTTGAAGAGGATAATATCAATGATAAATAGTATATAATAGAGTATATTACACAATCTGAAATAATTGTTATGTAGTTAATGTAAGAGGGTAACAGATATATATTAACGTATGTAATGACATAAAGAAATGAAGTATTACATTCTCTCATGCAGTAATTGTAGGAGAGAAGATATCCCTTTTCCATGCTGTTAGTACCTTCCCTAATTCAGCAAGCCTTGTTCCAGTGATTGTTTACCACTTTCTTTTAATAGCTTCTTCTTCTTCTTTTCTCTTTCACTGATACCTAAAAGGTGTCGTGATTTATATCATTTGTCGTTCTTGTGCTGCTCGAATTGTCTGAATTAGTGATTTTCCTTTGTTGTTACATGTCTCTGTCACTGCATCTATCCATCTTCTTCTGGGTCTTCCTCTTGGTCTTTTCCCATGCATTCTCGAGAAGAACGCTAAACACCAATATTGTATGCAGAGTATGACAAAGTTAGATAAATCAGAGATAATTCTTTATTATTTTAATTATTTTGTTGTTCTCAAAATTAGCATTGAAAACATTTTTTGTCTTGAAATTAGCATTGGAGACATTACTTGTCATTCAGTATTCTGTTTATTTTAGAAAAGAAGTATCGTGTTGAAATATATAGAGTTGTTCAAAGCAACATGGGTGCAACACGTAGATTAATGAAACATCAACAACAAAATTATAGCCACTTTAAAAAAATCTGTAAATTGTTCCTGTAGTTTCATAGTTGCTCCTACACCAGATACAATGTTTTTCTATGACTACTGCACCTTTTTGGGTGATGTGGTCTGTATCACACCAACTAATTAACTAACATTTTATTAGCCTATTGAAAGTCATCTTGGTGGGGAAAATACAAGCTAAATGAAGCAGACAAAAGACTGACGTGGACTGACAACATCAAGAGATGGACAGGGGATCCAATGACATATTGTACCATCAAGGGAAGAGAATGCAATGGTTTTCTATGGTAGTGAACCTTGATGCAGAGACATCATAAGATGATGATGATTTTAATTATGTACATATATAGCAGTTTTTAGTAGCAGCTTTTTCCAAATCTACACAAGAAGATTAGATATTTTCATTTCCTACAAGCTTAAGTAACTCTGTTCATGTGTTTAATAGTACATGACCTTTACCAGTGTTTTATTTCTTCTGTAGGCTGAGCATTTGGTCCTTACTCTCAGAGACTTGTTTCAAGTTGTGTATGAGATGAAGAAAAAAGAAATGGAGGCTGCCAAGAACAAGCTAGAGAAAGAAGAGACAGCAACAACAGCAGCGAAGGAAAACTTACAATCCTGGGGGGAGGGGTCGGCCTCGGGGACAAGTCAGGTAGTGCTCATATTGATAAACTATTGCAGTTTTATTTTGAAATATATGAAATATAATGTTTATTTTATAGTTTCTTCAGTCTCTACCAAAAGTTGTACTTCTCCTTCTTAAATTCACAGTTGTAATGTAATTAAAGCCATATACATGTACAGTTAGTGTAGAACAAGTGAACCTTATTCTCATTTCCATTACCTGGATGGTTTATTTCCACACACAACTTAATTTATACCGCTGCTACTTTATGTGTGTCCTATGTCATCCATTTTTCTGTGTATTAGTTAGCTAGACTCATCACCATAACTATTCATTCTACATACCTGTCCCAATCATCCTAAATGTAATATTTATCTGTGCTTCATTGTGTGTTGTTGTTGTCCTTGTTTTCTGAAGAAGGGTACATGTAGGCCGAAATGTCAGTTTTCGTGTTCCTTTTCTGAAAAGTGTGATATGATGTGGTCGGTATAACACCAGGCCACCTTTACTTCCCAGAAAAATATCTGGTACCTATTTTTAGAGGCTGGGTGAACCCTGGAGCCATGTCGGTCCGAAAAAAAATCTGCCACTTCTGAGGATCGAACCCTGACCCTTCTAATCAGGAAGTGAGCACACTAAACACTCAGCCTCAGAGGCTCTACTGTTTTGTTTGATGACTACAAAAATGTTAATTTTGGAATATACTGCAAAACTTTGCCTAACATGTAAGTAGCAGACCTTCATAAAAATTGTTAAGGACAAAAAGTCCATGAACTATCGTTAGGATTCTCTGACTTCATGATCTAGAATGAAGTTGTCTTCTTTTCAATTGTTGCTAGAGCTGACATCACAGCATTCCAGGCAAACCTATTGGTGCTTATGTTGTGCCAGTAATTGCAGAAGTGTGTGCACACTGATAGTCCAGTATCTCATCATTTGTAGGATGGTCTACATATGAGGGAGGCCCAGAAATTATGGAACAGCTTGAGCAGTGGTACTGCATAAAATTTAGCCAAAAGCTGGGCAATGACAAAGTGGAAATCATTTGAAGATTCAACAGGCTTTTAATGACAATGCCTTTAGTATCACGCAAATTAAAGAGTGATACAATTGATTCAAAGATGGCTGCACATTAGTGGAAAGTGAATGAGGTTTTGGGTTGGCCTTCAATATGCTGAAATGATGAAGTCTTTGACTAAGTACACATTCTGGTCTTGACATCCTGTCATCAGAATTTTTGCATGATGTGGGGAATAAACATTGGCTCTGAATGCTCCATTTTGCTGAAGGATTTGGCTATGTGAAGAGTTCAGTGAAATTCATGTCAAAGCTCACAACGATGGAACAGAAGACACTTCATTTGGATGCCTTGGAGGACATGCAGGACTTCACAAACGATGACCTCAAATTCCTGAACACCCTAATTACTGGTAATGAGTTCTAGGTTAATGAGTATGACCTGAAAACCAAGATGTAGTCATCTCAGTGGAGACATCCATCAACCAGGAGGATCTCAAAAAGAGAAAGAAGCAAGACTGGTGTGCAGCAAGGTTAGTCATGTTGACCATTTTCTTGTACTGCCATAGGTTGTTGTATCATGAGTACACACCACAAGGCTCAAATATTACCAAAGAGTACTAGGGGAGGTAATCCACAACCTAATGGTTTGTCAGGCTCCCTACTATCCCAAAATGGCTTCTTGTGGTTTTTTTTGCTGTTCCCCAGTCTGAAAATTCTGTTAAAAGGGACCCATTTTGAGTCATGAGAAGACATGTTGGTCCAGCTATACTTCATTTTCAAAGAGGCCTTCGAAGATTATCTCCAACAAAGGTAGGAGTGCTGGAAGAAGTGTGTGTAGTCCCAAGGGGAGAACTTTGAAAGTTTTAGACATTCCGGTGAAAAATTGTATTTTTCTCCTCAAGGGCTGGGTACTTTTTGAGCAGTGCACTTGTAGCCCATGTTACAGCAGCCTCAAGACTATACATCCTTGTTGACAGCAAAGTAATCTTATTAGCTACAAACTATGTCTCATAAGAAAAAGGATTTACCATTCTTCTTAGCTAGGATGTCATGTTAGATTTTTGCAATCAGGTATGTTTCAGACATGTGCCTTTCTAAATGTATTTCAGACCCCAGTTCAGAAAGTCAGTGCTGATACGGAAAACATTTACCAGGTATTGAAATCTGATAACTTTTGAAGAATCCAGTCATTTTATTGTAGTTTATATTTTACAGAGGGCATTAAAATAATTTTGGGAACAATTTTATTATTTATGTCTTTGGCATGCTTTTCTCAAATTTAATTTTGGCAGAATTAATTCACTTTCTGGCTTCCTTGAATTTGCCTTCTCTGCATTTGGCTTCTTATTTTCTTGCACAGATTTAATTCAACATATTTACTTTTGTAATTTAGATTTTTTTAAAAATCAATAATTGTTTTGATTGACTTCCTGGTATGTTTGCTTACAGCATGTTGCTGCATATGAAAATTGTCTAAGCAGAAACTAACATTTTTTGTTCACCTAGTGAAAAAAAAAACACCATTACATGTTAATTTTTTTGGTAATGGGAATGCCCCATTTTAATTTTACAGACTGAGGGAGGGTGGGTAGAATTGGAAGATGTAATTGTTTTTGTTGCTTGTGATATTTACATCTTTCAGGCAAGGCACGCTTTATTAAATAAATGTCTTTTATGATAATATGAATCTTTAGTAGTTGTTGCAACATTTCATGAGGCATTTGGGTGATCATGGTTTTTACATGCCATGAAGTGTGTCAAAACATTTGACTCACTTTAAAATAGTTTAATTTGAATTTAATCCACCTATTATGAGCCAGTAATAGAACCTTGAGCTTAGTTTCTTGTAATTTTGATCAATTCTCTGCCATAAAATTGTACTTACAAACATAAACAGCTGATATTTTGCAAATATTTTTATTTTGAAAAATAAACTTTCTCTTCCACTTTAAATGGCATAATACATTTGATATGTGCTTCAAAAGTGATTACATTGACCTGAATTGTGTCAAAATGGTTATACTGTGTAAGGAAAGTTGTTTTGTATGTTACTGTTGTGTAGGATTCATTTCAATGAAGTGGTAAGTTAAAATTTTATTCCATTTTTTTGGTTTATTTTTATTTTTGTTTACTCATTACAGCACAAATTTGCATGCTACTTTTAGTATACAGACACTGACACTTTATATCTCTATGAAAAAAAGAGTAGTCATTCCTGAACATTGTGATATATAAAAAAATATGATTGAATATCTTAAATTAACAGATTTGTCATTAAATTTCTCACATTTCTCACATGTGAACATTTGTTTTGTGAAACAGACTCTGAATTACAGATAAACAGCACTTGTAGTGTATATTTTGTTGCATATTTTACAAGTCATGTCAAAAATCAAGGGAGAGATAAAATTCTGACTTTTTTTTTATATTGATATACAACAAGTAGGCCACAGAGATGGGATTTCTCAGAAGAATGTTGAAAGTTCCATGGACAGCTAAAAAGACCAATGAGAAAGTTCTCAAAGAGGCCAACACAAAAAGGGAGCTCTTAAAAAACATCAGAAAGAAGCAATCAACATTTTTTGGGCACATCATGAGAAGAGGAAAGTTGGAATACTTGGTTACAACTGGCAAAATAAAAGGAAAGAGAGATCGCGAACGACAAAGAGAGAAAATACTGGATAGCTTGGTGTCATGGCATGGAAAACAGTCAACAACAGAACTCATATGATGCACTGTGGATAGAAGATTGTGGAAGGACATGATCACCAACGCCAACCGGTACGGTACATGATGATGATGATGATACAACAAGTATCAGATGAGGACACTTCTAACAACTCATTAATGGAAACCAAAATCAGAAAGACTGCACGATTACAATCAACAAGTTGGATAGATAATAAATCTCAAAAAGACAAAAGTCTTATACAAATTGTAAGAAAAATCAGTCTGGTCAAAATATAGAAGCATAAGTCTAGCAAGAGCAACACATGCATAACATTTTTTGTAAACTTTGCAAGACTGGACAGTCCTGAACAATAACAGCAAGGTTGAAGATACATCTTCTGTGTTCGCCAAGTGATCACAACTTTTCATCATTCATATTTAAAAGAAGTGAAGGTGGTCATAGATGTGTTACATTGTGGTTTACTGCAAGTTGTTTTTCTTCTTTGTTGCTCCTTATATTTCACATCCTCTGTTCTCATTATCCACCTCCCAAGTTGCTCTCATTATCCACCTCCCAAGTTGCTCTCATTATTCAATTTCCAAGTTGCTCTCATTATCCACCTCCCAAGTTGCTCTCATTATCCACCTCCCAAGTTGCTCTCATTATTCAATTTCCAAGTTGCTCTCATTATTCACCTCCCAAGTTGCTCTCATTATCTACCTCCCAAGTTGTTCTCATTATTTACCTCCCAAGCTGCTCTCATTATCTACCTCCCAAGTTGTTCTCATTATCCACCTCCCAAGTTGCTGTCATATTATCTACCTCCAAAGTTGCTCTCATTATCTACCTCCCAAGTTGCTCTCATTATCTACCTCCCAAGTTGCTCTCATTATTTACCTCCCAAGTTGTTCTCATTATTTACCTCCCAAGCTGCTCTCATTATCTACCTCCCAAGTTGTTCTAATTATCCACCTCCCAAGTTGCTGTCATATTATCTACCTCCCAAGTTGCTCTCATTATCTACCTCCCAAGTTGTTCTCATTATTTACCTCCCAAGCTGCTCTCATTATCTACCTCCCAAGTTGTTCTCATTATCCACCTCCCAAGTTGCACTCATTATCTACCTTTAAAGTTGCTCTCATTATCTACCTCCCAAGTTGCTCTCATTATCTACCTCCCATGTTGCTCTCATTATCTACCTCCCATGTTGCTCTCATTATCTACCACCCAAGTTACAATCATTATCTACCTCTAAAGTTGCTCTCATTATCTACCTCCCATGTTGCTCTCATTATCTACCTCCCAGGTTGCTCTCATTATCTACCTCCCAAGTTGCACTCATTATCCACCACCCATGTTTCCCTCATTATCCAACACCCATGTTGCTCTAATTATCCACCTCTCTAGTTGTCTCATATTTCACAACCTCTGTTGTTCTCATATTCCACCTCCTAAATTGCTCCTTATATTCCACCTCCTCTGTTGCTCTCATTATCCACCTCCTCTGTTGCTCTCATTATCCACCTTCTCTGTTGCTATCATATTCCACCTTCTCTATTGCTCTCATTATCCACCTCCTCTTTCTCTCATTATCCACCTCCTCTGTTGCTCTCATATTCCACCTTCTCTATTTCTCTCATCATCCACCTCCTCTGTTGCTCTCATATTCCACCTTCTCTATTGCTCTCATTATCCACCTCCTCTGTTGCTCTCATTATCCACCTCCTTTGTTGCTCTCATTATATACCTTCTCTGTTGCTCTCATTATCCACCTTCTCTGTTGCTCTCATTATCCACCTCCTCTGTTGCTCTCATTATCCACCTCCTCTATTGCTCTCATTATCCACCTCCTCTGTTGCTCTCATTATCCACTCCTCTGTTGCTCTCATTATTCACCTCCTTTGTTGCTCTCATTATCCATCTCCTCTGTTGCTCTCATTATCCACCTCCTCGGTTGCTCTCATTATCCACCTCCTCTGTTGCTCTCATTATCCACCTCCTCTGTTGCTCTCATTATCCACCTCCTCTGTTGCTCTCATTATCCACCTTCTCTGTTGCTCTCATATTCCACCTTCTCTGTTGCTCTCATTATCCACCTCCTCTGTTGCTCTCATATTCCACCTTCTCTATTGCTCTCATTATCCACCTCCTCTTTCTCTCATTATCCACCTCCTCTTTCTCTCATTATCCACCTCCTTTGTTGCTCTCATTATCCACCTCCTCATTTGCTCTCATTATCCACCTCCTCTGATGCTCTCATTATCCACCTCCTCTGTTGCTCTCATTATCAACCGTCTCTGTTGCTTTCATTATCCACCTCCTCTGTTGCTCTCATTATCAACCATCTCTGTTGTTCTCATTATCCTCCTCCTCAGTTGTTCTTATCATCCTCCTCTATTGTTCCTCATATTTCACCTCCCCTGTTTCTCTCATTAGCTATCTCTTCAGTTTTTCCTCAGATTAAAAATACTCTGTAGTCTCATGGTCATTGCTGAATTTCTAATAATGAGACTACAGAGTACTTTTAATCTGAGGAAAAGCTGAAGAGATGGCTGATGAGACTTATGGTCATTGTTGACTTTATAATCATGAGACTACAGAGTACTTTTAATCTGAGGAAAAGCTGAAGAGATGGCTGATGAGACTTATGGTCATTGTTGACTTTATAGTCATGAGACTACAGAGTACTTTTAATCTGAGGAAAAGCTGAAGAGATGGCTGATGAGACTTATGGTCATTACTGAATTTATAATCCTAAGTCCATCAAAAAAAAAAAAAATCATCATAACATAAATAAAAATTGGTGTTCATCACAACTCATTGCAAATGGCGAATATAGTTTTAGTGCAACCATTTTTTTTTTCAAGACATCTGGTAAATTTCTTGGCAGTATGATTATTATCACACAAATGCCACTCTGCTTTCCTAGAGAACATTTCTGGTGTCTATTTTAAGAAACTGGCGAACCCAAAAGTTATATTTGATGGAAACAAATTGACCACAATTAAGAATGGAACATGGGTCACTTGGCGAACAGACAATAGGCTTTGATCATTGAATAACTATCCTTTCTCTTGATATCAATGTCCATACTCTTTGGTGTTTACAAAATTAACTAGTTTCTCTGTCCTTTAAATTCTTCATGTCTCAGTCAATTGCTCCATATAAGTCCCTGAAAGTTTTGTAAACTCTTTGTATTCTAACTATTTATGTTACATATTATTGCATCCAAATGAAAGTTTTGAAGAATGGACTAAAAATCTGATGTGGTAGCCACCATGCTTATTTTTGTATCAGGAAAGGTAAAAGATGGACTATGATCAGTTTGGGAAACAAATAAAAAATAAGAGTTCAAGGTAATGTAGACTTGAATTGTATGTAGTAATATATATTCCCTTTAATGTTTTGGCAGATGGTTGGTAGCAAGCAATTATGATTTGTCACTAGTTTGGTAATATATTAGTGTCTTTGCTAGATGTTGTTATAATTTTAATAACATATAATAACATGAATATTAATTTCCCTTGTATGTTTTTAGCATGCAGCAAACATTATGTTGTTTATTTAACAACTTTTGAAAGACTCAGTCTGTGTAAATGAGTTTGTCAATGCCATGCAGGTTCCAACTAACAATGCTCCAGTCAAGCCAGTAACACACGCCGAACAGGTGGCAAATCTGCTTGACCTTGAGGACCAGGCTGAACATATTCTTAAAGTGGGTGTTAATACATCATTAAAACTTACCCCCTTCTCCCAAAACTTCACCTCGCGGAAGCATATTTTAACAAATTATTCTTTAAATAGCTTTGTAAAAAAAACCAGCCAATTCTGCTGATGTGTGTCCAACCTCTGCTTGTTGAAGTGTGATAAGTATCAGATCTTTTACAATATAGTTTGACCTTTATAATCATTGTGATAAAATGACAAGAGTAACATTTTACTGCCACATAAATAGTATAAGGACAACATGTTCGGTGATAAAACCAATCTCATTAAAATAATCTTTGTCCAACATTTGTAAACTTCAAAACAAAAACCTTTTTAGTCTTCTTCTTTCCTTCCTCATTTGCCTTTCAGCTTCAACAGTAGATATAATTTACAGATTTTTGCTCTTCTGTTTGCCTCTGCTGCTGTTATATTTCCTAGTGTTTTTAATATTCTGTCAGTCCATCTTTTTCATGGTCAGCCCTTGGGTTTGGTGTTCTCATAACGTTTATTACTCATTGTGTTATGTTTTGATCTTTCTGACTTATCACGTGACCAAACCATTTTATCTGTTATTTCTTTATATATTCTATGGCTGAGGTTATTCCTAGCTTTTTTTCTTTTCTTTATTTCTGATCTTATGTCTCAGGCTGCTTCCTGTCATTTGTCTAACACATTTCATCCCTGTTGTGGTTATTTTTCTAATTGTTCTTACATCTAGGGTTCACAAAAGCATTGGTAGCACAACGTTGGAGTGAAGATTGTATTTTTGAGTGCCTGTTTTGGCTCTAGAGTTATTTCCTTGTTTGATAATAGTGGTGATAGCTGTCAAATGATTTGACAAGCATTGTTGCATCTTGGGTCTATTTCTGCTGTTTGTGAATTATCGTTTGTCACTAAACTTCCAAGGTATTTAAATTCCTCTACTTGTTTTAGTTGTTTGCCATCTATAGTTATGTTGATATTTTGATTCTCTTTTGCGATATCCATGATTTCTGTTTTGTTGATTTCCATCTTGTATTTTGTGCCTGAGCTGTTGTGTTTAAGTTTTTTTGTAGGTCTTCTATTTTTCCATGCCTGAGCATCTTCAAATAGAAGCTCGTTGATCTCACCTGTCTCTGATGGACTAACTCGCATATGTAGTCCATGTATGAAATGAACAATAGGGGGGATAGTTCGCACCCGAGTCTTACTCCTGATCTAACTTTGAAGTGGTCCGTGTAGCCTGCTGCTGTTCTGGCTGTGCAGCTGCTGTTGACGTAGAGACTTTTAATTAGGTCGGTTAGATGTTGGCTTACTTTTTAGTCTTAAAACAATAATTCCATCACATCTTCTACCATTTTTACTCAATTTTTTTTTTAAACTAGTTTTATGTAGTGTTCTTTAAATTTCTACAGATTTTCTCCAATGATCTTCAAGCGTCTACAGTTTACCTTTTTTTCTTTAATCATCACACTTTTGTCTGCTTTTCTTTAACCTTCTGCATGCTTTAATGCCTAAGAAAAATGTTCTGTGTTCAATGGAATGAATTCAAGACTAGTATTGAAATAAGAGAAATGGCCATGACATCAAAGATCTTATCTACAATTAAGAAAAGAAGATGGACATATGTCAGACATGTGCTGAGAAAAGACAACAAGAGAATTTCAAAACAGGCGCTTCTATGGGAGACATCAGGATACAAAAAAAGAGAAAGACCTAAAGAGGCACTAAAAAGAACACTTATAAGAGAAGCAAAGTTGGCAGGCATGGACTCAGATAAAATTCAACATCTCGACCAGAATAGAGACGGGTGGCTAAAAACACTGCATGCCCTCCCTATGTGACGTCTAATGGCATGGGAAAGATCAAGGTTTTAATATTTGTTCTTTAAGCATATTCAGCTTTATCAGGTGTTCTTTAGTCCCATGTAGTTACCTGATGTTCTTTAACTTTCTACAGTTGCTGCTAGGTGTTGTTGTTTTTTTTTTTTTGCCTACTACAGTTATTACCTGTTTTCTACAGTTTTACCCAGCATTCATTATTTTGTTTTTACCTGCCTGAAGTTTTACTTTGAGTTCCAATGTTTCTCTCTCTCTCTCTGTCTGCGATCAGGACTCAGAGTAGGATTCCAGACTCTCGCATGAAGTCAGCTGTCAGGTTAAGTGTGTTGATCGCCCCCACAGACAGAACATCACAATTAGAGTCTGCCAGATCCACTCTGATTGAACACCCATTAAAACGTTGCACTGTGTTCTGCGCCAGTGGCACAGTGCATCCGATTTCAGCCAGCATTTTATTCAGGTTTGCTTTCCTTAGCCTTTGATTGTCCCCAATCTTTCTGCAAGGCAGCAGATTGTCTTTTCTGTAGGGGAATTCTGCCCTTAGATGGTTGGCCCTCCCAGGTTTACGAGCACCATCTGCACGAGTCACTAGAGGTGACTAACACAGACATGCACACACAAAGATATGAGATGTGACTAACACAGACATGCACACAGCGATACGAGGCATGACTAACACTGACACACATCAAGATATGAGATATGACTAACACAGACATACACGCAAATATATAACACATGACTAACATAGACATGCACACAAAGATATGAGATATGACTGACATAGACATGCACACACAAAGATATGACACTTGAATAACATAGACATGCACACAAAGATATGAGATATGACTGACATAGACATGCACACACAAAGATAAGACACATGCCTAACATAGACATAATGTTTCTAAGATCCTTTTATTTTAGCCTTCAACCATTTTTACCAGTTGCTGTTGCCTTTTGCAGTTAACCTAATGTTCTTTAACTATCTACATTTGTTACCTGAGACCTGTTCTTTACAATTCAACACTTTTAGTTGCTTTGATTTCACTTTGTTATTTACAACCCTCCAAAAACTATGACCTAGTATAAGGCAAGTTGAATGCTTCAGGACATTGTTTGTTGAAGGATATTCTTTATTTTAGTTTTTGCCTTGAGTTCTTCAACTTTTTTGCAGTTTTTGCTTGATATTTTTTTAGCCTTCTACAATTCTTACTGGATCTTAATCTCCTACAATTTTTTACCTTGTGCTCTTTAGCATACTATTTTTGCAAGTGTTTTTTCTCAGTTTTCTAAAATTTGTTGCCAGCTGTTTTTGAATCTTTTTACAATTTTTACATGATATTGTTTAAATTTTTATATTTCTCACTTGGTCTTCTTTATCTTTCTGCAGCTTTTGCCTTGAATCCTTTATCTTTTTTACAGTTTTGTTCATTTGTTTTTTAACCTTTAACAGTTTGATGTTCTTGGTCTGACACTGTTTTACAGAGTATTCCTTAGTCTTATCTCTCTATTTTCTCCCAATTAAATTGAGTCAATTTTATATTCAGAATCTTTCAATGGGACTGGAACATAAAGACATAAACTATTCTCTGTCACATTCCCTCTTTAATCCTTACTAGCTTTTATAATTTTGTTTTTTAAGGTAATAAGTTAAAATAACTTTCAAACAAAAGCACATCTAGTCACCTCAAAATATTATAATTCTGTGAAGTTTTAACAAAATTATCACCTCTGTGATATGATGTGTTAATGCACTACTTTTACATTTGTTGGAATCTGTGAGGGAGTGTGTGAGAAAGTCTTCTATTGGTAATAATATGCACTTTGAACAAAGTATTTGATGAACTGACTAATCTTATTTCAATGACTAGTTTCAAAATGATCAGAGGAAGGTGAAAAATATGACTTTGTTTATCCTGACAGTGACCTCCTGGTATTAACATCTTAGTTTCTTCATTCCTTTGTCTTTGTTGTTTTGTCAAATAGGTCAAGCCAAGACAACTTGAGATTTAAGAACATTCTATAGATTCTTCATCATCATCTAGTACCGGGCCTGCTAGCATAGGTGTCTCTCCACAACTTTCGATCACGACAGTTATTTATCATTTCTGTTGTTGACCTTCTGCCAAGCCATTCTCTTAAGCTGTCTGGTATCTTTTCTCTTTGCTTCCCTCTATCTCTTCGTCCCTCAATTTTTCCAGTTGTTACAATTATTCCAGCTGTTCTCTTCTCATTACATGGCCAAAAATTTATGTTTGTTTCTTCCTAATATTGGAAATTAGCTATCTTTTTGCTTTGGTCACTTTCAGAACGTTTTCATTACTCTTCTTAGCTGTCCATAGTATTCTCAACATTCTTCTGTAAAACCACATTTCTACAGACTCCAGTGATCTTCTTGTCTGATGTCCTATTGTCCATGATTCACATCCATATGTTAAGACTGGCTCTACATAATATTTAAGAACTCTTTTTCTTGTTTCTATTGTCAAAAAAGAATTTTTATTATTTAAAAAAATGGATATTTTAAATAGATTAATATATCTATAACTGTTGTCAACACAAAACATCTTTTATTGCATTTCCTGGTCAAAACAATAATTAAATGCACTTTTAAAAATACAGCACAAATGTTTACTGTTTGTATCAAGCTTAGATGTAGCTGCTTGCAAAAGTAGATAAAGCCATGATTGAGTTATTTGCGGGTCATCATATTCTAACAAAAATACAGTACTGATGAGTGTCTTAATCAAGCTTACACAATAATCGCTGCTTGCAAAAGTAGATTAAACCTTGATTCATATATTCTAACCAGCTTTGTTTTTACTAACTTGCAATTACTAATCTCAGTTTTGGGTATAATGACATTATAATGTGTGCTAGTTTAGTTTCTTTTATATGGTATGAGTTTTACTGGTGTAATCTCAAATGGCAGGACTGTTCAGACTAAAATGTAGCTCAACAAATGTTTTACTTAATTATTGAGCATTCTTCAAAATCTTCTATGTGGTACAATACCTTTCATAATGATCTTCTTATCATGTCATTTTATATGACCTAAAGACGAGACTGATTGGTCTCGAGGCAAAATGCTGGTCTAGGGACAGAATTTGTGAGCTCACATCCCAACTGCGATTTTTATTTGTGATTTCTCTCTGTGGCAACCACCCCTGGTTTCAGCAGCAAGGCCCAGCTTGAAATGTCAATTACTCATCAGCTGAAGAAAATATGAGTACCTTCGAAGATGGAGTTATCTACCTTTGCGGCAAGGGACCCCTGTGCACATGGCTGCCAGGGAAAGTGAATTAATACAAAGTTCATTTCTTAATCTCTAGGGACTTCGCCAGAGCTGGTGAATGTTACATTCAGATTAAAGCCTCATTGGAAGAAACAAATAAAAATGACTGAAAGGATAAATTAATTAAAAATCTAAGTGTTACAAATAAACATATAAATTGGATATCCCCATCAGACAGTCTCATTTTGATTTTGAATCTTACAGACTGAATGATGAAATAGGTATCAGAAGATACTTAGATAAATACAATTTTCTCCATAGTAATGGATGATTTAGAATATTGAGTTATTTGTGGGTCATCATCATTGCACTCTGAACATGTCCATAGGTGCTCAGATCCCCTCCTCAGCAAGTCCTGCAGTGTCCAGCGACTGACGACTCCAGTTCTGTGTTGGTTGATAAGTCTTCTTACATGACCACTAAGTTTCTCGTTTCTGGCTGTGGCCATCTTAATTCCCATAACTTTCAACCGAATAAGTGATGTGGACTCATGGTTGTTGAAGTCCTGTGCCCTTCCCACTTCTTTGAGACATTGATGATGTCTGCCTGATCCATTGGTGGACCGTTTTCAACAACAGCGCAGCTAGCCAACCTGTCAGCTCTTTCATTTCCCTGTACTCCCACATGTCCAGGGACATAGATAAAGGTGACCTTACGTTTTTTTTTACTTCTGCAATGACTTTACCCATTGTCTGCGTGCAGAGCCCGCCTCCACTTTTCTTATCATGCTGATCGAATCACTATAATGCAGGTGTGGGTGTAGTCTTGTGACTCTAACCAGATGAATGCCCTGACCACTGCTATCACCTCCATCGTCATGCTACACATGGTCATAACGTATACACCACTGTCTTCTTTGACTATTCTACCTGCTGAGCGTGCTGTAAATGCCAATGCACTCCTTTGGTGTCGTATTACAGATCCCCATCTGTATAGATGACTGCATCTTTCTCATTGGTGTTATCCCAGATGAGACCATTGACTTCCACATTGACCATGACTGAGTTCTGTTCCCTACATTTTCTGTTGAGTGTGACATTACGCGAGAATATCCCCTTGAATGACGTAGGCACCGGTATCGACTCCTCGCCAACATTGATATTGGTAAACCCACAGACCTGTTTGATGACATCTTCTGCTCGGCTCACCCATGATGTGCCTCTTTTTAGCCTGACACCTTTCTCTGTGTTGAGCCTGTATTTATACTCCCTATATTTAGAATATATAAAGGACACTGCTTTGCTATACCATTCATATCATCACATTAAGGGAGAGCATATGGACCACACAAACACAGCCAGTAAGTTAGATTGAGTAGGCATAAACCATGAAGATAATTTTAAAATCCTTACATCTGTCAAAATAGCGAACAAGCAGTTTAGCAGCAATAGAAAGATTGATGTACTTGGGAGCATAATCATCTCCAGATGGGAGAGGTAGTTAGAACATGAACAAGAAGATGAGCAAAGTCAAAGTTGCTTTTGTTAATCTAAGCAGCATTTGAATATTTCCCCAGTGCAGTGTGAAAGCCAAACTAAGAATATATTTGCAATTTAATTACTTTTATATAGATTTGCATACTGGAAAAGAAGAGGGAAAAGAAACTGTCAGATTCTTATTTCACCCAAATCTTCAACTTGCCTGAGGAAAACGTTCAGAACTGTAACAGGAATATCAGCATTCAAGAATTGTTTAACTGGCACAATCAAGGGGAGATGTACACTGTGATAAAGTAGAAATTTGAGAGAACACATGCTCAGATGGAACCTACAAATGATCATAATGAAATTATACGATGTAGACTAAAGTCAAAGAAAGACAGACCAATAACATTTGAAGACAAGATTTCCTGTTTGAACCAGATGAGTACTCCAACAAAGGACGACTACAATCTAAGCAGGTGACAAGATTTTGTACTGCCTTTCATGGTATCATAATGGACACAGCAAAAAAAAGAAGTGAAGAAAAAAAACCCTAATAGTGCAAGCCAAAAAAAAAAGAAAGAAAGAAAATTTTTTGGCAAAACGTTTTTGTAATTTAAATATTTAAAAAAAAAATTGTTTTCATCGTTACATAAAGCTGATTCAGTTTTTGTTGGAATTAAAATATATACAATGAATGAATAAATAAAAGTAATGTGAAAGAAAGGAGGAAAAGGATAACAGAGGAAAGTGTAGAGACAGGGGATAAATAAGTAATTGTAATGAAGTTGAAGTAAAATAAAGAAAGGGTTGACAAAGGATAGCTTATGGGCAATAAATAAATAAGTTTTAGTAGTGAAACTAACAACAAAAATAGGATTCTGGAATGTGCGAACAATGGCCGCTCCGACGAAACATGCACAGGTCGCGAGCGAGATGGACAGATACGATCTAGATATTTTAGGATTAAGCGAAATGCGCTGGCTTGGAACAGGTAGGAGATCTATTGATAATAAAATAGTAGTTTTTTCTGGAAGGGAAGATGGAAAACACCGTGAAGGAGTAGGCATAATGATGACAGACAAAGCTGCAAGAAGTTTATTAGAATGGGAACCGGTAAACAGCCGTCTGATACGAACACGATACAAAACAAAACATGGAAGACTTTCAATTATTCAATGTTATGCGCCTACTAACGAAGCTGATGATGAAGTTAAGGACGATTTTTATAACCAACTGCAACAACTTATAAACAAAATACCAAAACACGATCTTTTAATTGTAATGGGAGACTTCAACGCCAAAGTAGGACAAGATAACGCAGGAGTGGAACATGTGATGGGGAGAGAAGGCTGTAATACAAGTCAGAATGGAGAAAGATTAATAGAATTATGTTTAATAGAAAATTTAGTTATAGGTGGGACATTATTTCCACACAAAAATATTCACAAAACAACATGGATATCTCCTGATGATAGAACCTCAAATCAAATTGACCACCTATGTATTAAACAACAATTCAGATCATCATTAATAGATGTAAGAGCTTACAGAGGTGCTGATGTTAATAGTGACCACAACTTGTGCATTGGGAAAATAAGATTAAAATTTAGAAACCAACAGAAGAGGTCAATTACACATAAAATTGATAGTCATAAACTGAAAGATGAAGCCATAAAGGAAAAGTTTAACATAGAGCTAAGTAATTGTTATTCAGCACTCGGTGAAATAGACTTAGATATCAATGAAATGTGGGACTCACAGAGCAAAATACTAATGACAGCAGCAGAAGCAAGTGCCGGACTGAAGAAAATGGAAAAACGAGCTTGGATCTCAGACACCACATGGAAATACATCAAAGAAAGAAGAGAAGCAAAGAGAGCCGTGACTAATGTAAAGACAGATCTTGGAAAGGTTCTGGCAAAAGCAACATACAAAGAATTAGACAACAAAGTGAAAAGTTCGGCAAGAAGAGATACAAGAGCTTATATAGACAACTTGGCAGAGAAAGCAGAGACAGCTGCAATTACAGGAGACAGCAGAACTCTCTATACTGTACAAAAGATGCTGACAAACACCTATACATCCAGTGGAACACCAATTCTAGACAAATCTGGATTAATGCTAACAACAAGCGCAGACATAAAAGCCCGTTGGGCGGAACACTTCAAAGAAATTCTTAACCGTCCACTACCTCACAGTTTAATAGATTTTGAAGCTGAAACACCAGCAGCAGAATTAGATGTAAATTTAGATGACTTCACCTTGAGTGAAATAGAAACCACCTTAAAGCTAATGACCAATAACAAGGCTGCTGGAGAGGATAAGTTAACAGCTGAGATCCTCAAGGCAATTGATAGCCATAATTTAATACATCTCCAAAAAATGTTCAACATCATTTGGAAAACAGAGAAGACGCCTCATAAATGGAAAAAAGGAATCATTGTTAAGATCCCAAAAAAGGGCAATCTTAGAGATTGTAACAACTGGAGAGGCGTGACACTTTTGTCAGTTGCCTCAAAGTTATTCTGCAAAATCATCCTAAATAGAATAAAGGATTCAATAGATACAGTAATGCGTGAAGAACAGGCTGGGTTTAGAAAAGGGAGAAGCTGTCTTGACCACATTTTCACTCTACGACTTATATTGGAGGAACACATTGAAAAGCAAAAACCTTTTGTACTTAACTTCATCGACTTCAAAAAAGCATTTGATAGTATTCATAGAGATTCTTTGTGGAAAATTCTGAAGCAATATGGTTTACCATCAAAAATCATAAATATTATCAAAGACATGTATGATGGTTACACATGTGCAGTTCGACACAGAGGAAGGACTGAGCGAATGTTTCCCAATAGAAACTGGGGTTAAACAAGGATGTATTTTATCGCCCTTGTTATTTGGAATTGTTATGGACTTCATAATGAAGAAATGCTGCACTGGTAATAAAGGCATCGAATGGATACAAGGAGACCATTTGGAGGACCTCGACTTTGCTGATGACATAGTTCTCATCAGCAGTCAGATAAAAACGATGCAGGAAAACACAAATGAACTATCATCAATAGCCAGCAAAATTGGGCTTGAGGTCAATCATGAAAAGACTAAAGTCATGAAAAGTTTAATTCCAACAAGTGACAAAATATACATGGAAAACAAACCAGTAGAAGAGATCGATCACTTTATCTATCTTGGAAGTCACATTGATCGAGAAGGGGATACGAGCAAAGAAATTAGAATCAGACTGGCTAAAGCAGCAATGTCTTTCAGAAGCCTTGAAAAGTTGTGGAAATCAAAACTCATTAGCACAAACACAAAACTTAGGCTATTCAAATCAAATGTACTATCAACCCTTACGTATGCGTGTGAAAGCTGGAAAACAACAAGAGATATAGAAACAAAGTTGAATGCATTCGAAAATAAATGTCTAAGGAAAATACTTGGTATAGAATGGAACGAATTCAAAACAAACGAGGAAATTAGAGAAATCGCCAATCAACCACTAATATCTTCAGTAATAAAGAAAAGACGATGGTCATACGTTGGACATGTGATGAGAAGAGATAATAATCGAATAGCAAAGCAAGCCCTCATATGGGAAACAACAGGTAAAAGAAAAAGAGGAAGACCCAGGGAGACACTGAGAAGAACATTGATGAGAGAGGCAAGAGCAGCAGGAATCGGCTCCCTCAATGAGATAGAACTGCTTGCACAGAACAGAGACAGATGGCGAGATTTGATAAAATATCTTTAAAAGAAAACTGCTAGAACAAAAATTCATATAGGAGAAGGTGTATCTTGGTCTACGCCCTATGGGCCGGTTACGGCTCGAAAGGTCAATAGATAGATAGTGAAACTGAAAAATAGGATAATAAAGAATAGCTGCATTAATAATATAAGGAATAATATAAATTGCTCTTTATCACCCAGGACAGAAAGTATTTTAAAGTTGTGTCACAATTTACAGTAGAATGTGATTTAGTAGAATGTGATAATAAAGCACAACACATCTGACTCATTTATGGCATATTTTGTAACTAGGTCAGTTTTCCTGCATTGAACCTACCCTACTTGGCCAGGTCTATGAGTCTTTGTGTTTGATATAAGTCTTCTATATTCTATGAGCAGTAAAAGCAGTATTTTTCTTTTCTCCAGACCTAGTTTAAAAAAACAAACATATTTAACGTGAACTGGTTATTGTTTTTTTTTTTTTTTCATCATAAAAACTGTTCCTATATTTGAACTTTTCACCTCTGTTTTATTGTTGTTTTCTCAATTTAGTGTTTCTTATTATGCTGTATGATTATTTTATTTTCATTACTCATTCAATGCAGAAATAAGAGAATAAATCATAGGATAAGAAATGGCCATGCATCCAATAATATAAATTATAGTCAAAAAGAGAAGGTGGGCATATGTTGGCCATGTATGAGAAGAGGCAAGAAGAGAATCTCAAATAAGAATTAGACGGCTAAAGAAAATGAGACCAATGTAGAGAAACCCTAAGGAGAACACTGAGGTGAGAAGCAACAACAGCAGGCATCAGCTCCCATTTGCTGAGGTAAAGAGGCTAGACCAAAACAGGGACAAGTGGTGAGATACAATGTGAATCCTGTACAAAGTCTGGCATTTAATAGCAAAGGTCATCAGACATTGAGGGTCTGAAATTTAGAAATTTGTGCTGCCTTTGCCTTTGAAAGAGCCATAGATAGATATATAGATGTTATGCAAACAGAAAAGTTCATCTGCTACTTTTTAAAAAAATGATACACTAGTGCAACAGAAGAGAAAGACCTAAAGAGACACTAAAAAGAACACTTATAAGAAAAGCAAAGTTGGCAGGCATAGACTCATTACATAAGATCAAACATCTAGAATAGTGATGGGTGGCATAAAACACTACTAGCCCTAAGCAACGTCTAACAGCGTGGGAAGGATAAAAAATCAAGTGCAACAGAATACATAAACATCTAGACTTTTCTTTTAGTGGTTCATAGCTTAGGTAGTAATTGTTTAGAGGATTTATTCACTTTCTATCAACTGCCACCTAATGTTACATTTATTTAACTATTTTCATAGCATATGCACAGGAAACAGGAATTTAAAATAAAATCGTGGAATTTGTTTTCACATAAGCATATACAACTGAATAATTATTTCTACATAAATAATGAATGGAGTTATGTGAAATTAACATATGAAATACATTTGATATTGTTTTAATGCTTAGAATTGTAATTTAAAATGATGTTCCAGGGAATTGAGCAGATAAAGAATCTAGATTTTGATTCTGTTACAAATGATGCGTTTTCTTCACCAACTTCGCCTTCAACTTCGCCATTAGCCAAACTGACACCTTCAACACCTGTCGGTGTGAATGATGACACCTGGGGATTGTATTCATCTCAATCTGTGAACTGTAAGTGAAAGCATTTAATACAAGTATTGCACATACATTATATGTTGCTGTCTTGCATCAATGACATCACTATTATTGTAATTATACTCTACAGGGTTCAGTCAAAAAGTTTTGAACTTTAGTATGATGGAGTCAAGACCGATAAAATGAAAAAAATATATATAGAAAAAAATATAAAAAAAAAACGGTATAAAAAAAGTAAAGAGCCTCCGTCATGCCAAGTGGCGTATAGGGAATATGGTGTAAGTGACCATAAACTTTACAGACCTTCAGCACATGATTTTTGGGATAATGTCAGTATTACGCCCATGCCGCTTTACTTTCCCAGAAAAAATCTGGTACCCATTTAAGGCTGGGTAAATCCGGAAGCCGTCGGTTGGGATCGAACCCTACTTCTTGTCCTTAAAAAAAGCGGTATGGTTAAAGCTATACGTAATAAGTGGACAACACAAATTAGAACGTTTCGGCTCAATAGGCCTTCAGCAGGAGCAAACATACAACACACACATAGATATGTATTTAAAATAATAAATAATAAAAAAAATAATAATTTTGAACTAGAATGAGAAATAAAAGTAAGAATAAAATGTCTTCCAATAATATAAACTATAGTCAAGAACAGAAGGTGGACATATGTTGGCCATGTGATGAGAAGAGACAAGAAGAGATTGTTGGCATATGCATGTATATGTGGGCATATATATTGAGCTGAAACATTCTAATTTGTGTCGTCCACTTATTATGCAAAGCTTTAACAATACTGTTGTTTCTATTTATTTTTGTCATTTCTCCTTATTAGCTTTACTGCAGCGTTGCGTTTCTATGCATTTCTTTGCTTTGATCCTACCAGTCAAGACAGGTACCTGAAAAATTGGTGTCAACCTTAGTCCTTTTCTCTACATATTCATGCTTGAAGATGATTCACTTCTTCTATTGTTACTTCACCTTCCTGATACTCGGATTTTAGAAATTCTCCATCTGGACTTCTTCCTTTTTCCAAACATGAAGAATTTGGTTCAAACAACCAAGATTTAATTACTGAACTGGATATGTGGTTTGGGGCACAGACAGAGTTCTGCAATCAAGGTCATCAGGGTGAAGGTAGCATTGCAAGAAGTCCTTTGCCTTGGTGAATACATAGAAAAGGACTAAACTTCAAACCAGTTTTCAGAAAGTTGCTATGTCTCTTCTACACTAAATGAAAAACATCTTCACAGACCCTCATATATAACATAATATTTTACTTTTATTGAGCCTACTCTTGACACATAATTTAATGTAGTCAACTCTTGATTTGTGTTTTTATTTAACCTACTTTTGACACCCTTTTATTTACCTACCTTAGGCATACACTTTTATTTAGCCTAATCTTAACATACACTTTCATTTAGCCTACTCCTACTTTTTAAATACACTTTTGTTTAGTCTAATCTTAACATACACTTCCATTTAGCCTACTCCTACTTTTGAAATACACTTTTGTTTAACCTAATCTTAATGCAGACTTATTTAACCTTCACTTGACACTCACTTCTATTTAGCCTACTTTTGAAACAATTTGAATTCATGTAAAAGTGATTTATTAAACTCCCTTGTTCACTCCTGAGTTACGTTATATAAATTATACCTACAACCTGAACAAGCAATTCTTTGCAGTTCCTTATAGTGTTGACTTGTCTTTACCTTATGTAATCTCTGCCCAGAAAAATATCATATTGAAGTTACTCATTGACATAGCAATCAAGATCAATGGATTGTTGAACAACAGTTGTTGCTTACTATCAATTATATCTCTTGTTGATTAAGATTCTTCCTTTCCTTCCACAATACATTCCATCTTATATTTCATGGGGTGTCCTAATTTCTCTCCTGAAAACCTTTTTTCTGTTGATTTTTGAGCTGCATCTTTGTTAATGTTTACTATATTGGAGACACTGAACATAAACCCTGCAGCCTGGAAAAAAACATAGCTGCCGACCGTAATCTTTGTAAACACACTTTAAAGCTCTAGCTCAAGCGAGAAGTAGACAGATTCATAGAAAAAGATAATACACAAGGAAAGAAAAGAAAAAAGAAAATTTCTAGGGGTGCTGCAAAATCCATAATCAACTATAACTGATGGTGACTACTACTATTTATGTTTGTAAATGTTAACCTATAGGTTTTTACTCTTAATTGGACAACAATATTTTATGTGTTCCATGATTTCAATATATGTGTATTATTTACTGTTTAACTTTGGTCATTTGTTCCTGTGTTTTAAGTGATCTACGAGATACTGTTTACTAATGTGTTTAGTGGTCACTGAGTGTAAAATATATTGGCGAAGACCAATATATGGTACCGAATGTTAAAACACATTGTGGTAGGTGGTGACATGAATTGATATGATAGCTTTTAAACCCTGGAAGATGATGTGGCAGACTGCAATAGTTTTCTTGTGTTTTGATGAAAATGTTGGATCTTCTCCATCCAGTGGGTACTTCTGTACTAGATCTTCAATGTTAACGACCCCACCACTATTGAGACTGTGGTCATTCTCATCATACTAGCCAGCCTGATTTGAAGTCTACCATAAACAGGTAGATTAACTGGGAATTGAAATAAGATCTTGGTCAGCTATGAGCCACCGACCTTACAATGATGACAGCAGATCATCTAATTTGAGATCTCTTGTTAAGCATTAATTGTACATGTGTTTGCATTAGTATCAGAATATGATTATATGGTATCCTTTTATATTTGCTTTTGTTATGTTACTATACTATTCCCCCAATAAATCCTCAGAGTTAGGAAAATGTAATAGGATTATTTTAGTTAAAATGATTATACATGTCACTTATGATGTTATGCACTGTTACAAGAACATACAGCACATTTTATTAGTAACAGTCTCAACTTCCTCTATAGCGTAGATATGTTCTATAATCATAATTACTGCTTGAAGAGTTGCTTGAACACCAACAAATGTCATTTTTAACATCTGCCACAGCCCCACAAGCCCTAGGATATTTGGGTGGACTTCAGACTGGACCATTTCTAGCCATGGGTCAACAGTCCTTCCCGGTTACAAACTTTCCCATACAAAGTGGAGCTGGAGTTGCACCTGGCTTTGTAAGAAGTGCTGAAGTATAACAAAAAAGACAAACTTTAGTTTATAAAACAAGTTCATGTTTCACTTTTATATAAACAAACAATGGTAGCTCATACTTCAAATAGCTCTAAATCGAATACTCCAGAGTTAAAATGCTAAATTTGAGAGATTTTGATCCGTAGTTTGAATGATACTTCTATGTGCAGACGCAGTGATAAAATGTCATCAAGGGCATTTTTTCAGCCAGAATGCTATGGAGGCACATTCTGGTAAATTTTTCAAACTTAAACTGGTCGTGAGATACATTTTTTATAATAAGTTCTATAATTAAGGTTGCTGGAATCATGACCAAGCAACTGCAACTACTCTATTTATAATTAGCAATTGATTTTGACACCAAATTTGGATTAAAGATAAGTTACTGTCACCAGGGATCAACACTCCCTGATACAGGCCGTGAATTTCTAAAGTAACTACCATTTACCTCCCTTCCAGATTACCCATTCTGGAACTAAAGACAAAGTTAACTTTCTCTTTGACATTAAATTGTCTGTTGCATCAGTCTCTCATTCATTTTTTCAACACCAGACTACACTGAAAAGTTTCTTGTCCATAGAAAAAATAGAAAGTAAATCCAAACCCTCAATCAGAAGTACTAGGAGTTAGAAGAGAGAACACTAGAAATACCAGTCACACAGGACATCACTGCCCCTCTCTAGGTTACAGTAAATGCAATTTTCATTTTGTTATATAGTATTTGTGATATAATATTTGTGTATTTTGTTATATAATATTTGTGTGTATTTTGTAATATAATATCTGTGTATATTTTGTGATATAATATTT
This sequence comes from Megaustenia siamemsis, assembly GCA_032433765.1. Taxonomy (NCBI): domain Eukaryota; kingdom Metazoa; phylum Mollusca; class Gastropoda; order Stylommatophora; family Ariophantidae; genus Megaustenia; species Megaustenia siamemsis. The sequence continues at coordinate 11,865,521 of JAVIAB010000139.1, read as the reverse complement.
GTGTATATTTTGTTATATAATATCTGTTTATTATATTATGTAGTATTTTTTGTCTTTTGTTTATTATTTTCATGTTTTAATTTAACATTTAGGGTGGGTGTCCGGTTAGCGCAATCGATAGGCGGTTGGCTTACCACGGCAACAGCCGGGGTTCGTACCCTGGCGAGGACACCTGGGTTTTACTAATTCCCTAAAAATTAGTACCTCTGAAGTCGGAGTAAATCTGCCTGCATGGCGAGGGGCATCCTGTAATGGGATAAAACAGACTTTACACGCAAAATTCAGTCCCACAAAATTGAGTGGGTGGGACTTCGTCAGAGGTCAAAGCTGACGAAAGCGAACGAACGAACGAACATTTAGGGTGTTTTTAACCATGTTATTTTTGCGATAAGTTGTTTTTATTTCTAGTTAATCAAAATGGGTATTGATCAGGGTATGGAAATGGATGAGTTAATTTTTAGCAGGAAAAATAATTCAGAGTTTGAACGGCGTCCTAGAACAAATGAAGTTTGAAGTGTGATGCACCACTACATTTTGAAATTTTAATAACAGTTTTGTTTAAAAAAAAAATTAAAGAACGCCATTTTAGGCCATTACAATTTTAATGAATTGTGGACTCAAGAAACCCAAAGTAGCTGAATGTGGTTAGTGACTCATAGCTGACTGTTTGTATAAACATCCTACTCCACCTCCCCTTGCTGAACCTGAGGACAAATAAGGCCAGGCCTTGTGAAGAGGGAAGACAATCTAGTACCCAAATATTACACTTACTGTAAACCACAACTCAGCACATCTACATCCATATTACAGTCTTTAATGGACAGACATTAAAGAGAAATAGATGTTGGACGAATGCAGAAAAAGAACATATATACTGTAAACCATTGCAGTTATTTTTCCTGTTTCAGAATATGATGAATTCTGGTTTGCCCTTCACTAAAGACCCTTTTGGCAATGATCCTTTTGGTTCTCCTGCCCAGCAAACAAGGATTCCAGCAGCTACAGGTTTTGGCATTGGGCCTGGATTTAATCAACCTTATGGAATGAACAGTGTCCCAAGATTGAATATTATGGGAGGCCCTGGCATGATGCCTGGAGTGGTTCCTCAAAGAATGATGTCTGCACCAGTTGTTGGAAGCATGCACAGTCCCTATATGTTCCAGCAGTCCTCTGCTTTTCCAATGAGCACATTTGATAATGATTCTGCAAATATATTGCAACCATTGAAGAAGGATGCAGGGCAAGAGCCCAATATTACAAGTCCTGAACCTGTTAAGACTCCCTCTAAAACTCGTGGAGATCTTTTTGGTGATCTCCTGGAGATCAAAAAGTCTGGTTCTTCAACTGCCGTTTCGCCAAAGGATTTGTTTGCTCAGATAAATGCACCAGAGAAGAAGCCAATGAATGAAATGGTTGGGCCTGGAAAGCCTATCAAATCACCAAATATTCCGGTATCACAAAGCAAACAATTACAGGCAAGTGGTGTGACCTCTGACCCTTTTGGTGACCTGGACTCTGTGATATTAGACAAGACTCGGGGCCTTCTTCTCTCTACCAGTGGAGAAGACCCTTTTGATACATCTCACATCCCCCATGTGCTTGCAGAGTCATTAACTTACCCTAATCCTTCCATTAAATCTGCTAATGCTTGTACAACCCCTCCACCTGTACCATCCCGACAACCATCTTTATTTAATTGTAATACAAACATAACAGCAAGCTCTCCCATGCCTTCATGTCCTCCACCACCTCCGCCAACAATACTCTCACAACCTACACCTCCTCTTCCTTGTAGAACTGTTATTAAGACAGAAACTACAACAGATATTAATGAAAACATCAAATCGTCATCATCTGACTTTAATTTTGTACATGACTCAAATACATCATTTATACTTCCACCGCCTGATGATCCACCACCATTACTTCCTGCTCATTTAGCCATTCAACCTCCATCTCTTCTGCCACCATCTCCTTCTACTCCACGTCCAAATGTAAAATTTGCACAGAAACTTTCTGATGTCACACATAATGAACATAATAACATCTCTCAAGAACATGAGGCTGTCTCCAAGGTATCATATCTCAATGACACTACTAGTCTTCCACAAAACACTGACACTTCTTATAAAGATGTTTGTTTGAAATCTCAAAATTCAGACTCTCTTGATGTCTGTGAAGATAAAGACTGTGTTACCTCTGCAATAAGAGACATTCAAGCATCTAAAAATAGCTCATTAGATTGCAACAGTTCTTTGACAGAAATTTCATGCTCTCAAAATGAAAGTGGTTCACATCAAGTTTCAAAATCAACTAAATTAGAGTGGGTTGGCTTTGAAAACTTGCCAGAAAATAGCAGCAATTTCTGCTTTCCAACAATAAGTGTAAGTGATGAAGATGATCCTTTTAATATGCCTCTACATCTTGCACCTGGCTTCAAAGCTGTAGCCAAGTTTGGAAGTGATCCATTTGATGACAGTCTCAGTGGGCCCTTCAGTAATAATGTGTGGCAGCCATTTGCTACAGATGATCATGATTCTAAGGAAGTGAATCGTGCTAGCTGTGTGGTAAGCAGTAATTAGCTGTTTAGCTACTCATAATACGATGTTTAATTATAATGCAAGCAATAATGAGATGTTTAACTATGCTATAAGCAATAATGAGATGTTTAGCGATACTATAAGAAATAATGAGATGTTAAGTCATGTTATAAACAATAATTAGGTGTTTCGAAACAATAGATCGAATATCCAAAGTGAAAATCAAAGAACAGATCTGAATGAAACTGTGCATGAAATATAATAAATAACAAATGAAATGATTCAGAAACTTGGTAAGAATGAAACCAGACCAAACAACATAAGCTTTCTACCTAAAAATATCAGGACAGAGAACAAACACGATGGAGACCAATGAAGAGATGGATAGACAGTATAAAAGACATTTCTGTCTATCTATTGACCTTTCGGGCCATAGCCGGCCCATAGGGCATAGACCCAGATACTCCTTCTCTTATCTAAATTTTTTATTCTAGCAGTTTTCAATTCTTGTAAAGATCTTTTATCAAATCTCGCCATATGTCTCTGTTCTGTGCAAGCAACTCTATCTCATTGAGGTAACCAATTCCTGCTGCTCTTGCCTCTCTGATCAATGTTCTTTTCAGTGTCTCTCTGGGTCCGCCTCTTTTCCTCTTACCTGTTGTTTCCCACACAAGGACTTGCTTTGTTATTCAGTTATTATCTCTCCTCATCACATGTCCAAATTATGGCCATCGTCTTTTCTTGATTACTGAAGATATTAGTGGTTGATTGGTGATTTCTCTAATTTCTTCATTTGTTTTGAATTCATTCCACGCCAAACTAAGTATCTTCCTTAGACATTTATTTTCGAATGTTTTCAACTTTGTTTTTGTCTCTTGTTGTTTTCCAGCTCTCACGTGCATAATTAAGGGTTGATAGTACATTTTTGTGTTTGTGTTGATGAGTTTTGATTTCCACAACTTTTCAAGGCTTCTAAAAGACATTGCTGCTTTAGCTATTCTGATTCTAATTTCTTTACTTGTATCCCCTTCCCGATCAATGTGACTTCCAAGATAGATAAAGTGATCGATCTCTTCCACTGGTTTATTTTCATGTATATTCTTTCATCTGTTGGAATTAAGCTTTTCATGACTTTAGTCTTTTCATGATTGATCCCAAGCCCAATTTTGCTGGCTATTGATGATAGTTCATTTGCGTTTTCCTGCATTGTTTTTATCTGACTGCTGATGCGGACTATGTCATCAACAAGTCGAGGTGCTCCAAATGGTCTCCTTGATCCATTCGATGCCTTTGTTACCAGTGCAGCATTTCTTCATTATGAAGTCCATCATTGTCAAGTACCAAGCCTGCTGGAGTAGGTGATCATGTCTCTCCACAACTTTCGATCACGACAGTTATTTATCATTTCTGTTGTTGACCTACTGCCAAGCCATTCTCTTAAACTGTCTGGTATTTTTTCTCTTTGTTTCCCTCTATCTCTTTGTCCCTCAATTTTCCCAGTTGTTACAATATATTCCAGTTGTTCTCTTCTCATTACATGGCAAAAAAATGATGATTGTTTCTTCCTAATATGGGAAATTAGCTCTCGTTTTGCTTTGACCTCTTTCAAAACATTATCATTACTCTTCTTAGCTGTCCATGGTATTCTCAACATTCTTCTGTAAAACCAAATTTCTACAGACTCCAGTGATTTTCTTGTCTGTTGTCCTATTGTCTATAATTCACATCCATATGTTAAGACTGGCTCTACATAACATTTAAAAACTCTTTTTCTTGTTTCTATTGTCAAAAATGGATTGCATAGTATCTTCCTCATTTTTTGGAAAGCTGCTTTTGCCTGAGCCATTCTGCATCTCACCTCTTTTGTACATCTTCCATCTGAGGTTAACAAAGTTCCCAAATATTTGAATTCATTTACCTGTTTTAATATTGTTCTAAGAGTGTTGTATACAATCATTAAATTGCAAGGTTTTTTGGAATGAATGGACTAACCAATAAATATAATTTATATAAAATAGTTAAAAAATAAATAGAACTTTAATTAAATGTTGGTGATACAACAAAATAAAGGTAGCTCAGTGGTAGAAAGGATTGTTGTGTCATAGACTAACATATTTTAGCAGGCAACTCAATAGATACACTTGATATACAATTTGATAGATACCGGATGCCTGTGAAGGTCCCTTATAGAAACCACTTGTTTTATCTAGTCAGTGTACTCAATAGTATCATGGATAGATGATGTAAACCATTACTGAGCAAACAAATAGGTATTTAGGTAAATTTATAGGATTTCTTGTTTTGTAAATTTTATTATTGCTAATAATTTTAATTCAAATATGACTGTACAATAAGAATTCATTATGTTTGTTGCATTTTAAGTGATCATATAGCTAGTTCCAATATGTCTTAGTGATTGTTATTCTTGTATGTGCATTGTATATTTCAAGTTTGATATGTATAGTTTGTGTCTAATATTATTTTTGTTTCTTTAGTTACTAGTTTTATGATTTTATTTATTTATTTTTTGGTCAAGTTGTGTGAACATTTTATTTATTAATTTTTTTTGCATTTAAAAAGTAGACACATATTACAACTAATGTTTACAAGACAGAGGTCAGTGCAACCAGGGTCTATAGGTGCTTAATTAGTGCAGCATGCTTGACTTTAAGTTGACATTTAATCTTTGCATGCATGTTCAGCTTTTGAGGCGACAAGGTAACATAAATATTAGCTATTAAAGAGAATAGGTGTCTAGTTAATTTGAGTGAAGATTTCACAATCATGACATTCTAACATTAGCAGAAGTTTGTAATTTTCTTTTAGATAGGAATTATTACATGTGCAACGAGCCACTGTGCATTCTGATTGCCTGTGGTACTTTGATATTAGAATTGAATGCTGGCATTTTTGTGCTGCAATTTTCTGGATGTGATTAACACTGTTGTAAGTATCATCTTCCTAGTTAATACAATACTTTGAATTATTCTATGGCATCTAAAGAAATATTCCATAATTTTAGAGCTTGCTATATCCTTAATGTGTAGAGCAATATTATGAGATATATATATACATATCGGTGGGTAATTTTACCTGCTACTGTATGCAGTAAACAGTACAACCTGTGGCTGCCCTGCTGCCTTGCAGGTATGCTCAGGAGAGTAAAAGGCTAAGGGAGGGTACCCCGAAGTAAAACAATTCCACTGCCTTGTGGGTGAGACTTTTTAGTCAAAGGCTAGCAGAGCCAACCGTAAACAAACCGACGGAAGACAACAGGAAACCACCGTCATAATATCTTTGTACAATCATGAATCCCCACACTCAGGCAAAAGCAGCTTTCCAAAAAATGAGGAAGATACTATGCAATCCATTTTTGACAATAGAAACAAGAAAAAGAGTTCTTAAATGTTATGTAGAGCCAGTCTTAACATATGGATGTGAATCATAGACAATAGGACAACAGACAAGAAAATCACTGGAGTCTGTAGAAATGTGGTTTTACAGAAAAATGTTGAGAATACCATGGACAGCTAAGAAGAGTAATGAAAACGTTTTGAAAGAGACCAAAGCAAAAAGAGAGATAATTTCCAATATTAGGAAGAAACAATCATAATTGTTTGGCCATGTAATGAGAAGAGAACAGCTGGAATATATTGTAACAACTGAGAAAATTGAGGGATGAAGAGATAGAGGGAAGCAAAGAGAAAAATACCAGACAGCTTAAGAGAATGGCATGGCAGAAGGTCCACAACAGAAATGATAAATAACTGTCGTGATTGAAAGTTGTGGAGAGACATGATCACCTACGCCAGCAGGCCCGGTACTTGATGATGATGATGCACATCAGGAGCCACTATAGCTCAGTGGTTAGTGAACTGGACTACAAAGGACAAGAGTCAGGTTTGATCCTGATCGGCGGTTCCGGGTTCACCCAGCCTTAAATGGGTACCAGATTTTTTCTGGGAAAGTAAAGCAGCATGGGCATAATACCGAGCACATTACCCCAAAAATCATGTGCTGATGGTCTGTACAAATTATGGTCACTAACACCATATTCCCTATACACCATTTGGTGTGATGGGGCTCTTTACTTAGTTATATATATATACCCTAGTAGTATTGTTTCATTGTTTCCCCTTGCCTGCAGACTAACAAATTGTGTGCGAATGAGTAAAACCTGAAGTGATGCTGCTTTATTTTTTTATTACAGCCTTTATAGCGAATTTCCATTTTATATGATTTTTATTTAAAAATAGTTCCTGTGCATTGCTTGTACCCTGCATTTAGCTACCCATTTCTCTATTTTTTTTTTTTAATAACCTTCTAAGATTATTTTAAACCTTATTGACCGTTTTGTTGTTGCGTCATTTAAAAGTGAAACCATACAAGATTTTAAGTTGTTTCATTTTAGAGTTGATGGTAAGGTCAACCTTATGGCGGCATCTCTGAACTTAATTTTTGACATGTTCTCAAACATTCACAAAACTGGTTAAGTAACATAACATAACATTTGATATTTTTGTGAAACTAACTCTCTCATTATCTTTGGTGTAAAAATGTAGTTCATTAAATATAATATTTTTTAGAATATTTATTTGATTTATATCAACATTGTAAATAGTCTTACAACTTTATTAAAGAATGAAATCGTTAGCATGGGAGTAAAGTAGTAACTGACTGCACTTACAAACTAAATATTTTGTTTCTCATTAGACATGTTCAATTTAATCCAGATGTTAATAAAAAATACCTGTTGAGTACTGACTGCTTGTAAATGTTAAGAAGAAATGCACTATTTCACATTCAAATATTGTAGATGTGTACTTTGAGATTGGAGAAATACATATTTCTGTAGTAACATATGCTGTGTGGATAACTTCTTACTTAGGCCGACACGTCTTAGTTTTCATATCCTGCATGTTGTTATAATAATGAAAACATTTCAATATTAAATCTTTGGATGTGTGTGAGTGTATATATATATATAAATATATAAAATATATATATTTATTAACATAATAATTTATTTCCTGTTGTTTTGTGTTTCATTTCTGTAGGAATATATCAATGTATGTTATTTGTTCTATTGAATAGTAATATCAAATCAGAATAAATCTTTTTATAATTAATGTAAATAATATTAATAACATAACAAAACATTACAATTTTGTTTCAAAAGTGCAGTGTAATATATATATGATATGTGTAAATAAATTACAACTGAGATAATAGCTGCACATATGTTGGGGTGTGAAAGTTAGACAGTGATATTTTTTAATTAACATTCACTCTATTTTTTAATAATCTCTTAACAGAGTTCTCCTTTTGGTGATGCTTTTGTTACTCCAACACAACAGGTAAACACAAATTGAGCAGTAAAATGTTTTCTTTGAAGTAGTTTAGTTAGCTTCATTGACAACTTTATATAGTTTAAATAGATCTATTTGACAACTTTATATAGTTTAGGTAAGATTTATTGGACTTTATTGGACAACTTTATATAGTTTAGGTAAGATTTATTGGACAACTTTATATAGTTTAGGTAAGATTTATTGGACAACTTTATATAGTTTAGGTAAGATTTATTGGACAACTTTATATAGTTTAGTTAAGATTTATTGGACAACTTTATATAGTTTAGGTAAGATTTATTGGACAACTTTATATAGTTTAGGTAAGATTTATTGGCCAACTTTATATAGTTTAGGTAAGATTTATTGGGCAACTTTATATAGTTTAGGTAAGATTTATTGGACAACTTTATATAGTTTAGGTAAGATTTATTGGACAACTTTATGTAGTTTAGGTAAGATTTATTGAGCAACTTTATGTAGTTTAGGTAAGATTTATTGAGCAACTTTATATAGTTTAGGTAAGATTTATTGGACAACTTTATATAGTTTAGGTAAGATTTATTGGACAACTTTATGTAGTTTAGGTAAGATTTATTGGGCAACTTTATATAGTTTAGGTAAGATTTATTGGACAACTTTATATAGTTTAGGTAAGATTTATTGGACAACTTTATATAGTTTAGGTAAGATTTATTGGACAACTTTATATAGTTTAGGTAAGATTTATTGGACTTTATTGGACAACTTTATATAGTTTAGGTAAGATTTATTGGACAACTTTATATAGTTTAGGTAAGATTTATTGGACAACTTTATGTAGTTTAGGTAAGATTTATTGGGCAACTTTATATAGTTTAGGTAAGATTTATTGGACAACTTTATATAGTTTAGGTAAGATTTATTGGACAACTTTATATAGTTTAGGTAAGATTTATTGGACAACTTTATATAGTTTAGGTAAGATTTATTGGACTTTATTGGACAACTTTATATAGTTTAGGTAAGATTATTGGACAACTTTATATAGTTTAGGTAAGATTTATTGGACAACTTTATATAGTTTAGGTAAGATTTATTGGACAACTTTATATAGTTTAGGTAAGATTTATTGGACAACTTTATATAGTTTAGGTAAGATTTATTGGACAACTTTATGTAGTTTAGGTAAGATTTATTGAGCAACTTTATGTAGTTTAGGTAAGATTTATTGAGCAACTTTATATAGTTTAGGTAAGATTTATTGGACAACTTTATATAGTTTAGGTAAGATTTATTAAAGTAAAGGTCCCCTACCATGCATTGTTAGGTGTATGAGAAATATGGTATTAGTGACTACAGCATATTTTTGGGTGATGTGGTCAATATCACACCAGCTGTGTTTACTTCCAAGAAAAATCTCTGGTGCCCATTTTTAGAGGCTGGGAAGATTTAGTGATTTGATGTATATTATATGCTATGGAAAGTCTTGATGTCTCAGATTTTTATGTTGAATGCTGTCAAAGGCCTTGCTGTAATATGTGAAGCATGTATGCAGTTCTATGTTATACCCCCTACACTTCTCAAAAATGTTTCTCATATTAAAACATATATATGTGGTCCCACTACAACAAAAACCTTCTGAGTTACATGAAGTTTCTCATCCAATTTCTGTTATATCCTCTTTATAACGATCTGTCTGTGCCTCTTCATAATGATCTGTCTTTTTGGCAGTCTGCTATCAGTAGTTTGCTTTGCTATCACCAGTTTACCATTGCTATCAGCAGTTTGCTTTGCTATTAGCAGTTTACCATAGCTATCAGCAGTTTACCATAGCTATCAGCAGTTTACAATTGCTATCAGCAGTTTACCATTGCTATCAGCAGTTTACCATAGCTATCAGTAGTTTGTTTTGCTAACAGCAGTTTACCATAGCTATCAGTAGTTTGTTTTGCTAACAGCAGTTTACCATTGCTATCAGCAGTTTACCATTGCTATCAGCAGTTTATCATAGCTCTCAGTAGTTTGTTTTGCTAACAGCAGTTTACCATTGCTATCAGCAGTTTATCATAGCTCTCAGTAGTTTGTTTTGCTAACAGCAGTTTACCATTGCTAACAGCAGTTTACCATTGCTATCAGCAGTTTATCATAGCTCTCAGTAGTTTGTTCTGCTAACAGCAGTTTACCATTGCTATCAGCAGTTTATCATAGCTCTCAGTAGTTTGTTTTGCTAACAGCAGTTTACCATAGCTATCAGCAGTTTATCATAGCTATCAGTAGTTTGTTTTGCTAACAGCAGTTTACCATAGCTATAAGCAGTTTACCATTGCTATCAGCAGTCTACCATAGCTATCAGTAGTTTGCTTTGCTATCAGCAGTTTACCATAGCTTTCTAATTGGCCATGTCCACTTAACAACTCTGGTCCCTGTTCTGTTCCACACCCAATGCCATGCTGTTCCACTTCTTTCTTTGAGACTTATCAACTGGGTCGATACTCTGTCCTTTCTCCTGTGTCTACTATTGAAGGGGACACTTCCTTCATTAATTTTCTCCATGTAGTTTAGCCTGCCAGCCAAAACTTTGGGGTGGTGCTGCCGTACACTGACTCTAAACCAGATAGCTACTGCAGGAAATCTTGATCCTTCCCACGCCGTTAGATGTCATATAGAACTAGTGTTTATCACCACCCATCTCTATTCTTGGCATAATGTTCGATCTTATCTAATTAGCCTATGCCTGCCAATTTTGCTTCTTATATGTGTTATTTTGTGTGTCTCTAGGACTTCCTTTTTTCTGTATGCTGATGTTTCTCATAGAAGAGCTTGTATTATAATTCTTTTGTTGTCTCATCTCAGCACATGTTTGACATATAAAACCATCTTCTCTTCCTAATTGTAGATGAGATCTTTGGTTGCATGACCATTTCTCTTATCTCTATATTAGTCTTGAATTCATTCTATTGTACTCAGAGTATTCTTTTTAGGTATTTATCTTCAAAAGCGTTTAGTTTTCTCTCAATCTCTTTTTTTTCCAGCTTTCACGTGTGTAAGGGTTGATAATACATCTGAGTTGAATATTCTAAGTTTGGTTATCTTGCTTAGTATTCTTGAATGACTCATGATAACACTACACCATTCTACAACCATGGATGGTTTCCTCACCTAAGGTTGCCCCTATGCAAGCCTCAGGGTAAGGTTATCATCCCTATACCCAATGGTCCACGCAAAATGGAACATGGCCTCCATCTTGGAACGGACCAGATTAGGTGCTGGAAACACAGAAAGAAAATGTGGACTCCTGAATTGACACTGCAGAGAATACAATACAGAGAAAATATCGCCACCTGGATATTCAAAAATACCCTGCTGAAGAAAGGTTGGCCAGAAGGCGAAGGGTCTGCAGCTCAATGAAAACCTCAAAACAACACACATGCACTGTCTTTGAGCTTGAACAGAATAAATATGAGACTCTGTTAACACATGGGTCAGTTTTCAAAACAATTAAAAAATGATGTAAGTTCTGTTGTGTGTACATTTCAGTAATCCCAAAGAGGTGGTTGAAATTAAGATGGGGAATCTCATCTACAATGAGAAGTTTAAAATGATCACCAAGGGGACTTGTTTCATGCTGTGAATAAAAGCCAAAAATGAATTCTCCATCACAAGTGATTTAAATATTCAGAGGTCTTCTTTTCCCTGGACTTACCGAGTCTTCTGTTGTCACAGAAACAATATGACTGTGAATCAGTTTGAAATCAAAGAGATCTTTTGGTTCAAATTGATGATGAATAGTTTATTAAACACACTAAATTGTTTCTTATAATTTACTACATATTTATTTCAGGTTGCCAATAAGTCGCTCTTTGACTAATGCAGTGCCACTAAGCCAAGATTTACTTTCAAGGTTCAGTGTGTAGAAAAGGACTGTTTTTTGTATTATTAATTTTTTTATTAAACTTTCTACCATCAATATTTTCATACTGACTGAAATTAATTGTCACTTCATTTAATATATTAAATTTATTGTCACTTTGTTTAACCCTACATTACGATACAATCATAAAAACTATCTATCAAAATACAAATTTAAATTTGCTAATTTTTCAAGATATTTGTTTTTTATCTTTATTATGGTGGAAATCTCCCTGCCATTTGTGAGACATCAAACATACCTTTGTAAAATAGGATAGACAGTGAACAACATTTAGAGGGAGCATATGGCTGGATTGATGAGGGCCATTTGAATAGATAACTAACACCTCAGGTAGCCACGGCACCATGCGTTAGAATTTCAAGCCATAAAATCAGGAAGTAATTACAGCATCTGATTCTTGTGCCTCTGTCTGGGTAAACACACAGCTGTGTAGCAAAAGTTCAAAGAAAATCATATTTTCCAAACTCCAAATGTAACAATTATGTGGTAGTAATTTTTACTATGGTATTGTGAAAACGTGACTCACGGATAGGTATCGTAATCTAGGGTTAACAAATTTGTCATAGCTGACTAGTGCTTTCTTTATGTTTTTCTTTTACACACTAATGAAGTTTTTTTTTAAATATGAATATGGACAATCAGACAACTGACAAGAAAATCATTGGAAGCCATAGAAATATGATTTTACAGAAGAATGTTGAGAACACCATGGACAGCTAAAATGCGTAATAAGGACATTCTAAAAGAGGCAAAATAACACCAGAGCTAAAACTAAGAATAGCAAAATTTTTACATCTTCTCAATATTCCTATATGGTGCAGGAACATGGACATTAGACAAGAAAACAGAACAGAAAATTGAAGCCTTTGAAATATAGATTTATAGAAGAATTGGATGGAAAGAAAAGAAAACAAATGATGAAGTTTTAAAACAACTAAAAATGAAAAGAGAACTACTGAACACAATTAGAACAAGACAAATGTGATTTTTGGGCCATTTTAAAAGACACAACAGCCTACTAAAAGTAATCCTGGAGGGGAAAATACAAGGTAAAAGAGGCAGAGGCAGACCAAGACTAACATGGACGAGTAACATCAAAAGATGGACAAATCAGCCTATGACAACCTGCACCATCAAAGCAAGAGACAGAGCAGAATGGCGCTCCATGGTAGCCAACCTTCGTTGCAGAGACGGCACTCGATGATGATGAAAAGAGGCAAAGCAATTAGGAAAAAAATGTATTTATAACATCAGTAAGAAACAATTATTCTTTGGCCATGATATTAGGATAATGCAACAGGAAAAATGGAGGGAAGATGAGAGAAAAGATACAAGACAGTTTTAAGAGAGATTACCTTTACCAGCAGGCCCTGTGCTTGATAATGATGTTGATGTTATTTAATTTTTTTTTTTTTCAAATAAAGGGATGATGATTTTATTAAATTGAGGAATTAATTTTTTTTTCTCAGGCCCTCTGCTAACTCCAAACAAACCGCATAAATTAAATAAAGCCATAATAGATCCATTTTTTTTCTTCACAGAGAAAAATTAACATTAAATGAAAATGCACAAAATAATATTGTAAATGTAAATAGCTTTTGCTTTTTAATGGCATATTTCTGACTGCAGTTTTCATTAGAAGAGTTTTGGGTTTTGTTTTTCACGAACCTCCGTCAGATATCAATTTATACTCATGTAAACAAAAAATTCTTTACCAAAATGTTTTACTTGGTACAAAAGCATTATCTAATATGTGATTTTTTCTGATTTATATAGAAATCATGATATAGGAACATGTTAAGGAAGAGTGTCATGGAAGAAGATATGCAGAAATGAGGAAATCAGAACTCTGCAGCACACAGAGTTGTTATTTATTAATTTAAATGCTGTGTTGCATAAAGGCTTTATACAGTTTGTTATGTGTAGTTTTGTTTATATTTTTATACAAATTTTTATTTGCTTCTAAATGATTGATTGTTTCATATGTAGTTTCTAGACTTTGTGGCCAATGTTGGCACCGCTTGGGAACCACTGCAATGAGCTTGACACTTATTTACCAACATTTCAGCATAGATCATCATTAGCTTAGTATTTATTTAGTTATTGCTTTATTAATTGCCTTTGTATTCTTGTTTAAACCACAGTTTTCCTTGATTATTAACAAGAAAGACTTGGTTATAAGCCTTCAACAAAAATACAGCATTATTTTATTGTCACAACTCTGTAAAAAAAATGAACCGGTGCAATTTAGTTCTTGTAAGTGAACCAGTTTTCAGAATTAACAATTTTGTTACATTGAAGCCTTTACCACTATGTGCTACCATGGCAACATATGTAGGCGATGGAACATACTGGCACGTTTGTGTCAAATCTTCAATACTCATGGCTTTACCACACACACACACTGTGCAATATTTCTTATGTGCCAACAAGAACTCACTTTGTTTATTTCATTGCTCAAGATACGTGGTACAGCAACAACTGCAGCATAATTAATTGTTGTTTAATCCTCAAGAAAAGATCAACATAACATACAGATGATGTTCCAGCCTAGTATAGCCATATTTTATATCCATTTTACCCCCCCCCCCCCCCCTCCCCCAACACATAAAAATTCATTATTTTTTTCAAATCAGCCAATACAAAATAATAACAGCAACGATGTGGATAGTGTGTTCAGAGTGCATCTCTAATAGGATTAGGTACTCAATCTCACCTAACCTAAAGTCAGCGATTTCTGACTAATAAAAACACAATCATTGCTTAAAACCTTGTTTTGAAGCTTTGATTTTCTCACTTTTCCTTTCACAAAAAAGTGAGATAGAATAAGCCTATTAATGAAAACACTGTTAAGACAGATTTGATCCACAACCCAGACTGCTAATACTTCCTCAATATCAGCAGTAAAGCTGTAGATCTTTACCTCATTCTTACTTTTACTGCATTACAAGTTTTCCACAAGGAGTTTGCTCCATTCACAAGTCTAACCATTTGGTGGAGCATGTTTTCCATTCTACTTTTCTCAACACACCTATTTAAACTTCATCATTTCTAGATTTCTTTCACCCAAAGAGAATCAATGGTTATTATACAGTTCCTCTCAGAGCAATAATAACTCTCCATGTCTGGTAATTCACTACCAGGTCTTGTATTATGGTTATTACTGTCTGATTTTCAATGTAGTTTAATAAAAAGTTTGAAATATTGTGGTAATTACCAGCAAGTGATTGAGACAAGCAAATGGTCAGATTTAGCAGATGTATTTGCTCTATGCAAGTCTGCTACAAACCTTAAAGATATATAATGAAGTATGCTTTAAAATGAGTGGTAAAATACCTCATTGTAGTTCATAACAACTATGGCATTTGCTCATTGAATTGCAAATTATTATATACCATTAAATGTTTATAACACCTACGGCCTTTTGTTATATTGACTTGCAAATCATCAATCCATTAAATGTAGTTTGTAACTATTCTGTTCATGGAATCAGTTTCACTGCAGTTGGGTTGTAGTTTGTAACTGCAATAGCATCTTGTGTATAATCAATAGGTAATTCAACATTGGTTAAGGTACTTTCAATATTCATCCTAATGTTGTGCTACCAATGCCAGTCCTGTATCCTAGATGCAAGAGCAAAAAGAAAATTACCTCTACCGAGATTAAATGTGTTAGACGAATGACAGGAAACAGCCTGAGAGATACAATCAGAAATGAAGAACTGAGAAAAAAGCTAGGAATAACCCAGCCATAGAATATATAAAGAAACAACAGATAAAATGGTTTGAACACATGACAATCAGAAAGATCAAAACGCCACACGAGCCTTCAATAAATGTTGTGAGAACACCAAACCCAAGGGCCAACCATGAAAAAGATAGATTAACAGAATATTAGAAACACTAGGAAACATAACAGCAGCAGAGGTGAAAAGAAGAGCAAAAAACCACAAATTTCCCTTCGACACTGAAAGGCAAATGAGACTAGGAAAGAAAAAGTTCAGATACTTTCAGAGTATAAGTGTTTTGTGAGAGTGGCATTTAGCCAGGCCGAGTGAGCTGTGTCAGCCCACAATCACTGTGTTCTTGTTGAGAAGCCAACACCATTTAGCACACACACACACACACACACACACACATATATAAATAATAAGGACAACGCACACAGAAACTTTTGGTGCTCAAAACTATTCTGCATGGATTTCTATCAAGCATCAAGGCTATAAAATGTGTGTTATAAAATTTGATATTGATGTAAAATCACGGTTACCAGTTATTATTTGCATACATGTTCTTTCTTCACTTCCTCTTGTAACCATTCGGGTTTCGAGGGAGATCCAAAGTTCTGGTTCTCACCTTTTGGCTTCATTCATTGTCAGTTGATGTTATCTGACCCATCTTACTCTGTGTAAATGTTCATTGTATAGAATTTTTTATTGCGTGTCTTGTAATATTATTGTGTACATGTGCAAAGCTGTTTTCATTAATTACATGTAACTAAAAGTGTGTCCATACCAAATAATAAAAACCAGTTCCTTTGAACTATTAAAAAATAGTATACAAACCATAGAGTCATGATGACCTCATGCTAATTTCAGGTGACTTGTTTTTTCTGTGTAATAAGTTGAGCATTATCATCGTCACGTACCGGGCTTGCTAGCGTAGGTGATCATGTCTCTCCACAACTTTCAATCTCAACAGTTAATCAGTTCTATTGTTGACCTTCTGCCAAGCCATTCTCTTAAGCTGTCTCATATCTTTTCATTTTGCTTCCCTCTATCTCTTCATCCTCAATTTTCCCAGTTGTTACAATATATTTCAGCTCTTCTCTTCTCATTATGTGGCCAAAAAATTATTGTTTCTTCCTAATATTGGAAATCAGGTCTCTTTTTGCTATGGCTTCTTTCAGAACGTTTTCATTACTCTTCTTAGCTGTCCATGGTATTCTCAACATTCTTCTGTAAAACCACATTTCTACAGACTACAGTGATTTTCTTGTCTGTTGTCCTAGATTCACATCCATATGATAAGACTGGCTCTACATAAAATTTAAGAACTCTTTTTCTTGTTTCTATTGTCAAAAATGGATTGCACAGAATCTTCCTCATTTTTTGGAAAGCTGCTTTTGCCTGAGCCATTCTGCATCTCACCTCTGTTGTACATCTTCCATTTGAGGTTAACAAAGTTCCCAAATATTGAAATTCATTTACCTGTTTTAATATTGTTCCACTTGTCTTTATTTTGCACTGAGGTGATGTCTTTTTCTTTGTTATTACCATTACTTCTGTCTTTTTGCTATTAAGGCTGAGTCCTTTATTATTGATTTCTTTCTCTATGTCTATCATTTCTTGTAACTCATTTTCACTCTTAGTGATTAAGACTGTATCATCAGCATACCTTAGATTATTTATATTATGACCTCCGTTTGTTATTCCAGGCATGCCTCTTATGGATCTTAAAATAATCTCACTATACATATTAAACAAATCTGGTGACAACACACAACCTTGCCTAACACCAGGTTTTATTTGTTGAAACATTCTCAATTGATTTCCAGTTCTTATGGCCGCTGTTTGTTGCCAGTACATGTTCTTTATTATTCTTAGATCTTTGCTGTCTACGTTTATGCTTTCTAAAATTTTGATTATTTCTTGGTGCTTTACTTTGTCAAAGTTTCATTCAAGTTGAACATAGGAAACTTTAATTCTGGGGAACTCTCCACTTTTCTCTGATGTATCAATCATTCACCACTAGAAGGCCAAGGCACCTCTGCAATGACTGGGCTGTATTTGGTTTATGACTCAGATGTGCATCAGGATTGACTGTCAAGACCCTACCAAACAACGGATAGACAAAGTGCAAAGCTACTGTAAAGCTGATGATGAGATGAAAAGAAAAATTGCACAGTTAGCTTTACAAAGGTGTGGGGCACAAAATCAAAACAACACAGCTGCTCAGTAGGCCTTCAGCTGAAACAATGGACAAAATACAAAAATAGATATAAATAAGCAAATAGAAAAACTAAATTGTAGAATATCTGAGAAGGAAAATATTTTAAATGAATGAAACTGACTTCTCTGTGCTTGTTGGGAACAAGGAAATGAGCCTGAACAATAGAAACTGCAGCTATCAACATACACACACATCATACCTACACATGTGTAATCTGTAACCACACTATTTTTTTCTTTTGATCCTTTACACGTCCATGCAATGCTCTGAAACAAACTAGTCCGGCAAAGCAAGTAGGTAATAAGAGAGAAGGCAACCAGGTAAATGCTGTGAGTCGAGTGTGTTGGCAACTTATGTATGACCTTTTTTGTCTTCACAGATGGTTGGTAACAAGCAATCATGATAAGTCAGTAGTTTGGTAAAATATCTGTGTCTTATGTTGAATCTGAACAGCTTCTGTCATGGCTGAATTTGTCAATATATTGGACAGATAGATCTGGTCACAGAATGTCCAAAAAAATTAAAACTGTTGTAAACCAACACAATGCATCAAAGCTCATTTAACATCCTTTTAGTATCGAAGAGTGAACACAAGAAAAAAAAGATTAACCGCTATTGCTACAGACAAATCCACAAGACTTTTGCCATACACTTAGATCCTCTTATGGTCAGACATTGAAAAGGTGTAGTCATCAAGTGATTGAAGGCAAAAAGATTCAACACTTATAATGCAGACAAACCCTTAAGACTTTACATCTAATCTGACACCTGTTATGAACAAACATGGAATCACAGTAACATCAAGTGAAGACATGTCACAATGGGCTGAATACTAAGGAAATCCTTCTCTCCTTTCATTTGCTCTTATACACCTTCAAGTGTCGAGGGAGATACAAAGTTCTTACCCTTCTGGCAGCCTCAACCTGTCAGTAGTTTCTCAAATGTTACCTCTTCTACCTCCTATTATGTTTTGTCCAGTACAGAATCACTTGGCAGTCTTTCCAGATGAGCAAACTATGTCATTTATTGTCTGTGTGTAGTTTAGATTGAATGCCCAAGTAATTCTTACTGCAGCATGTCTAATTCTGTCTTTTCTGATCACTGAAAGTGCTTTTCTCAAACGTTTCACCTCGTGACTACTTTCCTGTTATGTTTATTCGTCATGAACGACCATGTTTTGGGCAATTATAGCACAAGGTTAATGTTATCTTGTGCCTATCGGTACTGTCTTGTGCAGAGTATAGATATAGAGGCTAGCTGTCACAATATTTGGTTCGCCTTGTTACAAAAAATATGTTTTATCCATTTTTCCCTCAAAGAATTCTGTTATAGAGCTAATATGTTTAATGCTTGCTTTTGTCATCCTAAGGAAATCCTTAATTGTCCAATACCAAGGTACTAAATAGATTATACAGCCAACACAATTAGATGACTTTACCTTGAACAAAATAGACGTTTGTAAGGCTCATTGCTAACAAGACTGCAGGTGAAGATGATAACATAACATAGAGATGCTAAAAGCAAGTGATAACCAAAACGGAAACACTGACAGAAAATGTTCAATATAAATATGGAAAGCAGAAATTATACCTACACAGTAGAAAAGAGGTATAAATGTCAAAATTCTAAACATCTCAAAGAATGTAACAACTGGAGAAATATGACTCTTCTAAGAATTGCCTTTACAGTATTCTGTGAGATCATCATGAACAGACTCAAAGATGTAGTAGATACGGTTATGTGCAAACATGATTTAGAAAAGGGAGTAGCTGCTCAGACTACATTTTCATCCCCAAAAATTATATTGAAGAAACATTGACAAGCTGAAACCACTTCTAAGTTTTGACTTCAAAAGGCTTTCAACTGCATACATAGATTCATGGATCATACTAAGACGATATGGAATACCACCAAAAGTCATTACTAAAGATCTGTGCTACAGCTTCTCTTGTACAGTTCATAGAGGCAGGTAGGACTAAGTGAATGGTTCCAGATTGAAACAAGGATGTATTTTATCTCCTTTGTTATTTGGAATTGCCATAGACTTCTTAAGGCACTTGGATCACAGGACCTGGATTTTGTGCATGATATAGCTAATCATAATCTTGGGAATAATCATAATAGTGGGAACATGCCAGAAAAATAAAATGTCCTGACATTAATGGCTAGTAAAACAGGTCTTGGTGATTAAGAAATTAAAGCAGTCAAGAAAAATCAATTTGTCCAGAAGAAAAAATTATACCTGGAAGGAAAAACAGGGAAGTAGATCAAGAAGGATATGCAAAATTTTCAGAAAAGATAATATATGGAAACCAAAATTCTATCTATTGACCTTTCGAGCCGTAGCCGGCCCATAGGGCATAGACCAAGATACTCCTTCTCTTATCTGAATTTTAAAGATATTTATCAAATCTCGCCATTTGTCTCTGTTCTGTGCAAGCAGCTCTATCTCATTGAGGGAGCCGAATCCTGCTGCACTTGCCTCTCTTATCAATGTTCTTCTCAGTGTCACTCTGGGTCTTCCTCTTACCTGTTGTTTCCCACATGAGGGCTTTGCTATTCGGTTATTATCTCTTCTCATCACATGTCCAACATATGACCATTGTCTTTTCTTTATTACTGAAGATATTAGTGGTTGATTGGCGATTTCTCTAATTTCGTTTGTTTTGAATTCGTTCCACGCTATACCAAGTATTTTTCTTAGACATTTATTTTCGATTGCGTTCAACTTTGTTTCTATATCTCTTGTTGTTTCCAGCTTTCACACGCATAATTAAGAGTTGATAGTACATTTGATTTGAATAGTCTAAGTTTTGTGTTTGTGCTGATGAGTTTTGATTTCCACAACTTTTCAAGGCTTCTGAAAGACATTGCTGCTTTAGCTATTCTGATTCTAATTTCTTTGCTTGTAGCCCCTTCTCGATCAATGTGACTTCCAAGATAGATAAAGTGATCGATATCTTCTACTGGTTTGTTTCCATGTATATTTTGTCGTCTGTTGGAATTAAGCTTTTCATGACTTTAGTCTTTTCATGATTGATCTCAAGCCCAATTTTGTTGGCTATTGATGATAGTTCATTTGTGTTTTCTTGCACTGTTTTTATCTGGCTGCTGATAACTATGTCATCAGCAAAGTCGAGGTCTTCCAAATGGTCTCTTTGTATCAATTCGATGCGTTTACTACCAGTGCAGCATTTCTTCATTATGAAGTCCATAACAATTCCAAATAACAAGGGCGATAAAATACATCCTTGTTTAACCCCAGTCTCTATTGGGAAACATTCGCTCAGTCCTTCCTCTGTTCGAACTGCACATGTGTAACCATCATACATGTCTTTGATAATATTTATGATTTTTGATGGTAAGCCATATTGCTTCAGAATTTTCCACAAAGAATCTCTGTGAATACTATCAAATGCTTTTTTGAAGTCGATGAAGTTAAGTACAAAAGGTTTTTGCTTTTCAATGTGTTCCTCCAATATAAGTCGTAGAGTGAAAATGTGGTCAAGGCAGCTTCTCCCTTTTCTAAACCCAGCCTGTTCTTCACGCATTACTGTATCTATTGAATCCTTTATTCTATTTAGGATGATTTTGCAGAATAACTTTGAGGCAACTGACAAAAGTGTCACGCCTCTCCAGTTGTTACAATCTCTAAGATTGCCCTTTTTTGGAATCTTAATGATTCCTTTTTTCCATTTAGTCTTCTCTGCTTTCCAAATAATGTTGAACATTTTCTGGAGATGTATTAAATTTGGCTATCATTTGCCTTGAGTATCTCAGCTGTTAACTTATCCTCTCCAGCAGCCTTGTTATTGGCCATACACTTTAAGGTGGTTTCTATTTTGCTAAGGTAAAAATCATTTAAATTTACATCTAATTCTGCTGCTGGTTTTTCAGTTTCAAAATCTATTAAACTGTGGGGTAGTGGACGGTTAAGAATTTCTTTGAAGTGTTCCGCCCAACGGGCTTTTATGTCTGCCCTTGTTAGCATTAATCCAGATTTGTCTAGAATTGGTGTTCCACTGGATGTATAGATGTTTGTCAGCATCTTTTGTACAGTATAAAGAGTTCTGCTGTCTCCTGTAATTGCAGCTGTCTTTGCCAAATTGTTTATACAGGGTGTTTTTAAAGTCGCAGTGCAGTGAATTTATACTCTCTAAAGAAAAAACATCACCAGAAATGCAGTTAACTAACGCGTCACACAAATTGTAAAATAAATGGTATTATTCAAATATACTTGACTGCTATCGGCGAGCTTATAATGGGTAATGTTGGTATTAACACAATAAAGTTGTGCCTAAAGCATATGTTGAAAATGTCCACCACGGGCCTCAAGACGTGATTCGTCTTTCCATATTTGCGAAAACCTTCAGAATAATGTCTGGTGATATTTGTTTAATCTTGTCTACTATTTCAGTCTTTAGGTCATTAATTGTCTGTGGATTATTTTCATAAACTTTCCCCTTCAATGCTCTCCACAGATAATAATCTGGGGGTGTTAGATCTGGTGAACGAGCAGGCCAGATTCCACGTGAAATAATGCGATTTGCAAATATGCTTTCTAAATAATT
Organism: Megaustenia siamemsis; assembly: GCA_032433765.1. Taxonomy (NCBI): domain Eukaryota; kingdom Metazoa; phylum Mollusca; class Gastropoda; order Stylommatophora; family Ariophantidae; genus Megaustenia; species Megaustenia siamemsis. Next base: position 11,843,195 of record JAVIAB010000139.1, on the reverse strand, counting down.
GAGTGTTGTTGTGGCTGTGTGTGCTGTTGCCCCATCCTGCTGAAACCAGGATTCTATAATTTCCCGTTCTGTAAGGTGTGCTATGAACGGTTCCAGAATAAAGTATGGTAACGTTCTGCATTTATTGTTTCATTGAAAAATATAGGTCCTATTATCCGCATACGACTTATAGCGCACCACACTCCGACTTTTTGATCGTAAAGTGGCACTTGATGAAATTCATGGGGGTTTTCACTGCTCCACAGCCGATTGTTCTGACTGTTCACATAACCGGATAAATGAAACCAGGCCTCATCAGTGAAAAAAGTGACGTCAAGGATGGCAGCGCCATGTTCATAAATAAAATTCTGAAACCACATGCAGTAGTTTAAACGGGATTCATAATCTCTTTCTTGGAGTTGAGACACTTCAGTTAATTTGTATGGACGATAGTGTAGTTCACTTCTTAAAACCTTGTGAACAGAACTCTTAGATATTTGCACCTGTGAGACAAATGGTTTAAAGATGCATTTGGACTCATTGTAATTCTGTCTTGGAGTTCCATAATTTGGTCTTGTGAAATTGAAGGTCTTCCAGATCGGTATGCATCTACCACACTACCGGTTTCACGAAACTTTTTGATCAATTTGTAACAGAATTTCGGTGAGGGACTTGTGAGTCTGGAAAATTTCCTCACGAATTGTCTAATGACCTCATCCGTATATTTACCGCCACTACGAAAGACATGCTCAACCAGAAATACCCTGTTTTCAATCGTCAACACCATTTCCTTCAAGCAATGAGACAGTGAAAGTAGCGTAGTGCTCGTCCTTTACGTAAATAAAACCTTAAAGGAAGCAGCGGTTTGTTCATAAATGTGGTTTACAAAATTGTGGTACGTAGATGATGATTACGTCATTTACTGAATATTAGAAATATTCACTGCACTGCGACTTTACGAACACCCTGTATAAGCTCTTGTATCTCTTCTTGCTGAACTTTTCACTTTGTTGTCTAATTCTTTGTATGTTGCTTTTGCCAGGACCTTTCCAAGATCTGTCTTTACATTAGTCAAGGCTCTCTTTGCTTCTCTTCTTTCTTTGATGTATTTCCATGTGGTGTCTGAAATCCAAGCTCATTTTTCCATTTTCTTCAGTCCGGCACTTGCTTCTGACAGCATTTTGCTCTGTGAGTCCCACATTTCATAGATATCTAAGTCTAATTCACCGAGTGCTGTATAACAATTACATAGCTCTATGTTAAACTTTTTCTTTATGGCTTCATCTTTCAGTTTATGACTATCAATTTTATGTGTAGTTGACCTCTTCTGTTGGTTTTTAAATTTTAATCGTATTTTCCCAATGCACAGGTTGTGGTCACTATTAACATCAGCACCTCTGTATGCTCTTACATCTATTAATGATGATCTGAATTGTTGTTTAATACATATGTGGTCTATTTGATTTGAGGTTCTATCATCAGGAGATATCCATGTTGTTTTGTGAATATTTTTGTGTGGAAATAATGCTCCACCTATAATAAACCAAAATTACTAAGCACAAAAACAAATCAAATGTATTATTTACCCTTACTTATGCATGTAAGCATTGGAAAAAAAGAAATAGAAAATAAATTATATTTGAACAATTACCTCAAGAAAATAATTGGTATACATTGGAATGAATTCAAGACTAATGATGACATCAGAGAAATGGTCATGCATTGAACAATATAATCAAGAAAATGTGGTCATATGTTATGGCCATGTGATGAGAAGAGACAAGAAAATTTCAAAGCAAACCCTCAAATGGGAACCAGAGAGTAGAAGAAAGAGAGACCGACCTAGAGAAACACTAAATGGAACACAAGAGGCTAGATGCAAAAACAGCTTCATTGCAGAGGTTCGTCCAGTGCAGAGACTTATGGCAAAGTCTGACAACGGCAAAGTTTGTAGGAAGAGACTTATGGCAAAGTCTGACAATAGCAAAGATTGTAGGAAGAGACTTGTGGCAAAGTGTGACATTAGCAAAGATTGTAGGAAGAGACTAAAATATTAAAGTCTGACAATAACAAAGATTGAAGGACATTGGTGAGTCTATAGAGTTTCTGCCTTACATGATGCGACGTCTACTGCCCAAAAGGACAACAAATAGATACACGACAAACACTTTCTCATGTGATACAGAAAAATTATGAACCAGCAATACAAAACATACTTTTCAAAACAAAAATAATAACAGAAGAGAAAGGTTAACTTTTAGAAGAATTTAATACCTGGTAAATCATTCAACACATGTTTATACCAGAACATTTGTGCATGAAGCTAAACATTCATACCTAAACCAGCATACAACCATTACATTCTAATACCATTTTCTGCAAAATAAGATCATATGCAAAACAGAATGTAATCACCATACAATATATCGCACACATACTCAAGTTTGCAATGTATCAAATTAAAACAGTGAATTTTAAAAAATGTAGAGACTTAAATAACAGCAGCAATTGGACCACAGTACCAGCAACAATGAGCTTCCTGGTACCTCACTGACACATTATTATTTGTGAAGTCATTTCTCTTGTACCATGGGATATAAAGGTGACAATTTAGTAGCTAAAAAAAATGGTCGCACTAATGCACAACCAAGTAATGAACAACAAAACTGTACTTTAGTACACTTTAGATGTTCTATAACTCTCATGTTTTGATTCTTCATTCTGATGTAACACTGTGACAAACTGTATAAAAAAAAAAAACACAGCAGAAATGAAGAATGAAATATGTCATGATTGAAATTTTCCCCCACCCATCCCAAAAATAAAGTAAATGCTATAAAATAGGCAAATTGTACAGACTAAAACTATGGATGGACATAACATTGCAACAGCTGCCTATAATTCACCACCATGATCGTGGTCATGGTCATGACCTTCATGATCATCTTCATCATCTACTTCATCGTCATCCTGGACCTCTTTGGTAGTATCTTCCTCATCTTTCCTTTTCTTATCTTCTTCTTCTCTGGCTTTTCTTTCCTCCTCATCCTGTGAATCTTTCATTGTCTTTTCAGCATCTTTTGTCTTTCCCCAAGTCTCACGGCCCACCTTTTCAGCATAATCTTCATCATCAGTGATGAGGAAATTATCAAAAATAGTGCCAGACTTGACCTGAAACCACAAATAATGAGAGAATGAAAGCTCAGATGATAAACAAAATAGATAACATTTTTTAACAATCATGTAGTCATATAAATCACAAAATAATGAATAATCAGGATATCAAATGTAAGATGTGGGAGAAAAAAAAAAAAAAAAATGTGAACTCTTGTCAGATTTTAAAAATAGGACCTGAGTTAAAGTTATATGGTTTAAAAATTGTATTCAATAACATAAATCTGAACAATCACTTTACCTGCCACACATCTAAACCAATGACACCATTGTCACTGAAAGCATGCAGCTTGTCATTGGGCACATACTCAGGGTTATCAATCTCAGGGTGGACCCACGTACCCTTGTAGTCTGGGTTGTCAATCTGTTTAGGTTTCCACTCACCCTGTTGATACGACAACATTTATGTTAATGACATTCAAAGCATTGCAGAAGCAATAAGATTACATATACTAGATACTTTGATATCTCCATGGACGCTGTAAACTAGATGTTGCCATCGCTAAACACCTGGCCAGTTTTTAAAATGTGATTGAGAATCCTATACCATCCTAAAAGTCATTTGTGTTTTCTTTCCAGCTAGATTTAACCAAACATGGCTAATTATTAATTCTAGATTATGATACAGCAGTAAAAATTACCTCATCAAAACAAAAATTCTTGTGTGGTGTTTCTAATTACTACTTCCAATGACCCCTAGTGTTTAATTTGTTTATATTGATGTAGGATTTAAACCGCCTCCCTCCCCCAATTATATTTAAAATAATAATTTTTAAAAAATGGTAAGTATCAATACACACAGAGGTGGTGACAACATCAAGAAAAATAAGGAAACCAACCTTGTAATCTGGGTTGTCAATCATTGGGGGCTCCCATTCACCATCCATCTCATCGTCCCAGTCTTCAGGCTTCTTGGCTTCAGGGTCAGGAATGTGCTCAGGCTTGTCCCAGTCTTCTGGTTTGCTATCGGCAGGGTCATCAATTTTCGCACGCTCATCCCAATCATCTGGTTTCTTAGCATTTGGGTCCTGTAAAAATTTATTTAGAATGGTTTAAGTATTCAGCCCTGTTTGAGCAGTAATGTACATTACTACTATTGGAGCTGTAATGAACCCTAGCACTGTTGGAGATGTATTATACTAATTCCTTCTCCACTACATGAACGAAATAATTAAAAACACTTACTGGAATCTTTTTTGGAGCCAAGAAATCCCAGTCACTTTCCAGTTGTCCACTCTCAACTTTTTCATTGTCAATCTTCACTATGTAAGTGTCGTCTGGCTTCACTATTAGGGTGTACAAGTGTGTGAAAACATCATCCTAAAAATGAAACATTGCAATTATGTAAAATGTTACTTCAATGTAAATATGCATCTCTGTACCATTAACAAAAAACGTGCTAATAGTAACACTTGTAATGAATAAGGATTTTTCATTTGCTTTAAATACATATGATCTCTAGTAAATAAATGTGAAGTAATTAGTAAATTTGATAAAAATATCTTTAGAAGGATTGAAAACTGCTGGAATAAAAATGTAGATAAGAGAATGAGACAAGAGAACAGTATCTGGGTCTATGCCTTATGGGCGGCAACGGTTCAAAAGTCAATAGATAGAATTAGTCAAGATAATCAACTGGGTCAAAGATATGAAAATTAAAATATCCCTGAACATATTATAGGCAATGAGATGTTAAATATTTGCTCACACCTTGCAACGGATATCTTTCTTTATTAACAAATTTTTTCCATTGTAGTTAAAGATGACGTGAACCTTTTTAGTTCCTGGACCACAGATGTCAGGTCCTGAAAAAGAAAACAAACTTAGTTAACATTTACTTCACTGCTGTTTGCTTAACTCTTGTGGCATTTTTAATTATAATTTTTGAAATTTTGCAGCTTATGAGTGAAATTTTCCTGAGTCTATTAGAGCCCACTTATATTTTAAATGTATATTTTACTGAAGTGATTTCAATTTGTGACACCATACAAAAAATACTACGCTTCTAATATAATTAATTTGCATCTGAAGTGTATTTTAGCAGAATAATGCTTAAATAAAAGTATTTTTAAAACAACAGTACGCTATGATTCAGAATTTTACTTATTCAAGAAGCATGCACAATTGCACATACCAAACATTATATTGTATGGGGTCTCTCCATGCATGTCGGACTGGTCAGCATCACTGGGGAAAAGTTTTATATAGCCACCACCGCAGTCAATGTTCTGTTCGTGTTTTACGGTAAACTGAATCACTAATGTTTTTCCTTCATTACTGAACTTGTCAAACTTTGCTGATATTCCATAGAACCTTGCATCTTGTGAAGTCTGCAACCCTGTTGAAACAACCATCATGGATGTAAGCAATAACTATTTTGCAGGAAATGATAAGATTTGTATGAACTATCAATTATTATTAATGTTTAGTTTACAAAGAGATAAATCTAACAGCATGTCACTTAAATCAACATTGTAAAAGGCCTTCATTTTTGCTGAACTAATTTGTCTATCACCTTCAATGTTTCCTCATGCAGGAATTGTTCAGATTCACAATTGCTTAATGAATTCTGCCTTCTTCTTTTAATTGTTCTTACTTCATATGATTCCCTAATTGTCTTATACATTAATTAAATATACGACACATTATTAATGGATCAAAATATAATGTACTTGCCTTTGTCCTTTTCTGCATGACCATAGAACTTTCCTGATGAAAGTGTCCATTTGCCCAAATCATCCTTATGTTTAGATTCAATCCATCGATCTTTATATGCCTCTGAAAAAAAAAAAAAAGGATTCTATTTAATGGTAATTGGACCATATTAAATTCTAAATCCCAGCAATGTAAATCACAGCCATGGTTGAAAGACATGCAAACAATTCATTAAAAATATGTGCATCATCTCTTGCTTCTCTACACAGAAGAACGACTATATGGAATAATAAAAATACTGGACGGGAAAAGTTAAGTAGCATGAAAGACATGTTAAATGTATGCATGCAATGGGTAGAGTTGTTGCAGAAATCCAAAATACGTAAGGTCACCTTTGTCTATGTCCCTGGACATGCGGGAGTACATGGAAATGAAAGAGCGGACAGGTTGGCTAGCTGTGCTGTCGTTGAGGACGGGCAACCAATGGACCAGGAGACATCATCAATGCCCTCCGAGATTTGGGAAGTGCACAGGACTTCGACAAACACAGATCCACATCACTTCTTCGGATGATAGAAATGGGAGTTAAGATGGGCACAGCCAGAAATGAGAAACTTAGTGAGTGGGCGTGTAAGAGGACTTATCAACCAACATAGAACTGGAGTCGTCAGTCGATGGACACTGTGGGAATTGCTGAGGAGGGGATCTGAGCACCCATGGACATGTTCAGAGTGCAATGATGATGACCCGCAAATAACTCAATAACATGTTAAAATACTAGTACAATATTTTACTGGAGTTAAAACTGTGGTTTATGTTTGAGACATGAGACAACATTCAAATGAATGGTTTATATATGTACTTGTATTGAAATAAATTATATGTTGTTATTGCTGGACAGAATTACCCAACATTGATTTGTGTCATTTCAATATGACTTTTTTTCCTTTCAATGAGCTGTAATTTCATGTATGATGTGGTCTCCTCTCCTTTTTACCAACATGGTCTTCATTCCTAAAAATTATGTTATTGCTATGTATATATTCTCCATATACTCAGGCAAAAGCAGCTTTCCAAAAAATTAGGAAGATACTATACAATCCAATTTTGATAATAGAAACAAGAAAAAGAGTTCTTAAAGGTTATGTAGAGCCCGTCTTAACATATGGATGTGAATCATGCACAATAGGACAACAGACAAGAAAATCACTGGAATCTGTAGAAATGTGGTTTTACAGAAGAATGTTGAGAATGCCACGGACAGCTAAGAAGAGTAATGAAGATGTTCTGAGAGAGGTCAAAGCAAAAAGAGAGCTAATTTCCAATATTAGAAAGAAACAATCATCATTTTTTGGCCATGTAATGAGAAGAGAGCAACTGGAAAATTGAGGGACCTAGAGATAGAGGGAAGCAAAGAGAAAAAAATAACAGACAGCTTAAGAGAATGGCTTGGCAGAAGGTCAGCAACAGAAATGATAAATAACTGTCAAGATCGAAAGTTGTAGAGAGACATGATCACCTACGCCAGCAGGCCCAGTACTTGATATTCTCCATGGATCACATTCTTTACTTTGAGTCAGGGTGGTATTGTTTAATATACAATATATTTTTACCCAATTTTGGTGTAGGGAATGTAAGAGTGTTGACACTTGTTTTCCTTTTATGTGTATTTCAATTGTAAAGTTTTGATTAATCTTATATCAATGTGTCAGCTGACTCTGTTATGCATTCTTGCTGCATCTTTAAACTCTGTTGTCTAAGTTTAAAATAATTTTATGGCAATTTGTATTTCTTTTTCTCCTCTTCCCATGGGTGTTCTGTTCCATTATTTTGTTGGAGCATGTTAATAATATTTTACTATTTGGCCAGGTTGTTAACTTTCAGTTTCTCTCATTAAAAATGTTTTAGTCTTTAGTTTATGAAACAAGAGATCAGTCGTCAACTCACAACTGCAAGTAGTAAATAACTTAATTAGAATTAATCAGTGAGTTTAATAATTTACAATATATAATATAATGATGAAAATGAATTTATAATGTTATATTAATCTTACTTTCATTGGCACATTAAGTTGATTAAGTCACAAACAAATGCATACACTGATACACTCATACACGTTGTTATCAATATCAAAACATCTTATATTTTTAAATGTGAAAACTTTTTTTTTAACTACTACAACGACATTAGGTTATTGCATTGATTCATTAAAGTAAATGATTAATATAGGTACTTCGATATCTCTAGAGACGCCTTCACCGGTTGTGACGTCACTTAAGTAAATATAGGTGGCCAGGACGCCGTGTGAAAAAATCTCCGAATTTTTACATCGTATGCAAATCGTTTTCCGATGATGTTTCCGGAAGCTATTTATAGGAAACTTAAGTTGTTTCCTAACAATGAGAGTTCCGTCCGCCTATTTAAAAAGTCGGAAGTGATTTAAAACGATTGTATTTTGTCTTACAACGCATGTTCCAGCTACATACGACGGTCTCATCATATTTTCACCCGAAAAAAAGCATAATGCAGTAAAATAATATGGATATTTAGATTTAGCGTCCATTTTTACATAAGTGTGTGAAATTTCACAATGATTCGTGTTAGGATGTTGCGGCAATCGCGAAAATTGATGCCCCTGCTCGCTCCATAAAATAACATGGCCGATCGGCGACTATTTCGAATGTTGAACTTTAATTCATTGCAGAAAAAAATCCTGCGAACGTAGGTTTAAATAATAAAGATAACCTGATTCTATAACCACTTCTACATATTTGTGGGAAATTTTAAATGGATATGATAGCCCCTATTGAAATTATCGGCATTTGAATAATCTCACCATTATCGAAAATTTTCCCCATTGGTAGCATGGCGGCGATCTAGCTGGGATCAAAGACTATGTCCACTGTTGAACTTAAGTCATTGCAGAAAAAAATCCTGCGAACGTAGGTTTAAATAATAAAGATAACCTGATTCTATAACCACTTCTACATATTTGTGGGAAATTTAAATGGATATGATAGCCCTATTGAAATTATTGGCATTTGAACGACCACACCATCATTATACAAAATTTCCGGTTTTCCCCCATGCTTGGTCTCTTCAACCATCATCAAGTGCCTCTAACTCAGACTCACTCAACGTTTTTTTTGTTATTATACATTGTAGTTATAAGTTTGTTATATTTAATTTAAAATGTAGTATTTCCAGTTGCCTAATATTAATAAATATTCCCAATTATTGAATTGAAAGTTTTTTTATTTATATACTGTAAATACATATATTTTTTTAATGAATAAAAAAAAATTAATAATAAAATTATACTTCTTATACACATAAAAATAACAATAATAATGATGTGACTTCTTTAGCAGAAATTCAGTATTATTTTTATGTGAATCATAGAAATTTATAATTATTCTTACATAAATTGCAGAGAATTACTGTTATTTTTGACGTAAATTCCTGAAAATTACCGTTACTTTGATATAAATCAATTTAAATGACTTATTTTTGACGCAAATCAAATAAAAAGTATTATTTTTTTTTATTGTACACCAAATATAATGATTATTTTGAAAATGTACACCAAATGTAATGATAATAATTTTAATTTAATAAAAAAAAAATTTGGCTTCTTATTTAAAATTTGGCTTTCTTTTTGCATGGCCAACCTGGCGCTATGGTTTTTTCTTCTTTGCATCATTTAACACAGAAATAATTCACTTAAAAAATCGTAACTTTTTTCTAATTGTCGTACAAACATGATTCAGGTATCACTGTTTTACTCACTTCGAGGGCTATTTAGCTATCCTGGTTTCAATTATTAGAAATTATTTTGAAAAAAAGCCAAGTACCTAATTAATAGTAAATAATGCAATAAATAGTATTATTAACAATATTATCAATTACAATCCACAGTTGGACAGTGCATCACATCATCAATTCTGATTCTGTTGTTAACTTAATAACTAGTTAACTGTTTTACATGATGCCATGACATGAAAATAAACTAAAACTATCTAATATTTTCTCTCTTAGTCGTCCGCAATCTCGCTTTCTCCTGTATCTTGAAAGTTGTAACCAGGTATTCCAACTTTACTCTTTCACAATGTTCCAAAAAAATTATGTTTTCTTTTCTTTAGACTTTACTCCCTTTTTTAGTGTTGGCCTTTTGGAAAATTTCCTCATTGGTCTGGTCAGGGAACTTTCAACATTCTTCCAGGAAATCCCATCTCTGGGGCATCTAATAGTTTTAGTTTTTTTCATTTGTTTGCTTACACACGATCACACTGTCCATGACTCGCTTCCATAGGTCAGAATTGGTTTTATAGCACCGATGAACTCTCACTCACTTCTAATTCTATTGGCAAAGACTAGGATTAGACTAGACGTTGCTGCATATACAAATTATAGCGTGTTTCATCTGAGATGTTATTTTTACCCGAGCTATTCTGCTTTTTTTTTCTCAATTTCTGTGGGTGGACTCAACTGTGGTGCATCTTCCACCTGATGTTATAAAATGACATACAGATATAATTTATTAAGTTTATTACAATTATAGATGATTTAGAAGACTGACGACTGCATAACAAAACAACTAATACTAATCAATCACTCATTCAGTCAAATCATTCTGACATTCTCATCATTCGGAGTCTTAGTTAATAGTAGCAAAGTGACACTGACAGTCAAAGCTAGTAGAAGTCACAAAACTTACCACCATCCAAAAATTGTTCACTGAAAAAACTTATAGGATCTGCACATGCAACGCCAGCAAGAGAAACAATGCAAGAGACCTCATTTTGGCTGTGAAACTCTTTGCAAAGAGCTGAACCGACGGCCTTTATAACCGACGAAGCCTGTTGTGTGGCCAAGTGTTGAGTTCGGCTAACGTGTAACGATAACGCTGGACTCCGGTGTGTCTTCACGTGACCTCGACATCTGGCTGGTGCTCATTGGCCAGTCCCACCGCCAACAACCAATGAACATTTACCACGCGCAGGCATTCAGAAGACCCCGCGTTTGACCACGGGTTCACTTCCGGTTGTTAAAACTAAAAATAGATTTCCTTTTACCCGGTAGTTGCTTCTTAGGGAGGTTAATTGGGTTTAGGAAATAAAGATCTCGCTAACGTTCTGTCTACAGGCTGATATATATATTTTTAAATCTCCAAATGGTATAAGCCGTCATTTTTATGGCTCAGAAAGTGACGATCTTTCTATTCTCATTCATCGACTGATCGTTTTTTTACCTTGAAGTTTGGTTGAGAAATCCCCGCCTCCAAGGGGAGACCACATCCGGTCTCCAGTGTAAACAATAGCAACCAAGTTCAAACACATACTTTCTGTTATGTCACAACAAAGTTAACTAGCAGAATACGCATCTGAGGTTAGAACTTCTAAAATAAATTTTGTGTAAAGTACACGCTAATAATTCTGATTGTGTCATCATTATATTATTATAGACCTAACTGGAACTAATTCTTCAGGAGCTCAACAAGTCATGTGACTTCTTCACTGACTTCAAAACACTTCACAAAAAAGGCTAGCTACCAAAATTCAAAACCTTTGAAAACGTGTTAAGGTGACAACGTTTAGTACCCGGCGTGTAGTACGTGTATTGTTTTGTTACATTGTAATCCAGCTGCCAGGAAGAAAAATATATTATAACAATATTATAATGCAACGCATATGACATACGCAATAATATAAAATATAACAAATTGTAACCATAGAAAAGATCCAAATGACTTCTTTGGTTAGGGATTCTATTTCCCAGAATCAATCTCTTTCTTCTTCTACCTTTTTAGCTCCCTGTAGAAGGTCTTCAACAAACACTTTCCAAGTCGTTCTGTTTTTTGCCATTCTTTTAAGATCATTCCATGTCTTCCCATCAACTTCACCTCTGCTTCTATCTTCTCCAAGAATTCCTTGATTTTTGTCTTTGCCTTTTCCCTGGGGATTCCAAAAGGGCCTTTTGTGTAATACTCTCAGTTGGCTTCTGTAGTGTGTGTCCTCTCCAGCGCCATCGTCTTCGCTGTATCTCTTTATCCACTGGTAAATTGACTGGTACATTTCCATAATTCTTTTTAGTGATTTTGTCCTGCCATTTCCATCCTTTTATTCTGAGCAAGCACCCATTAATGATGTCACAGCCATGTAATAAGACTGACTTAACATTGGAGTTGAACATTTTTATTTTGTATTTAACCTAATTTCTTTGGATTTCCATATGTTTCCCAGTGCAATGAAAGCTCCTCCTGCTTTGATATCCTTATTTTGGTATCATTTTCTGTTCCTCCCTCTTTATCTATATTACTGTCCAGATATATGTATGATTGTACGTCTAGTAGAGGTATTTCTGCTAATTTTATTTGGTTATTGCCAACTGCATTAATTTTCATAATGTTGGTCTTATCTCTATTAATCTTCAGTCCTAGCTGTTGTGATATCTCATCAAGTATGCTCATTATATCCTGCATCTGTTGATGGCTGTGTGATAGGAGAGCTATGTCATCAGCAAAGTCTAAATCATCAAGTTGTTTGGTCAGTGACCACCGGATCACATTTCTGTTGTTTTGAGTTATTTTCATAATCCAATCTATGGCCAGTAGAAAGAGAAATGGAGATAGAAGGCATCCTGCCTTACCCCTGTTCTTATTTCAAATGCTTCTGTAAGCTGCCCTTACACCTACAAAAAACTCACACACCTGCAAAATTAGGTGCTTGTGTAAGTTGTTATCTTACTCAAGCACCTCATTTTGCGGGTGTGTGAGTTTTTGTTCATTAGCCATGTTTAACATTTGTAACTTAAAAGTTAGTATAAAAATTATATTTGTTTCTGGAAGCAAGGCACCTAACAGCAACAACGCTGCCAGTGACTCCTAGTTGATGGTTTGTACTAGGATTGGTGAACTAGAACCATTCAGACCCTACTCCACCTCTGCATGGTGCCTCTAAAAACAGACTAACCAGTTCAGTCTACTCTTAACTGAGCAAGTAGGGATCAAAGAGGGAAGACAACCCTATACTCAAAAATGGCGTGCTGAAGTCAGATGTGCTGTGCCAAAAGACACAAATCAATCACAACATAATGCATCTATGCCCACTTAATGTCCTTTTAAGGGCAGGTAACAATAAGGACTATCTATTTAGTATCTGGTGAACACCACAAAGAAAGAAATAGAGGAATTTGTTTCTTAGCTGTTGCGTGCTTGCGTTCGCTCGATGACTAAAGAGATATATCTCTTTGTCATTTGCCTTTAAAAGAACATTAAGTGAACGTGTATGTGTTGTGTTGTGATTTGCAGTAGAACTGAGATATTTGCGCTTGTTGGTCCAACACATCTAACTTCAGCATTGCAGTTTTCAGTGCCGGGTTGCCTTCCCTCTATGATCACTGCTCATTTGGTCAGACTATACGGGTTAATCTGTTACTAGAGGGCTCATGACGAGGTGGTGTAGGTTCTGGATGGTTCTGGTTCACTGATTCTAGCAGGTCATCATCTTTTATTCACTATCAGCTTCAACTCTGGTGCTGTCAGGTGCCTCATTTCTTAGCTATTAATGAGATGTTTCAAAAGCAGAACCAATTAGCAACTGATAATCATTACTCTCTGTACTATAGTCTTGATTTCTCTGGATATGCTTCTTCTGTAAAATATACTGCCCGAGTGTCTGAATATAAGTTTAAATAAGATGCAGCTACACACTACTGAAACTGCTGACTTTACAACATCTCAGGGATGGATGGTTAGATGGTTCCACATGCTTAAATACACTGGAATAAACTCTGAAATATCTACATACTTCTAAAGTAAAACCCTAAAAAAGCAATAATTCAAAAAGAAAATGCTTTCTAGTATTATTGTTGGTTAGCAGTATTCAAACAGTGTCGACTTAATTGTTTATACTCCATGGTAGCCCCAGGTTTCCTCAGTCAATTGAATACAAAGAGTATGCAAATTGATTGTTGTTGCTTGCTGGTCAAACACCTTGTATCCACGCAACTTATCAACCAATCTAATTTACTCACAATCTGATTTGCTTCTTACAATGCCATTTCAAAACTGAAGTCAGTTATGAAGTCAAACAGGTGCATGTCCTAGCTCCCCAATTTGGTAGCTTCTTTGTTGTGCTTTTACAAAATGCTTTTGGCAAAGTTGCAGGTGATATTTACATTAGAACAAAACCAGATCTCCATATTTAGCTCAATATTTATGATAACATAATCATTTATCAAGGATTTTCTGTTTGCTAATGATGCAGCATTGGTAATCCATATGAAATTGTTTTGTTATCAATGATTGATGGGCCATCTAGATAATGTGATTTATTCTTCATTGATTGTTAGTGTTCAGAAGAATGCTTAACAGTATAAGACCCTAAAGTATTGAAGGATAGAAAGAGCTTACATAGAAGAGATGTACAGAAATTAAGAGAGTTCCAGAAAGTGATAGCACTTCTCTGATTTTGAAAACTGACTGGTAATAAATAACTCAGAGACCATGAACTTCAAAAGTAAACGAGAATAATAGGTCAAGTACAAATAAAATTAAGTGTGGGACCTAGATCTGTCTGGCTTGATAGTTGAGGTGAAATGCTGTCAGAACTAGCTCATACAAATAACATGTTGAATCTATTTTACATTATCAACTTTGAAATATGTTTTTAATGCCTGGTTCCCAATTGTTTATTTTTAGAATGCCAGCTAAACGCAACAATACATCAGCATTGCTTCAGAAGGTAAACAGCCAACTTCAAGGTGAACGAATTTCTGTGAAAGCTAAGAATGAAGATGAACTAGCAGTAAGTAAACTGAACTCATTGTATGTCTTTATGTTCAAGTATGTACGTGGAGTTCATGCTAAAAATGCTTGTTGCACTGATATGCTGACCAGGTGAGGTCACATTTAACTCCTGACCGTGATTAATATTTGTACTATTTCTTAAATGGCTTTAGCATTCTTCTTTAGTATTCAGGTTATCTGCCCTTTTTAAGACATTGCTCTTATCACTGCCCTCTGTTTCTAGCCAGATCTCCCATGTGCCTGTTTGGGATACGTTCGTAAACTGAAATGACCAAGGTCACGATTACACAAATGAGACCCTAATATGACACAGACAGGCCCTTTTAAGGGCCTATTTGACAGGCCCATCTGACAAAAAGTCTGATGTTTGTAACCTACATTCAGGATTACTGTGTAATAGTTTTCATTAACTTTTCCCGCCTTTCCACTACAAAAATAGTTATTGTTTATGTAATGCCATCGACAAAGCCGTCAAGCATGTTGTTTCATCTTGCAAATTTTGCTAAAATAACAACTGCCGCCTTATAGTCCAGTGTTTATGACTTTCACTATACCAGCATCACAAGCACAAAAATATAGATCTACTTCCAATACAAATTTCACAAAATTGAAACGATCAAAAAAATTATGACTTTCACTTTTACTGACAGAAATTATCAAATGATATTATTGTATGAATAAATATAGCTGTCCAATGTTAATGATCCCGTGTGTTACCAGGGCCTCATTATGAGGGAGTAAAGAATAGTGACACTGTGACCTTCCAGGCATGTCGTAAGAGGCGACTAAGAAGATTGATTGATGGCTTGACAAGCTGTCATTGTAAAAAGTATTGTTATGGAAACAGAGCCATAGTTTTTAGAAACAGTGATCTCTGCAATATGTGCCACTTTGGCATGCAAGGTTTCTGTTTTTGAGATTGTGGTTCTGCCCTATGTGCCGTCTTCGGCTCGAAAGGACAATAGATATATAGAATGTTAATGTGAGAGATTAAATGTCGTGAATTAAGCGGATCGTAAAGTATTATTAAATCGCTTATGGTCACTGGCAAGGCGAGCACAAAAACATAGATCAAATTTTTAAAAAAATGAAGCTAAAAAAAATTATGACTTTGACTTTTACTGACAGATATTGTAAAATTGTATTGCTGTATAAACAAATATTCAATGTTATGTGACAGATTTAAATGTTATGAATTAAGTGAATCAAATTATAAAATATTTAGTTGTGGTGTGAGTTTTCCTGCAGTGGCAGGCTAGTCAAACATTTTGGTGCCAGACTTTGCGGGATGGAATTCCATATTTGACATCGCAGTTGCATGGAACTAAGGTAGAGGTTTTAAAGAACAAGCGTTCAGATATGCCCAATGCCTCTTTTGTCAAGTTCAAGGTCTCTTTGATATCTTAATATCACCTTCTTGGTGTACCCTTGTCTTTTCTTCCTAGAACCAGGCCTTTTGTTATTGTACTATCCACCCCTTTGTGTGGCCATATTTTAATTTCCTTTGTAAGAAGTTATTAATGAGTCAATTCTCTTCAATGTTTAGGTCTTTTAGTGTGTCTTTATTTCTCATCTTTATTATTCAAGGTATTCTAATAATTTCTCTGTAACATTTTGCGTCAAATGAACCAATTTTCTTTATTATTGTTTGCAAGATTGTCTATGATTCTCTACCCTATGGAGCTATCAGAAAGATGCATGTCCTCATTAGTTTTATTTTTACTGCCTGGTTGGTATCGTGCCATAAGTTATTCATGGTGTTGAAATTTCTATTTCCATTGCTAGTCTTGTAGTAGTATTTGTGCTTCTGGCATAATTTAGATAAATATTAATACAGTGATGCTTCAAACCTGAAGTTGAATTTTTTCCACACGGCTTTTCAAAATCTGAATTGTTTGGAGTCTGAGTCCATTTTTTCCAATTTGAAGTAATGGAAAGTAAACTAATCCATTCTCAGCCCTAACAAATGTTCATTTTGATAAACTTAACTCTTTCCGAACTTTGGCAGACTTTAGGTTTTCTTTAGGTTCGGACCAGATCAATTTTCAATTTAGAAAAATTCCATCATGTCTTTTTCTTTTTACAATTTCACGCAATAATATAATTAAATGTGGTACATGTTATACATCACCAGAATGGAAAATGGTTGAAGAAAATGAAAATAGCATTATATAGATGATATCTGAAGGAAAAAATATATTATTTATTATAAATAGTATAAAAATATTCAAAGGCAGATAATTTTCAATTGAAAATTTCATATTTCACTTACCACTATTTTTCCCTGACATGTTGCTATCCATTCTTCTTGAAATTATACACAAGCTAATTCAAAGCTCTTCAAAATACACTTTACTTGATGCATTTGTCCACAAATAATGAAATTAGGCACAAGAAACGGTGTGGCCACTATTTGTCAGAAAAAATACACATTTCCATTTAACATTGAACCGATATATCTACACAAAGAAAATACATGTGGTAATCGAAGCATGTAATTATGAAGCTTTTTCTAGAATGAATACACATTGGTGAATGTTTATTTTTAAATAAACTAATGATTCTGTATTCAACTGTACTCTGTCCAAGCCGATGTGTTGGTTATGGATCTGGTAGTACCTTCATAAGTGGATCCATTTTGTTGGTTAGTGGTTCGGAAAGAGTTAAACAGCAATTATACTTAATTTAAGGTAAACATAACAGTTTTAATATAATTTTAAAAAAAATTATAACAACAGGTAAACATACATAAATAATAAATTAGAACATCTCAAAAGAGTTAAAATATGTAAATACTATAAAATAAAATGAAAATTGAATTTATTATAATTTAGTAAGGAGTGGTGATGTTTCAAGTGGCTGGTGGAGAGGAAGAGAAGTGTTCCTGGAAGATAATCTTAATCTGGCTTCAGCATAAAATAACATTGCAGATAGTAATGTTCAGTTTAGGAGAAGATTCATCTCAAGAGTTTGGCTTGGGATTAGATATGCTTCTAAGATGGTAGATTACATATTGTACATGGATTTAAGAGATATTTCTGAAGTGAGAACACACAGAATTTAGATTATTCTATTTGTGATAGCCTGAAGTTGTGCTGATTTTCTTACAGCGCTTCAAAGGTTTAAAAACATTGGCAGTTGCCTTAGACACTTGTAAAAACAACCACGTATGGTATTGAATTTTATAGATTTATAGATGGCTATAACAGGTAATTGTGTAGTGAGAGACTTTTAGATACAAGCAAGATAATTAACTACATGAGTTTGTGAGATGTAACTAGAGAGCTGTGTTTAATTAACTTTTGTAATGTAATTGATACTGTTGTCTTTAAGTCATCAAATGATGTGTTAAGAACAAGTATTATTGTCAACTTAGGCAGTGCAACTTCTGAGTTGTGTTAATTATCTTCACTAACCAAGTCTTCTTGTGAATCCTTCTGGTAGTTGCCATTGTTAGTTATTACAGATCCCATATATTCATAACTTGTTATAATTTTTATTTCTTCATTGTCGATGATGATTTTGGTTTGGCTTTTTGTATTGTCTGTAGACATTATCTTAGTTATTTGTTTATTTAAAAAAAGGATTTGATCTTTACAGTTTTCTAACCAACTGAATTAGCTCCTCTAATCCTGTTGCAGTGTTTGAGAGATCTGTGTCATCATTTAAGAATTTAGACCAGCATGGGTCACAAACAAGATGGTGTGTTTGAGGTCTTCACTATTTCCTCATAGTTTGTCACGCAGGGTTGTTTCTGTGGGCCATATTTATGTGCTTATGATGTTTAGAATGCTGCAGTCCTGTAGAACAGCATGGCCCACAAGACACATTTTGGTGGCCCACTGCCCTCTTCTATCTATCTATCTATTATCCTTTCGAGCCGAAGACGGCACATAGGGCAGAACCACAATCTCAAAAACAGAAACCTTGCGTGCCAAAATGGCACATATTGCAGAGATCACTGCTTCTAAAATCCATGGTCTGTTTCCATAACAATGCTTTTTACAATGACAGCTTGTCAAGCCATCGATCAACCTCCTTAGTCGCCTCTTACGACATGCCTGGAAGGTCACAGTGTCACTATTCTTTACATCCCACATAATGGGGCCCGGTAACACACGGGATACGGTTTCCTCTTCTACGGTTTCATTAATAGAAGATAAACCAATACAATAATTTTTAAATTGTGCATATTGGGCAAATAATTCAATTTTTTCAGCAGATTCTACAGTTCATGCAGTACAAAACTTTCTGGGTTCTGGTTTTGTGTAATAGTGTAGTCCTTGCTTCATGAAACATAACAAGTGATTATATGTGTGACAAGATTCAAGATTAGAAAGGCTTTTACAAAGATTTCCCAAGGAAAATCAGTCATTACATATGTCCAGTAACACCATTATCTGGGGGTATTCTTCTTCCTCTTCAGTGTTCAAGTTTTTTGATCGTGTCAACTTGACTCTATTCTGCACCATGACGGAGGGCAACAACATGACACAAGATGAGTTTTGTTCACATGCTCATATATGCATGTGAGTCCTGATTTTTTCCCTAAACCTGTGCTCTTTTTGACACACTGCATCTTCAGCAGACTCGATCTTGGTTTGATATAGGAATTTTCCTTCTCATAGGGTGGATATCGACCGGGGACGTTGAGTCAAGTCTGACCATGTTTTCTATCTGGGTGTTCTCCCACAGCCTTCCCTTCTCCCAATGCTAACTGCTGGGCAGGCCTGACTGCTCGTATATTCATTTTTGAGAAGGCTGTCATTTGTTCCAGCCAGCTTTATCTATGAGTGATAGTTTTCAGATTGCTTTTTTCTCTGCATCCTTTAGGTGTGGTGTACAGGTAAGTCACTTGTCCATCCTGATACCTAGATATGTACGGGTGTGAATTTGGGTTACAGCAAATGACTGGAGATTCAATGCATAAGGTGGAAAGCAATTTCCAGCTGACATTAATTTCTAAGCGGTAAGTGCAAAGCTCTCACTGCAAAGCAATCTCCAGATAACTGAAGATTCTAGAGCGGTTAGGTTCAAAGGAATTTCACCTTCTGGTCACAGTGACCAATTAATCTTAGCAATTTAAAAATCAACAAGAATCGGTATGATTGACAGAATGCCAGATGCTGGAACAATGGTTTAAAATACAGGGAACGACCTATCAGAAGATGACCAATAATTTAAGACTGATTACCATCATGAGACAGGTATAGGCAGTACCAGAAAAATAAATACAGAAGCAAATATCAAGGGAGTTGTCAGATGGTCTTTAAAACAGTCTTCAAGTACAGAGATTTGAATTAGTTGACTGATTTTTATTTACTGTTTCAATTTTGACAACAATCTAAATTTTAGAGCTTTGGAGTGCTGTGTGTGACATTTGCACCTTCTCTAATAAGTCATTTGTCTGCTTGTAAACTTTCATTATTACTTACCTATATATTTATCTATCCCTGTCTGGCTATATCTGTGTGTGTGTAGAAGATATGCTCTGGAATTTGTCTGGATGCTTCACAGTCACAGGTTGTAAAATCACTGAGTCCTATTTTGTGTAAGTGTGCTCTGAGGCCACATGGCCTGTTCTGAGTCTGAATATCTTGGTCTGCTTGTGTCTGCTGAGTTTGTTTAAGCTGTCATGTACTCATATATTCTCATATATAATACTCATATTTTCTGTATAACTCTCTCCATTCAGTTTTCCTTGCTTGTTTAAGGATTGTCTTTACTATTGTGAGGATCAGGATATCCTAGTTTAGATATTATGTTGCCATTTATTTTGAAAGGATCAAACTTCACAAATCTGTCAGCGTTTCTGGCCTTTCCTTTTTGTTCTTTAGACCAATATGAAGTTTCACCCACTCTTTTGATAGCTGATACTTGATACTGTGATACGATAAGGTGTTTTAAGTGTCTTGGAAAACCCATGTCTTTATGATGTTTCACTGGATGTTGTACTCAGTCTTGCTGTAATAAAAGAAACATGTACATAGTTCTAATTTATATTCCCTACACTTTTCAAGATGTTTTACATGTTAAAGATATGGTCCCACTTACCTCTACTATTCCTGAACTACATGCAGTTCCTGTTCTAATTTCTAACCTCTTTATGATGTAAGCTATTTTACTGGCATGGCTTATTAAGCCAATCATTCAGTAGTTGCTACACTATTTTAAGTTTTATTACTTCTGATTGGGAATGTGCACTGATCTTTTCTAGGCTTTTGACCAGACTGCTCAGTTCCAGATCTTCATAAATAATAAAAAAGTAAAATACCCCCGTCACGCCAAGTGGCGTATAGGGAATATGGTGTTAGTGACCATACATTTTACAGACCTTCAGCACATGACTTTTGGGGTAATGTGGTCGGTATTACGCCCGTGCCACTTTACTTTCCCAAAAAAATCCGGTATCCATTTAAGGCTGGGTGAACCCAGAAGCTGTCGGTTGGGATCGAACCCTACCTCTTGTCCATTGTAGTCCAGTTCACTAACCACTGAGCTATCGCGGCTCCCATCTTTATATATGGTGCATGGTAAATACAAACACTGGCCTCCCCTCCAGCTTGTTCTGATTTATCTGAATGTTTCTTTGTCTCTCTCTCTCTCTCTTTCTCTCTCTCTCTCTCTCTCTCTCTTGCCTATAGAGCTATTTTTTTATGCACCCTGTGTTCATAATATGCTGTTTTTTTCTACTGATCTCCTGAGGTTCAATTTTTTGTCTGTCATAAAGCTTTGCTTCTTATGCTCTTTTCTGAAGATGATGTTTTAGTCTAACAAGATAAGATTGTCTCTGGCATGTGTGACTAGCTCATTTGGTGACATTTCTTCATGTACTGCTATCAACTGGTCAAATTTGTTTTCTGCTCTATTGTTATATTCCTATGGTATAACATTTGTATCAAATCAAAGTAATATTTATGTTGAATTAACCTTTCTCACCACTTTTTGTGAACTTTATTTTGAAATCTGCCATGAGTAACTAATCGGGGTTCACCCAGTTTCTAGATACCAATGGTTTTTCTTTGGGAAAACGTGATGCCTTACAGTGATACTTATAACATTACCCATAGATACAACAAAGGTGATCTTATTTGATCTTTTTGAACCAGCAGAATTTTAAGCACTATATCTTTGACCTGACTCCTTAGCAAAGATAAAAAAAGGTCTGCTTTATTTGTGATGTTTCTTGATAAAGAGTCTTTCTGATATTTGGAAGTGAAGTATGATATTTTTGTCTTTAGTCTGTTAGGGATGGACATTCAAAGAGATGGTGTATGATGTCCCCTGAGCATTTTCACAAAGGTCATGGCAGGTTTTACAGGATGTGAAGGTGTTGCTAAAAATTATAGAAAAAAAATGGGCACTACACAATACCCATTTATTACAAAGTTTTATGTGTACCCTTTACAATTTTGTAGCCACTTACTTTGTTGTTCTTCTCCTGGCTTCAAGATAGAGTAATAAATATAGTATTTATGTTTTCCACAGGGAGTGCCAAATTATCATTTCCAGTTTTGGGTTTGGTTCCAGTATAATTTTAGATTGTTTGAAAACTGTAGTATCTAACCATCAGACTGGAGTTCTTCCATTATCAACAAGTAACTCTACAAATGCATGTAATTGGATATGGTATTTCTGCATCCCAGTATGTGATTACACAGAAATCATGTAGCAGAGTGACCCTTTACCTTAATTGTCTTGAAGACACCTCACATTTTCTTTTACCTTTTCTCTCTTATTCATTTAGCTTGAGTGGTTAATTAATTTATTCTGACACAGCGTTTAACATAAAAATAGAACATATGTAGAACGTAAGTCTGAATGTTCTCAGAAACATTTTTGTGAGGTCCAATAAAAACTTCCATTTAAACTTTCTACCAGGTTTACTTGAATAACTTGACACAAAAGACGCATCAAAATAGGACTGTGAATTTTGAGGAGTATGGTGATATTTCAATATCAAGTGGGACAGATGCCAAAAACTCTGGCAGTCTTAATGATAACAATTCTAGCCCAGTTGCTCCTGCAAGCAGGTTCTTAAAAAGAAGCCAGCCTTGGATGTTGTAGCTTCCACAAGTTTGGAAAAAGAAAAGACTTCAGTGAGTGGGAAAAATAAAGAGAATGCAACTCTCATAGCTGGTACAAAAGGTAGTTGTGTTCAATTTATTTGTTACGTTTATGATTATTAATTGGAAATACCACATTTTAACAAAAATAATGATTTTGTTTTTGAAATAATGTTCCATTAGCTTGGCCCATAAATCAATCTATTAAGTTTTAGATGTATTCTAGAATATCTGCACAATAACTATTTGTTTTGTTATGTCTTTAATGGGAAACATGTGTGTATGAAATGTTTATGTCTTTAATGGACAAAATGTGTGTATGAAATGTTTATGTCTAGTAGCACTTCACAAATTGAAGACTGAAGGTTTGCACATCTGTACAAATATATAAATGCATTTAAAGAGGAATAAGCTTACTGTATTAAAAAAAAAAAGTAAAAGAAAGTACCCCCGTCACGCCAAGTGGTGTTTCTATGATGTTAGTGACCATAAATTTTACAGACCTTCGGCACATGATTTTTGGGGTAATGTGGTCGGTATTACACCCGTGGCACTTTACTTTCCCAGAAAAAAATCCGGTATCCATTAAAGGCTGGGTGAA
This sequence comes from Megaustenia siamemsis, assembly GCA_032433765.1. Classification (NCBI taxonomy): domain Eukaryota; kingdom Metazoa; phylum Mollusca; class Gastropoda; order Stylommatophora; family Ariophantidae; genus Megaustenia; species Megaustenia siamemsis. The sequence continues at coordinate 11,819,911 of JAVIAB010000139.1, read as the reverse complement.
CCGGAAGCTGTCGATTGGGATCAAACCCTATCTCTTTGTCCTTTGTAGTCCAGTTCACTATCCACTGAGCTATTGCGGCTCCCAGCTTGCTGTATAGTCCACCAAAACTATAATCATAAACAAAGATAATATTCTAAACCTACAAGTGGATATCAAATTTGAAGGAATAGACCTGGAGACAGTTCAGAACTACAACTACCTGGGACATGCTATAACTAGTGATGGAAAATGTAAAACTGAAATAAACAAAAGAATAGGATTGGCAAGAAGTAATTTTCTATCTATTGACCTTTCGAGCCGTAACCGGCCCATAGGGCGTAGACCAAGATACACCTTCTCCTATATGAATTTTTGTTCTAGCAGTTTTCTTTTAAAGATATTTTATCAAATCTCGCCATCTGTCTCTGTTCTGTGCAAGCAGTTCTATCTCATTGATGGAGCCGATTCCTGCTGCTCTTGCCTCTCTCATCAATGTTCTTCTCAGTGTCTCCCTGGGTCTTCCTCTTTTTCTTTTACCTGTTGTTTCCCATATGAGGGCTTGCTTTGCTATTCGATTATTATCTCTTCTCATCACATGTCCAACGTATGACCATCGTCTTTTCTTTATTACTGAAGATATTAGTGGTTGATTGGCGATTTCTCTAATTTCCTCGTTTGTTTTGAATTCGTTCCATTCTATACCAAGTATTTTCCTTAGACATTTATTTTCGAATGCGTTCAAAGTAATTTTAATGCCATGAAAATTATACTAACATCAAAACAATATAGAAAAGGGAGAAGCTGTCTTGACCACATTTTCACTCTACGACTTATATTGGAGGAACATATTGAAAAGCAAAAACCTTTTGTACTTAACTTCATCGACTTCAAAAAAGCACTTGATAGTATTCATAGAGATTCTTTGTGGAAAATTCTGAAGCAATATGGTTTACCATCAAAATCATAAATATTATCAAAGACATGTATGATGGTTACACATGTGCAGTTCGAACAGAGGAAGGACTGAGCGAATGTTTCCCAATAGAAACTGGGGTTAAACAAGGATGTATTTTATCGCCCTTGTTATTTGGAATTGTTATGGACTTCATAATGAAGAAATGCTGCACTGGTAATAAAGGCATCGAATGGATACAAGGAGACCATTTGGAGGACCTCGACTTTGCTGATGACATAGTTCTCATCAGCAGTCAGATAAAAACGATGCAGGAAAACACAAATGAACTATCATCAATAGCCAGCAAAATTGGGCTTGAGGTCAATCATGAAAAGACTAAAGTCATGAAAAGTTTAATTCCAACAAGTGACAAAATATACATGGAAAACAAACCAGTAGAAGAGATCGATCACTTTATCTATCTTGGAAGTCACATTGATCGAGAAGGGGATACGAGCAAAGAAATTAGAATCAGACTGGCTAAAGCAGCAATGTCTTTCAGAAGCCTTGAAAAGTTGTGGAAATCAAAACTCATTAGCACAAACACAAAACTTAGGCTATTCAAATCAAATGTACTATCAACCCTTACGTATGCGTGTGAAAGCTGGAAAACAACAAGAGATATAGAAACAAAGTTGAACGCATTCGAAAATAAATGTCTAAGGAAAATACTTGGTATAGAATGGAACGAATTCAAAACAAACGAGGAAATTAGAGAAATCGCCAATCAACCACTAATATCTTCAGTAATAAAGAAAAGACGATGGTCATACGTTGGACATGTGATGAGAAGAGATAATAATCGAATAGCAAAGCAAGCCCTCATATGGGAAACAACAGGTAAAAGAAAAAGAGGAAGACCCAGGGAGACACTGAGAAGAACATTGATGAGAGAGGCAAGAGCAGCAGGAATCGGCTCCCTCAATGAGATAGAACTGCTTGCACAGAACAGAGACAGATGGCGAGATTTAATAAAATATCTTTAAAAGAAAACTGCTAGAACAAAAATTCATATAGGAGAAGGTGTATCTTGGTCTACGCCCTATGGGCCGGTTACGGCTCGAAAGGTCAATAGATAGATAGATAGATCAAAACAAATAACATCAGGGCTAAAACTAAGAATTGCAAAATGTTATATTTTCTCAACACTCCTGTATGGTGAAGAAACATGGACATTAGACAAGAAAACAGAACAGAAAATTGAAACCTTTTGATTTGTGGATTTATAGAAGAATAGGTAGGATTGGATGGGAAGAAAAGAAAACAATCCATGAAGTCTTAAAAGAACAAAAAATGAAAATAGAACTATAAAACACAATTCCCACAAAACAAATGAGAATTTTGGGCCATGTTTATAGACAAAGCAACCTACTAAAAGTAATCTTGGAAGGGAAAATACAAGGTAAAAGATGCAGAGGCAGACCAAGACTAACGTGAATGAGTAACATCAAAAGATGGACAAGTCAGGGTATGACAACCTACACCATCAAAACAAGAGACAAAGCAGAGCGGCGCTCCATGGTAGCTAACCTTCGATGCAGAGATGACACTTAATGATGAGGATAGTCCACCAGAAAAAGACAGAGTCTTTGACATTGTCAACTTTTAGGTTCATCCAAGGGTATTACTTATGGATACAAATTGTCTTGTTCTACACATAAGTCTTGTTCTACACATAAGTCTTGTTCTACACATAAGTCTTGTTCTACACATAAGTCATGAGTAAACAGATTGAGGGTAGAAATGTACAAACATTAGAAAAAAGTCTTGAGTTTGCGTGTCTGTTATTGTTTGTGTGTCTGTATATTGTTGTGTGTGTCTGTATATTGTTGTGTGTGTTTGTATATTGTTTGTGTGTCTGTATATTGTTTGTGTGTCTGTATATTGTTTGTGTGTCTGTATATTGTTTGTGTGTCTGTATATTGTTGTGTGTGTCTGTATATTGTTTGTGTGTCTGTATATTGTTGTGTGTGTCTGTATATTGTTTGTGTGTCTGTATATTGTTTGTGTGTCTGTATATTGTTTGTGTGTCTGTATATTGTTTGTGTGTGTCTGTATATTGTTTGTGTGTCTGTATATTGTTGTGTGTGTCTCTATATTGTTTGTGTGTCTGTATATTGTTGGTGTGTCTGTATATTGTTTGCATGCAGCAGCAATTTGTACAGAAAAGAATGATCAGATTAAAGAATACACAAAAATAGGAATAAATCAAAAGCAATGATAATAAATCATTATTACTTGTCTCTTTATATATAGTGTGTATCTTAGACTGAATTCTAGCCAGGTCAAAACAAAAAGTAGTGTGTTCTAAACAGGTCACAACACAGAGTAATGTACTCTAACCAGGTCACAACACAAGTAGTGTACTCTAACGAGGTCACAACATAAAGTAGTGTGTTCTAAACAGGTCACAATACAAAGTAGTGTAGTCTAGCCGGGTCACAACATAAAATAGTGTAGTATTGCTATTGTATTGTTGGATTTTTTTCCTTTGACGTTGGATTTTTTTTTCAAGTTGTCATAAAAAGTATGATGGTATCATAGAAAGAGGGACTGTTTTTTTTCTTAAAAAAAAATAAATTTAGCTAATTTTCAAGAAATTGTTTTTTTTTTCTCTTTTTAATGGCGGGGAAAATCTCTTCTGCCACCATGAGACATGAAGCAAACCTTTCTTACACAGGATAGCCAGTGAACAACACTTTGAGGTAACCAAATATATGGCTGGATTGACAGACTTACGGCAACTGTGTGAATAGACAACATAACATCTTCAGTAGCCACGGCACAGTGCGTTAGAATTTCAGACCATACATCTAACGTAACCCCAAAAATGATTACAGCATCCAATTCCTGTGTGTCTACTTGAGTAAACACACAGCTATGTAGGAAAAGATCAATGAAAATACTATTTTTGGAGCTCCAAATGTAACACTGCAGTCATAGTAATTTTTATGACAGGATCATGAAATCATGAGCCACATGTAGAAATCATAATCTAGAGTTAAGAATGGATCAAAAATTGGTGGTAGAAACATATTCAAAAAATTATTTCTTGGAAATGTGAGTGTCACTTGTAAACATTACCTTCCTACAGACAGAACAACTAAGAATAATAAAATGTTACATCTTCTCAATATGGTACAGAAACATGGACATTAGACAAGAAAACAGAACAGAAAATTGAAGCCTTTGAAATGTAGATTTATAGAAGAATAGGTAGAATTGGATGGAAAGAAAAGAAAACAAACGAGGAAGTTTTAAAACAATTAAAAATGAAAAGAGAACTACTAAACACAATTAGAACAAGACAAATGAATTTTTTGGGGCATGTTAAAAGACACAACAGCCTACTAAAAGTAATATTGGAAGGGAAGATACAGGGTAAAAGAGGCAGATCAAGACTAATATGGACGAGTAACATCAAAAGATGGACAAGTCAGCCTATGACAATCTGCACCATCAAAGCAAGAGACAGAGTGGAATGGAGCTCCATGGTAGCCAACCTTTCATGCGGAGACGGCACTCAATGATGATGATGAATCTATGAGTCATGTTTTCTTGCTCAAGTCTTGATTCTTGATCCCTCCTGCACCATTAGATGTTGCTTAAAGATGGTATCATAATCTATGATTAAGTCTTACACTTATGGTGAACCTTATTATGTGCCATTTTGTTACATTTAATCATTATAGATGATTATGACAATAATAAGGAAATAAGACTAATAGAAAAAACCAAATGTGTGGTCCTGGTTTATTAAGTTGCATTTGTTGTTCATTTTATTTTGTTGCAATAGTAGAGGAGCTTATGAGCCCTTCAAATACACAAGAGTGATTGAAAAGACTTATTTAGACTTTAGTTACTTAATTTCACAACAAAATAAACAGTTTGGAAAGTTGTTACTCAGAGGTTGGTATTGTGATATTACTGAGCTTCCGTATTTGTTAATATTAAACACACAATCACACATTTTCAATTTTTTTGCTCATATTGTATGTCATAACACATTCTTTTATTTCTTAATTATAATTACACTGCACGCTAGGTCAATTAATATGTTCATTACAGTCTGTGTTCATTTAGAGCTATAAATATGCCTGTGGTAAATTGATTTTGCCATAATGTAGATCCATGTTTTAACAAAATTGCACTTTGCACAAGTGTTTAATTAGAAGTGCCGAGTTAATTAATGGAAGATCTTATGTAGGTTATTATCTCACTGATATTGTGTAAAATATTTTGTCAAGGATGTTTCATCAGAAAACACAAGGTGTTGGACAAGACTGTGTACTAACACCAGGTTTATTTAATTAATATAGCGTGACGATACTTAGGTCCATAAAGAATATATTGACTGGGATTGTTAGTCGGTGATCTTATTATAAACAACCTGGGAATTGCTGATAATACAGCCTTAATTACTGTAAGTTAATATGAGAATTTGAGTTACATATTATTATTGATGTGTAGTAAAAGCTAACAAAAAGAGGCAAGGTTGGCAGGCATAGACTCACTCTCTATAATTGAGAAGCTCACACAGAATAGAGCTGGAGACTCTACGAGCCCTATGTGTCGTCTAACGACACTGGAGGGATCAATCAAGTAAATGCTAAGCCTCAACAGCAAAAAAACACATAATTGAAAAAAATAAGATTTCTCAGAAATGCTTCATTAAAGTAAACAAATCGTTATTGTTGTTGTATAATCAAACATGGTGTTGTTACAACATTTATTCCATTTCTGGTGGGGTCTATGTGGGGGGGAACTATTGGACTGGAGGATAAAGGCCACCTGTCTTGTGTGGTCTACACAAGTGAGGTGTATGGGTCAGAGTTTTTATTTCAACCCAAATAGGAAAAAAACTTTTGATACAGCCATAATTCAAACCCACGCTCCTCCTTGTTTGGAGAGTTACAAGTTATCCAATCAGCAACCTTCGCTCCAAAATTAATTCTAAATCTAAAATAAATAAAAAAATGGTGTGAAGCAGCTAAACCAATAGAAGACAACTACAACGTTTTGTTAAAGCCTTTATCAGTTATAACAAATAAACTATACAAATTAAATAAACACATAAATCCAAGTGGCCGCTTTATAGATCTGTGTTGTGTTCTCTGACTTTGATTACTTTGTTTAATTTGTGTAGTTTGTTTGTTTCACCAGATGAAAGCTTTTAGCAAAATGTTGTAGTTTGCCTTGTCTTTCTATTAGTTTAGCTGCTCCATACCTATCTATCTATTGACCTTTCGAGCCGTAACCGGCCCATAGGGCGTAGACCAAGATACACCTTCTCCTATATGAATTTTTGTTCTAGCAGTTTTCTTTTAAAGATATTTTATCAAATCTCGCCATCTGTCTCTGTTCTGTGCAAGCAGTTCTATCTCATTGAGGGAGCCGACTCCTGCTGCTCTTGCCTCTCTCATCAATGTTCTTCTCAGTGTCTCCCTGGGTCTTCCTCTTTTTCTTTTACCTGTTGTTTCCCATATGAGGGCTTGCTTTGCTATTCGATTATTATCTCTTCTCATCACATGTCCAACGTATGACCATCGTCTTTTCTTTATTACTGAAGATATTAGCTCCATACCATTTTATGTTTATTTTATATGTTCTCTGGAGCTATACTCGTTGCCCTACTTATTATTTTATATTTTGTACATTCGATATTTGTGCTTATCTCCGTATTAATGAAAGTACTTAGGAATAAAAATAACTTCAGATGATAGATGTACAATGGGGTGAAGTGTAGAATATCTTAAACAAAGTTCTCATTATAAATAGTGAACAAGATCTGGTCATTTAATCTTGATGATGAAAATAAGAAAAATAGTTCTTTATTGTTGTGTAGAGCTCGTTCTGACACAGGAAGTGAACTCTGGACAATCAGATAACACAATCTTTTAAGGCTTAGAAGTGTGGTTTTACAGAAGAATGTTGAGAATGCTAAAAAGATTAATAAAGGAGGCAAATTCTAAAAGAAAAAGGAAAAAATAAAAAAATATTACCAGCATATATAAAGCGCCCCCATGTTCATTTAATGTCCTTTAAAGGGAAAATAATGAAGAGGACTAGTAATCATCAAATGAACCCTGGAGAAAAAGAGGAAATACAAAAATAGCCATCTTATTCTTCTTATCGTTCACCCGTTAAGTGGGCTGGATGTGTTGTCGCTAGTTTACGGTATAGCCCAGATATCTGCACCTTTCAACCCAACACATCTTTGGCATGGATGGTAGATTTGCTTAACAGTTTTTGTCTGGACAAAAACAATTTTGGCCTGCTCTTTTCGACTTTAAACTGCTTATGGTTCTTTAACATGGGCAAGTGCACACAGGATCTCCTGTTTTTCGCCATTTTCCAAGAGGGCTAGACATAGGAAATCACTATCCAGAGACTGGAGGAGGGTTAAGCCATTTTGAAACCAATGTTTGAGGGTTAAGCCATGTTTGATTTTGAAAAATTCCCAATGCCTGTGGTAGGAATTGAACTAGGACATTCCTGTCCAGAGGTCAAAATCTTACCTCTAGACCACCTGGTCCCCAAGAAATATTCCTTATTTTTTTCATGGAGATGTTACCATCGTAAACCTGGTCAATTTTTTCTTTGAATTTAATAAGGCTGACATCTAAAAGTATGCACAGAAAAGGGTGATGGTTGCTTCATATTATGGTTTACGTAAGCTGTAATATATACACAGGTTGTATGTATACAACTTCAGCACTGCTTTCTCTGATTACCCAGGAAGCCTACTCTCTTTGATCCCTACTCTCTTTGATTTTATCCCTGTGCTCTTTGGTCCCTGCACTCTTTAATCCTTACTCTCTTTGATCCCTACTCTTTTTGATCCCTACTCTCTTTGATTATTACTCTCCTTGATCCCTACTCTCCTTACTTATTTTAATTTGTAGTAACCATTTATGTTTCAGCTCCACATCAATCAAGATCATCTACTATGAAAAGTGATAACTTTACCAGCACTGCAAAAGAGTCTGGACTACTTCGACTTTTGTCCAAGGATAGTGAGTCTGAAGGTAGCATTATAGGATCTGATGTAGGTTGGAGATCTGGTTCAGTGAAAACTGCTGCCCGTAGAAAAGGTCATAAGTTTATGAAGAGCCAGCGATCTCTTGTTGAGAATGATACAGTAAGGTCTTCAAGTTCACAGTCTGCAAAAAGAAGTATTTCACAAGAGAAAAGATCTCAACAAAGAATTGGTAAAAAAAACTAGTCTAAGTGCTAGATCCTTTGTTTTTCCTTTGCAAAGTAGTTGAAGCTTTAGCTAACTAAAAATGTGTGGTCTCTCATTAATTTTGTGTGGTCTCGCATAAATTTTGTGTGGTCTCGCATAAATTTTGTGTGGTCTCGCATAAATGTTGTGTGGTCTCTCATGAATGTTTTGTGGTCTCTCATAAATGTTGTGCGGTCTCGCATAAATGTTGTGTGGTCTCTCATGAATGTTGTGTGGTCTCTCATAAATTTTGTGTAGTCTCGCATAAATTTTGTGTGGTCTCACATAAATGTTGTGTGGTCTCTCATGAATGTTGTGTGGTCTCTCATAATTGTTGTATGGTCTCTCATAATTGTTGTGTGGTCTCTCATAATTGTTGTGTGGTCTTGCATAAATGTTGTGTGGTCTCTCATAAATGTTGTTTGGTCTCTCATAAATGTTGTTTGGTCTCTCATAAATTTTGTGCGGTCTCGCATAAATGTTGTGTGGTCTCTCATAAATTTTGTGTAGTCTCGCATAAATTTTGTGTGGTCTCACATAATTGATGTGTGGTCTCGCATAAATTTTGTGTGGTCTCACATAAATGTTGTGTGGTCTCTCATGAATGTTGTGTTGTCTCTTATGAATGTTGTGTGATCTTTCATAAATGTTGTGTGGTCTCTCATAAATGTTGTGGGGTCTCTCATAAATGTTGTTTGGTCTCTCATAAATTTTGTGTGGTCTCGCATAAATTTTGTGTGGTCTCTCATAAATGTTATGTGGTCTCACATAAATGTTGTGTGGTCTCTCATAAATGTTGTGTGGTCTCTCATAAATGTTGTTTGGTCTCTCATGAATTTTGTGTGGTCTCTCATAATTGTTGTGTGGTCTCTCATAATTGTTGTGTGGTCTTGCATAAATGTTGTGTGGTCTCGCATAAATGTTGTGTGGTCTCTCATAAATGTTGTGTGGTCTCACATGAATGTTGTGTGGTCTCTCATAAATGTTGTGTGGTCTCTCATAAATGTTGTGTGATCTCGCATAAATGTTGTGTGGTCTCTCATGAATGTTGTGTGGTCTCTCATGAATGTTGTGTGGTCTCACATTAATGTTGTGTGGTCTCTCATAAATGTTGTGTGATCACTCATAAATGTTGTGTGGTCTCTCATTATTGTTGTGTGGTCTTGCATAAATGTTGTGTGGTCTCCTATGAATGTTGTGTGGTCTCTCATAATTGCTGTGTGGTCTCTCATAATTGTTGTGTGGTCTCTCATGAATGTTGTGTGGTCTCTCATAATTGTTGTGTGGTCTCTCATAATTGTTGTGTGGTCTCTCATAAATGTTGTGTGGTCTCTCATAATTGTTGTGTGGTCTCGCATAAATGTTGTGTGGTCTCGCATAAATGTTGTGTGGTCTCTCATGAATGTTGTGTGGTCTCTCATATTTGATGTGTGGTCTCACATAAATGTTGTGTGGTCTCGCATAAATGTTGTGTGGTCTCGCATGAATGTTGTGTGGTCTCTTATTAACATTGCATGTTCATTCGTCATTCATTAACATATCTAAACTAGACATTTCTATTTTTTTTAAAATCTTGAATGAAATAATTTGTTATGCTGCTGATTAGTTATGACAATGTCTTCTTCGTTAATCAAAGTATTACTCATTTGCATTTTCTTTCCTACAATAGTATATGTCTGTGCTTAGATACCACATAAATGGGTCATTTGACTTAGATATGGATCAATAACTAATGGATCTTTAACCAGAGCAGGACATGCTAGCAAAAACGAATGATGAATTTATGCATTTAAGTATAACCAGCTAAAAACAAAACAAAAACACTGTCCTGAGTGTGGTTCATTGAAAGGAGCAAATGCATTAAAACAATTAGAAACAAAGACTAGGAAAACAGTAGCGGGTAATACAGTCAAAACAATTAATCACACAGGTACAAGATAAAATCAAAAGACATGGAAACATGATGGATAGCAAACATTGGGGACCAGGATACATTATTTAAGGAAGCTGGTGCTTAGCTTTTGAGGACTCAAAAGACATTCAGACACACTCAGGAATATTCAGCAGATTGAGATCCAGAGAAATAGATATAAGAGGACTGTTTTGGAACATTCAGAGAGGATTGATTGTGATAGTCTTTTAGAAGAGACTTGGGTGATCATGAGAAATGTCTTAGAGAATTTATCTACGGACTATAATTAGAAATCTCTAATCTAGATCACCATAATTAGAAAACTATGATCTAGATCACCATAATTAGAAATCTCTAATCTGAATCACTGTAATTAGAAATCTCTAATATAGATCACCATAATTAGAAATCTCGGATCTAAATCACCATAATTAGAAATCTCTAATCTAAATCACTGTAATTAGAAATCTCTAATATAGATCACCATAATTAGAAATCTCTAATCTGAATCACCATAATTAGAAATCTCTAATCTAAATCACTGTAATTAGAAATCTCTAATATAGATCACCATAATTAGAAATCTCGGATCTAAATCACCATAATTAGAAATCTCTGATCTAAATCACTGTAATTAGAAATCTCTAATCTAGATCACCATAATTATAAATCTGTGATCTAAATAACTGTAATCAGAAATCTCTGATATAAATCACCATTGTTATAAATCTTTAATCTAGATCACCATAGTTGTAAATCTCTAATCTAAATCACCATATCATAAATCTCTAATCTAAATAACCATAATTATAAATCTCTGATCTAGATCACCATAATCAGAAATCTCTTATCTAAATCACCATTATTATAAATCTCTAAATCAAGATTGCCATAATTAGAAATTTCTAATCTAATTCACCATAATCAGAAATCTCTAATGAATATAATTTATTTCTTGATATTTGTCTAAACACAAATTTGTGTTGCATGTTGAAGTTCAGAACTTTTTTTCCATGCATTGTGTGTTTTGTATTTTGTTAGGTGGCACACAAAAAGATGAAATTGTGAGAACTTTAGGTAGCCAGTTTGTGTCTTCAGACCAGGATAGTCTTGCTGAGTTTATCCAGGGATTGTCTGTGTCAGATTCTTCTCCCAAACGACCTCAAAATGTGAGTGTATGATAAGTTTACGGTTTATGTTTCAGATGTTCATTTTGTTGTATTAATGCCAATTATACAATAAAGATGTTCTCACAGGTCACATCTGTGTTTCAATGATGCCATGCATCTGAGTTTTGATCCATTCAATCTCTACAAATTCATTTTTGTTTAACTAGAACTGTCTAGTTGGGATTAAACTTTCATTCGCTTTATCACAAATCTAGCTGGTAATGACTATGATACTGTTACTTTAGAAAGTAGATATGGAAGATTGAAAGTAGATATAGAAGATTGAAAGTAGATATAGAAGATTGAAAGTAGATATGGAAGATTCAAAGTAGATATGGAAGATTCAAAGTAGATATAGATGTTTGAAAGTAGATATAGATGATTTAAAAGGAGATGTTGAGGATTTGATGTAGATTTTTGAGATTTTAAACATGTTGAAGATCATTTGTAAACAATTGTTGAAGATCAGTTGTAAATGCATGGTGAAAATTGAAAGCAGATATTAATTATTAAAAGCAAATATTTATAAATGTAAACATTTGTATAGAGTCAAGGTGGATGAACCATTTGAGAGTATCTCAAGAAGATGCAGGTATCGATGATGATTGGTCATTGTTTTGGAACACTTAATTTGATGGTAGGAGATAATAAAGGTCAGAATATTGAACAAAGAATGTTGTCACTTCAGGTTTTTGTATTCTTCTCTTCTTCTACCTTTTTAGCTCCCAGTGGAGCATAGATCTTCAACAAACACTTTCCAAGTCGTTCTGTTTTTTGCCATTCTTTCAAGATCATTCCATGTCTTCCCCATCATCTTTATCTCTGCTTCTATCTGTCTTCTCAAAGAATTCCTTGGTCTTCCTCTTTGTCTTTTCCTCTGGGGATTCCAAAAAAGGGCCTGTTGTGTAATACTCTCAGTTGGCTTCCGCAGTGTGTGTCATATCCAGTGCCATCGTCTTCGCTGTATCTCTTTATCCACTGGTATTTGACTGGTACATTTCCACAATTCTATGTTAGTGATTTTGTCCTGCCATTTCCATCCTTTTATCTGCGTAAGCATCAATTAATGAAAGTATGTATCTTCATGATTGTCAGTTTTGTTGTTCTCCATGTTTCACAGCCATATAATAAGACCGACTTAACATTTGAGTTGAAAATTTTTATTTTGTATTTGACCTAATTTCTTTGGATTTCCATATGTTTCCCAGTGCAACGAAAGCTCCTCTTGCTTTTGATATCCTTATTTTGGTATCATTTTCTGTTCCTCCCTCTTTATCTATATTACTGCCCAGATATATGTAAGATTGTACGTCTAGCAGAGGTATTTCTCCTAGTTTTATTTGGTTATTGCCAACTACATTAATTCTCATAATGTTGGTCTTATCTCTATTATTCTTCAGTCCTAGCTGTTGTGATCTCTCATCAAGTATGCTCATTTTATCCTGCATCTGTTGATGGCTGTGTGATAGGAGAGCTATGTCATCAGCAAAGTCTAAATTATCAAGTTGTTTGGTCAGTGACCACTGGATCCCATTTCTGTTGTTTTGAGTTATTTTCATAATCCAGTCTATGGCCAGTAGAAAGAGAAATGGAAACAGAAGGCTTCCCTGCCTTACTCCTGTTCTTATTTCAAATGCTTCTGTAAGCTGTCCTTCATGCACCACATTACATTTCTTTCCTTCATACATTGTTTTTATCAGGTTAATAAACTTTATGGGGATTCCGTAATGACTCAGCAACTTCCAAAGCATTCTTCTGTCTAAACTATCAAATGCCTTTTCATAAACTATGAATCCAATATAAAGTGGGGATTTTAGTTCTAAACTTTGTTCAACTATTATACGTAGAGTAGTTATTTGATCAGCACATGATCTGTTCTTTCTAAAACCTGCTTGTGAAACAGGGTATAGCAGTGGTAAGTTTGAGACAGGGTATAGCAGCAATAAGTTAAGTGAGTTAGAAGGGAGCTAGGTTGTAAACAATGGGGGAGATAAAGAAGGGTGAGCGATAGGTGTTCAGGTGTGCGTGAAATAGGTGAACGAAGCAAAAGGGCACGAGAAATAGAAGGAAGGTGGGAGAAATGGGAAACACAGGATAGGTTGAGAAACAAAGGGGGAGAACGAATCAGTAGCAACCGGGCAGTGGTTCGATGTGGGCGCCTGTAGAAATACAGTCGGTACCATGAACTAGAGAGGTTAGTTAGAAAGTGAGTAGTTAAGTTAGTTGGAGGTTGACAGCCACTCAAGTTAGTTGTGTGAATTTCCTGGAGACTTGACAGTTAGATGTGATTAGTTGTGATACTAGGTTAAGCTAGGCATAGTAGGGCTGTACTATGAATAGCAGATAAATTTTCATGTTACAAATATTTGCACGGACTTGATTGTGAATCAGGTGGGTACAGCATTATGAGATTTAGGAGATCATGTGTGGTCGCCTACGTGTGAAGACTTAGTATAAGTCTTGCCAAAGAGAGACATTTAGCAGAGCTTGGATAGCTCACACCATGTGTAGAGACGTTATTCCGATCCTATGTGATCACCTACATCGGAAGACTTAATATAAGTTGTTCCACAGAGACATTAGCAGAGCTTGGATTTTGATCGATAGCTTCTAGGTTCACTAAGCCTTTAATGTGTACTGGATTTTTTCTGGCAAAGTAAAGCAGCATGGGCATAATACTGACCATATTACCCCAAAAAGAATGTGCCGAAGGTCTATTAAAAATATGGACACTAACACCATATTCCCTAAATGGTACTTGGCATGACTGGGCTCTTTACTTTACTTTACTTACTTCCCTAGGTGTGAGACCTTCATTGTAAGGAAGTATGTATTAGAGACTGCTTCCCTGGGTGTTGTTTTATTGACCTTCCTATCTAAATTCCTATCCAGGAGCTACACAGAGCTGTAAAAACATCAGTGGTGCTTTATTTATCTATTTGTTGTGGATATTTTGTTCCTGAGCACATTATGTGTAGAGATCACTTTTGACTATTTTTATATTTATTGTCCCTGTTAGCTGATAGTATTTCTGAGTTCCCTTACTGTCATACAAAATATTATTTATTATTCAATTTCAAAAGCTGGTTACAAAAAAGCAGCAGAAGTGGAGAAAAAAGGCATCATCTTCGGTGAGCCACTCTCCATCACCTGTACTAGGATCAAGATCTCCCTCACCATTCAAGAGGCCTAAATCACCTTTTGAGAGGTTGTCTAGGTCAGTGTCCCAGGACACAGAGATGGCAGATCTAATGGATAGTGAGATTCTGGAGAACAGACATGAGTCAGATAACTCTGATGACCCATTCAGCAGAAGTAAGACATCAAAGTGCTTTGTGTGTAATAATCAAAATTTCTGACTGTGTGAACAAATGTGAAATTTGGCCAAAATTTATTTTCTTTTATCTGCGGTTTAACCTCACAACAGGTGACCGATAGGCATAAAAATGTCCATGAGATCTTGGCCAATCTGGCAATATATAGAGTAGAAAAAAACTATGATAAGAATAAAAATATACATTACAAATATATGATGAAAATATAATGTATGCAAAAACTCTACAATAACAGATCCAACATCTTGGTCAAAAAATGCCTTTAACTGGGAACGTAGTCTACACAGTTAATAGCATGAAGGGAACAAGTAATATATGAGAATATGAAGCAAACAAGTAATGTGTGAGAATAAAGTACTTATCACATAGCAGATATCTCTGAGTTCCATTATTCAGGAACAGACTGGGCAAGAAGTAGTGAATTGAAGGTGCTGATAGTCATCAGTTTATTTTATGTGTACAGGGCATGGAAAGCTATAAGTATGAATTATTACAAATGTAATGACAGGAGTCACAGAAAGAGTGTGGATCTCAAAAGGGGGAGCTAGAGTTAGGAAAAAAATCCAGAAAAGTATATAAAATAGAGAGGAGGTCATTTAGTTAAAAATATTGATTGTGTATAAGAGTGAAATCCGTTTCCGGTTGTTTCCAAAATGGAGGAATTATTTTTCTCCGGCTTGGTATAGAACCGTTGATCAGAGGTTTAACAAGCCGCTATCGTAAAAACGATGTTGTTAATGAAACGTAGACCTGATACAGAATGTGTAAATTAGCAGTAGATAGTAGTGATAGTTTTTTCGGCCCTAAAACAACAACAAAAATAGGATTCTGGAATGTGCGAACAATGGCCGCTCCGACGAAACATGCACAGGTCGCGAGCGAGATGGACAGATACGATCTAGATATTTTAGGATTAAGCGAAATGCGCTGGCCTGGAACAGGTAGGAGATCTATTGATAATAAAATAGTAGTTTTTTCTGGAAGGGAAGATGGAAAACACCGTGAAGGAGTAGGCATAATGATGACAGACAAAGCTGCAAGAAGTTTATTAGAATGGGAACCGATAAATAGCCGTCTGATACGAACACGATACAAAACAAAACATGGAAGACTTTCAATTATTCAATGTTATGCGCCTACTAACGAAGCTGATGATGAAGTTAAGGATGATTTTTATAACCAACTGCAACAACTTATAAACAAAATACCAAAACACGATCTTTTAATTGTAATGGGAGACTTCAACGCCAAAGTAGGACAAGATAACGCAGGAGTGGAACATGTGATGGGGAGAGAAGGCTGTAATACAACAAGTCAGAATGGAGAAAGATTGATAGAATTATGTTTAATAGAAAATTTAGTTATAGGTGGGACATTATTTCCACATAAAAATATTCACAAAACAACATGGATATCTCCTGATGATAGAACATCAAATCAAATTGACCACCTATGTATTAAACAACAATTCAGATCATCATTAATAGATGTAAGAGCATACAGAGGTGCTGATGTTAATAGTGACCACAACCTGTGCATTGGGAAAATAAGATTAAAATTTAGAAACCAACAGAAGAGGTCAATTACACATAAAATTGATAGTCATAAACTGAAAGATGAAGCAATAAAGGAAAAGTTTAACATAGAGCTAAGTAATTGTTATTCAGCACTTGGTGAAATAGACTTAGATATCAATGAAATGTGGGACTCACAGAGCAAAATACTAATGACAGCAGCAGAAGCAAGTGCTGGACTGAAGAAAATGGAAAAACGAGCTTGGATCTCAGACACCACATGGAAATACATCAAAGAAAGAAGAGAAGCGAAGAGAGCCATGACTAATGTAAAGACAGATCTTGGAAAGGTTCTGGCAAAAGCAACATACAAAGAATTAGACAACAAAGTGAAAAGTTCGGCAAGAAGAGATACAAGAGCTTATATAGACAACTTGGCAGAGAAAGCAGAGACAGCTGCAATTACAGGAGACAGCAGAACTCTTTATACTGTACAAAAGATGCTGACAAACACCTATACATCCAGTGGAACACCAATTCTAGACAAATCTGGATTAATGCTAACAACAAGCGCAGACATAAAAGCCCGTTGGGCGGAACACTTCAAAGAAATTCTTAACCGTCCACTACCTCACAGTTTAATAGATTTTGAAGCTGAAACACCAGCAGCAGAATTAGATGTAAATTTAGATGACTTCACCTTGAGTGAAATAGAAACCACCTTAAAGCTAATGACCAATAACAAGGCTGCTGGAGAGGATAAGTTAACAGCTGAGATCCTCAAGGCAATTGATAGCCATAATTTAATACATCTCCAAAAAATGTTCAACATCATTTGGAAAACAGAGAAGACGCCTCATAAATGGAAAAAAGGAATCATTGTTAAGATCCCAAAAAAGGGCAATCTTAGAGATTGTAACAATTGGAGAGGCGTGACACTTTTGTCAGTTGCCTCAAAATTATTCTGTAAAATCATCCTAAATAGAATAAAGGATTCAATAGATACAGTAATGCGTGAAGAACAGGCTGGGTTTAGAAAAGGGAGAAGCTGTCTTGACCACATTTTCACTCTACGACTTATATTGGAGGAACACATTGAAAAGCAAAAACCTTTTGTACTTAACTTCATCGACTTCAAAAAAGCATTTGATAGTATTCATAGAGATTCTTTGTGGAAAATTCTGAAGCAATATGGCTTACCATCAAAAATCATAAATATTATCAAAGACATGTATGATGGTTACACATGTGCAGTTCGAACAGAGGAAGGACTGAGCGAATGTTTCCCAATAGAAACTGGGGTTAAACAAGGATGTATTTTATCGCCCTTGCTATTTGGAATTGTTATGGACTTCATAATGAAGAAATGCTGCACTGGTAATAAAGGCATCGAATGGATACAAGGAGACCATTTGGAGGACCTCGACTTTGCTGATGACATAGTTCTCATCAGCAATCAGATAAAAACGATGCAGGAAAACACAAATGAACTATCATCAATAGCCAGCAAAATTGGGCTTGAGGTCAATCATGAAAAGACTAAAGTCATGAAAAGTTTAATTCCAACAAGTGACAAAATATACATGGAAAACAAACCAGTAGAAGAGATCGATCACTTCATCTATCTTGGAAGTCACATTGATCGAGAAGGGGATACGAGCAAAGAAATTAGAATCAGACTGGCTAAAGCAGCAATGTCTTTCAGAAGCCTTGAAAAGTTGTGGAAATCAAAACTCATTAGCACAAACACAAAACTTAGGCTATTCAAATCAAATGTACTATCAACCCTTACGTATGCGTGTGAAAGCTGGAAAACAACAAGAGATATAGAAACAAAGTTGAACGCATTCGAAAATAAATGTCTAAGGAAAATACTTGGTATAGAATGGAACGAATTCAAAACAAACGAGGAAATTAGAGAAATCGCCAATCAACCACTAATATCTTCAGTAATAAAGAAAAGACGATGGTCATACGTTGGACATGTGATGAGAAGAGATAATAATCGAATAGCAAAGCAAGCCCTCATATGGGAAACAACAGGTAAAAGAAAAAGAGGAAGACCCAGGGAGACACTGAGAAGAACATTGATGAGAGAGGCAAGAGCAGCAGGAATCGGCTCCCTCAATGAGATAGAACTGCTTGCACAGAACAGAGACAGATGGCGAGATTTGATAAAATATCTTTAAAAGAAAACTGCTAGAACAAAAATTCATATAGGAGAAGGTGTATCTTGGTCTACGCCCTATGGGCCGGTTACGGCTCGAAAGGTCAATAGATAGATAGATAAGAGTGAAAGTGATTCTTTCCTAGTAAAAGTGGATGATAAGAGAGATAATGGCAAAATAGGAGATGGGAAGAACATGTTGCAAGTCAGATTGAAGGACAGATTCAGGATAAAATAGGCAAGCTTTTACTGTCACTGAGATAGGGTGGGGGATAGATTCAAGATAAAATAGACAAGCTATTACTGTCACTGAGGTAGGGTGGGGGATAGATTAAAGATAAAATAGACAAGCTATTACTGTCACTGAGGTAGGGTGGGGGATAGATTCAAGATAAAATAGACAAGCTACTACTGTCACTGAGGTAGGGTGGGGGATAGATTCAAGATAAAATAGACAAGCTATTACTGTCACTGAGGTAGGGTGGGGGATAGATTCAAGATAAAATAGACAAGCTATTACTGTCACTGAGGTAGGTTATAGGACAGATTCAGGATGAAATAGACAAGTTTTTACTGTCCCTAAATTAAGTTGGAGGACAGATTCAGGTTACCACACTGGCTAAACAAAGGTAATCACATACTTGACAACTTAAAATGTTCTGCATGACAGAAAATGCTGTGATTAAGTGCTGGGCTTGACTGAGTCCAAGATCCAGGAAGTACTGCAACTTCACTCCCAACTTCAAGACCCGATCATCTAATGGCTCGGTCACCAGGTATGTGCAGAGCATTTGGGGTTTTGTTGTGTATTCTGATGGAAAGTTGGCAGAGAGAGGTGCAGGAGCCTACAAGATAACTACTTCTAGCACACGTATGGCGACTGAGGCTGTGACAGAAGCTATTGCATAAATGGTTAAGAGACTGACAACACATGCGGTCATATTGACCGACTCACAAAGCATAGGGAGTGGATGCACCTACTCGACATGTCACCTGTTGACACCCTAAATTGGATATGTTGCCATGGACACGTGAAAGTTCATGGCAATGAGATAGACATAGGTTAGCGGGGTCTGCCATTGCACAAGAAACCTCAAAAATGGACATGTATAACATTGCAAGAACTTTAAAAGAACACCTCTCACAGGATGGCTATAAAGAAGCTGAGGATAACCCACATGTAATAGGAATGCTAGAACACGGTGCCATGAAGAACGAAAGCTAGAAAGGCATTCCCAGCGGAAAAGAATGCAATGCAGTAAATCAATGCAGGACAGGTACAATCAGATGAACATTTCAATGGTTGCTGGAATGGGCGATGGAGCAGATATGGAAATGCTCTGACTGCAGTGACACCAGTCCAAACTAAAGACTGATTAAGGATGGATAGAGTAGACAAGCTTTAACTGTCACTAGGTGGTTGGGGGGGAACAGTTTCAAGATCAAGTACACAAGTTTTTGTTGTCACCATGGTGTAATTAACACCTTATTACATACTTATTTCAAGTATTTGTCTGTTTTAGTTGTCTAGGCTTAATGAAATTTGTAAATGGTACTTTAGTTTCACCTTAATAACAATATCATTCTTGCTTATTTAACATGTTAGTGAACCTCATGGACGTGGCAAGTCTTCTGCCCAGTTCCCCACCACCACAAAAGAAGAAGACCATAGAGAAACATTCACAAAATGAATCTCACAAACCAAGTAAATCTTCCAGACCAGATTTTATTAAATCCACAGCAGTTAAGACAAAAGGAAAGGAGAGAAAAGCATCACCAAACATGTATGCAAAGAAGTCAGAATCTCAGTCTAGTCTTTTTGATGCCTTTGGTATACACATGGCTGATGAACTACTAAACTTCAACAAAGACAGAAATGCAGAACTGGATATCTCAGAAGTGTCAGAAATTAAGACTGAAAGTTCAGGCAGACAGAAAAGAACAATGCATCAACAACATAATGAATCTAAAGCAACTTATATTGGTAAAGCACAAAGAAAAACATCTTTACTTGAACAGAGCTCTCCAGAAACAAGTGTCAGGTTAGTTGATTTTCTTTTTGATTGCTGTCTATTTTATAATGTAAACAAAAGTCTTCTTTTTTTAAATATATGTTATTGTGTTTGAGGGTTCTTTGGGAATTCCCAACCGCTCAGTGTGGAAGCGCGTTTCTGTTGGTCGGTGTTCCTTCCACAACTGCTTGAACATCGTGTATTCCTGTAGTATGTTTTTGACTGTCTGTGTTGCCTGTCCTGTAGTATGTATTAGACTGTCTGTGTTTTTCTGTCCTGTAGTATGTGTTTAGAACTAAGTAATTTTTATGCAGCACTCGGTGAAATAGACTTAGATATCAATGAAATGTGGGACTCACAGAGCAAAATACTAATGACAGCAGCAGAAGCAAGTGCCGGGCCGAAGAAAATGGAAAAACGAGCTTGGGTTTCAGACACTATATGGAAATACATCAAAGAAAGAAGAGAAGTGAAGAGAGCCATGACTAATGTAAAGACAGATCTTAGAAAGGTTCTGGCAAAAGCAACATACAAAGAATTAGACAACAAAGTAAAAAGTTCAGCAAGAAGAAATACAAGAGCTTATATAGACAATTTGGCAGAGAAAGCTGCAATTACAGGAGAGCAGAACTCTCTATACTGTACAAAAGATGCTGACAAACACCTATACATCCAGTGGAACACTAATTCTAGACAAATCTGGATTAATGCTAACAACAAGCGCAGACATAAAAGCCCGTTGGGCAGAACACTTCAAAGAAATTCTTAACCATCCACTACCCCACAGTTTAATAGATTTTGAAGCTGAAACACCAGCAGCAGAATTAGATGTAAATTTAAATGATTTTACCTTGAGCAAAATAGAAACCACCTTAAAGTGTATGGCCAATAACAAGGCTGCTGGAGAGGATAAGTTAACAGCTGAGATACTCATGGCAAATGATAGCCATAATTTAATACATCTCCAGAAAATGTTCAACATCATTTGGAAAGTAGAGAAGACGCCTCATAAATGGAAAAAAGGAATCATTGTTTAGATTAAAAAAAAAGGGCAATCTTAGAGATTGTAACAACTGGAGAGGTGTGACACTTTTGTCAGTTGCCTCAAAGTTATTCTGCAAAATCATCCTAAATAGAATAAAGGATTCAATAGATACAGTAATGCGTGAAGAACAGGCTGGGTTTAGAAAAGGGAGAAGCTGCCTTGACCACATTTTCACTCTACGACTTATATTGGAGGAACACATTGAAAAGCAAAAACTTTTTGTACTTAACTTCATCGACTTCAAAAAAAGCATTTGACAGTATTCATCGAGATTCTTTGTGGAAAATTCTGAAGCAATATGGCTTACCATAAAAAATCATAAATATTATTAAAGACATGTTTAATGTTACACATGGTTCGAACAGAGGAAGGACTGAGCGAATGTTTCCCAATAGAAACTGGGGTTAAACAAGGATGTATTTTATTGCCCTTGTTATTTGGAGTTGTTATGGACTTCATAATGAAGAAACGCTGCACTGGTAATAAAGGCATCGAATGGATACAAGGAGGCCATTTGTAGGACCTCGACTTTGCTGATGACATAGTTCTCATCAGCAGTCAGATAAAAACGATGCAGGAAAACACAAATGAACTATCATCAATAGGCAGCAAAATTGGGCTCGAGATCAATCATGAAAAGACTAAAGTCATGAAAAGCTTAATTCCAACAGATGACAAAATATACATGGAAAACAAACCAGTGGAAGAGATCGATCATTTTATCTATCTTGGAAGACACATTGATCAAGAAGGGGATACAAGCAAAGAAATTAGAATCAGAATAGCTAAAGCAGCAATGTCTTTCAGAAGCCTTGAAAAGTCGTGGAAATCAAAACTCATCAGCACAAACACAAAACTTAGACTATTCAAATCAAATGTACTATCAACCCTTATGTTTGCGTGCGAAAGCTGGAAAACAACAAGAGATATAGAAACAAAGTTGAATGCATTCGAAAATAAATGTCTAAGTAAAAAACTTGGTATAACGTGGAACGAATTAAAAACAAACTAGGAAATTAGAGAAATCGCCAATCAACCACTAATATCTTCAGTAATAAAGAAAAGACGATGGTCATATGTTGGACATGTGATGAGAAGAGATAATAACCGAATAGTAAAGCAAGCCCTCATGTGGGAAACGACAGGTAAGAGAAAAAGGAGGAAGACCCAGAGAGACACTGAGAAGAACATTGATGAGAGAGGCAAGAGCAGCAGGAATTGGCTCCCTCAATG
Organism: Megaustenia siamemsis; assembly: GCA_032433765.1. Lineage (NCBI taxonomy): Eukaryota > Metazoa > Mollusca > Gastropoda > Stylommatophora > Ariophantidae > Megaustenia > Megaustenia siamemsis. The sequence goes on along the minus strand of JAVIAB010000139.1, from coordinate 11,797,365 downwards.
AGATAGAGCTGCTTGCACAGAACAGAGACAAATGGTGACATTTGATAAAATATCATTAAAAGAATTGAAAACTGCTAGAACAAAAATCAGATAAGAGAAGGAGTATCTTGGTCTACGCCCCATGGGCCGGCTATGGCTCAAAAGATCGACAGATAGTATGTGTTTCAACTGTCTATGTTGCCAGTCCTGTAGTATGTGTTCAGCTGCTTGTGACCAGTCCTGTAGTATGTGTTCAGTTGCTTGTGTCCAGTCTTGTAGTATGTGTTCAGTTGCTTGCTTGTGTCCAGTCCTGTAGTATGTGTTCAGTTGCTTGTGTCCAGTCCTGTAGTATGTGTTCAGTTGCTTGCTTGTGTCCAGTCCTGTAGTATGTGTTCAGTTGCTTGTGTCCAGTCCTGTAGTATGTGTTCAGTTGCTTGCTTGTGTCCAGTCCTGTAGTATGTGTTCAGTTGCTTGCTTGTGTCCAGTCCTGTAGTATGTGTTCAGCTGCTTGTGTCCAGTCCTGTAGTATGTGTTCAGTTGCTTGTGTCCAGTCCTGTAGTATGTGTTCAGTTGCTTGTTTCCAGTCCTGCAGTATGTGTTCAGCTGCTTGTGTCCAGTCCTGTAGTATGTGTTCAGCTGCTTGTGTCCAGTCCTGTAGTATGTGTTCAGTTGCTTGCTTGTGTCCAGTCCTGTAGTATGTGTTCAGTTGCTTGTGTCCAGTCTTGTAGTATGTGTTCAGTTGCTTGTGTCCAGTTCTGTAGTATGTGTTCAGTTGCTTGTGTCCACTCCTGTAGTATGTGTTCAGCTGCTTGTGTCCAGTCCTGTAGTATGTGTTCAGTTGCTTGCGTGTGTCCAGTCCTGTAGTATGTGTTCAGTTGCTTGTTTCCAGTCCTGTAGTTTGTGTTCAGCTGCTTGTGTCCAGTCCTGTAGTATGTGTTCAGCTGCTTGTGTCCAGTCCTGTAGTATGTGTTCAGTTGCTTGCTTGTGTCCAGTCCTGTAGTATGTGTTCAGTTGCTTGCTTGTGTCCAGTCCTGTAGTATGTGTTCAGCTACTTGTGTCCAGTCCTGTAGTATGTGTTCAGTTGCTTGTGTCCAGTCCTGTAGTATGTGTTCAGTTGCTTGTTTCCAGTCCTGCAGTATGTGTTCAGCTGCTTGTGTCCAGTCCTGTAGTATGTGTTCAGTTGCTTGTGTCCAGTCCTGTAGTATGTGTTCAGTTGCTTGCTTGTGTCCAGCCCTGTAGTATGTGTTCAGTTGCTTGTGTCCAGTCTTGTAGTATGTGTTCAGTTGCTTGTGTCCAGTTCTGTAGTATGTGTTCAGTTGCTTGTGTCCAGTCCTGTAGTATGTGTTCAGCTGCTTGTGTCCAGTCCTGTAGTATGTGTTCAGTTGCTTGCGTGTTTCCAGTCCTGTAGTATGTGTTCAGTTGCTTGTTTCCAGTCCTGTAGTATGTGTTCAGCTGCTTGTGTCCAGTCCTGTAGTATGTGTTCAGCTGCTTGTGTCCAGTCCTGTAGTATGTGTTCAGTTGCTTGCTTGTGTCCAGTCCTGTAGTATGTGTTCAGTTGCTTGCTTGTGTCCAGTCCTGTAGTATGTGTTCAGCTGCTTGTGTCCAGTCCTGTAGTATGTGTTCAGCTGCTTGTGTCCAGTCCTGTAGTATGTGTTCAGCTGCTTGTGTCCAGTCCTGTAGTATGTGTTCAGCTGCTTGTATTCAGTCCTGTAGTATGTGTTCAGTTGCTTGCTTGTGTCCAGTCCTGTAGTATGTGTTCAGTTGCTTGCTTGTGTCCAGTCCTGTAGTATGTGTTCAGCTTCTTGCTTGTGTCCAGTCCTGTAGTATGTGTTCAGCTTCTTGCTTGTGTCCAGTCCTGTAGTATGTGTTCAGTTGCTTGCCTGTGTCCAGTCCTGTAGTATGTGTTCAGTTGCTTGCTTGTGTCCAGTCCTGTAGTATGTGTTCAGCTGCTTGTGTCCAGTCCTGTAGTATGTGTTCAGCTGCTTGTGTCCAGTCCTGTAGTATGTGTTCAGATGCTTGTGTCCAGTCCTGTAGTATGTGTTCAGCTGCTTGTGTTTAATCCTGTAGTATGTGTTCAGCTGTCTGTGTTGTCTGTTCACCCGTGGGTGATGGGATAAGTCTCTGGCTGTACAAATGATTGTTTAATCCTCTGTGTCATGTTTTAGCTGCAGCACCTGTTTCCACTAAGGTGAATTTGTAACACTAAGGTGATGGGATAAGTCTCTGGCTGTACAAATGATTGTTTAATCCTCTGTGTCATGTTTTAGCTGCAGCACCTGTTTCCACTAAGGTGAATTTGTAACAGATGACAGCTGAGAACTCCTAACTCAAGATGCTATGTAGTAGGTTTATATGGATTTGATTTTTAAATATGAAAATCTGTGTCTTACTTCTGTAAAACTCAACATTTGTACAAAAATATTTTTGCTTTTATTCTTCTATGTATCCACTATTTGTCTTGTGGTTATATTTTCAGCAATTTTTGGTTTTGAAATTACTGAATCCATATTATACTGGTCCATTTTTTTTTTACATGTGCTTTATCAATAATTATAAAATTTGATTGTTTATTTCAGTGAAGTGATAACAGTAGAAAATGATGCTGACAGAAGAAGCCTTGACATGGATGATGTTACAGATGTGGAATACTCCGACTCATTTGTTTCAGAATCCAAAACGGTGACCCAGGGTGCCTCTTTTAAAGCTAAAGATAAGAAGTCAAGAACACATGAATCACTGCATGACTCTAACAGGTAAAATGTTATCAGAAAGGTCAAGAAGTTTTTGTACGCAATATGTCTAGTAATTCACTTTTTGTTAACTTGACTCAGTAACTAGGAACCACCTTTGTTGTTCCTTAATGACTTGAAAATGTAGCTCATCTCATTCATAACAGTCTTGTACCTTTGTCTCCCATTTGGTTCATCTTTCTTTACCATTTGGCTACTTTTATGCTTATTTCATTCATAAGAATTTCGCCACTTTGTTCCAGATTTTTATGTTTTCAAAATTTCACCACTTTATCCAAGATTTGGCTCATCTCTTTCACCACTATTTTGACACTTGTCCCAGGTTTGGCTCATCTCCTTCTCCAAAATGTTGCCACTTGTTCCAGGTTTGGCTCATCTCTTTCTCCACAATTTAGCCACTTTGTCCCAGGTTTGGCTCATCTCTTTCTTCACAATTTTGCCACTTTGTCCAAGGTTGGGCTCATCTCTTTCTCCACAATTTAGCCACTTTGTCCCAATTTGCCACTTTGTCTCAGGTTTGGCACATCTCTTTCTCAACAATTTAGCCACTTGTCCCAGGTTTGGCTCATCTCTTTCTCCACAAGTTTGCCACTTTGTCCCAGGTTTGGCTCATCTCTTTATCCACAATTTAGCCACTTGTCCCAGGTTTGGCTCATCTCTTTCTCCACAATTTGGCCACTTTGTCTCAGGTTTGGCACATCTCTTTCTCCACAATTTAGCCACTTGTCCCAGGTTTGGCTCATCTCTTTATCCACAAGTTTGCCACTTTGTCCCAGGTTTGGCTCATCTCTTTATCCAGAAGTTTGCAACTTTGTCCCAGGTTTGGCTCATCTCTTTCTCCACAATTTAGTCACTTTGTCCCAGGTTTGGCTCATCTCTTTCTCAACAATTTAGCCACTTGTCCCAGGTTTGGCTCATCTCTTTATCCAGAAGTTTGCCACTTTGTCCCAGGTTTGGCTCATCTCTTTCTCCACAAGTTTGCCACTTTGTCCAGGTTTGGCTCATCCCTTTCTCCAAAATTTAGACACTTTGTCCCAGTTTTGGCTCATCCTTTCCTCCAAAATTTAGCCACTTTGTCCCAGGTTTGGCTCATCCCTTTCTCCACAATTTAGTCACTTTGTCTCAGGTTTGGTTCATCTCTTTCTCCACAATTTAGCCACTTGTCCCAGGTTTGGCTCATCTCTTTCTCCACAATTTAGCCACTTGTCCCAGGTTTGGCTCATCTCTTTATCCACAAGTTTGCAACTTTGTCACAGGTTTGGCTCATCTCTTTCCCCACAATTTAGCCACTTTGTTCCCAGTTTCTGGGTTCACCCAACCTTAAATCGGTCTTCTTCTTCTTCTACCTGTCAGCTCCCTGTGGAGCACAGGTCTTCAACAAACACTTTTCCAAGTCGTTCTGTTTCTTGCCATTCTTTTAAGATCATTCCATGTCTTCCCCATCATCTTCATCTCTGCTTCCATCTGTCTTGTTCAAGAATTCCTTGGTCTTCCTCTTGTCTTTTTCAAAAAATTCAAAAAGAGGACCCGTTGTGTTATATTCTCAGTTTGCTTCCGCAGTGCAGTGTGTGTCCTATCCAGCGCCATCGTCTTCGCTGTATCTCTTTATCCACAAGTATTGGACTGGTATATTTCCACAATTCTATGTTAGTGATTTTGTCCTGCCATTTCCATCCTTTTATTCTGCATAAGCATCCATTAATGAAAGTCTGTATCTTCATGATTGTCATTTTAGTTTTTCTCTATGTTTCACAGCCATATAATAAGACTGACATAACATTGGAGTTGAAAATTTTTATTTTAGTATTTAACCTAATTTCTTTGGACTTCCATATGTTTCCCAGTGCAACAAATGCTCCTCTTGCTTTTGATATTCTTATTTTGGCATCATTTTCTGTTCCTCCCTCTTTGACTATATTACTGCCCAGATATATGTAAGATTGTACATCTAATAGAGGTATTTCTCCTGTTTTTATTTGGTTATTGCCAACTGCATTAACTCTCATAATTTTGGTCTTAACTCTATTTATTTTCAGTCCCATCTGTTGTGATCTCTCATCAAGTATGCTCATTTTATCTTGCATCTGTTGATGGCTGTGTGATAGGAGAGCTATGTCATCAGCAAAGTCTAAATCATCAAGTTGCTTGGTCAGTGACCACTGGATTCCATTTCTGTTGTTTTGAGTTATTCTCATAATCCAATCTATGGCCAGTAGAAAGAGAAATGGAGATAGAAGGCATCCCTGCCTTAGTCCTGTTCTTATTTCAAATGCTTCTTTAAGCTGCCCATCATGGACAACACTACATTTCATTCCTTCATACATTGTTATTATCAGGTTAATAAACTTTATGGGGATTCCATAATGACTCAGCAACTTCCAAAGCATTCCTCTGTCTAAACTATCAAATGCCTTTTTGTATTCTATGAATCCAATATAAAGTAGGGACTGTAGTTCTAAACTTTGTTCAACTATTCTATGTAGGGTAGTTATTTGATCAGCACATGATCTGTTCTTCCTAAAACCTGCTTGTTCATCTCTCAAATGTTTCTCTATGGCCTCTTTTAGTCTCTCCAGAGTGATTCTGCTTAATATTTTTCCTGGCACTGATTGTAGCATAATTCCCTTATAATTTGTGCACGCCTGTAAACTTCCTTTCTTTGGTAGTTTGATCATATTACCTTCTTTCCAGTCTTTAGGTATTTCTTCCCTCTCCCAAATTTTAACTAATAGATTATATAACATCTTGGTTGAGGTGTTAATATTTGCTTTGATGGTTTCTGAAGGAATTTCATCTGGTCCTGTGGCTTTACCATTTTGTAATAGTTTGATGGCGTTCATTATTTCTTCCTTGCTTGGTTTTCCACAGTTAACATGTAACTTTTCTTCTGCTGGTAGTATATCTGGAGGGTTATTTGGGCCGGACCTGTTCAAAAGTTCTTCAAAGTGCTCTTTCCATCTCTCCATTTGTTCCCTTATATTACTAAGCAGGTTTCCTTTCTTATCTTTAATAAAGGCATTGATCTGTTTGTATTTTCCACTCAATTTCTTTGTGCTGTTGTACAGTTCTTTCATATTCCCTTTATTTGCTGCTTCCTCTGCTATTTAGCTGGTTCATCTATATATTTCCTCTTTTCCCTTTTAATGCATCTTTTCAATTCTTTATTCACCTAAATGGGTACTGGATGTTTTTCTGGGAAAGTCAGCACGGGCATAATATTAACCACTTAACCCCAAAAATCATGTGTCGAAAGTCTGTAAAAATTATGGTCACAACACCAAATTCCCTAATACACACATGATGAGGCTCTTTACTTTACTTTTTATTGTGCCATTATTTTGCAGGTATTCATTGTACCACTATCTTGTAGGGATTCATTGTACTACTATTTTACAGGGATTCATTGTACCACTATCTTGTAGGGATTCATTGTACTACTATTTTACAGGGATTCATTGTACCACTATCTTGTAGGGATTCATTGTACTACTATTTTACAGGGATTCATTGTACCACTATCTTGTAGGGATTCATTGTACTACTATTTTACAGGGATTCATTGTACCACTATCTTGTAGGGATTCATTGTACTACTATTTTACAGGTATTCATTGTACCACTATCTTGTAGGGATTCATTGTACTACTATTTTACAGGGATTCATTGTACCACTATCTTGTAGGGATTCATTGTACTACTATTTTACAGGGATTCATTGTACCACTATCTTGTAGGGATTCATTGTACTACTATTTTACAGGGATTCATTGCACCACTATCTTGTAGGGATTCATTGTACTACTATTTTACAGGGATTCATTGCACCACTATCTTGTAGGGATTCATTGTTTAAGTCTGTATTTCTATGTCTTCTTTATACTGACATAGTACCTTGTCAAAACACATCTGCAACTGCAGACAGTATCATGTCAAAACACAATATTCCAAAATGCTTTCTTTCCAACTTTTGGACATTCCATTACCGTTTTCTAAGAATTACTCCAGTAATTTGACATCAACTAATGTTCTGTTGCTGTTAGTAGCCATTTCTGTGAGTAATTTTACAAATTATTCTTGACTCAATCCTCCATATATTCTCCAATGTATTAATTGTTGACACATCTGTCACATATTTATCCAAGCGGTTCTGTATAGTGTTTCTCTGTGTGTTTTGCTCAGTCTGGTTATTTCTGTTCTAAAATAAATAACTAGACTGTTTAATTTGTATTCTGAAACAATATAATTAATTTTGTATCATTCATTGTCACATTGATCGAGAAGGGGATACAAGTAAAGAAATCAGAATCAGAATGGCTAAAGCAACAATGTCTTTCAGAAGCCTTGAAAAGTTGTGGAAATCAAAACTAATCAGCACAAACACAAAACTTAGGCTATTCAAATCAAATGTACTATCAACCCTTACATATGCGTGTGAAAGCTGGAAAACAACAAGAGATATAGAAACAAAGTTGAACGCATTCAAAAATAAATGTCTAAGTAAAATACTTGGTATAGCGTGGACGAATTCAAAACAAATGAGGAAATTAGAGAAATCGCCAATCAACCACTAATATCTTCAGTAATAAAGAAAAGACGATGGTCATATGTTGGACATGTGATGAGAAGAGATAATAACCGAATAGCAAAGCAAGCCCTCATATGGGAAACAACAGGTAAGAGAAAAAGAGGAAGACCCAGGGAGACACTGAGAAGAACATTGATGAGAGAGGCAAAAGCAGCAGGATTCGGCTCCCTCAGTGAGATAGAGCTGCTTGCACAGAACAGAGACAGATGGCGAGATTTGATAAAATATCTTTAAAAGAATTGAAAACTGCTAGAACAAAAATTCAGATAGGAGAAGGTGTATCTTAGTCTACACCCTATGGCCGGCTACGGCTCGAAAGGTCAATAGATAGATCATTCATTTGACCTCATAATATATGGTTGACACAGCCTCCCAATGTATTATTCTATCTATCTATCCTAATTATAATTTCTTAATATTACATAATAATAATGTATTATTATTATGTAATATTAAGAAATTATAAAATGCTACACAAAATATTTATTGAATTAGATGAACAGCAATTTGTATCTAGGAAAAATAGCGGGACAAAAGAAGCCATATTCTGCATGAGAACATTAATCGAAAAGTACACAGAAGTAAAGGGAGCCGCGATAGCTCAGTGTTTAGTGAACTGAACTACAAAGGACAAGAGGTAGGGCTCGATCCCAACCGACGGCTTCTGGGTTCACCCCTTTAATGGGTACCTGATTTTTTTCTGGGAAAGTAAAGCGGCATAGGCGTAATACCGACCACATTACCCCAAAAATCATGTGCCGAAGGTCTGTAAAATTTATGGTCACAAACACCATATTCCCTATATGCCACTTGGCATGATGGGGGTACTTTACTACTTTTTTACACAGAAGTAAACAATCCAATATATGCCATCTTCATAGACTACACCAAAGCTTTTGATAGAGTACACCACAAACAACTTATAGAATGCCTAAAAGAGATACATCTAGATGACATGGACATACGACTAATATGTAGTCTTTACTGGGAGCAAACAGCAATAATAAAATATAACAAAGAGAACTCTACACCCATTGATATAAAAAGAGGAGTAAGACAGGGATGCATCCTATCACCAAGCTTGTTCAATCTATACACTGAGCAAATCTTTAAAAACACCACAGATGCCAGGCCTACAAATTAATGGAAAGATAATCAATAACCTAAGATATGCTGATGATACTGTATTACTAGCAGAAAGTCCTAAAGATCTAAAACAATTACTTAATGTAATAAACATGACAAGCAAAAATATGGACTAGATATGAATATCAAAAAGACTAAAACTATGATCATAAACAAAGAAAATACTCAAAGCCCACAAGTGGATATCAAAGTTGAAGGAATAGACCTGGAGACAGTTCAGAACTATAACTACCTTCTTCTTCTACCTTTTAGCTCCTGGTGGAGCATAGGTCTTCAACAAACACTTTCCAAGTCGTTCTGTTTTTTGCAATTCTTTTAAGATCATTCCATGTCTTCCCCATCATCTTCATCTCTGCTTCAATCTGTCTTCTCCAAGAATTCCTTGGTCTTCCTCTTTGTCTTTTCCCCTGGGGATTCCAAAAAAGGGCCTGTTGTGTAATACTCTCAGTTGGTTTCCGTAGTGTGTGTCCTATCCATCGCCATCGTCTTCGCTGTATTTCTTTATCCACTGGTATTTGACCGGTACATTTCCATAATTCCACGTTTGTGACTTTGTCCTGCCATTTCCATCCCTTTATTCTGCGCAAGCATCCATTAATGAAAGTCTGTACTTTCGTGATTGTCAATTTTGTTATTCTCCATGTTTCACAGCCATATAATAGAACCGACTTAACATTGGAGTTGAAAATTTGTATTTTTGTATTTAGCCTAATTTCTTTGGATTTCCATATGTTTCCCAGTGCAATGAAAGCTCCTCTTGCTTTTGATATCCTTATTTTGGTATCGTTTTCTGTTCCTCCCTCTTTATCTATATTACTGCCCAGATATATGTAAGATTGTACGTCTAGTAGAGGTATTTCTCCTAGTTTTATTTGGTTATTGCCAACTGCATTAATTCTCATAATGTTGGTCTTATCTCTATTAATCTTTAGTCCTAGCTGTTGTGATCTCTCATCTAATATACTCATTTTATCTTGCATCTGTTGGTGGCTGTGTGATAGGAGAGCTATGTCATCAGCAAAATCTAAATCATCAAGTTGTTTGGTCAGTGACCACTGGATCCCATTTCTGTTGTTTTGAGTTATTTTCATAATCCAATCTATGGCCAGTAGAAAGAGAAATGGAGACAGAAGGCATCCTTGCCTTACTCCTGTTCTTATTTCAAATGCTTCTGTAAGCTGTCCTTCATGCACCACACTACATTTTGTTCCTTCATACATTGTTTTTATCAGGTTAATAAACTTTATGGGGATTCCATAATGACTCAGCAACTTCCAAAGCATTCTTCTGTCTAAACTATCAAATGCCTTTTCGTAATCTATGAATCCAATATAAAGTGGGGATTTTAGTTCTAAACTTTGTTCAACTATTATACGTAGAGTAGTTATTTGATCAGCACATGATCTGTTCTTCCTAAAACCTGCTTGTTCATCTCTCAAGTGTTTCTCTATAGCCTCTTTTAGTCTCTCCAGAGTGATTCTGCCTAATATTTTTCCTGGCACTGATAGTAGCATAATTCCCCTATAATTTGTGCACTCCTGTAAACTTCCTTTCTTTGGTAGTTTGATCATATAACCTTCTCTCCAGTCTTTAGGTATTTCTTCCCTCTCCCAAATTTTATCCAATAGATTATGTAACATCTTGGTAGAGGTGATAATATCTGCTTTGATGGCTTCCGAAGGAATTTCATCTGGTCCTGTGGCTTTACCATCTTTTAACAGTTTGATGGCTTTCATTATTTCTTCTTTGCTTGGTTTTCCGCAGTTAACGTGTAATTCTTCTTCTGCTGGTAGTATATCTGGAGGATTATTTGAGCCAGGTCTGTTCAAAAGTTCTTCAAAGTGCTCCTTCCATCTCTCCATTTGTTCCTTTATATTACTAAGCAGATTTCCTTTCTTATCTTTGATAAAGGCGTTGATCTGTTTGTATTTTCCACCTAATTTCTTTGTGCTGTTGTACAGTTCTTTCATATTCCCTTTATTTGCTGCTTCTTCTGCCTCTTTAGCTAATTCATCTATATATTTCCTCTTATCCCTTTTAATGCATCTTCTCACTTCTTTGTTCACCTCTGTGTAAGCTTCCTGTGTCTTGGCTTTATTACTTCTTGTTTTGCTTTTATTTATGTCTGCTTTCTTGTTCTTTCTTTCTTTAATTTTATCCAGGGTCTCTGCTGTCATCCATGCCTTATTCTGGCGTTCTCTTTTCCCCAGTGTTTCTTCGCATGTCTCTTTCCATATATTTTTTACCTGTTTCCAATGATCTTCTATATTTATTGTATTTTCTAGTTGTTGGAGGACTTGGTATTTGTTTGATATTGTGACTGCGAATTTATCTTTAATTCCTTGTTCTTTAAGAAACCCTACATTGAAATACGTTCTGCCCTTATTCGTTGTAGTATACCTTTTTAATTTAATTTTAAGTTTGGCTAACAGCAGATGATGATCAGAAGCTATATCTGCCCCTCTATATACTTTTACATCCTGTAAGGATGACTTAAACTTATTATTAATACATATGTGATCAATTTGATTTTCCGTTCTATGATCTGGTGACACCCATGTAGCTTTGTGTATTCTTTTATGTTGGAATATTGTTCCTCCTAGGCTCATTTGATTAAGGGCGCAGAAATTCACAAATATCTCTCCATTCTCGTTTATATCTCCAAGTCCATGTTTTCCCATAATCTCTTCAAAGCCTCTGTTGTCTGATCCTACCTTAGCATTTAGGTCTCCCATCAAGATTATAATATCCTTGGCTCGTCTTGCATCCATCTGGCATTGTAGCTGTTTATAAAAATCATCTTTAACTGAGTCATCTTTATCGTTGGTTGGTGCATAGCATTGTATAATGTGTAATTTTATTTTGTTTTTGGTTGTTCTAAATGTTGCTCTCACCAGTCTTGGTCCCACTGCCTCCCATTCTATTAGTGTCTTCTGTGCATTCTTTGATAGCATTATAGCTACCCCTTCGCTATGTTGTGCTCCTGGTTCCTGGTGTCCTGATGATAAAATCATCTCCCCTGTATTCAATTTTATTCTCTCCGCTCCCAGCCATCTTGTTTCACACATTCCCAGAATATCTATCTTGTAGTTGTTCATTTCTGCTGCCACTTGTGCCGCTTTTCCCTGTTCGTTAAGGGTACGAACATTCCAGGTGCCAATTCTGGATGATTTCCTGGTAGACAAAGGGTGAGTCGGCAACCCGGACTCCTTATGGCTTTCTCCGGATTGCGTCATACGTCTCTTAGACAGAGAGCCCTTCTCTTTCCTGGTTGACGGATTTACTTTATCTTTCTTTGACTTGTTCATGTTTGTGAAGTTTTTTCGGCTTATTTTTTTACAGTATGGGATAGCCAGTCCCATGCCTAACCCTCCTTTCTCGCCTCTTACGAACATGCCTGGTAGGGTACAGCGCCGCTATTCTTTACTTCCCTTTCGGGCCCCGGCAGCGCACGGGCGACAACTACCTTGGACATACTATAACCAGTGATGGAAAATGTACAACTGAAATAAATAAAAGAACAGGAATGGCAAAAAGTAATTTTAATGTCATGAAGAACATACTAACATCAAAACAAATAACGGCAGGGCTAAAACTAAGAAAAATATTATCAAAGACATGTATGATGGTTACACATGTGCAGTTCGAACAGAGGAAGGACTGAGCGAATGTTTCCCAATAGAAACTGGGGTTAAACAAGGATGTATTTTATCGCCCTTGTTATTTGGAATTGTTATGGACTTCATAATGAAGAAATGCTGCACTGGTAATAAAGGCATCGAATGGATACAAGGAGACCATTTGGAGGACCTCGACTTTGCTGATGACATAGTCCTCATCAGCAGTCAGATAAAAACGATGCAGGAAAACACAAATGAACTATCATCAATAGCCAGCAAAATTGGGCTTGAGATCAATCATGAAAAGACTAAAGTCATGACTAGTTTAATTCCAACAGGTGACAAAATATACATGGAAAACAAACCAGTAGAAGAGATCGATCACTTTATCTATCTTGGAAGTCACATTGATCGAGAAGGGGATACGAGCAAAGAAATTAAAATCAGAATAGCTAAAGCAGCAATGTCTTTCAGAAGCCTTGAAAAGTTGTGGAAATCAAAACTTATCAGCACAAACACAAAACTTAGGCTATTCAAATCAAATGTACTATCAACCCTTACGTATGCGTGTGAAAGCTGGAAAACAACAAGAGATATAGAAACAAAGTTGAACGCATTCGAAAATAAATGTCTAAGGAAAATACTTGGTATAGCATGGAACGAATTCAAAACAAATGAGGAAATTAGAGAAATCGCCAATCAACCACTAATATCTTCAGTAATAAAGAAAAGACGATGGTCATACGTTGGACATGTGATGAGAAGAGATAATAACCGAATAGCAAAGCAAGCCCTCATATGGGAAACAACAGGTAAAAGAAAAAGAGGAAGACCCAGGGAGACACTGAGAAGAACATTGATGAGAGAGGCAAGAGCAGCAGGAGTCGGCTCCCTCAATGAGATAGAACTGCTTGCACAGAACAGAGACAGATGGCGAGATTTGATAAAATATCTTTAAAAGAAAACTGCTAGAACAAAAAAATCCATATTGGAGAAGGTGTATCTTGGTCTACGCCCTATGGGCCGGTTACGGCTCGAAAGGTGAATAGATAAATAGATAAAACTAAGAATAGCAAAATATTACATCTTCTCAATATTCCTATATGGTGCAGAAACATGGACATTAGACAAGAAAACAGAACAGAGAATTGAAGCCTTTGAAATGTGGATATATAGAAGAATAGGTAGAATTGAATGGAAGGAAAAGAAAACAAACGATGAAGTCTTAAAGCAACTAAAAATGAAAAGAGAACAACTAAACACAATTAGAGCAAGACAAATACGATTTTTGGGCCATGTTAAAAGACACAACAGCCTACTAAAAGTAATCCTGGAGGAGAAAATACAAGGTAAAAGAGGCAGAGGCAGACCAAGACTAACATGGATGAGTAACATCAAAAGATGGACAAATCAGCCTATGACAACCTGTACCATCAAAGCAAGAGACAGAGCAGAATGGTGCTCCATGGTAGCCAACCTTCATTGCGGAGATGGCACTCGATGATGACACAAACTATTATGTTTGATGCAAATAACATAGCTTTTCCAGAAAATGAAGAGAAGAAATTGAATTTGTATATTCATTTTATTATTTATTTTTGCTTATTAGTTGTTTTTGTACTCAATTCTAGAAATGATCTCTCTTGTAAAAGAGGTTTCTGTGCCAGAAAGCCATTACAAATTCATAAGAATAAAGAACAATAAAAGTCAAATTTAACAAACTATGGCAGAAAACACATACAATGACCTTCATTAATGTCACATAGCTCAGAAACTGTAGAACAGATTTATGAAGTATCTTTCTTAAAAAATCAAAGACTCTACAGAGGCGATGATAATGACTAATGAGATGGCTCTGCTTCTAAAATGAAGGAACTGTATAGAAGATCTTGCATATACCACACATGCACTAAAACTATTAGTGATTACAACCTACATGAAAGATGATCAGAAACGAGAAACTCTAGTTTCTCCACTTAGGAAGTTTGTGCACAATTTTTAGGACAACTTTTTAGACTGACATTTATTAATTCTACTCTCATCTTATTTTTATGGATTCTGTATATTTGATATTTTTGGATGCTTAAAAAGACAAGTCAATATCAGAGTTTCATAGCAAGTGCAAACATCACATTGATTTACCCTTTGTTAGTTACAGTCGTGCAAGCATCATATTGATTTACCCTTTGTTAGTTACAGTCATGCAAGCATCACATTGATTTACCCTTTGTTAGTTACAGTCATGCAAGCATCACATTGATTTACCCTTTGTTAGTTACAGTCGTGCAAGCATCACATTGATTTACCCTTTGTTAGTTACAGTCGTGCAAGCATCACATTGATTTACCCTTTGTTAGTTACAGTCGTGCAAGCATCACATTGATTTACCCTGTGTTAGTTACAGTCGTGCAAGCATCACATTGATTTACCCTGTGTTAGTTACAGTCATGCAAGCATCACATTGATTTACCCTTTGTTAGTTACAGTTGTGCAAGCATCACATTGATTTACCCTTTGTTAGTTACAGTCGTGCAAGCATCACATTGATTTACCCTGTGTTAGTTACAGTCGTGCAAGCATCATATTGATTTACCCTTTGTTAGTTACAGTCATGCAAGCATCACATTGATTTACCCTTTGTTAGTTACAGTCATGCAAGCATAACATTGATTTACCCTTTGTTAGTTACAGTCGTGCAAGCATCACATTGATTTACCCTTTGTTAGTTACAGTCGTGCAAGCATCACATTGATTTACCCTTTGTTAGTTACAGTCATGCAAGCATCACATTGATTTACCCTTTGTTAGTTACAGTCGCAGAAAAAGAGACCGTAAAGTTGTGATGGAGGAAGTGCTTGTGGATGTGTCACTAGCCGATGGTAAAGGTAGCAGGCATCACTGGAACACAGCTCACATGGATGTCCGTGTTTCAACACCATATGGCCTTCAATATGTGGATCCAGCGCCAATTGCAACTCATCTGGTCAGTGCTGATGCTTTAGAAGGTGTGTTTCTATGATTAATCAAACAGCAAATGGTTTTTTATTTTTACTGCAGTAAAACATTGGTTCAAATTCTGTCATAATCTTTGTTCTCCTTCAAACCATGCCATCAACATCTCTCTCTTTTGCATGTTGTACTTTTTATATAAATTGTTCATCCTAATTCATTACTTGTCTTGATTGTCCAGTCCTTCCTAATAATGTAGCCATGGTCTATGCAACATTGTAGAGTTTGTTCCTCCACAAGATGAGCTGATCTAATACTGCCATTAATCCCCACACTTAACAACAAGATGGAGGAGAACAAAATGAGAACTAATCTATCTTGATCAGCTCCTTCATTTCTTCTCACACTTCTGTCTAAATTATCAGGCTGTAATCTGTTAGCTACTAAGGAAATAGAAAATGTGGATACATTTGAAAACTATTGCTTCAGGAAAAGACTTCATGTAACATGGAATGAATTCAAGACTAATGCAGAAATAAAGGAAAAGGTCATGTATCCAACAATATTATCTATAATCATGAAAAAGTTTCATATGCTGGTCATGTGATAAGAAGAGACGAGAGAATCTCAAAGCAGGCCCTCAAAAGGGAAACCAATGGTAAAAGAAAAAGAGGCTGAACTAAAGAAACACTAAAAAGAACACTGAGGCAAGAAACAACAACAGCAGGTATCATCTCATTTGCTGAAGTTGAGAGGCTTGCCCAGAACTGGGACATGTTGCAAGATAGCGTGCTGGTTCTGGTCTGACACTTAATAGAGAAGATCATTGGACATAGAGTCTGGAATTTCTGCCTTGTTTGTCACCATCAGCTGGAAAGGGACAATAGATAGTCTGTAGGTTAATGAGGCAGCTCACTCTTAGTGTGATGAGGCAACTCAATCTTAGGGGGATGAGGCAACTCACTCTTAGTGTGGTGAGGCAACTCACTCTTAGTGCGATGAGGCAGCTCACTCCTAGTGCGATGAGGCAGCTCACTCTTAGTGCGATGAGGCAGCCCACTCTTAGTGCGATGAGGCAGCTCACTCTTAGTTCGATGAGGCAGCCCACTCTTAGTGCGATGAGGCAGGTCAGGTGCATCTAATTTGAGAAAGATCCTTCTCTTTATTAGTTTTAATACAAACATAGGAGTAGATACACAGCATGTTGTTATGGATCCGTGTTGTTATGGATGCCTGTGACACGATATCCTTTGTCCCAGTACACAGCATGTTGTAATGGATCAAACATGTTTTTATGGATGCCTGTGACACGATATCCTTTGTCCCAGTACACAGCATGTTGTTATAGATCCGTGTTGTTATGGATGCCTGTGACACGATATCCTTTGTCCCAGTACACAGCATGTTGTTATGGATTCAACGTGTTGTTATGGATGCCTGTGACACGATATCCTTTGTCCCAGTACACAGCATGTTTTTATGGATCCAATGCCTGTGACATCAAACCCTTTGTCCCAGTACACAGCATGTTATGGATCCAATGCCTGTGACATGATGCTTTTTGCCCCAGTACACAGCATGTTGTTATGGATCCAATGCCTGTGACATGATGCCCTTTGTCCCAGTACACAGCATGTTGTTATGGATCCAATGCCTGTGACATGATGCTTTTTGCCCCAGTACACAGCATGTTATGGATCCAATGCCTGTGACATGATGCCCTTTGTCCCAGTACACAGCATGTTGTTATGGATCCAATGCCTGTGACATGATGCCCTTTGTCCCAGTACACAGCATGGTAGTACACTCCACTATGCAATGACTCCACTAATGCTTTTCTCATACACATTCAGGTATATAATTTTGCTTCAGTTACTGCCATAGAAAACATATATTTTTATTTTGCCAGCGCTGACAGCGTACAGTCCAAATATGTTAGCTCTACAAGAAATGATGAAGGCCCAACTTCAGTTGGTGCAAAATTTTGTGGACATCCAGCGCCGAATCTATCAGTCCTGCCTAGATGGATTAAACAATGATTATAAATACACGACGCTGGAGGACACAAAAGAGGTGTGTGAAAGTTGTGTATAGATAGCTAGTTGATCTAGCTGGTATCTGTTTTACAATTAGATACAGCTTTAATCATTCGGTGTCAACAGAATTATTTATAAAAAAATATAATTCACTACCACAATAGATTAGATGGTTGTTGTAGGTCTGATCTTTCATTAGTACACTCAGACAGTGTCCCAAATTCTGGTTTCTTTCTTGATAACACAGGAATATTTCAACATAGTGCATGAACTTTGTAGCACAGCAAGGGCTCTCAGAGTAATTTGTAGCACAGCAAGGGCTCTCAGAGTAATTTGTAGCACAGCAAGGGCTCTCAGAGTAATTTGTAGCACAGCAAGGGCTCTCAGAGTAATTTGTAGCACAGCAAGGGCTCTCAGAGTAATTTGTAGCACAGCAAGGGCTCTCAGAGTAATTTGTAGCACAGCAAGGGCTCTCAGAGTAATTTGTAGCACAGCAAGGGCTCTCAGAGTAATTTGTAGCACAGCAAGGGCTCTCAGAGTAATTTGTAGCACAGCAAGGGCTCTCAGAGTAATTTGTAGCACAGCAAGGGCTCTCAGAGTAATTTGTAGCACAGCAAGGGCTCTCAGAGTAATTTGTAGCACAGCAAGGGCTCTCAGAGTAATTTGTAGCACAGCAAGGGCTCTCAGAGTAATTTGTAGCACAGCAAGGGCTCTCAGAGTAATTTGTAGCACAGCAAGGGCTCTCAGAGTAATTTGTAGCACAGCAAGGGCTCTCAGAGTAATTTGTAGCACAGCAAGGGCTCTCAGAGTAATTTGTAGCACAGCAAGGGCTCTCAGAGTAATTTGTAGCACAGCAAGGGCTCTCAGAGTAATTTGTAGCACAACAAAGGCCCTCAGAGTAATTTGTAGCACAACAAAGGCCCTCAGAGTAATTTGTAGCACAACAAAGGCCCTCAGAGTAATTTGCAGCACAACAAAGGCCCTCAGAGTAATTTGTAGCACAACAAAGGCCCTCAGAGTAATTTGTAGCACAACAAAAGCCTTCAGGGTAATTTGTACCATGGCAAGGGCTCAGAATAATTTATAGCATGGCAAGACTATCAGGGTAATTTATAGCACAAGGGCTATCCGGGTAATTTGTAGTATGGCTAGGGCTCTCAGAGTAATTTGCAGTGTATAGTGGATAATAATGTATTTGGAGACAATAGAATGAAAATGGAGAGAACTATCGCATGTTATGAGCTCAGGGTCTCACATGAATAGGCGTGATAAGTGAGCATAGGCAGAGTTAAGCGAATCTCGTGAATATGAGGGGTGTTCAAAAACACAAAGGGTGATTAGAATTTGAGACTGAGGGTATGACGTGGATGAACTTGATTGATTTTGACGGGGAGTATTAAAGGGTCTGTGCGAGAAGGAAAGTTAAGAAGTCACATGTAGTCGAAGGGTCTGGTCCACGCCAGTAGGGCGTTGGGCCTTTAGTTAGTGACAGGGTGAATGCCCTATTAGAGGTCTAGATAATTCATTAAGAGAGAGAGAATACGACACAGGTAGCCCAGGGAAGGTAGTACATCTGGTTCACGTGTAGTGCAATGGAATTTTAGTTAGTAACAGGGCGAATACCCTATGGAGTTAGATGTGTGCAGGTAGGGAATAATTTAGTCTGAGGATTTGTTCACAAAAAGTATAGTGTAGCAATTAGGATGTGCTTTAGTTAGGAGGAGGAGGGACAGTAAGCAAACAGTCCAGTAAGTGCTGGGCTACTATATCGTTAGGAGGTGAATGTAAGCATGTTTGTAGTGTGTGAATAGACAGGAGGAGGGACAGTAAGCAAACGGTCCAGTAAGTGTTGTGCTTGTAACAGTAAAGGTGAATGAAAGTATGGGGCAGGTAACTCAGCCGGTACCCATTTATTAACAGACTATGACAGTAACATAGAATAGCAGTCATCAGTATTAGTGACAGAATAACAAGTTGTGGGAATGGAAAGTTCACAGCGGGTAGTGGACAACCCACGGAGAATGGAGGTAAAGGTAGGGTGCAGAATAATACTCGGGCATAACAAGTTTAGGAGGAATGGAAATTTTCCAAGTTGTGGAAGTGGGGATAAACGCATGGCTTGACCGTCCAGTAAATAGGTTGACAAACAACTTCCAGGACAGGTCAAAGTCATGAAGTAAACATTATTTTGAAACTCAGGAGAGATCATGCTGACCAGAGGGTATGTTGGAGTCACAAACAGCTTGTTTGGACAATTTTAAAATAGAAGTCACGGAGCAGTCAAGTTTAGAGGTTACTCACGGAGT
Source organism: Megaustenia siamemsis (assembly GCA_032433765.1). Taxonomy (NCBI): domain Eukaryota; kingdom Metazoa; phylum Mollusca; class Gastropoda; order Stylommatophora; family Ariophantidae; genus Megaustenia; species Megaustenia siamemsis. The sequence goes on along the minus strand of JAVIAB010000139.1, from coordinate 11,777,994 downwards.
CATAAACAACTTGTTATGATTATCATAACAATGAGAGATTCTGGAATCCTACTCTGATTGAGTCTTGATCGCAGAGAGAGAGATAAACAACTTGTTGTTATAAATTCTGAGATGGGGGTTAACAGTAGAATCATAATTGTGGGATCTGATTGGTCCAGGGGGTTCCAGGTTGTCACTTCGCAACAATTGCGATAATTTCATTGGCTATAGATATTCCACACAAAGAGTTATGTTGGGGTATTTAAACTTCGACACAATAGGTTTTGAAGTTAAGTCAGGAATTGAGAGTCATAAATGTAGACTAAGTAAGCTTAGTCCGGCTTCAGCCGAACTGCCGAAGGTAGTTAGTTAGGCCTGCAAGTCAAAAAGTTAAGTTAGAAATGCCATTCAGTGAGTTAAGTTAGGAATCTCCAAGAGTTAATTTGGTAGTTCAGTAATCAGGAAAGTAATTAGGAATTTAAGTTAGGACCGCAATTCAGGACAGAGGAGTAGTCAGAAAGTAGTTTGTAGTTTTAAGTTACTTGAGAAGTTATTAAGGAACAGACTAGAGAGTAGTAAAGATAACAGTCACTTAAGAAATTAGTTGAGCAGTAGACAGAACCAGAACAAGTGAATTAGAACATTGAACATTTAGTTGGTGTGAAAGTGTTTTGAGAGTGTTTCCAAGTTGTGCTTCATATTTCCTATAAGAAGTCGTAAGTAAGGTGAGAGTGAGAGAGTAATGTATTATATACACTTATGGACAGTTCAATATTCATTGATGATAACCTCCTGGATGTCCAGAATTACAGAACAGTAATTCTAAGATAAGTGCTTCCACTATTATGTATCACGTCCCAAGTTAAAGATCAATAAACTTTATGATTTATGATGACTGAGAAAGTCTGTGGTGATTAATGTTGTTAACTATAAACGTGCTGTGCTGTGAACAATAACATCAAGATAAATAAAATAAATAATTCAACTTCGTTTACATGCTACTATATCATTAGGAGGTGAATGTAAGCATGTGTAGAGGGTGAAAGACAGTTAGGAGGAGGACAGTAAGCAAACGGTCCAGTAAGTGTTGTGCTACTATATCATTAGAAGGTGAATGTAAGCATGCGTGTAGGGCGAGAATAGACAGGAGTTTAAGCATGAAATACTTTAGAGGAAGTCAGTACCTTGTTAGCACTACTTTGACAGCTGGAGCGGTCATCCATGCCGCCCAGTCTCATGACTGAAATGTGTACAGTGGAATGTTGTGAATAAACCTATTGAAGTTTCTATTTTGTGGCTTACCTGAATTGTCATTGTAGGTCATCATAAACTGTAACCAGTGGACCAATCAGGTCCAAGTCAAGTGAGAACCGATAACACAATGTGAAGTACCACCACTGAAGAAGGCGATGGAAATGAGGCTTCCACACGATCAGAGGTAGAGCTAAGTTCTTGTAGCTCTGTGATATATATACCAGATACTCAGGCTGAGCAATCCAGTTGAATCAAGGTGAACGGGAAGGAAAAGGATGCCATTGTTCCTGTTCCATCAACATCATCTTCCATTTTAATGAAGAGAGAGAGCAAGAAAGGAAATGGACGCCATTGGTTCTGTCTCATAAATAGTGTCTCATAGGTTATTTCATCATCATCCTCTCTCAACACGCAACAGTCAACGATCTATCAGGAGTTCTATCAAGCAGCTTAACCTATTTACAATGCCAAAATGCTCATTACAGTAGCATGACAAGGGCTCTCTAGGTAATTTGTAGCATGCCAAGAGCACTCTAGGTAATTTGTAGTACAGCAAGGGTTCAGGGTAATTTGTAGCACAACGTGGACCCGTAGATTAATTTGCAGAACTATAAGGGCTCTCATGGTAATTTTCAGAAAAAAAACTGGTTAATTAATGTCAAAATGGTGGGAATTTTACTTTTTTGAATGTGAACCAGGCAGCAACATACATTTTCATTTACCAAGGGTTCTTTTATATGCTCTGCTTGAACATAGAACCTCCATTTTATCATCCTTCTTGTAATGGATTAAGTACTTTATCTCATTCATATTGAAACCAGACATCACCAGAAAAACCCCCACTGCTCTAAATGTGGGTTGTTGTTATGGATCCAGCAGCCTGTGAGCTGACACCCTTGATGTGATTTGAGCCAAGTAGCTTCTGATGGTTTATTATTATTTTTCTTATCATTGAGCTATGCTACTCCAGTGGCTTGTGTTTAATGCTAGGTTTATTTTACTTTGTGTCTTGTTCGTTAATATATGCAATTTTCAGTTCATTCGTGACATTCAGTTCAGCCTGCTTCACATATTGAAGACTTTTATTCTTATTTGTCTGTAATTTGTGTCTGGCATACATGGGAGTTTTAACGCTCTCATGTACTTCAGTCAAATGTTTTATTATGTTGACGACTCAATGACTGCTAAAACTCGAATTACATTTCTTTTGTATTCAGCTGCTGACAGCATCAAGGACACATTGATATATATTGATTACTAGAACTCAAGAATTACATTTGTTTTATATTCTACCTTTGACAACTCAAAGACAAGTTTATATATATATATATATATATATATATATCTATCTATCTATTGACCTTTCGAGCCGTAACCGGCCCATAGGGCGTAGACCAAGATACACCTTCTCCTATATGAATTTTTGTTCTAGCAGTTTTCTTTTAAAGATATTTTATCAAATCTCGCCATCTGTCTCTGTTCTGTGCAAGCAGTTCTATCTCATTGAGGGAGCCGATTCCTGCTGCTCTTGCCTCTCTCATCAATGTTCTTCTCAGTGTCTCCCTGGGTCTTCCTCTTTTTCTTTTACCTGTTGTTTCCCATATGAGGGCTTGCTTTGCTATTCGATTATTATCTCTTCTCATCACATGTCCAACGTATGACCATCGTCTTTTCTTTATTACTGAAGATATTAGTGGTTGATTGGCGATTTCTCTAATTTCCTCGTTTGTTTTTTGTATATATATATATATATATTTTTTTTTTTTTCCCCCAACTGTTTCATTGGTTGCTTTCATATTTTTTCCAACGATGTCTGATCTCTTTCTTTAAAATGTTTTTTCTTTGCGGTGTTGTAAAATCTGTATCGCAGTGTAGCATAAAACTCTGAATTTGTATAAATAGAACTGGCAGAAGTACCAAAAGCGAAAGTTGTAGGGCATCAAAATTGTTGAAACTAGTCAGCATGGCACACAAGATAAATGTCTTAACTGTGCTGTAGGATTGATTCCACATACTTGAATATCACATCTATTGCTGCAGGCGCACAATCCTTTAAAAACAGCAGAGCCAGAAAGTTCCAGAGCTACAGCTGTGCATAAGTTTTTCCTTGCCCAAATCTGTTATGTTTTTGTATCAGATCATTCACCATCATGGAAGTGAAACAGATTATGTAGACATCATTTGTTGCTGAAACATTTACAAAGTTATGCTATGTATGTTTGTGTGTATTAGATAAGTCACATATGAAGAGCAATAAGAATTGTCATATAACCACATCTTAATGGTTTTTATGGTCTATTCTACCTTTCAGCTCCCTATAGAGCATAGGGCTTCAACATACACTTTCCAAGCCGCTCAGTTTCTTGCCGTTCTTTTAAGATCATTCCATGTCTTCCCCATCATCTTCATCTCTGCTTCTATCTGTCTTCTCCAAGAAATCCATGGTCTTCCTCTTTGTCTTTTTCCCTGGGGATTCCAAAAAAAGGGCATGTTGTTTAATACTCTCAGTTGGCTTCCGCAGTGTGTGTCCTATCCAGTGCCATCGTCTTCACTGTATCTCTTTATCCACTGGTATTTGACTGGTACATTTCCATAATTCTATGTTAGTGGTTTTGTCTTGCTATTTCCATCCTTTTATTCTGCGTAAGCATCCATTAATGAAAGTCTGTATCTTCATGATTGTCATTTTAGTTGTTCTCCATGTTTCACAACCATATAATGACTGACTTAACATTGGAGTTGAAAATTTTTATTTTTGTATTTAACCTAATTTCTTTGGACTTCCATGTTTCCTAGTGCAACAAAAGTTCCTCTTGCTTTTTATATCCTTATTTTAGTATCATTTTCTGTTCCTCCCTCTTTATCTATATTACTGCACAGATATATGTAAGATTGTACGTCTAGTAGAGGTATTTCTCCTATTTTTATTTGGTTTTATGGTGGTTTTATTAAAATTGTATATTTTATTTTATTTTTTTTTTACATTTTATTTTAAATGGTTTTATTTCTTTGGTTTAATTGGAATTTTCGTAAATTAATCATAATAGAAGCACAAAATTGTGTGTATCATTCAAGAAAATTTCTAATAAAAATTTTAATGTCTACTTTTTCCCCAGTATATTAGAAAAAACCGCAAGTCTCGTTTGACATTCAAGGATGCGCTGCAACTTGTCGAGGAGACCAACACATAGCCCAAAGTCCAAGAAATTTGATACTGACCCCCTCATTTGGTCTTAATCAGCTGCTTAGCTTTCCATGCTCACAGTCAGTAATTTATTTTCCAAATATAAAAGTATGGGTCGGCTAGCACATTTGGCTCAATCAACTTGTGAAGATTTTTCAAGAAAGTCTTGCCATATTTCAAATGCCAAAAGTTATCACCTCTTTCAAGCCAAACTGCCTAGTTGAGAAAGACTTCTACTGACTTCACAGAAAGTTGTGCATTGTTTCTCATAAAAGAAAATCAAACCTTTGCTAGTGTTGAAACTTGCTCTTTTCTGTGATCAAGTGCCTGTCTTGTTCTGCCTGTTCAACTGGTAGGTCAAGTTCGCATCATTTTCCCTTAGTGAAGGTTCTTTGTTCTCATTATTTAGATTATCAATATTATTATTATTATATATGAGTGTGTGTGAGGTTTGTCTGAGACTTCAGAACTGAAAACCTGGGTGGTAAAAGTTTTTATTTATTAGTTTCCCAGTGTTTATTTGTTAGTTTCCCATTTTTTATTTGTTAGTTTCTCATTGTTTATTTGTTAGTTTCCCACTTTTTATTTGTTAGTTTCTCATTGTTTATTTATTAGTTCCCCTGTGTTTATTTGTTAGTTTCCCACTTTTTATTTGTTAGTTTCTCATTGTTTATTTATTAGTTCCCCAGTGTTTATTTGTTAGTTTCCCACTTTTTATTTGTTAGTTTCTCATTGTTTATTTGTTAGTTTCCCACTTTTTATTTGTTAGTTTCTCATTGTTTATTTATTAGTTCCCCGGTGTTTATTTGTTAGTTTCCCACTTTTTATTTGTTAGTTTATCATTTTTTATTTGTTAGTTTCCCAGTGATTATTTATCAGTTCCTCAGTGTTTCTTTGTTAGTTCCTCAATTTTTGTTAGTTCCCTAGTTTGTCAGTTTCTCAGTGTTTATTTGTAATTTCCCTAATGTTTGTCAGTTGCTCAGTGATTATTTGTTAGTACACCAATGTTTGTCAGTTCCCCTGTGTTTGTCAGTTCCTCAGCGTTTATTTGTTAGTTCCCCAATGTTTGTCAGTTCCTCAGTGTTTATTTGTTAGTCCCCCGATGTATGTTAGATCCTCTGACTTTATTTCTTAGTTCCCCGGTGTTTGTCACTTTCTCAGTGTTTATTCATTAATTCCCCAGTATTTATTTGTTAATTTTCCAATCATAATCCTTATGTTTACCTCTAGGAATGTACAGCAGCATTTCTTTGGGATGTAGAGCAAGTTGGAATGTTGCCATAGAGGTTGTGGTTTCACTTAAAGCCTACACTAATTCACGTTTACCCAATAAGTGTCTGTGCCACTAGCAAGTTGCAATATCTGCCCCTTTCCGCCTGGCACATTTCTCTTGGGCAAGGGTGGATTTTCTTTTTATTAGATAAATTTGCCAGGCAGTGGCCTTTTTGGCAGACTCTTAATTTTATATGCTAGCCAGCTCCATATTTCCAATCAACAGAATTTCACTTTTTAATCTGTTAATGTTTTTGACAGAGTGTCCTGTTTATTTTAACTTGCACTCAGTAATTGCCAAATTGGCTGGTTGTTAAATCGTTCTCCTTAAGATTCTGTTCCATTTAGTTCAAGCATGTCTATCTGAAGCATGGAGTGCAAATGTTGCCCTACGACATGCGATGTGAAATATTATATATACCTCTGCATTTGTAAATGATCCTGAATTAAGAAAATAAAAAGCTCACAGTGTATCCACGTGCCGAAGAGCTGATTGTCTGGGGTTGGCCAGTCTATAATGTGGAAACAGATTCTGGACCGTGCAACTGAGTGCATGTGAGTCTAGACCATCCACAGCCATCAACTTTCAGCGACAAAACAGAACACTGTAGGCAAGCCACTGGAAAAAATAGTTCCCCATGTACTAACCTGTCACCTTGAACAGATATGCGCATTCTCACCCACACTCTGAGGTTATAGATATAACAAAGAGATATGATTCAATGTGGCAGTCTTCACCTGTGATATCTTCAAAGGCTTCCACAGACGAGAGGAAATGTGCTGCTGCTGCTATAGATCTGGAGGATGAATACAACAGAGTACTATTTGAATGCCTCATGCACATGCTTCTCAAACTGGCGGTGCACCTCTTCCTCATTAGATTTGATCGCTGCAGCACTGTTTCAGAGGAAGGTGATACTCAGATGTGGAAGTTGGTCATCTGAGCCAACATCCATTTGTCCAGCGCTTCCACAAGGCTCACCAGTTCTATTTAGTGTGTACACAATAACGATCATGGAACAGCAGCTGGATGAGAGGGGAAGAACTATGACTTTTGCTGATGACATTCTGGTATATCAACAGGGAAGCGATAGTCAGGAAATCACCTCCACACTGCAAAATAAACTTGATCGCATCTCTTCCTGGTGTGGAATATCAGGTGCCTTGGTTAATCCTAATAAAGCATCAGTTGCATAGCTCTCCCTTAACAATCATATTGTTAACATAGACATCTGGTGGTACGAATGGGAGCTGAGCAGGGGACCAGGGAAAGGTTGATGATGTACCTTGGAGTTAAGTGTGATCTCATCCTGTGTTTTCAGGACAATGTTGACCATGTGATAACAAAATTCCACAAAGGATTAGCTGCTGCCAACATCAAGCAGAGGCTACTTACTCTTCTGTTCCAGGGACTAATCCTCGCACCAATCGAGTATACCCTAGCTGTTCTTACTGTTAGTACAATGCAAATATTGACAGGCTGGAGAAAATACAGAATGAAGCTATGCGCATTATCTTGGAGTGTATGAGGGACACTCCCTCCCTGTGTAGCAAAGAGGTATCTTCTTGACTCTCCAAACAGCAAAGAGGTATCTTCTTGACTCTCCAAACAGCAAAGAGGTATCTTCTTGACTCTCCAAACATTGATGACAGAATCAAGATCTGGAAGGCACGAGCATACCTGAAGGTAAGTAAAGATAAAGTGCATTCCATTGCAACTGAGCTCAACACAAGGAAAGGCGTCAAGCTAAGAAGAGGCAAATCATGGGGGGCGCGAACAGAAGATATCATCAAACAGGTCTGTGGACTTACCAATATCAACGCTGGCGAGGAGACAATACAGGTGCCTACATCTTCCAGGGGCACATTTTCATGTATTGGCACACTCGACAGGAAACAGAACATAGAGAGCAGAACTCAGTCGCGGTCAATGCTGAGGTCAACCATCTCATCTGGGATAATACCGATGAGAAAGATGCAGTCATCTATACAGATGGATCCATAATACAATAACAAAGGAGTGCATGGGGATTTACAGCATGCTCGGCGGGTAGAATAGTCAAAGACAGCGGTACCTAAGTTATGACCATGAGTAGCATGACGATGGAGGTGATAGTAGTATAAGATAACATTAAATAAAGGTTGACAAAATCTGCCTTTCAGTGGTTCCCCCTCCTCCAACCCTTACCTTCTGATGATCATCATCAAGTACGGGGCCTGCTGGCATAGGTGACCATTTCTCTCCACAACTTTCGATCACGACAGTTATTTATCATTTTTGTTGTTGACTTTCTGCCAAGCCATTCTCTTAAGCTGTCTGGTATCTTTTCTCTTTGCTTCCCTCTGTCTCTTTGTCCCTCAATTTTCCCAGTTGTTACAATATATTCCAGTTGTTCTCTTCTCATTACATGGCCAAAAAATGATGATTGTTTCTTCCTAATATTGGAAATTAGTTCTCTTTTTGCTTTGACCTCTTTCAGAACATTTTCATTACTCTTCTTAGCTGTCCATGATATTCTCAACATTCTTCTGTAAAACCACATTTCTAAAGACTTCCAGTGATTTCCTTGTCTGTTGTCCATGATTCACATCCATAGGTTAAGACTGGCTCTTGTTTCTATTGTCAAAAATGGATTGCACAGTATCTTCCTCATTTTTTCGAAAGCTGCTTTTGCCTGAGCCATTCTGCATCTCACCTCTGTTGTACATCTTCCATCTGAGGTTAACAAAGTTCCCAAATATTTAAATTCATTGACCTGTTTTAATATTGTTCACTTGTCTTTATTTTGCACTGAGGTAATGTCTTTTTCTTTGTTGTTACCATTACTTTTGCCTTTTTGCTATTAAGGCTGACTCCTTTATTTTTGCTTTCTTTCACTATAATATCTAACATTTCTTGTAACTCATTTTCACTCTTTGCAATTAAGACTGTATCGTCAGCATACCTTAGATTATTTATATTATGACCTCCATTTGTTTTTCAAGGCATGCCCCTTATGGATCTTAAAATAATCTCACTATACATATTAAACAACCTTGCCTAACACCCTGTTTTATTTGTTGAAACATTTCCAATTGATTTCCAGTTCTTATGGCCACTGTTTGTTGCCAGTACATGTTACCTTGTTTGGGGGCCTCTGTAGCCGAGTTGGGAAAACAACCCGACTGGACTACCGACGTTCGGACAACCCGTGTTTGATTCCCGCTGGGAGTAGTGTGAATTGTACTCGTGCTTGGGAAAAAAAAAAATACCCCCACGGTCGACCCAGCCATTGGCAGAAATGGGTACCAGGGTATTACCCTGGGAAAGTGAGGAATGTTGCTTCGCATCTAAGTTTCGATGCTTGAGGCGAAACTATACAGAAAATCTCAGAACATTTCTGGATAGGTGGCCGAGCACATATGGGTGTAAACTCGCATGCTAAGACGCCGGTTCAAGTCTCGTACTTTACCGTTACATGTTATCTTCTGATAATAAAGTTATAAAGTTCATGTTTGCATAAATTAGTCTATAAATTTAATTTTTAGGACTTCACTATTTCTGAAGTTTATACGAATGTATGATGATGTACAGTTTATATTATAAAAATTACATTAAATATGCTTTTCTTAATAAAATATGTAAATTACACTTTATTCATGGATAGTTTGTTATTTACTTGTCTGTATCATTTGATAATGTAATAATAAATTATGTCTCTGTGACACAATTTGTATATGCTAGTTATTGTATAGATGAGGCTGTTTGTTTTGTTGTAAAGCATTAGAACTGAAGCTCACAGCATAACTAACACTCATCATATAGAGTTGACTCCAAAAACAAGCAGTCAAAAGTGTATACATGTGCATTATAGCTGTAGTATTTATTGGTTTCTGTTAAGTTCTGAGCAAAATGCTGTGTTAGAGAAGACATCAGGTTTAATCTGTTGTTAAGTGAAGGAGCTAAGGAGAGCACTTTTAACCCTAGATTACGACACCTTCATAACATTTATGAACTTAAAATACAAATTATTGCAATTCAACACCCCCCTTCCCAACCTTCTTAATTACTTCTGATGACGAGTGTTGGATTTCTTTCCTTTGATGTTGGATTTTTTTTTTTTCAAATACCACATGCACTTTGTAAAAGATGAAGGTGTTGTAAGAACACAACTGTTTTCTTTATAAATTTTGCCAATTTTCAAGAGATTCATTTTTTTTTCTTTTATTATGACAGGGCAATTTCTTTGGCTACCGACAAGACATCAAACAAACCTTTGTAATATGTGATAGGTAGTGAACCGTGAGGATGTGGCCTCTCACCACTCCTCTTCATCATATAAAAAAAAACAAAGTAAAGTACCCCCGTCACGCCAAGTGGCGTATAGGGAAATATGGTGTTAGTGACCCTATATTTTATAGACCTTCATAACATGATTTTTGGGGTGATGTGGTCGGTCTTACGCCCGTGCTGCTTTACTTTCCCAGAAAAAAATCCGGTACCCATTTAAGGCTGGGTGAACCCGGAAGCCGTCGGTTGGGATCGAACCCTATCCCTTGTCCTTTGTAGTCCAGTTCACTAACCGCTGAGCTATCGCGGCTCCCTCTTCATCATATATATGGACAAAATTAATCTGGAAACAGCCAACAATAAGGAAAGGTCAAATAATAACTTCTATCAATCTATTGACCTTTCGAGCCGTAGACGGCCCATAGGGCGTAGACCAAGATACTGCTTCTCTTATCTGAATTTTTGTTCTAGCAGTTTTCAATTCTTTTAAAGATATTTTATCAAATCTCGCCATTTGTCTCTGTTCTGTGCAAGCAGCTCTATCTCATTGAGGGAGCCGAATCCTGCTGCTCTTGCCTCTCTCATCAATGTTCTTCTCAGTGTCTCTCTTGGTCTTCCTCTTTTCCTTTTACCTGTTGTTTCCCATATGAGGGCTTGCTTTGCTATTCGGATATTATCTCTTCTCATCACATGTCCAACATATGACCATCGTCTTTTCTTTATTACTGACGATATTAGTGGTTGATTGGCGATTTCTCTAATTTCCTCGTTTGTTTTGAATTCGTTTCACGCTATACCAAGTATTTTCCTTAGACATTTATTTTCGAATGCGTTCAACTTTGTTTCTATATCTCTTGTTGTTTTCCAGCTTTCACACACATACATAAGGGTTGATAGTACATTTGATTTGAATAGCCTAAGTTTTGTGTTTGTGCTGATGAGTTTTGATTTCTACAACTTTTCAAGGCTTCTGAAAGACATTGCTGCTTTAGCTATTCTGATTCTAATTTCTTTGCTTGTGTCCCCTTCTCAATCAATGTGACTTCCAAGATAGATAAAGTAATCGATCTCTTCTACTGGTTTGTTTTCCATAATAATAACTTAGAGGGAGAAAATTCCAACATCAACGAGCTACTCTTAGCTGACCAATGCCTAATATATGAGGATGAAAACCTGCTACAACATTAAGACCAAAGATAAAGAAATAAAACAAGTAGAGGAATTCAAGTATTTGGGCACAATGTTTACAGAAGATGGAAAACTAGACAGAGAAATTGACATGAGAATACAAAAAGCAAATGCTGTCACATACCAGCTTTCACCATTGTTAAGACATCCAAACATTTCTATGGCAGCTAAACAACAAATGATAAATAGCATTTTCATACCAACTTTGTGCTATTAAAGTCAAACATGGACCCTTTCTAAATCACATTTAAGAAAGATCAATACATGTGAGATGTGATGCTTGAGAAAAGTAACAAACAACACAAGAAGAGATAGAATACCAAATGAAACCATAAGAAAAATGGTAGGAACAAAACCCTGCCAAGAATATATAGAACAACAACTTAAATGGTTTGGCCACCTGGTCAGAATGAATCCTTACCAGTCACCATCAAGGGCGTTCTTCTCGAGAATGCATGGAAAAAGACCCAGAAGAAGATGGATAGATGCAGTGACAGAGACATGTAACAACAAAGGAAAATCACTAATTCAGACAGTTCTAGCAGCACAAGAACGACAAATGTTATAGCCACGACACCTTTTCGGTACCAGTGAGAAAGAGAAAAGAAGAAGAAGAAGTGAACTGTGCTAAGAGGAAGCCAAACATATGGCTGGAATGATGGATTGATGGCCAATGTGTGAACAGGCAAAATAACACCTCCAGTAGCCATGGCACCATGCAGTTGAATTTCAGGCCATTAACTGAACCTAAGCCAGGAAATGGTTCATTCATTCATCGAGTGCCGTCTCCGCATCGAATGTTGGCTACCATTGAGCGCCATTCCACTCTGTCTCTCGCTTTGATGGTGCATTGACATGTCATAGGTTGACTTGTCCATCTTTTGATGTTACTTGTCCATGTTAGTCTTGGTCTACCTCTGCCTCTTTTACCTTGTATTTAGATATTGGTTAATGCATCTGATTCCCATGTCTCTCCTTGTGTAAACACACAGCTGAGCAGCAAAAGTTGAAAGAAAATATTATTCTTTTAGAACTGCAAATGTAACATTTGGTGTTGGTAGTGACTCGTAGATATGTGTAATCTAGAGTTAAACCATGTCAATGATAGGCCACATCATAAACAGCAGCTACAGGTTTCTCAACAGCCAATAAAAACTGTGAAGTCAAATTGATACAGGACTAACAGTAAAAGTAATGCTACAGAGGTAGTTTATATTTCACTACAAATCTTTGCAAGCAACTGGCCAGATGTGGATATTCAGTTCACATTACATGGTCACTTTAGTGAGACATTTGTCATAGAAATAAATGTATGTGAGATCTCCACACCAAAATGAGCCATGGAATGTTAGTCAAATTAAATATAAAGATCTAGTAACTTCATGTCATCACATTGTCAACTCTACTGCCTACTCATAAGTTTTGTCTGGTTTCTGACCTGGAATATTGTTCTCAGTTTTGCTCCCATTGGTATAGCCTTCTTCATGTTATGGAGATAAATAAATTCCTCTGCTATGTCAAGATGAAAACACCAAGGAAGAGTCAAAATCAGTTCAAAATTAAGTTGAAGAAATTTAAGACGTCAAATTAAGTCATGTTTAAACTATGCAAGTTCATGTCCTCTTTGGGACATTTTTCTATGAAGATTGATCACAGCAATGACAGATATATCATGTCCCATAGCACTACATTTTGATGTCTACATAAACATTGACACAAACGTGTGTTGTTCCAAGCAAAGATCTTATTTAATTGAATTATAACAATGCACAAGAATGTTGATGTTACCAAATGTGTCCATATTTATTTCAGTTATTATCCATCAACTTTTGGCTTCACAATGCTAACCTTTCAGATCAATTTTGAAATGTAACCATGCACAAATCTGGTCTACTGCTGACCAGGCATCAGATGCAAAGTATCAATGAATTCATGAGATTCAGTTAACAATTGACTTCTGTCACAGAAAAAGTGGAACAACTATATCTCAGTCTTTGGGTGTGAAATGTTAGTTTTAAATACAAATAAAGTTCTAACCAAGTTCTCGCTACAAATATGGGAGTTGACTGGCCTGGACTACTTAATGTTAACTTTTGCAATTAAGTAATGATGAATGAAATAATAACAGTATGACTGATTAGCAATCTCTGTAGGACAGAGATGGTAAATATAACTGCTCAAGATGCCAAATTATTGCCATTGTTGTAACTTTTGTTCTCAAATTCTTGTAGCAGTGGCTGAGAGAGGGAGAGAAGGAGAGTAAGGGATAGTGGAGAGAGTGGGGGAAGCATAGCACAAGGAATGATCACGAGAAATATGAGTAGGATAGGGTTAGAGGAAAGCAGGAGTCTTGTGATTGATCAGGTTATAAACATGGCGGTGAGTGGATGACGTAGAGGTATTTTGATTGGTAGTGAGGTTGAGGAAATGAGTTTTGATTGGTTAGGAGACGGAATAATTAAGTCGATGCAAGGAGAGAAAGAGGAGGCTCTTCAGAGAAATTTCACGCTCAGGTGAGGAACAGGATCAGTGCCGCCATTAGATGGTAGCCTGTAGTGGCTAAGAGAGCCCAACAGTCAGCATGTTTAGTAGCAGATTAGTTAGTTAAGTAAGTAGTAAAGTACCCCCGTCATGCCAAGTGGCGTATAGGGAAATATGGTGTTAGTGACCCTATATTTTACAGACCTTCAGCACATGATTTTTGGGGTAATGTGGTCGGTATTACGCCCGTGCCGATTTACTTTCCCAGAAAAAAATCCGGTACCCATTTAAGGCTGGGTGAACCTGGAAGCCATCGATTGGGATCGAACCCTACCCTTGTCCTTTGTAGTCCAGTTCACTAACCATTGAGCTATCGCGGCTCCAGTTAGTTAGAGTTGAGATATAAGAGGGTCTCTAGTGTATAAAAGAGACACTGCATTAGTTAGCAGTAAGAGCTCCAGAGAATATTACCCCATAGGGGACATTTGAGACGACGGTCAGATCAAGCGTCAGCGGGAGAGCTCATTGAGCATAAGTCATCGTATATGGTGTTATTAGGAGCCTAGCAGATGCAAGAACATTCTTAGTAAGGCTGAGTGAGACAGAAGACTAGATGCAAGATTATCCAGTAGAGATGTGAATTCTGTGACCTGACGTGCGAATGACCGAGCAAGATGTGTTGACCGCTGGCAGCTGTGAATAACTGTACATAGATGCCATTGTTAGGGCTGTCAAAATAAAAGATATTTAGTGGCTTTTAGTATAGTTGGACCTCTGACCTGTGAATGATAAGGCCAATAAAAGGGAACTGGTCCAGTGGCTTCACCAACTGTGAGATAAATAAGGAAGTCAAGCAGCACTCCCTTTCAATAATCTCTAAATCAACCCTCTCTCTATCAAGACAAATATGTGTGGTCCTTTTCTAATCGCTACCTTCAAGATTCTTCCAGAATTAAGAGGATTCTGAATTTCAGATCTTTGTTCCTTCTTATCAAAGTGTTTCATTTAACTAGTCTTTCATTGCATACCTTGGTTTATAGTCTGGAGCTACACAATAATGGTTAGACTTGCTGGCTTCAGTTTCACTCATGTGATCTATATCAAACAAGTTAAGTTTCAGAAGTGGATTTTGTGAACACTGATGTGATCTATATCAGACAAGTCAAGTTTGGGAAGTGAATTTTGTGAACACTGATGTGATCTATATCAGACAAGTCAAGTTTGGGAAGTGGATTTTATGAACACTGATGTGCACTTGATTTCACCTTCAGCTGCAATAAACACTGAGTACATTATCCTTCAGTACCCAATAAATAGCAATTGCAACATCTTTTCTTTCAGTGTCTCATTGCAATAAATAGTAAGTGCAAACATCCTTCAGTACTTCATTGCAAAAGTGCAACATTTTCTGTGCTGTATTACAACAGCAAGTGCAACATCCTTCAGTACGCCACTGCAATAAACAGAAATGTGACATTCTTCAATACTCCATTGCAATAAATATGTAAGTGCCAACATTTGTTTGCAATTTGCTCTGTTGCAATTTTTAGTTTATGTATCAAATGTCACTGTTCTACTGCAATAACAGAATATGCAACATAAGTGAAACAGAAAGACAGCATGAGTTAAGAAAATGCAAATCATTACTCATGTAGAACTACAGATGGGAGTGTTCTATGTCTATAAAATAAATGAGGGTACTTCAAATGCTGACAAGTGAAAGTGGTCTGAGACTAACAGCTGATTGCAGGCGTCTTTTCCGGTGATGAGAACTGATCACAGTCCTAGTGCACCTCTCTGTGGTTGCCCTAGAATCAGACCAACTAGTTTGGCCAAGATTGAAAATGGAGCTTAAACACCAAAAACTCCCCCTCCAATACTGAAGTCTGCTGTATTCTGCCCAAAGGCACAGATATTGCAGGTTATTGTCAATCAATCACAACACAACATCATGAACAGGCTAACTCAATCTGACAAAACCTGTCACTATCTTGGATTTTAAAATGTTACACTGACGATTACCAGAATCCTTGCACTGGGAAAAAAGGGGTAAAGAAGTGCTGAGAGCATGATAACATGTTTGAGTTGTGCAATAATGTAAACATAATGGATACACTTCCATACTTAGATTACTAATTCACAAACTGACCATTATCCAACCTAGTACACATAATAAACGTCTATCAAATACCTCCTGCTCTAACATGAATGTGTACATCGGCATTCAAAATCCAGACAATAATCTACTACACAGCATTCACTCAAGCCTAGATCAGAAACATTAGTCAGTTTCTACCGTTCCTCAAGGATCAATGTTTCTTGTGGGTAAAGTTTTAGAGCTTCTAGACTTGATGATTTGTCCAAGGCAGAAATCTGAGAACACAAATAAATTCACATCTTTAGAAACAAACTTGAAAACAAAGTCTTTCCTTGAAATATTATTCATTACAAACATGGTGTTCAAGCCTTTGATGACACTACACAACATATACAAGTTTTATATTTAAATTTGTTTTATTTTTAACCCTAGATTATGATACCTATCTGTGAGTCATGTTTTTACGAGACGTAAAAAGGGGGGGGGGGATTGTTTGCACACAGCAAACTGTCAAATATCAAGAATTCGCCAGGCATTGGAAAAAGTAAACCACTATATATATATATATATATATATATATATATATATTTAGTAGCAATATAAATCAAGTAGCTGAATCAAAGAAAGAGATTAGAAGCAGGATAGCAAAAGCAGCAGCAAATTTTAAAAACCTGGACAAGATATGGAAATCAAAAATACTAATCAAGAAAACCAAACTTAGAATATTCATCTCAAACATATTATCAACACTTACCTACGCATGTGAAAGCTGGAAAGCATTAAAAGAGATTGGGAAAAAACTAAATGCTTTTGAAGACAAATGCCTAAGAAAAATACTCTGTGTACAATGGAATGAATTCAAGACTAATATTTAAATAAGAGAAATGGTCATGCGACCAAAGATCTTATCTACAATTTAGGATAGAAGATAGACATATGTCAGACATGTGCTGAGAACAGAAAACAAGATAATTTCAAAACAGGCTCGTCTATGGGGAACATCAGGATACAGAAAAAGAGGAAGACCTAAAGAGACAGTAAAAAGAACACTTATAAGAGAAGCAAAGTTGGCAGACATAGACTCTTTAGATAAGATTTACCACCTTGTCCAGAATAGAGATGGGGAGGCAAAGAACTGCAAGCCCTACATGATGTTACACGGCGCGGGAAGGATCAAGAATTTTTATGACATTGTTGTAATGTAGGGTTAAAAAAGATTTGTTCATTATTGTTCATGTCTTTAATTGCGCCTATTTTTTAATTAGATTCTTGATGGAAGAAAGAAACATAAGGGATAAATGGACAGAGTACATCATTGAACACTATGATGATGGATGACCCACATACAAGATAATGGGAAAGGACCACAAAAGCTTAAAAAAGAAGTGACGGATGCCTTGTGCAACATGAGAATCATCTTGACCAGATAATATAACCTAAGAGATGAAATCTGTGGGAAAATTTTTAATAGAAACATAAGCAAAGCTGTTGAAAGACATCTACAACAGTGGATATATACCAGATGATCCACTAAAATCTGCATTCATAACTCTATATAATAAACCTGGCGTTTGGAATTTGAGAATCACAGAACAATAAGTCTTATGAGTCACATAACAAAGATATTAAGAATCATCCTGCAAAGAATGAGAAGCTAAATCAAACCAAAAATTAGTAACGAACAGTGTAGATTTATTGAAGGCTAAGTAATGAGCAACACCATATACACTATAAGATGAGTAGAAAGCCATAAATGTGAAATGTATTTTATTTGTTTTATAGACTAGACAAAAGCATTTGAGAAAGTAAACCATCAAGAATGATACAAGAAGTATAATAATGGCTGGTGATGATATCGCTATCAAATTTGGTCACTTTTTTTACTTACTGATTATTTTTTTGTATTTTATTGACTCTTGTCTTTTGGGGATTTAGGCCACATTTGGCATATTCACAATCCAAGGAAAATAATATATTTTTGGTTGCCCTTTGTAAGCACGTGATTGAAGAGAAGAAGAAAATCTCCTGGTGTGCAAAATCTTGTGTCTGAACTTCAACCATTATGTTAGATTTTATTAAAATAATAAAACAGCCCTTCTCAATGGTTGATGTTAAACACTATATGATTTATAACTTTGAAGATAAACACTATATGATTTATAACTTTGAAGATAAACACTATATGATTTATAACTTTGAAGATAAACACTATATGATTTATAACTTTGAAGATAAACACTATATGATTTATAACTTTGAAGATAAACAATATATGATTTATAACTTTGAAGATAAACACTATATGATTTATAACTTTGAAGATAAACACTATATGATTTATAACTTTGAAGATAAACAATATATGATTTATAACTTTGAAGATAAACAATATATGATTTATAACTTTGAAGATAAACAATATAAGATTTATAACTTTGAAGATAAACAATATATGATTTATAACTTTGAAGATAAACAATATATGGTTTATAACTTTGAAGATAAACACTATATGATTTATAACTTTGAAGATAAACAATATAAGATTTATAACTTTGAAGATAAACAATATATGATTTATAACTTTGAAGATAAACAATATAAGATTTATAACTTTGAAGATAAACAATATATGATTATAACTTTGAAGATAAACACTATATGATTTATAACTTTGAAGATAAACACTATATGATTTATAACTTTGAAGATAAACAATATATGATTTATAACTTTGAAGATAAACAATATATGATTTATAACTTTGAAGATAACCACTATATGATTTATAACTGATAGTATTAGAAATTCCACTATGACAGCATACCCTTATGGTATATATAATGGTATTCTAAAAAAAAGATATGTTTCCTGCAGGGTGCTCTACAAGACATACCAAAATAAAGACTCTTGACCTGGTCATACTTACATCTCTTCGGGGGAACGTGGTCAGCACCTTGTAATCCTCTGTATGAAAGCCGCAGGCTGTAAGAAAGTTTAACAGATCTCCTAGACTGTTCTCAGCAAAGAACCTTCTGGTAATCACCTCTCCCTTGAGGGCTCTAAAACGTAGGCAACATATTCTACCTGGGCTGTTCTCTGGTGGTTCATCTGGTACAGTTGTGGCAATAGATTTACTAATCGCCTGTGGTGAAATATTTGAAATGATGTTTGAGAGTACTCAAATTGACTGGACACACAATCAAGAAACTAACTATAAATTTAGTCAGACTACTGCTTAGCTGGCATCCGCAGAAAAATTGATTTAACAACAGACTCCATGATGATATATATAACATTAAATTAGATTGCAATGATTGGATATCTTTTTTTAAACTTTTAAAGACCTCTCTGCTTAGTTACTTGTTTACTCTGCTTGCCACGAGTGTTTGTGTTTAGTTATAATGTCTAAAATGTACCGACAATGTCTATAAAACATCACTTTCACAGATTACAATATCTAAAAAAATACCACCAATATCTAAAAAGTACCACCAATAGCTAAAAAGTACCACCAATATAAAGAAAAGCAGCACTTTCACAGATTACAATATGTAAAAAGTACCTATATTTTAAAAGTACAACCAATATCTAGAAAGTACTAGTTACAACAGTGAAAACATACCTCCTTGATCATTTTCTTTTCTTGTTTTTGATTTTCAACCATCCTCTGCTCTTCTATAAGCCTGTCCATTTCTTCTCTCTGTTTATCTGCCTCTACCTTCATTGCCTCTGCCTATAATCAAGACAGTCAGTGCCTATATAACATGTTAATTAAAACACGCACATGCACGCACACAACACATGAAAACCTGTCATCATGTGCCATACAGGTTGGCGTTGGCAATCATGTCCTTTCACAGTTCTCTATCCACAGTGAATCGTATTAATTCTGTTTTTGACTGTTTCACATGATGTCATGACACCAAGCTATCTAGTATTTTCTCTCTTTGTCATTCGCGATCTCTCTTTCCCTCTATTTTGCCAGTTGTAACCAAGTATTCCAACTTTCCTCTTCTCATGATGTGCCAAAAAGAAATGATTGTTTCTTTCTGATGTTTCTTAGGAATTCTCGTCTTGTGTTGGCCTCTTTGAGAATTTCCTCATTGCTCTTTTTTTTTTAAGTTGTCTGGGGAACTCTCAACATTCTTCTGAAATCCCATCCCCTGTGGCCTGTAATTGTTTCTTTATTTGTTTGCCTACTGTCCATGATTCACTTCCATAGGTCAGAATTGACTCTATATAGCAGCAATGAACACTCTCTCTCTCTCTCTCTCTACTTCCTGAACTTTACTATAAAAAAAAAACAATCATTTAAATGCTTATTGCATTTTTTATCTGAGGCATGAGGGTGGGGTGGGTGTGGGGGGTGTTCTATATGGCAAGAGAATAACAACCAGTACTAAGATAAAGTCGGATATGTTGGGCCGGAAGGCACAAACATCTACACGCTGCTCAAACAACGTAAGTTACTCTGACTTGGCCACTTACACCATATAAGAGATGGCAGCATACCAAAAGATATACTCTATGCATAACTAGCAGATGGCAACAGAACTAGGGGGCACCCAAAACTTCTATTTATAGACGTGTATAAACGTGACTAGACTTTCAACATAAATCATTGCAGCCTGGAAAGAAAGTGGTGCAGACCACAATCTTTGGAAAACTTTAAAGCTTCAAATCTAGCAAGAAGCAGACAGATTCATAGAAAAAGAGAATACACTGCAAAATAAAAGAAAAAATGACATTTATAGGGGTGTTGCAAGATTCATAGTTAACTATAACTATGATGGGAAAATCATGGAATGATCTTAACAAAATGGCTTGGAAAGTGTTTGTTGAAGACCTATGCTCCGCAGGAAGTTGAAAAAATGAAGAAGAAGAAGAAAATGAAAACTCATAACCTGTGCTATCATCTTCTTCTTTCCGTTTATCTATCAACTAAAGGAATATGTAAACCTCTTTGTTATCCGTCCTTAAAAGGACATTAAGTGAGTGAACATCCGTTGTGTTGTGGTTTGTAGTTGTAACTTGTGGACAAATGATATAAACCACGACACCTTTTAGGTATCAGTGAAAAGAGAAAAGAAAGAAGAACTATAACTATGACTGACGGAAGCTACAACTACAAACCACAACACAACGTATGTTCTCACTTAATATCCTTTTAAGGACACATAACAAAGAGGTTTACTTATTCCTTTAGTTGATAGATGAACGGAAAGAAGATGATCAGCACAGGTTATGAGTTTTCATTTTCTTCTTCTTTTTTTTAACTTCCTGCGGAGCCTAGGTCTTCAACAAACACTTTCCAAGCCGTTCTGTTAAGATCATTCCATCATTTTCCCATCATTTCATCTCTGCTTCCATCTGTCTTCTCCAAGAATATTTTGGTCTACCTCTTTGTCTTTTATCTTTGAGGATTCCAAAAAAGGACATGTCATGTTAAAACTCTTAGTTGGCTTCCGTAGTGTGTCCTATCCTGTGCCATCATCTTCATTGTATCTCTTTATCCACTGGTATTTGACTGGTAATTTTCCATAATTCAAACTGTTCTTGCCCTGCTAGACCTTTGGATTGCTCGGCTGTGCAGAGTGAAGAAACATGTTGCATGGGCAACAAATGGTCTCTTTCTTTTTCTGCCCAAGCTCGTGCCCTGGAGAGACTCCAGAATCGCCATTCTGGTATTGACAGGCTCGGTCACTTTGGAGTTGGTAAATTAAATGAAAACGGCCAACAACTTCTAGAGCTTTGCGCCTACCATAACCTGTACGTCACAAATACTTATTTCAAAACCAAGCCTCAGCATAAAGTATCTTGGAGACACCCACGATTGAAACACTGGCACCAGCTGGACTTGATACTTGTCAGACGCCCTTTCCTCAAATCTGTAATTCTCACACGGTCATACCACAGTGTAGACTGCGATCATTCTCTAGTCTGCTGCAAACTCAAACTACTGCCCAGGAGGTTCCACTATGCCAGGCAGCCAAAAAAGAGACCTTGCATAGACACTAGCAAGTTACACCGTATGAAAGATGGCTGCATACCGAAAGATATACTCTACGGACAACTGGCAGATGGTAAGAGAACTAGGGGGCACCCAAAACTTCTATTTGTAGATGTATGTAAGCGCGACGTGAAGACTCTGAACATAAACCCTGCAGCATGGGAAGACATAGCTGCAGACCGCAATCTCTGGAAACACACTCTAAAGGTTCACCTCAAACAAAAAGCAGATTCATAGAGAAAGAGAATACACGACGAAAGAAAAGAAAAAATAACATTTCTAGGGGCGCTGAAAAATCCATAGTCAACTATGACTGATGGAGGCTACTACTACTACTTTCCATAATTCTATGTTAGTGATTTTGTCTTGCCATTTTCTTCCTTTTATTCTGCACAAGCATCCATTAATGAAGGTCTGTATCTTCATGATTGTAATTTTTGTTGTTCTCCATGTTTCACGGTCATATAATAAGACTGACTTAACATTGAAGTCGAACATTTTTATTTTAAACTTAATTTCTTTGGACTTCCATGTTTCCTAGTGCAATGAATGCTCCTCTTGCTTTTTGCATTCTTATTTTGGTATCATTCTTTGTTCCTCCCTATTTTACTTCATTTTTAATCTATATTACTGCCCAGATGTATGTAAAATTGTACATCTAGTAGAGGTATTTCTCTTAGTGTTATCTGGTTATTGCCAACACTGTATTAATTCTCATAATTTTTGTCTTATTTTTATTTATTTTCAATCCCAGCTGTTGTGATCTCTCTCATCAAGTATGCTCATATTATCTTGCATCCGTTGATGATTATGTGATAGGAGAGCTATGTCATCAGCATAGTTTAAGTCATTAAGTTGCTTGGTCAGTGACTACTGAGAGTCTTCATTTTACACACACACACACCCCCCCCCCCCAAACCCAAATTAAATGTCAGATCATAAAAACAGATTTTAACCAACATTTTTTCACTGCTCTTTTCACCCAGATGGATTGACATATATAAATTAGGACATAAAATTGTGCCTGTGCTTATTAATTTCTAAATGAACTTTCACATATCATGTTATTTTGAAAATGAACACACTAAATACAATAAGAGAAAAGACATATTTGGTCTGAATTCTGGTACCAGCTATAGTTAAGTATGTAAGTAAAGAATTAACTTTTAAAACACATCCTATCACCAGTGTTTCATATATTTCCTTCATTCAATAGTTTCATTGCAAAGCTGACATTTCTGATAAGGCTTTACTTTCAACAGCAACTATTTTGAAGTTATCTGGAATCACTTATTCACAAGTCACACAAAGACAACTCTTTGATAAGAGAGGTAATAGACTATATATGTATGGCATGGCTTTGGCGTCTTGACAGGCGATTGGTAATAAACAATCACGATAAGTTAGTATCTTGGTCAAATATTAGCGTCTTATGCTGGATGCTGTTTTGCTGAACAGCTTCTCTTGAGGATGAATCTGCCAATATTGGATAGATAGATTTGTCAGCAGAATGAAAAAGATATATTTGGGATGCCTTTTGTCTTCTGAATTTGATATCACTGTTTCCTTAAATGTTGCAGTGCCATTTTTTTAAATTTTTGTTCACCACGTGCTATGATCTGCAGCCAGATTTTCCCAGTTTCGCTGATAGAGAATTCACTCAAGGAAGCCCTGTAAACATCCTTATATCACAGTACTGTTCTGCCCTTTGGTTAATTGTGTCCGTAAGTTCGCTATACAATATTTGTTTGGTAATGATTGTTTCCCATTCTTTTTACATGTGTTTAATCTTTTTTCTTGCATTGCATAGGTAGTCCAATTTGAGGACCCATATAAAAGTGTACTAAGCAAACAACTTTGATAAATTTGAATAGAACAGACATGAAAAATGAAAACTCTCAAACCTTCTTCCTGTCTGCTGTTAGAGATTCCTGATATGCCATGTCCTGCTCACGTTTGATTTGTTCCCTTGCTTCTCTCTCTTTCTATATAATGATGACAAAATATTTTTTAATTAACTAATGTCAACAAATAGAGAACACAATTGTTTTATTTGTACATTGCTCATATATTTTGTGACATGCAAGCAACAATGTATCAGAAATTGCCTAGGACCAGCATTGTATCTTGTCACACATCCCATTATGTGACATGCAAGCAACTAGTCTTTGCTGACACAAAGAATGTCACAAAAAATAAACATGAAATTCTGTGACAAAATGTTCAGAATTGCTGTAACAGACTTACTGCTTTCCACAGCCGCATTTCACCTGCTGTCATGACTTCTGGACCTGACCTTACTTTTCTTCATTGTCTGCCCATAAAAGGAAATTCAGTTGGCATGGAAGCTTTGTGTCGCTACAATATGGCATAGCCATATTTGAACATTTAGACCCCCAACACCTGTCTGTTATGGCATAGCCACTACATTTGAACATTTAGACCCCCAACACCTGTCTGTTATGGCATAGCCACTACATTTGAACATTTAGACCCCCAACACCTGTCTGTTATGGCATAGCCACTACATTTGAACATTTAGACCCCCAACACCTGTCTGTTATGGCATAGCCACTACATTTGAACATTTAGACCCCCAACACCTGTCTGTTATGGCATAGCCACTACATTTGAACATTTAGACCCCCAACACCTGTCTTCAACATGGCAGATTTGGGCACAGGATAGCCTCCCACCTCGATCCCTACCCCTGACACACGCAGCCAGATGTGAGTCTCTGACCACTTTCAGCTCAGTTGCTGGTAGCTGTTCTGGATGCTGTCAAATACACAAACATCATAACACAGATAACAATAAAAACAATGTAAGAGAATATGTCCTGTTTTTATTTTAATTTGAACATAGAAAACACTATTTGGTTTTTAAACAGGAATTATTATTACTACATTTTCATTTGTTATAGAAGAATGAATGGAGAAGAGCAGCAAGTTCCTTTGTGAGTATTTATGACTGCCATATTGTGTCAACATCTGTCTTCTTTTTTTCTTCCTCCTTTGCCTTTCTGAGTCAAGATGAGATATAATTTGTGGTCTATTACATTTCAGTTGACCTCCACTGCTGTTATGTTAACCAGTGTTTCTAATATTACATCAATCCATCTTTTTCATGGTCTACCCTTGAGTCTGGTGTTCTCGTAAAGTTTATTGAAGAGTAGTTGTGTTATGTTATGATCTTTCTGTCTTATCACGTGGCCAAACCATTTTATCTGTTGTTTCTTTATGTATTCTATGGCAGGAAATATTCCTAGCTTATTTCTCAGTTCTTCATTTCTGATTTTATCTCTCAGACTGTTTCCTGTCATTCGTCTAACACATTTTATCTCGGTAATGATTATTTTTCTTATTGTTCTTGCATCTAGGGCCCAGGACTGGCATGGGTAGCACAACGTTGGAAAGAAGATTGCAGAGTGCCCATTTTGCCTCTAGAGTTATTTCCTTTGTTATCAGCAGTGGTGATTGCTGTCCGATGATTTGACAAGCTTTTTCACATCTTGAGTCTATCTCTGCTGTTTGTGAATTGTCAAGTGTCACTAGACTTCCTAGATATTTAAATTCCTCTACTTGTTTTAGTTGACAACAGTATATCATTATGTTTATATTCTGTTTCTCTTTTGCAATATTCATGACTTATGTTTTATTGATGTTGATTTTCATGTTGTATTTGAGTGCTTGTGCTGTTATGTCCATTTAGATGTTCTTGTAGGTCTCCTATTTTCCCATGTATTAGTGCCTGATCGTCTGCAAATAGAAGCTTGTTAATCTTCTGTCTCCGATCAGTTGGTTATATATTACTTACATATGTAGTCCATATAAGTAATAAACAATAGGAGAGATAGAGGACACCCCTGTCTTATTCCTGATCTAACTTCTAATTGGTCTGTGTAACCTGCTGCTGTTCTGACTATGCAGCTACTTTTGATAAAGAGACTTTTAATTAGGTTGGTTAGATGTTGGCTTACTCCGTATGTTGTTAGTATCTCCCAGTTGTTCTCTATTTACTCTGTCAAATGGTTTTTCCTGGTCAATGAAAGTTATGTATAAATTTTGGTTGTGTTCTGTCGTCTTTTCTGCTAGCTGTTTTAGGGTGAATAGTGCTCCAGTACATCCTCTACTTTTTTGGAACCCAATTTGAGAATCGCTTAACTGTAGTTCTATTAATGGCCGGAGTCTTTTTTCTATAACTTTTGAGTATAACTTTCCCACAAGGCTGAGAAGGGAGATACATCTATTTTGAATACAGTCTCTCTTGCTACCTTACTTTTTCCATATTGCATGATGATTGCCTGTTGTCAGTCTTCTGGGGCTTTCTGTTTGGGCCATCTTCTTTTTCTGCGATCATTGCTCATTCAGACTAGGATTCTGGACTCTCTTATGAAGGCAGCTGTCTGTTTCACAGATTCGGTTGCCCCATATAGTTTCTCTTCCAGGGAGGTGGGTGTGGGCCGCATTGACCTCCTCAGGTCTGTGTACTGGGGGCAATCCTGTAGAACATGTTTTGTTGTCATGTCATCCAGGGTACAGTGGCATGGGCTGGTAGTTCCTATTTTGAGTTTGGTGAACATGTGATTTCTCATTCTGTTGTGGCCAGTGCGTAGACGAAGTATGATGACTTGATCCCTTCTTGATAGTTGGAGGTATCCGTCCCTCTCGTTATACTTTGGATGTTCTTGTTTCCATTTTTCATGATACTGGCCTTTGATAATGGATTTGGCTTCATCGTAGCTGATCAGATGGTTCTCTTGTGGTAATCTCCCTCTCTCCTTATAGCTAGTCTGTCTGCACATTCGTTTCCGTGTATATTACAGTGTGATGGTATCCACTGGATGACCACTCTCTGGAAGTTATTACACAGTTGGTCTAGAATTTTTCTCAGGTTATCTAGCTCGCTGTTCCTGTGGGTTTTTAAGAGCTGTTAGGACTGAGAGTGCATCAGTCAGTATCACCTTGCTTGTGCACGTTATTTTTTGTGTTGAATAGCCAGTTTTGGAGTGTCTTTGAGGGCTTCAGTTTCTGCTATAGTTATATGAGAATATCCCAATAGCTACTGAATTTGTAATTTCGTTTTGGTTATTCAGCCTCAAGAACACACTTTCTCTTCAATTTCTAGTGGGGTTTGTGCAGAGCCATCCATGTATATGTGAGACCAGGATTCTTGCGAGTAGTTGTCGTCTATGTGTTTTTTTACTATGTGCTTTCTCTCAGTCTGTTTGGGTTCCATTTTTCATGATTCCTATTATGTCTAAATATGATTTAAGAAGCAAGATCTTTCATCTTGAGCTTACCTCCTCAGAGACATCGGATTGCTTCTGTCCTTGGAACACATCGACAGCATGGATTAGCCTAGTCATCATTTCATCAAGTGTCACATGACCTGCAATGACCAATTAAAAGTCCATTTTGTATACAGTTATTATTACTGATAATTGTACCAACGCCCCAATATTGAACAAAGCTGTGGCATGATATGTGCTCATCATGAAGCAGTAAATGGACATTAAGAACACCGTTCATGGCTTGGCTTTAATTATCAGCAAAAAAAACAGATAGATAAACTGTGATATACACCCGAACAGAACACTGCCTGAGTGTTGAACTGGTATTTCTAGCTTTAATAACTTTAAATATATAAGAAACAACAGGTAAAATGGTTTAACCACATGATAAGACAGAAAGACCAAAACGCACCACAATAAGCCTTTAATAAACATTATGAGAACACCAGACTCAAAGGTTTATCATGAAAGAGAAGGAATAATATTACAGCAGCAGAGGGTAAGAGAAGAGCAAAAGATGGATTGATGGAACATTAGAAACACTAGGAAACATAACAGCAGCAGAGGTCAACAGAAGAGCAAAAGACCACAAATTATATCTCCTCTTGACGTTGGTAGACAAATGAGGAAAGAAAGAAGAAGGTTTGATTTATGTTAGATAAGTTCCGTTCATGACAGAATCTTCTGCATATCTTGATTTATGTACATCAAGAAAAGCTAAATCCCAAGTGTTTCAAGAAAAAAACCTCAGATAACACTATTTTGATTGTGAACTCTATAGAAGATAACGAAAGTGCATGGATTATCATTTTTTTTTTTTACATTCACAATTTGTAAATATGGATCAAACAAAACAATTCTAGAATGAACAGCACAGAGACCTTGTATTGCATCTATCACTTCATTGGTTGCCTTCGCTCTGGATATGAGTAAGAGAGAGGGCAACTGTTCAGGAGTATAACTTCTCATCTGTGTTGCCGCAAGACTGCCAAAGTGTCGTGTAGCCACTTGTATAAACCTGAAAATAGAGTCAAACTAGAAAATGCACTTCTCAGAGACACAACATGATCACTTTTTTCTGAACACACAAAACATGATACTTTTCTCTGGATACAAAAAACATGATACTTTTCTCTGGATACAAAAAACATAATACTTTTCTCTGGATACAAAAAACAAAATACTTTTCTCTGGATACAAAAAACATAATACTTTTCTCTGGATACAAAAAACATAATACTTTTTTCTGAACACACAAAACATGATACTTTTCTCTGGATACAAAAAACATGATACTTTTCTCTGGATACAAAAAAACATAATACTTTTCTCTGGATACAAAAAACATAATACTTTTCTCTGGATACAAAAAACATAATACTTTTCTCTGGATACAAAAAACATAATACTTTTCTCTGGATACAAAAAACATAATACTTTTCTCTGGATACAAAAAACATAATACTTTTCTCTGGATACAAAAAACATAATACTTTTCTCTGGATACAAAAAACATAATCACTTTTCTCTGGATACAAAAAACATAATACTTTTCTCTGGATACACAAAACATAAACACTTTTCTCTGGATACAAAAAAAATAATCACTTTTCTCTGGATTCAAAAAACATAATCACTTTTCTCTGGATGCACAAAACATGATCACTTTTCTCTGGATACAAAAAACATAATCACTTTTCTCTGGATACAAAAAACATAATCACTTTTCTCTGGATACACAAAACATAATCACTTTTCTCTGGATACACAAAACATAATCACTATTCATGGAGTCATAAAGCACATTATAACACTTCTCTAAGACACACATGACTAACAGAATTACTCACAGACACACAGCACTAACAGCATTACTCACAGACACACATGACTAGCAGCATTACTCACAGACACACAGCACTAACAGCATTACTCACAGACACACATGACTAGCAGCATTACTCACAGACACACATCACTAACAGCATTACTCACAGACACACATGACTAGCAGCATTACTCACAGACACACAGCACTAACAGCATTACTCACAGACACACATGACTAGCAGCATTACTCACAGACACACAGCATTACTCACAGACACACATGACTAACAGCATTACTCACAGACACACAGCATTACTCACAGACACACATGACTAACAGCATTACTCACAGACACACAGCATTACTCACAGACACACATGACTAGCAGCATTACTCACAGACACACAGCATTACTCACAGACACACATGACTAACAGCATTACTCACAGACACACATGACTAGCAGCATTACTCACCGACACATAGCACTGACGGCATTACTTACAGACACACAGCACTAACGGCATTACTCACAGACACACATGACTAGCAGCATTACTCACAGACACACAGCATTACTCACAGACACACATGACTAACAGCATTACTCACAGACACACAGCATTACTCACAGACACACATGACTAACAGCATTACTCACAGACACACAGCATTACTCACAGACACACATGACTAGCAGCATTACTCACAGACACACAGCATTACTCACAGACACACATGACTAACAGCATTACTCACAGACACACATGACTAGCAGCATTACTCACCGACACATAGCACTGACGGCATTACTTACAGACACACAGCACTAACGGCATTACTCACAGACACACAGCACTAACGGCATTACTCACAGACACACAGCACTAATGGCATTACTCACAGCACTAACGGCATTACTCACAGACACACAGCACTAAAGGCATTACTCACAGTATTACTCACAGACACACAGCACTAATGGCATTACTCACAGCACTAACGGCATTACTCACAGACACACAGCACTAATGGCATTACTCACAGCACTAACGGCATTACTCACAGACACACAGCACTAATGGCATTACTCACAGACACACAGCACTAATGGCATTACTCACAGACACACAGCACTAACGGCATTACTCACAGTATTACTCACAGACACACAGCACTAATGGCATTACTCACAGACACACAGCACTAATGGCATTACTCACAGACACACAGCACTGACAGCATTACTCACAGACACAGCATTAACTGCATTACTCATAGACACATAACACTAACTGCACTTCTCTGAGACACATAACACTAACTGCACTTCTCTGAGACACATAACACTAACTGCACTTCTCTGAGACACATATCACTAACTGCACTTCTCTGAGACACATAGCACTAACTGCACTTCTCTGAGACACATAGCACTAACTGCACTTCTCTGAGACACATAGCACTAACTGCACTTCTCTGAGACACATATCACTAACTGCACTTCTCTGAGACACATAGCACTAACTGCACTTCTCTGAGACACATAACACTAACTGTACTTCTCTGAAACACACAGCACTAACTGCACTTCTCAACAACACTCAACACAACACTCAAGAGACCAAATGTTACAAGACAACACAACACTCATGTGACTAAATGTTCTAAGACAACACAACACTCAAGAGACCAAATGTTACAAGACAACACAACACTCACGTGACTAAATGTTCTAAGACAACACAACACTCAAGAGACCAAATATTCTAAGACAACTCTGGCTCCTATAGAGTAGTTCAGTTTTCTGGTTTGTCTTATACTGTCCATGCCCAAAGATGTGCAGCATGGTAGTGACCAATGTCAATTTCATTGTTACAAACATTATTTCTTTGTCTTCAAGTAACAAGTAGCTGTTTTTATCTCCCAATTACTTCAAAGGCAACAACAGCAGACATCAGCTCCATCACCAAAATTTAACAACTAGCCCAGAACAGAAACTACTGGCAAGGTACAATGCAGGTCCTGCGCAGGGTTTGATGTTTAATTTAACAACTAGCCCAGAACAGAAACTTGTGGCAAGGTACAATGCAGGTCCTGCGCAGGGTTTGATGCTTAATAACAAAAATCGTCGGACATAGAGAGTCTAGAATATCCGCCCCCTATGTCCTGTCTCTGTCCAAAAGGATAATGGACAAAAACCCTGAAACAGACAGCAGACTACATAAGATAATTTGGAATCATAGTCTGAATGAGTCATTATCACAAAAGAAGAAAGATATAAACATCAAAACATTTTTTAAAATAATTTTAACAGTATGTCAAAAGTGAGATGTACACAGACGTTGCATACCTTGTTGCATTCGCTGAGGTAGTCAGGTCCCATGCCCAGGTTATAAAATGTGTACTCAGACAATTCACAATGTCCACAGCACACAAGAGCTGGGAGCAGAACACATTTGAGAATA
The DNA here is from genome assembly GCA_032433765.1 of Megaustenia siamemsis. NCBI lineage: Eukaryota > Metazoa > Mollusca > Gastropoda > Stylommatophora > Ariophantidae > Megaustenia > Megaustenia siamemsis. Next base: position 11,746,663 of record JAVIAB010000139.1, on the reverse strand, counting down.
TACTGCTGTCATGGTGAAGATAAATCGCAAGTAACTTGCGCTGGAAAAAAAAAAAAACACGAATTACAAATAATAAAATAAAGTGTGCCCATAACATATTAGAATTAAAGTGATATTATCTATCTTATTTCCATGACTGATCTAACCAGCACCACTCCAGGCTGCTCTACCACTCCCTGGTTCCTATTTTCAGAACTTGGTAAACTCTGAAACCAAACTAGCAGAAGAAAACAGAATCAAACTTCCAATCATTTGGCCACCTGATACACTAAACACACCATCGTTACTTTCTGAAATAAAACAAGTTCAACTGCAACTCTGCATCTACTGCACTATTATAAATAAATTACTGGCGGCCACTAAGAGCTAAAATATTCAAAATCTAAAAGAAAAACAAAATATTAATGGCAAGCAAGGGCACCAATTTTGCAAACACATGAATGGTAACCTCACCACAGATTACTGTTTAATGTGATAGTTCAACATTTCTCAAATATATTTGTAAAATCTATTATAATCCAACAAAACCAGCTTTGTCTTAATTGTTGAATACAAATGTATATATAGTAAGTTAGCTTCAACGAAAACCAAAAAACAACTGCATTATTCTGCAGATAGAGATAGGCCAAAATAATGCAGGATTGTGGCTAATCTGTTGGGAAGGTGAGAGGAGACACCAATAGAGAAGGGATATTTGGTGGCTAGCTTGGTGTTACCACTGTCACATTGTTGATATCTTTCAGTATTGAAAGATTATTTATTACCAGAGCTGTGTTGAGTTTAATAAGATGAGCTCTGACTTCATATTGTTGCGGAAGCTGCAGATTGTCCACTCCAGTGAGTTGTTTTCTTTCTTTCTCAAGACTAAAACACTATTCTTCATTATTTCATTGACAAACATGTGTTGTGGCTTACAAGAAACTACAGTATCTCAGCTATGTGGCCCTACACATCTGACAAGCCAATTTTAGCCACCAGGAGACATTCCCTCTTTATCTGTTTTGGATGGTTAAGTCTGTTTCCAAGTCCATTGTTGTGGTGTAGAGTGGAATCTTGATCAGTTATTGCTCACTTATCCTGACAAGACAATGTTCTCTAACAGGCTGTTTAAGGTCTTTGCCTTTCACCACTATGACAGCAAGACAACTGTGACGGACTATTTCTTGAAGCTCCGCTCTTTCTCTACTTTTCTACTTCTTTTTCCCCACTTTGGGTGCCAACGGAGATACAAAGTTCTGGTTCATGCTCTTCTGGCAGCCTCAGTTATTGACACTTGATGCTGTTGTAGAGTTCCTCTGATGTTGTCACTCAAACACAGCCAGAGACTGCCCCTGGCTATATGTCCTCCTCTTTCTGTGTGTTTGATGACATTATACCAGAAATTCTCTCCAGGTGGGCAAAACCATTTTATACCTTGTCTTTATATGTGATTCAAAGGAGCTCCAATGAAAAGATAAAATGAGGTCTTGATCAGCTTTAAGTCAAAGACTTCAGCACTCAACTAGAAATCTGTATTCCCCTGCTCCCATATTAACATATGATATACAAATTATGAAGATTTCTAGTGACTCCATCAAAAATGCAACCCCAACTCACAGCCCTAAATACTAATAAAACTTTTTTTTTCATTTCTTTATGACACTCACATCTGTTGCTTTGATGGCTAATGACTGTTGTATCGCATCGTCCAAACTACCAACAAAGAACTGTGGATGGCATTCACCATATCTGGAGACACAAAATAAAATATATAAATAATAAAATAATTAATTTACAAAGATAAAAATATCTCATTATGAGTTACTATAATTACCAATGGCAGTAATAAGTAATGACTAAATATCACTAGTAGCACCCTTCTAAAAAAAAGGTAAAAGAACAAGACTTGAATCTGTGTCTTAGCACTCAGGCTATTACCCGTCAGTGCTCGGCTGTCTATCCAGAAGTGTTCAGAGGCTCCTGTCTAGTGTCACCTCAAGCATTGTAACTCACAAGCGAGGCACCATTCCTTACTTTCCCAAAGTATAAACCCTGGTCCCCATTTCTGCCAGCGGCTGGGTAGACCACTGAGATATCTTTTTTTCCAACCACGAGCACAATCCACACTGCTTCCAGCGGTAATCGAACACAGATTGTCTGAACAGCTGTAGCTACTGTGGCAGCATCTTCTATACAATATTTGTGTTACTCTGATAGCCCATTAGAGTTAAGAGCATGTATCTGGCCCCACAGAAACTTGGTGACAAACAAGACCTCCTATTAACAGTTGGATTCTTGAGACAACTTCTGTGTGATGTGTTGATAAAGAAGAATATGTACATGTTACTACCATCTTCTTGCTCTTCTCTCTGGAGACAAATAACAATAAATGAATATTATTATAGAGGGAAACTTCCGAGGCGATAGATTTACGAATCATTTCAGGGGAAGAGGTATGTTTACAGCACACAGAAAAATAAAAATCACAAATAATCCACAACAGAAAAAAAACAAAGAACGATAGATGGTCCGAAGCAGGATCAAACCCGTACTACTTGGCGCAGCACCTTGCCACAAGTTGGCTGTGTGCCCTAGCATTTGGTTTTTTGTGTCAAGGCGTTGTACTAAGGAGTACAGGTTTGATCCTGCTTTGGATCTACTATTGTTCTTTGTTTTTTTCTGTTGATTGTTTGCGATTTTTCCCCGAGTGTTGTAAACATAACTCTTCCCCTGAAATGATTCACTTACTCTTCTCTTCCGTGGCCAGAGAGAGACTAAGCTACAAATGGCCTCATGCCTTCTATTTTTATGACAACAGCACCAACGCCTGTCAATAGTTACAAAGAAATAAAACTGGCAATGACTAAATCAAAAAATTAAATAAACATAAGGCAGACAGTAACAAGTACACACACAAACAAACAGTACAATACCTGGTTGAAAATTCCTTTGTGAAGTGCTCAAGTGCCGCTCTATCATCAGTAACTCCTTCTGGCACTAAAGTTTAAACAAGAATATTAAATGTCTTGCATGAGCCATTATTGACATCTCATTTCTAAAAGACATTCACATCGAAACTAATAACATGTCTAGCCGCATCAAAATCTATTTTTTTTTTAAGAAACATGTTTCATAAAACCAAAGATTTTATAATTGAAAAGAATGTTTAAAATAGGAACAAAAGAAGCTGTCACAAAGCAAAGAGACAAGCAAGGAAAACAAACTGAGAAACTGAAACACACAAAAAGTATATAGTAATAGGAATTAAATGGATTGTCATTAGTTATGTCATATGACACCCACTACACATGTTCCAAAATAAAAATATCAAGAAATTGTTATAATAACTGACATCTTAAAAACTGAATAGGGATCTGTGATAGCTCAGCGGTTAGTGAACTGGACTGCAAAGGACAAGGACGTTGGGTTCAATCCTGATCAATCTTCCAGGTTCACCCAGCCTTAAATGGGTACCGGATTTTTTTCTGAGAAAGTAAAGCAACACGGGTGTAATACCAACCACATTACCCCAAAAATCATGTACCGAAGGTCTGTAAAAATTATGGTCACTAACATCATATTCCCTATATGCCACTTGGCGTGACGGGGCTCTACTTTTTTAAAAGCTAAAAACAGAATAAATGAACAGTGTATGAGCAGATATTGTTTGCCTCTCACAAAATGGCACTATAAGAATTAACATCAGCAACAAAATGTTGAGGGTTAAAATAGACTGTCAAATATAAGTCATTAAAAAAAAATTTTAATATAAATTATATATAACTAAACAGCTTCCTGAATTCAGCATTTCAGAGTAGCTGTATGCTCACAGGAGAGAACAAAAATTTCACAAATGTCAAAACCTGTGTTTAAATAAATGAGTAAAGCATAAAAATGGTTTGATCTCCAGTAGGTTAGGTGCAACAAGCTTCATTCAACCCCCCAACCCTAGAAAATAAAAACTGTGACCTGCTGACCATGTGGAGACTCTACTGGGAAATGCTGCTTTTATTCTCCATCACCCACAGAAACCACATGGAAAACATCAGAAATGAGATCAATTCAAAGAAAGTTCAACTTTCTTGAAGAAACCCTTTAGATAAAACCTATAAAATATAAAATGATGAATTCACAATCTTTAAGGATAGACAACCGGGAAAGCTGTTTACAATAATGAAATGCAGCAAAGGCCACAAAATCTGCTGTGACAAATTTAAATTTAAGTGTGTAAATGAGAACAAGTATTTGAAAGTCAACAACATACTGAGAGGTTCAACACGTCGGGGTGTATCTGGTTCTTGGGAAAAAAGGTCATCTTCAAGGGAGTAGCCAGTGTCCTCCTCCTCTACATCACTGTCCTCCTCCATGTCCTGAAACATGGCATTCATACTGTGTTAATATGATATTCATACAGTGTTAATATGATATTCATACAGTGTTAATATGATATTCATAGTGTTAATATAATATTCATACAGCGTTAATATGGCATTCATACAGCGTTTATAACACAGCTACTTTGCATCACTTTTTTTCACTTCATACACATGAATCAAAAAGTCTGCTTCTTTGGAACCTTGATCACCACCTACTGAATGGTACAGCACTCCCTACCGATTGCCACACCATTCACCTACAGAATGCTACAGCACTCACCTATTGAATGTACAATACTCACCTACCGAATGCCACACCATTCACCTACAGAATGCTACAGCACTCACCTACCGAATGCCACACCATTCATCTACAGAATGCTACAGCACTCACCTCTTGAATGGTACAATACTCACCTACCGATTGCCACACCATTCACCTACAGAATGCTACAGCACTCCCTACTGAATGCTACAGCACTCACCTACCGAATGCCACACCATTCATCTACTGAATGCTACAGCACTCACCTATTGAATGGTACAATACTCACCTACTGATTGCCACACCATTCACCTACAGAATGCTACAGCACTCACCTATTGAATGCCACACCATTCATCTACAGAATGCTACAGCACTCACCTACAGAATGCTACAGCACTCCCTACTGAATGCGACACTGCTCACCTACCGAATGCCACAGCACTCACCACTGAATGCTACAGCACTCACCACTGAATGCTACAGCACTCACTCTTTTGACAACTGCTTGTCTCTAAGAAAATGTGAATACTTTGTTTCTATAACTCAGATATTATTAATATTGTATTATTAATAAATGACATTCAATAGTACTCATGCAATCTTAACTAGTCTGTTGTTGGTATTTACAGACTAGCTATAAGATATTTATTTAAAACAATAATCCTCTAATTGATAATGCATGTGGCAAAATTAAACAAATGTGCTAAAATGAAATAATGAATAATTCATTGAAAAATGAACGTGTTAAACTAATTTTAGTGACAAACACTTCATGTTTTAAAAGTAAATACTTCAATAAATCGGCAGACGTTAATTCTGAATGCCAGTGGACAAAATAAGGTGATAAAATGAAACAGAAAAAGCCTTAGTTTCAAATGAATTATTGACAGCAGCAATTACTTCTTGATCTGCTGGTTTTGAAGCCAAGCCTGAGCCAAGTGTGGTCAAATCCAGGTGATGAAATGGGTGGTTGAGGTCACAAGCAAACAATTTATCCTGGAACAAACAAAATGTCAACATTAACGAGTCCTGTCTATATAAAGTGTTGTTCTATACAAACAGAATCAAAAGTATAAATATATGATTCACAAGTTTGACTTCCAAAAAAAAAAGAAAGAAAAAAAAAACCACATGCATGCTCGCACACACACAGTATATAAGAAAGGGAAAGTAAATTAAATAATTTTAAAGTAAAGACATATCTGGTTTTCCTAATTATTTAGTATTAATTTTAATATATAGGTGTTAAAAGTATATGAAAAGTGTGCTTGCATGATCAGAGACAGGTTTTGTCCAGCCACTCAACTCCATGACGTGGACAGAGATGTCAGTCAGATTAGAAACAGCTTGTTTCACCTGCAGATAAAATAAACAAAGACAAGAGATAAAATGACAATAACATATCATTAGCTCAATGCTCAAACAAAGCTAAAACAGCTTTACTAAACATAAACAATTTATGGAAATCTTCCCAGAGGAAAACAAAAACTAAACTTAGGATAAACAAGAGCTTCATACTTTTAATGTTTTTGGCTAAATCCACAACTGACAACACAAAATGGCTGCACATGGCCCTGTTTTTGCAGAGACTAATGTAGTCGCTTAAACCATTTTGGTTGTTTGTTGTAAATGTGTGTTTTATGGAAATTGGACAGAGGTGACTGTGCACTGTCTATTTGATGGAAGTTGTTTGGAATCATTGCCTGCAAGAGGATTGCAGTTGCACAGCAGTCGACCTTGTCAAAAGAATTTGCAAATGTGTATTACATGAACATGATTTAGAAAAATTCAGAATATTTTGTTAAACAAAACCAGTAACTAAAACCGTTCAACGGGGGGCAACAAAACTAAATATACACACTGAAAATCAGGCACATAATGGAAATGATTATATAGGAAAGATCTAGAGACCAACAGAAGAACTGCCAAGTATTGGACTCTAGTGGTAATGTGAAGGAGAAAAGACAATTTGGTAAAGAACAGCTAACATGGAGATGCACAGTGTAGAACCAGACTTTGGATAAAATGAGAAGAGACCAAGCAAAATGTCAAGCATTTCCTTATCAATGATTGAAATATCCATTCACTAATGCATTCAAAACATAAGAGGCCTAATGTAGCTAGCGTGAAGTATTATGTGCAGCAAGGATAAGCCCAACAAGCTACACATCAAGCTAACTCACATCTCCAACAGTTTTGTTGCAGTCCATCTTTATGCTGTACTGTTTATGTTTGGAGCTATCTTTAAGTGTTATTTTCAATATGTACTCTCTATCACCCTCAAGTCCTTGAGAAGTTCTGAAAAAAAAAAATGCAAATTGTACTTGATGTTTTCAATATTTTAAAAAAAGAATTCTTTCCATTTTCTATTCTTAACAACAACAAAAATATTTATGTTTTGAAATAAGTTACTGCTAAAAAAGTTATCTTATTTGAGATATATGCACACCTAAATGTTGCTGAGAAAGAAAGTAAAAAAAGTAAAGTACCCCCGTCACGCCAAGTGGCGTATAGGGAAATATGGTGTTAGTGACCCTATATTTTACAGACCTTCAGCACATGATTTTTGGGGTAATGTGGTCGGTATTACGCCCGTGCTGCTTTACTTTCCCAGAAAAAAATCCGGTACCCATTTAAGGCTGGGTGAACCCGGAAGCCGTCGGTTGGGATCGAACCCTACCCCTTGTCCTTTGTAGTCCAGTTCACTAACCACTGAGCTATCGCAGCTCCCGAGAAAGAAAAAATCTATAATTAAAAATAAACAATGATTAATGAGAGATGGGTTTCAAATTAAAGAGAAAATGTCACATTTTTTGTCCCACAAATCTGCTGGAAAATCCATGTCTTTCAACTTTACATGAAAGCTTTACAAAATAATTCTAAGAATATATCATCATCATCATTGATTGCCGTCTCCGCATCGAAGGTTGGCTACCATGGAGCGCCATTCCACTCTGTCTCTTGCTTTGATGGTGTAGATTATCATAGGTTGACTTGTCCATCTTTTGATGTTACTCGTCCATGTTAGTCTTGGTCTGCCTCTGTCTCTTTTACCTTGTATTTTCCCTTCCAATATTACTTTTATTAGGCTGTTGTGTCTTTTAACATGCCTCAAAAATTTCATTTGTCTTGTTTTAATTGTGTTTAGTAGTTCTCTTTTCATTTTTAGTTGTTTTAAAACTTCATTTGTTTTCTTTTCTTTCCATTCGATTCTACCTATTCTTCTATAAATCCACATTTCAAAGGCTTCAATTTTCTGTTCTTTTTTCTTGTCTATTGTCCATGTTTCTGCACCATACAGGAATATTAAGAAGATGTAACATTTTGCTATTCTTAGTTTTAGTCCTGGTGTTATTTGTTTTGATGTTAGTATATTTCATGGCTTTCTTTGGAATGTTACATGATGAGGCTCCAATCTCTTTCACGGTGGTCTGCCATACTCGTCTTTCAGTGTCCTGAATATGCCTCATGTGTACCACACACTTTGCTTTTTTCACTTTCTGGGCCGTTGATTATTTCTGATTCTTCCGACACATCCACCGTCACAGACTTTTTACATACAGTTTGGACATAACCGCTGGACGACATTGTGGTCGAACTATGTGTTTGCCTGTCGAACTGCAAACACATGACACAAAGAAGAATAAATCATATTACACTTAAATATCGTTAATGTTCACAGTCCATCCACTCGTCAGAAGTAAAACACACCAAAACGGGGAATAGCAACACATTATTTCACAACTAGACTGTAGCATAAATCATTTAAATGTATCAGCAAAAGCCGAATTATAAAAACGATCAACACGTAGCCGCCATGACACTGGAAGTCCTAAGAATATCAGGGACAGAATAGAGAAAAATTAAAAAATACAAAAAAATGGTATGTTAGAAGCTTTACGTGATAAGTGGACGACACAGACTAAACGACGTTTCGGCCCAATAGGCCTTCAGCAGGAACAAACAAGAAAAACACACACACAAAACTAAAAATAAAACATTCAAAACAAAAATATTCAAAATATGTTAAAGAAAATAAAAATGTCTATCCTGTGTGTATGAAAAGGAAATGGTAACAAAAGTGTGGCTGTCGTGAATGTGCAGAAATGTGCTCAAATGCACACCGAACCAGAGGAGTTCACACAGGGGTAAGTGTGCAAACACAAAGGAGAAAGAATAGAACAGTAGACTTACAGGTGCTCAAAAGGCGGTAAGAGTGAGATGTCTGAGAGTGGGGTACAATAAAAACAAATGAGGAGTAAGGAGCACAGAAAAAAGGTATAGAGGAGAACACCGAAGTGTCTCATAAGGGACTAGAGGAGAAGAACTATAAATAGCATGGCATAGTAGATAGACCAAAGATCCCAAAGATGTGCAGTAGAGAAGGCTATGCAAAAGGGAAGGAGCAACCAAAAGGAAACTATGTGTATGAATGTGATACATTCATGCCTCGTGGGGTCAGCGAACCATACTGGACAATGAGGCGATTTTCCAAAATATAGCGGCTGCGGTCGCCAGTGTAACAAATGACAATTCCAGTGACACGGATGTCGTCTTTACCCTTGTGATCAGGGGAGTTGAAGTGGGAAGACACTGGAGTACCAGTATTCTGTTGGACATCCCGTAGATGTTCACAAAATCTTTCCGCTAATCTTCTCCCAGACTCACCAATATAGGTCATGTGGCATCGTTGGCATATGATGGCATAAATGATGTTGCAGGACACACATGTGAACATGATCACACATGCTTGATCTTGAACTGTCCATTAGGGAATAAGACCGAGTCAGTAGGGAGCACATAGGCACAGGTGATACAGTTACGACCACAAGGGGCCGTACCGAAGTGTTGAGGGTGGGAGCGAGGGAGATGGCTTCTAACCAAAATATCTCTCAAATTATGGTAACTTCTATGACCAGGTTAGTGGAGTAGCCATGGGCACCAAGATGGGCCCCAGCTATGCTTGCCTGTTAATGGGTTATCTTGAGTACCAAATTCTCAATTCATATCAAGGTCCCCTTCCTATCGTATACCTTCGGTACATTGATGACTGCTTCGGACTTACCGATCTACCTGAGGATGCAAGTTTATCGACTATATTGGTGGCTATCACATAGCTATCAAGTTCACATCTTGTATATCCACTTCCTCTGTCACCTTCCTAGATCTTATCGTTTCTTTGGGTACTTCTGGCCTCCACACCTCGGTTTTCTATAAACCCACGGACGCCCATTGTTATCTTCTCTACACTTCAACCATTCACCTTCTTGTCGTGATTCTATTCCATTCTCCCAGTTATTGCGTCTCCGTCGCATCTGCCAGGATGACCAAGATTTCCTCATACAGTCTCACCTCATGTTAGGTTTCTTTAGCCGCCGTCTTTATCCAGACTCGATCCTCCAGTCTGCCCTCAAGCGGGTCCTCCTTATCTCCCGTCCCGAGGCACTTACTCCTTCCAACCGCCACCCCCCCCCCCTCTGAGAGAACTATACTCACCCTCACATATCATCCTCACAACTTAGAAGATACTCAACCGCTACCGTTCCATTCTCCTCTCTGATTCCACTACTCGTCTACTTTTTAGTGATCTCCCGATGATCGCTTTCAAGCGCGACAGGAATTTGAGAGATATTTTGGTTAGAAGCCATCTCCCTCGCTCCCACCCTCAACACTTCGGTACGGCCCCTTGTGGTCGTAACTGTATCACCTGTGCCTATGTGCTCCCTACTGACTCGGTCTTATTCCCTAATGGACGGTTCGAGATCAAGCATGGCTTCACATGTGTGTCCCGCAACATCATTTATGCCATCATATGCCAACGATGCCACATGACCTATATTGGTGAGTCTGGGAGAAGATTAGCGGAAAGATTTTGTGAACATCTACGGGATGTCCAACAGAATACTGGTACCCCAGTGTCTTCCCACTTCAACTCCCTTGATCACAAGGGTAAAGACGACATCCGTGTCACTGGAATTGTCCTTTGTTACTCTGGCGACCGCAGCCGCTATATTTTGGAAAATCGCCTCATAGTTCAGTATGGTTCGCTGACCCCACGAGGCATGAATGTATCACATTCATACACAGTTTCCTTTTGGTTGCTCCTTCCCTTTTGCATAGCCTTCTCTACTGCACATCTTTGGGATCTTTGGTCTATCTACTATGCCATGCTATTTATAGTTCTTCTCCTCTAGTCCCTTATGAGACACTTCGGTGTTCTCCTCTATACCTTTTTTCTGTGCTCCTTACCCCTCATTTGTTTTTATTGTACCCCACTCTCAGACATCTCACTCTTACCGCCTTTTGAGCACCTGTAAGTCTACTGTTCTATTCTTTCTCCTTTGTGTTTGCACACTTACCCCTGTGTGAACTCCTCTGGTTCGGTGTGCATTTGCGCACATTTCTGCACATTCATGACAGCCACACTTTTGTTACCATTTCCTTTTCATACACACAGGATAGACATTTTTATTTTCTTTAACATATTTTGAATATTTTTGTTTTGAATGTTTCATTTTTAGTTTTGTGTGTGTGTGTTTCTTGTTTGTTCCTGCTGAAGGCCTATTGGGCCAAAACGTCGTTTAGTCTGTGTCGTCCACTTATCACGTAAAGCTTCTAACATACCATTTTTTGTATTTTTTAATTTTTCCTCATATTCAGCTTTACTGTAGCTTCACATTTTTATGCATTCATTTGCATTTCTTTGCCTTAACCCCTTACAGAATAGAGAACAAACATATTCCATTTGCAGGAATTGAATATTCCAGAGAATATGTTGCTGGGGAACATAAAATATCTTGGTCACATAAAACAACACTATGGAATGAAAATCATTAAGGAGGGCATGGTACCTGGTAGACTTAGGAGAGGAATGTCTAGAAGAAGGTGATTGCAAAAGTTACAGGTAAACTAAGCATGACTGCAGCAGATGCTTAGAAAACTACTCTAGATCCAAGATACATCAGGGCAAGCTAGATGATAATGATGAAGTGAAGAAGTCAGGGGGATCAGGAATCTTCACATTGCAGCTCATTTTTGCAGACTTAGGGGAAAAAAACGGTATTGACCCACTTTCTGGATGCTTGTTAAAATCTATGGTCTACCGCGCAAAAATAAATAAACATGATAAAAGCATTTCATACAAACTTTCAATATGGTCAAACTTTAGGAAATGGTTCTCTGTATAAGTTAGGACAAGGTTGCATCAGGTTACTACTGTTACTTGGACTAAGAATGGACTGGCTTGTGAGGAACTGTTTAAAGAATAGGTAATCAGGCATAAAATGGAACTAAATAAATACAAGATGAAGAATGTGATTTTGTAGATGACCTCAGTGCTGCTCAACAGAACACACTCTGAATCTTAGGAAAAACATGGACCAACTCAGTCACTCTGCAGAACATGCAAGCCACCAGACAAATTCACCCAAAACAAAAGCAAAGGCTTAAAACTAGCACAAATAATGAAACAAGACTCAATGGAGAAAAACAATACAAAAGTGTTTGCTACAGCTTTACAAGTATAAAAAAAAAAGAACAGAACAGAATCTTTTCTGTTAGTTGTTTGTTTTGTCTAATGTGTTGATGAAGACTTAAGTCGAAACGTTATATTTCGATTAATGTGTTAATGAAGACAAGTAGAAACGTTATGTTTCACTTAATGTAATGATGAAGACTTAGGTCGAAACATTTATGTTTTGTTCCATTTTATTTATTCATAAAACTGTAACATACTTTTGTATAATTTTGTTGTTTATTTGTTTTAACTGCAGTCTGACATGTTTCTATGATCAGACATTCATGCTACTCATATTCCACCAACAAAAGCCTCTGCATAACTAGTGTTATTGCTAATACTGCAAATGTCCACAGTTGAACATGATTATCTGGTACTTTACCCTTCTCCCTCTTGGGTCTGTGATTTACTAATGGTGGGATTCATAACGTCAGGTGTTCGCAGGTACAGAAAATTTTCTCTTGGCAAGTACAGATCTCTCAAAATTGTCTGCAACAACAATAAATACTTTTAGTTAGTGAAATGCTGCAGCCAAATTCAGTCATTTATAGAAAGTAGAAGAGATCTAAAAACTCCCATCTGTAATTCTAGACAAAGTCGTCTAAAAGTTCATGTCTGTAATTCTAGACAAAGTCATCTAAAAATTCCCAGCTGTATTTCTAGACAAAGTCATCTAAAAAATCCCGTCTGTAATTCTAGACAAAGTCATCTAAAAATTCTCATCTGTAATTCTAGACAAAGTCATCTAAAAATTCCCATCTGTAATTCTAGACAAAGTCATCTAAAAATTCCCTGCTGTAATTCTAGACAAAGTCATTTAAAAATTCCCTGCTGTAATTCTAGACAAGGTCATCTAAAAATTCCCGTCTGTAATTCTAGACAAAGTCATTTAAAAATTCCCTGCTGTAATTCTAGACAAGGTCATCTAAAAATTCTCATCTGTAATTCTAGACAAAGTCATCTAAAAATTCTCGTCTGTAATTCTAGATAAAGTCATCTAAAAATTCTCGTCTGTAATTCTAGACAAATTGATCTAAAAATTCCCATCTATAATTGTAGACAAATTAATCTAAATATTCCCGTCTGTAATTCTAAATAAATTCATTCTGTCAATTTTTACCAAAGTTTTCTATCTTGAGAGATAAACTGATGTGTCATAGTAGGTGGCTTAAGAGCAAACACAGCATTTAAAAGTAAGTAAAGTACCCCCATCACGCCAAGTGGCGTATTGGGAAATATGGTGTTAGTGACCCTATATTTTACAGACCTTCAGCACATGATTTTTGGGGTAATGTGGTCGGTATTACACCCGTGCTGCTTTACTTTCCCAGAAAAAAAATCCGGTACCCATTTAAGGCTGGGTGAACCCGGAAGCCGTCGGTTGGGATCGAACCCTACCCCTTGTCCATGGTAGTCCAGTTCACTAACCACTGAGCTATCGTGGCTCCCAAACACAGCATTTGTTATGACTAAATAGTCATACTCTAGAATGCCAATCATGATCTTATGCAAAACAAATGTAGCTGGGTGTTGAGGCTGATCATGGTGTTTTTGCTGTGCCTTCATTCTTGCATCTTGCCTTTTCTTACCATGTGAGTTATCTCTTTTCATCTTCCTGCTACTCTTTACCAATGTGCACCATTTCTGTCTATCTGTGGTTTGTTTCCAGGTTTCCGCTGTCGATGTTGAACTACTTCATATCACACAAGTAGGTATCTTCAAAACACAGTGCTGGTCAACAGTTCATGTGCCAGTCAACCAACAGTTCATGTGCCGGTTAACAGTTCATGTGCTGGTCAACAGTTCATATGCCAGTCAACCAACAGTTCATGTGCTGGTCAACAGTTCATGTGCCGGTTAACCAACAGTTCATGTGCTGGTTGCCAGCTTGCTGTACAGAATGTTTTTTTTTCAGAATTCTGTCACCTTCCATACAGGTCACATATCCCAGCCATTTCAATTGACACTGGTTTAGTAGGGCATATAAATACTGTTTGTGCTTGCTGCTTGAAGGACAGCAATGTTGGATACATAATCCAGCCATCTGATGCCTGGTGCTTTTCATAGACAGCATAGATGTAATGTGATCGGCTGATGTTCACGATGAACAAATGTCTCTGTTTCACTGCCATAGAGTACTATGAACACAGGCCTAGTATACTTGAAGTTTGGTGCTTTTTGCTTGTCAAAAATAACCTAGAGCAAATCAAAGTCTCAAATGAAATCACATCCCCATGCAAACATTTTAGAGGCTAGCTTCTAATGTTTACTATAGTAAGAGATAAAAGAGATAAAGTATGAGACTTGAATCAGCATCTTAGCATGCAAATTTTCACCCTTGTGTGCTCGGCCGCCTATCCAGATGTGTTTGGAGACTTCTGGATAGGGTCGCTTCAAGCATCAAAACTCACAATGCGAGGCGGCATTCCTCACCTTCCCAGAGTAATATCCTGGTACCCATTTCTGCCAGCGGCTGGGTCGACCGCGGGGGTATTTTTTTTCTAAGAATCAATTCAGAGGAAGAGGTATGTGCACAGTACAGCACTCGGAAAAATTGACAAATAATCAACAACAGAAAAAGATATGGACCAAAGCAGGATCAAACCCTGAATTGATTCGCTGATTATCGCCTCTGAAGTTTCCCTCTATAATAATATTCATTTATTATTATTTGTCTCTATTTTTTTTTTCTAACCATTCACACTGCTTCCAGCGAGAATCAAACACAGGTTGTCTGAACATCGACAGCCCAGTCAGGTGGTTTTCTCAACTAGGCTACCGAAAAAGACTGTTCATGCCTCAATCAAGTTTGTCCTTTAATGAACTTAGAGGCTATATAAAATATATATTGTATGTGTTCCTCATATGTTGGCTAGCAGGAAAGACCTGCCTCATAGGGAAAATGTTGCACGTATTGCCAATGCAATTGTGTATGGCAATGAAGGTCATCAACTATTCAGTAGTACCACCAGTGCTAGAACTAAAATGAATATAATATAATATGAATATAACAATTAATTAGAAATGACAGCATTATAACTGCAATGTTAACATTGTGCAGTAGCATCATAACTTGTCTGCACTGTTAACATTGTGCAGTAGCATCATAACTTGTCTGCACTGTTAACATTGTGCAGTAGCATCATAACTTGTCTGCACTGTTAACATTGTGCAGTAGCGTCATAACTTGTCTGCACTGTTAACATTGTGCAGTAGCATCATAACTTGTCTGCACTGTTAACATTGTGCAGTAGCATCATAACTTGTCTGCGCTGTTAACATTGTGCTGCAGCATCATAACTTGTCTGCACTGTTAGCATTGTGTAGTAGCATAATAACTAGTCTGCACTGTTAGCATTGTGCAGTAGTGTCATAACTTGTCTGCACTGTTAGCATTGTGCAGTAGTGTCATAACTTGTCTGCACTGTTAGCATTGTGCAGTAGTGTCATAACTTGTCTGCACTGTTAGCATTGTGTAGTAGCATAATAACTAGTCTGCACTGTTAGCATTGTGTAGTAGCATCATAACTTGTCTGTCTGTACTGTTAGCATTGTGTAGTAGCATAATAACTAGTCTGCACTGTTAGCATTGTGTAGTAGCATCATAACTTGTCTGCACTGTTAGCATTGTGTAGTAGCATAATAACTAGTCTGCACTGTTAGCATTGTGTAGTAGCATCATAACTTGTCTGCACTGTTAGCATTGTGTAGTAGCATAATAACTAGTCTGCACTGTTAGCATTGTGTAGTAGCATCATAACTTGTCTGCACTGTTAACATTGTGTAGTAGCATCATAACTTGTCTGCACTGTTAACATTGTGTAGTAGCATAATAACTAATCTGCACTGTTAGCATTGTGTAGTAGCATCATAACTAATCTGCACTGTTAGCATTGTGCAGTAGTGTCATAACTTGTCTGCACTGTTATCATTGTGTGGTGTTTTTTTTCGGTAAGATATCTGTATTTTGCTTAAAAGAGATTGTGATTCATAGTAAGTACACATTATTTAAAAGAAAAGACAAACCACATTAATTAGCTCAATAAGAAATGACACTCAAGATTTTTTTTTTCATTTGCCAGCTTTCACCTCTGGCGAAGTCCCTAGAGTCTAGAAACTAAATTTTGCATGTTAATCCACTTTTCCCTGGCAGCCATGTGCAAAGGGCTCCCTCGCCTTTTTTCAGTCGATGAGTAATTGATATTTCAAGCCGGGCCTCACTGCTGAGACCAAGGTTGTTTGCTGCAGAGAGAGATCACAAATAAAAATCACAACTGGTGCAGCCAGGATTTGAACTTACAACCTCTCTGTCTTGAGACTGGCATCGTGTTTTGAGACCAACCAGTCCTCCCCCCACCCCCACATTAGAGAACGATGGACAGTAAACTAGCACACACACAAATATTTCTGCTACCACCAAAAAACTGCAGCCAATCTAAAAATAGTGTTCTAGGGGAGATAATGTAAGCCAGAAATGTGGATAGCTAGTTCAATAATCAAAGCTGATAAAACAAACAATGATCATATTATCACATCATTAGGCTTGAAAACAACTATATCTCCCATTGCTCATATTCTACTAATAAACATTCATGAATCTGCAGCCATACAACAGCAGCAAGATTATTATTATTATAATAAGTGTGATTATGTAAGTGTATTATTACACTAACAAGATCTACCATTGCTGTTGTGGGATGACTATTGTTGTTATGGATCCAGAAGCCTGTAAGGTGATACCTGTTCGGCTCCTGGGATGGCCATTAAAATAGCTGGAGTGTTTCTTCTGTAGTTTCTTTAGCCCTTGTATTGTACAAGTGATGAAACTGACCCCCATACACTGCAAACCTTCTTTAGAATCATAATTTTACTTTAATGTCTTTATTCACTCTTGTGTGTGACACGTTTCAGCTACTATTCCAACAAAGAGGTTAAGAGAATAAAAATAAGCATGACATTAACACAATAACTCTTACAGAATCATCAACCTTGCGTGTGACCAGGCCTTTCAGCTGCTGCTTGCACCTTGGAATACCCAGCTCGCCCTCCAGCAACTCCTTTATGCGACCTACAATAGGGATGTTATTGAAACTGTATATATTATCATCACTTTGGTAGAGTCACAAAGTCAGTGTTCAAGAGTATGTATAAGACTAATCCGCAGTAATTTAAACTTAACAGATTTCATCTGAATACTTAAGACAATCCAATGTCAATAAATTATCCCATAATCTTGTTGGTCGTTGGGCTACCATAGATGACATTTTCACGATTTAGATCAGCTCTCTGTGATACAACAAAAGACATTTCTGTCCATTCTCTCATGTTATCCGCCCATTTTTTATTTCATCTTCCGTGTCTTCTTTTGCCTGGTACTGCGCTTACAGAATGGTTTTGGCAATGGACCATGTGACATATCCATACCACGTCAGTTTTCACTCTTTATTATTGACAATAGGTTTTTAGTGGTCCAGTGAATCATTGGATTCTTTCACATACTTTTTCATTGGTTATATGTTCTTTGTAGTGTATGATGTGTAATAGCTTTCACCACCAAATTCTGTATTCTTCTTTGGAGATCAGCAGTAAGTGTCCACATTTCACAAGTATACATATGCTTGTGTTCATAATAGTCTGATATTTGTTGTTAGGGAGATTTTATTGCTTTTGCCATGACAAGACTCAACTATACATGGAAAAGCAAAAACAATCCAACGTGCTCAACTTTCATCTTGTGATTAGTACAGATTTCCCAATTAACTAAGGCCTAAAGACTAGTATCTCTATTGCACTCTCTGACATACAAAATTAGCATGATAAAATAACTATCAGACTATCTACTGTGTATGAGCTGTCATTAAATTGGCACTAAGTGACCTAATTGTTTATATTTGTCATAAAATGTATGCACTTTGTTTTTTATCGTTAATAAATTAATCTCAATTTTTTTTTTTAAATAAATAAAAACTGATTCACATTTTTAACCCCATATTACAGTTCTGTCTAAAAAATTACGGCCTCAAAATACAAACTTGAAATTTGACAGTTTTCTGCAGGCAAACATTCTCCCCACCCCCAAATACCTTACTAATTACCACTTCTGGTAAACACTGGAATCCTGGGGATTGGATTTGTTTCCTCTGGTGTATTTTTTTCAAATGTGTTGTAAAAAGTACAACAGTGTCGTAGAAAAGCGGGCTGCTTTTTTTTTTTTTTATATACATTTCACCAATTTTCAAGAAATTAGTTTTTTTTTTAATTATGATGGGGGAAATCTCCTAGGCTGTCGGCAAGATATCAAACAAACCTTTGTTACATGGGATAGACAGCGAGGCACTGTACTTGATGAACATTTATTATATTAATAATAACAACAACATAATTTTGGTCACTAATACTTTCTAATGATCGTGAGCATTGTCTAAAGATATCGACTTAAATAGAAGTAAGAACTCACCAACAGTTTCATTGTCAGGTAACACTATAGGGATGGTTTGGTCTTTGTATCCCACGCAGAAGTTGATCATTCGACGAGCAAAATTGAGAGGTGATGAACTGTATGAAGGTCCTGAAGCCATATCTGATGCTCCATGGTCTGATGGTCGCAGATGAACACCCAATCCTTCTGATATTCTATCTAATCCAAATTCAAATGAAGTCAGAGACGGCGGGTCATTTAGATGTTCACCTGGAGAGGGCCCAATCTCATCAGTAACAAAGCCTTCAGTGGGTCCAAAACCCATAATGCTGTTGACAGCTCTCTGAGAACAAACAAAAACACTGAAAGCACAGTTTGTATAATTGTATGATGGGGCGTTTCTGATCTTGAGGTAATGACACATCTCTTCCACTTATAAAATTTTACTTAAAGCTTCAATCATGTGCCTTCTGCTTGTACTTCTTGATTAAGCTCTCATTTGTTGATTTCATTTGATCAAAGTATTCTATGAATTTACCTCAAGCAGGTTGCATGATAGCCAACCTTCAATGTGGAAATAGCAACCAATGAATGAAGGTTGTATGAAATAATGAGTCTGGTAGGAAATACTCACACCATCAATTATTTGTATTACATTTATCTCTGTTTAGATGTTATAAATTGTTTTTGCTTGTCTTGTGTATATATATTCTGGTTTTAGAGTCTTTTTTCTTCAGTGATCAGCCACTGTTATACATTTAGATCAGTATGGGTCACAAATAAAATTATGCATTTCAGATCTTCACAAATTCCCTATAGTTTGTCATGCTGGTTGTTTCTATATTCTCAGGGTGTTCTTTATCTTTCAGGGTGTTCTTTATCTTCTTCAGCATTCAAGTCTTGTGATCATGTGAACTTGACTCTGTTCTATTTCATGATGGAGAGGAATAAGAACATCATGACATATGAAGAGCTGGTTGGTACTTGTATGTGCGTGTGTCCTGACTCCTCCTCCTCCCCCCTTCCACCTGTGTGTTGAAAGTGCTGCACTCCTGTAGGATATGCTGTAAGTTTGTCTGGATTCTCTGCAGTCACATGTTGCAAAGTCACTGAGACCTATCTTGTGTAGGTGTTCTATGAGGTCACAGTAGCCTGCTCTGAATTTTCTTCTTCTGTGATCATGGCTCATCCAGACTAGGACCTAGCAAGTCACTAAGTAACGGACCAATGACATGCTAGTGAGAAAAACAATGCACTTGCATAATATAATCATTCCCAGAAATAAATAATTAATACAACAACAGAAATGATAAACAACTGTAGAGTTAAAAAAGTTATGAAGAGACATGATAACTTACAGATGCAGGCATGATACTTGATGATGGTGATTTACCAGTGTTTAAATGAAACATCCCCCAGTTTGCGCAAATAAAAACAAATGAGATACATACCTCCAAGTTCCAGTCATGCTGAGTGAGTATGCTGGTGCACAGATCAAAGTCTTCAATACCAGTTACTGCCTATGTGAAAATATAAATAATTTAATATTACAAATGTGTAGCAGTGAATTAGTAACATGAAAGATGTAAAGTGTTCTCTCCCCATCTTAAGGAATATGGTGTTAGTCATTAACGTCCATATTAATTAATGATCAGCTTTACATTTCATGATGTGGTCTGTATCATGCCATTGCCAGGCTGCCTTACTTTTTCAGAACAATATCCCTGGTACTCATTTTCAGAGGCTGGGGGTTGAGTCAGTCCTAATAAAATGTGCCACATCTGGGAAGGCACCTTACTTCTGATTGTGATTAGTAGTGAGCATGACCCACTACTCCAAATTATAGTAATGGTTTTTAACTATTGTACTATTATTAATTTATTAACTTTCACATTAAGGATAAAGATATATATAATTTTTAAACCTACATTCACACAATTGATAAATCATAATCTGATATTCAACGGCCTACAACTAAAAGAATCTTTTACAATCAGTCAAGTTACCATCTGAAAGTGCATACTAATTGTTATTCTATCTATCTGTCTATTGTCCTTTCGAGCCGAAGACAGCACATAGGGCAGAACCACAATCTCGAAAACAGAAACCTTGCGTGCCAAAAAGGCACATATTGCAGAGATCACTGTTTCTAAAAACTATGGCTCTGTTTCCATAACAATACTTTTTACAATGACAGCTTGTCAAGCCATCGATCAATCTCCTTTGTCGCCTCTTACGACATGCTTGGAAGGTCACAGTGTCACTATTCTTTACTCCCTCATGATGAGGCCCCGGTAACACACGGTCACGGGTTATTACTGCTTCTAAATTATTTTTTTTTTTAATTTTGAAAAAACACCAAAGTACTTAAAGCTTAACTATACTATGTAACTATGTAATACACTATATTGATCATTATACTGTGACTAAGTATATAATTCACAATACAGCTACTGGCCCATTTTTTAAAGGCAAGTTTCTATTTTATCTAATAAAACTTTTATTAAAAGAGATTAATGATAATTATTTTGGTTGATGATTAGTCAGTTCTGAAACAAAAAAAACGTAACTAAGAAGCAGAAGACTGAAAAGACAAGAATATCATATTATATATCATCATGTGGATGATGATTATTCAATTACTGACAAAATTAAACAACAATTATGGCACACAGTCGAGTAAATTTATAAATTAGTAAAAAATAAATGTCATTTATTTATTATGATTGATTATCAATAATGGATAACTCACTGATAATAATAATAAAATTTAAATTAATAACCAATACTTGATTGAACATTGAATTATTAAATTAAAATACACACACACCCATGACACACAATATGTGGCAAAATGCAAATTAATTAGATCTTTCTAAAGTTCTAAGTCTAAAGTCTTTACTTTACTGTTACTTTTTACTTTCAGTGGGCATATCATATCACAATATGATAATCACTCACACTGCAACGTGTAAAGTGAAATAAAATACTGAGAATCTCAGCAAGATTGAGAAAGTGCTGAAAGTGAACTTCAAAAAAAAAAAAAAAGTTATCTAGCTACAGACAGTCAGAGTAAGAGACTTAACTAACTACAGTCGACATAAAGTCATAAAGTGAAACAGCTGATTTGAACCAGACAAAGCAATCAATCACTGAGTCAGCCTAGACCTAGTCGATGGCTACAATAAAAATATCCTCAACAATTTTATGAAATATTAAACTAAATGATAAATATGCCATCATTTCTCAGGATCATAATACGACACACAGACTATGCAAACAACAAACTGACCTGAAAATCTATCAGAGTTTGGTCTCTCGACTCCGCCATTTTGAAAACTAAACCTGTGTTTATTTTTCCCCAAGTGTCGTAGACCGGGCCTGCCAGATACAAACAGCATGGGCCAGCCATCAGTATTTGGAAACTTTATACAGAACTTCGCAGCATGAGGCAATCTGATCATCAGAGTTTGTCCCCGTCGAGCAAGCATTTCGGCCCTTTAGCTTATTGGCATTCTAAGGGAGGTGGGCCGGCCTGGGTCATGACTCGCAGGCGTCGACCTCCTGCTGATTTGAACTCTAGAGCCATCAAACTATTGTTATAGCTTTTATCTCACTTGTCGAGTTACCCCTAAAGGTTAACATCAAAGAAGAAGCAGACAGATTCATAGAGAAAGAGAATACGCGGCGAAAGAAAAGAAAGGAAAAAAATAACATTTCTAGGGCCGCTGAAAAATCCATAGTCAACTATGACTGACGGAGGCTACTACTACGAGTTACCCCAGAAGTTTGGACAGAAGAAACAAACATTCCATACAACATTAACAAACTACATTTATTTTTGCAAAAATGCTTTTTACTTTACTGGGTTTTGCAGCTTAAAGTTGTTGCTGCATTTATTAATGAAGTACCAAACTAACCACGCGAAATGTACGAATCGGACTAAACCATATTTGCAAGAACAGTACACCATATATGATAAAATATATATACATACAACAAACATAATAATTAATTACTTGTATATATATTTATTATCAAATTTTATTTACCACTAAATAGGCATATATATTTTTGTGTTTACGTTAGTTTCGTTGATAAATCATCCTATTTGTACATTGGACAAGCCAATATGTGCTCAGATCTCCTAAGTATATCACTCTTCGTGTAGCAACTACGGACAACTGATATCGTGTTGGTTTACAAGCCTTTTTTTACCTCCTGTGTATCGCTCACATCTGGAATCTCCCACCTTGACATATTCGTGCAGTCTGTTCAGAGTCACTTTTGAGTCAGTTTTTCATCCAGTGACTCTAAGGGTAATCAGAATGTTTTACGGTCCATTGCTCTTCCGATATCCACCTCAGCCAAACCAGCAAGCTTGTCTGCACGCTCGTTATCTCTTACACTCGCACTCGCATCCTCTTGGGGAAAAAGCAAGCTTTTGTTAGACTAGATTCCCCCAGAGACTGTGACCCTTGCCACGAACCCAACCAGTTTTGATCTCCTGGCATGCTCATTGAGTCACTAAGGAAACACACATAACATGCGTATAAACCAATGGCTCAAGCCATTCCAATGCTTAAATGACAGCCATTACTTTCATAGGCAAACTACTTGTAGTCAATGTGAAAGCATCAATGTCTTCCTTCACAATTCTATCTTAGGGTGACCATTCGTCCCCGATTTTCGGGACAATCCCCGAAGTGTAGAAGTTGTCCCCGATTTCAGTGAATAAATAAATGCTCATACACGGAATCGGCCCTCTTTTAAAATAATCACTAGGACTCAGGACGTTACTGAGTTATGTTTCTTTATCCCAGACTGAGTGGCATTAGCAGGAAGATAAAAGAGAAGACTTGGACGCGTTGTGTCGGAGATAGCTCTTTGAACTCTTGAAGCGCGGTGCTACGTCACTTCTATTCCAGCCACTGACTTCTGTTGGGATGGGTTTAATTTTTAAAAAAGCAGACACACTCTCTCTCTCTCTCCCCCCACCCCTGCCTTTCCGGACATCTCCCGCCAAAGTATCTTTCCCGGCCAATTTTCAAATCAGTCCGAGTGTAATGACAGTACAGTGCAGTCGTGTTTTCTATTTGCGATCAGTGGACGTCTGTTGCATAAAAACAATGCTTTCCAAAAAACGTAAGTGTCAATTTAGCTATTCGCTGAAAGCTGAATGTCCATTTATTATACAAGCAATTTTAGAGGATGGAACGCTAGTGAAATGTAATATATGTAGTTCAAATTTTTCTATAGCAAGTGGTGGAAGGACATCAATAACGGATCATCTACAGGCAAACAAGCATAAGGATGCGCTGCTTTGTAAATCTCAGTTTGGGTGTATGACAAATTATTTTTTGTAAAACAGAACCCTCAAAAGATTAATACAGTCCAGCTGTTCATGAAGGAACCTTCGCATATCATATTGTACTTCATAATCATAGTCTCCGCAGTATGGATTGTACAACAATTCTACAAAAGAAATTTTCAACGAAACAATTTTCTGTGCAAGAACAAAGTGTGAATCCATAATTACCAATGTTTTTGCTCCTTGGGCTATTGATGAACTAAAAAATGACCTCAAATATGTCAGCTTCGTAACATTGTCTTGCGATACATCTAATCATAAACATGTTAAGCTACTTCCTATTTTAGTTCGTTATTTTCAGGCTTATGAGCTGGAAACTCCAGTAAAGACCAAACTGATTGCTTTCATAGATATCCCAGGAGAAACGTCCGACATAATATCTGAACAATTGTTGAAAGCAATTGATAATTTTGACTTAAACAAAAAGATTGTTGGACTCTCAGCAGACAATACAAATACAAACTTTGGAGGCTTGTTGAGGAAAGGGAGAGATAATGTCATAACTAAAATAAAGTCCAAGTTAAACAAACACATAATGGGTCTTGGTTGCAACGCACACATAATTCATAATTGTGCAAAAACAGCGTTTGATTCCATGCCTATGGATATGGAAGTGATTGTAACAAAAATATTTGGATACTTTCACATTTACACGGTTCGTGTAGAACGCCTAAAAGACTTCTGTGAATTTGCTGGACAGGAGTGTAAGCAATTATTAGGTTATTCGAATCTAAGGTGGTTGTCATTACTTCCAGCCTTGGAAAGAATATTGAAACTGTATCAATCACTGAGATCTTTCTTCTTGTCAGAAACACAATGTCCTACAATATTGAAACAATTCTTTGAAAACAGTGAATCAGAGCTTTGGTTCAGCTTTGCTCATTCTCACGCATCACTCTTCCATGAAACAATTAAGGCTATTGAAGGCGACGATAAGAGTGCAACAGAATCAGCACTAGCTGTGAACAATCTCATTATAGAATTAGAAACTCGACGCGATGAAAATTTCATCCCACACATGGTAAAGAGTTTGCTAACTGATTTAGTAGAAAGTGGTGACATCCAAATGGAAAGGTATTTCCAAATAAGTAAAGAATTCTATAATACTGCTGTACATTACTTGCAGTCTTGGAACAAGCACAATGAGGACTTGGCACAACTGAGCTGCCTTCTCTTGGATAATGTGCCTGAACGGAAACATTTGGATAATGCAGTAGAACAGATATCTTCAAAGTATCATGAAGTTGTACACGTCAATCGTGATGAGCTCTTTGATGAATTTACTTATATGCGAGGCCATCTGTTGCAAAAAGAATGTGAGTGGTTCAATAACAAGCCCCCATGTAGAAAATGGAATGAAGTACTCAGGTACTTGAAGGAAAATAATGTACCACATGCTAATGTGAACAGAATTCTTGAACTTTTTATGTGCTTACCTGGCAGCAATGCATCCGTAGAAAGACTATCTTCTCAAGTGAACTACGTCTGGTCGGAAGAGAAATCACGGATTAATGTGAGCACGGTGCAAGCCATGTTAACAGTAAAAACTAACATTTATCGCGTGAAAGCTTCAGTGAAAAACTTGCTTCAAATCATGAGATCTTGAGAAAGATACACTCAAAAAACAAGTACCACGCCGAGGCAACAACCTCTTCAGTAGAAATAACGTACAGTAAACATTACTTTAATATTGCAATTGACATCTATATGTTCTTTAAATTTTATTTATTTTAAACTTTTTTTTTTTTTGTTATTGAGAAACAAAACTAGCTATTGTAATTTCATTAAGTGCGTGTATCGCATAAGTACCGTGAATATTAACAAAAATAAAATCAAACAGCAAATAAACACAGTTATTATGAAATTTAAAGTTATCTTTTTTTGCATCTACAAAATTGTTTGCGCACACACAGTCACACACCCACCCACACATATTATAAATATATATAAATAAATATATATATTTACACACACACATATTTATATATATATATATATATATATATATATATATATATATATATATATATATATATATATATATATATATATATATTATCGTTCGTCCCCGATTTTGTGGGACAGTCTCAGAAATAAGCAAAAACATCCTCTGAAATGTAAAAAATATGACAAATGTCCCCGAAAACAATGGGAGAAAATGGTCACCCTATTCTGTCTCCAACTTGAGCTGTGAAAACCCATGATCTCCGTACATGCCGAATAACAGAGCCATCTGTGTGTATGTTTACGTCACTCTCAGAAGCCCCAAGGGCCGACCACGAAAAAGATGGATTGGCGGGATATTAGAAGCATTAGGAAATATATCAGCAGTAGGGACAAACAGAAGAGCAAAAGACCGCAAATTATATCTCCCCTAGACGCTGAAAGGCAAATGAGGAAGGAAAGGAGAAGAAGAAGAAGACTATCAGAAGAGTTCTCAAAAATCAAGGCCTGACTTTCTGCCTCAGCGGCCACTGGCGTTTGTTGTCTACATTCTCTGTCCATTGTGATACTATGAGAAAGTATGTACATCACTCTGACACATTCTTCACTGGGTTCTATGTCCTCGATCGAGTACACTGGCTGAACATAATGGACAGCCTGGTATATCCATGATTTAATTTACCATCCTCCCTCTTGTTAACGTAAGCCTACTGCCTTTTGTCATTTTGTTCTCTGATATCAAATCTTGTCCGTGACTGAGCATGCACTGGCAATTCTGACTCTCAGCAACGGACAATTGGAATTATGGGAAGTGATACCGAACGAGGCAAAGCGCATCATCATTTAGTGCACTGTTTAATCAGAGTGGATCTGGCAGACTCTAAATGTGATGTTCCGTCTGTGGGGGCGATCAACACACTTAACCTGACAGCTGACTTCATGTGAGTGTCTGGAATCCTACTATGATTGAGTCCTGATCGCAGAGAGAGAGAGAGAGAGAAATGGCGTAGTAGTTTATTTGCGCATTTTATGTATTGAGTTTATGGCTGGCCTAGAAATTGCTAAAAGCTGTAATGGTCTATTTGTGCAGGGTGTTTCTAAAGTCGCAGTGCAGTGAATTTCTACTCTCGGAAGAAAAAACGTCACAACTAATGCGTCACACAAATTGTAAAATAAATGGTATTATTCAAATATACTTGACTGCTATCGGCGAGCTTATAATGGGTAATGTTGGTATTAACACAATAAAGTTGTGCCTAAAGCATATGTTGAAAATGTTCACCACGGGCCTCAAGACATGTCGTGATTCGTCTTTCCATATTTGCGAAAACCTTCAGAATAATGTCTGGTGATATTTGTTTAATCTTGTCTACTATTTCAGTCTGTAGGTCATTAATTATCTGCGGATTATTTTCATAAACTTTCCCCTTCAATGCCCCCCACAGATAATAATCTGGGGTGTTAGATCTGGTGAACGAGCAGGCCAGATTCCACGTGAAATAATGCGATTTGCAAATATGCTTTCTAAATAATTGAGTGTTGTTGTGGCTGTGTGTGCTGTTGCCCCATCCTGATGAAACCAGGATTCCATAATTTCCCGTTCTGTAAGGTGTGTTATGAACGGTTCCAGAATTAAAGTACGGTAACGTTCTGCATTTATTGTTTCATTAAAAAAATATAGGTCCTATTATCCGCATACGACTTATAGCGCACCACACTCCGACTTTTTGATCGTAAAGCGGCACTTGATGAAATTCATAGGGGTTTTCACTGCTCCACAGCCGATTGTTCTGACTGTTCACATAACCGGATAAATGAAACCAGGCCTCATCAGTGAAAAAAAGTGACGTCAAGGATGGCAGCGCCATGTCCATAAATAAAATTCTGAAACCACATGCATTAGTTTAAACGGGCTTCATAATCTTTTTCTTGGAGTTGAGACACTTCAGTTAATTTGTATGGACGATAGTGTAGTTCACTTCTTAAAACCTTGTGAACAGAACTCTTAGATATTTGCACCTGTTGAGACAAGTGGTTTAAAGATGCATTTGGACTCATTGTAATTCTGTCTTGGAGTTCCATAATTTGGTCTTGTGAAATTGAAGGTCTTCCAGATCGGTGGGTGTTTCTTTAATGACTGTGCATTATTTGAAAATCTAGTTGTTCCAATTTATTTATGTAAATCACGCATCATGTACTGCTGTAGCTTGTTCCTTTTTCGGTAAAGTTAAACATATAACATCACTATTCACAAAAGGTATTCGAAATATCCACCACGTTTTAGTTGACAAATGTTGATACGTTTTTTCATATTGTGAAAAACATTACGCAGTATGGGCTGTGTAACATTATTAATGTTGTTGGCGATTGAAACCTGCAGCTCATCGAGTGTGTGGGGATTGTTTTCGTACACTTTTCCTTTCAGTTCACCCCAGAGATAGTAGTCCATGGGAGTAAGATCAGGAGACCGTGCAGGCCAAATTCCGCGAGAGATTATACGATTAGCAAAAATTTCATATAAAAATTCCAGTGATTTTACAGCAGTGTGAGCAGTTGCGCCATCTTGTCGAAACCAAGCTTTTTCAATTTCTGGCTCAGAAAGTTGGGTTACGAATCGCTCCAGTATGTTAATCCTGTATCTTTCTGAATTTATTGTGTCATAGAAGAAAATTGGGCCGATTATCCGCTGACGACTCATTGCACACCACACTCCTACTTTCTGATCGTGGAGAGGCACTGGGTGCAATGCATGTGGATTTTCATCACTCCAAAGACGATCATTCTGCCTATTCACGTACCCAGACAAGTGGAACCATGCTTCATCTGTGAAGAAAGTGAAATCAAGGATTTTCTCACCTTCTTGGGCTAGAAAATTCTCAAACCACATACAATAATTAATTCTGGATTGGTGATCTAATTCTTTTAATTGAGGAACGACGGAAAATTTTTACGGATGTAACTTTAATTTTTTTTTCAGAACTCTATGAACAGTACTGCTTGATTTGTGTACTTGTTGAGCCAGCTTTCTTATTGATTTGCCAGGACTCATTAGAATGCTGTCCTGGATGTTGAGAGATGTTACTTCAAGAACAGATGGGCTACCAGGACGGCTAACATCATGTACACTACCGGTGTTTTGAAATTTGATTATTAAATTACTCACAGTATTTCGATGAGGCACTGGTGTATCAGGAAATCTATTCACAAATTGTTCAACAACCCCATTCGAATACTTGCCGCCGTTACGGAACACATGCTCCACTATAAATACTCTTTCTTCAATCGTTAACACCATTGTAAGCCAGATCTATCATGTAGCAGTGATGTTTAAATGAACACGTAAATGGTGCTTGAACTATTACGTCATACATAGATAAAATTTAGGTGCGTAATTATTTTAACAACAAAAAATGCACAGTCATTAAAGAGACACCCTATAGTAATGTGTAGTGGAGCATTGCAATTTAAGGGATCATGGCAGAATGACATGAACGGAGTGAACTTTGAATAATGTGACATTATGACTTGTAAGAAAGATCGTTAAAAAAAAAACTAATATTTTTTACTAAGGCCACGACATTTGAGATGTTCCTTATAGCGCACACAACCCAAGTGATGACAAAATGTTACGTGGCAAAAACAACGTGTATCAACTGTCACCGTTACGCGAACATTGAAACTTAAAAAAAAATAGTTTTAAAATATATTTTATAAATAATAATACATTTATTATATATATATAATAATAATAATAATAATAATATTGTTACCCCCTTAGTTATCAATGTAAAGGTCCTACGTTATACTAAGGCATACTAGAAATGAACTAAGTCTCCGTGTCCTCTTTTCATGTCTGTTTCAACTTATATATTTTTACCTTCTTCTTTACCTCCTTCCTTTACAATTTTTTAAAAAAGGGCCGTCGAGTTAGTTATTGATTGCTGTCTGTACTAGCTCACGCATTATACACTTCGTGTTCTGCAGGATTGCGCCATACGAGAAGATATGATGTGGGGAGGTGACCACGAATGTCACCAATTTTAAGTAATAACAAACATATTGTAAGAAGTTGGTAGTTTAGTTGGCCGTGTGTAATAGCGTTTGTTTCTCGTGGCAAGGCGCTGTGTCGACGAGGACGGGTTCGATCCTGCTTCGGGCTGTTTATTTATTTTTTTTTTCGATTATTTGTGATCATTTTCCGAGTGTTGTAAACATACATCTTCCCAGAAGTGATTCGCTGATCTATCGTCTCTGAAGTTTCCCTCCATAACAATATGCATTTATAATTATTTGTTTCCATCGCTGATCTATCGTCTCTGAAGTTTCCCTCCAGAACAATACGCATTTATAATTATTTGTTTCCATATGTAAAAACCATGGGCAAGGTTGGCTAAACAACCCTGGGTAAGGTAGAGTGAGCGGGGAGGGAGGGTTAGGGGGTAAGTTAGGATAGGGAGGGGTTTAGGGAGTAAGGTAGGGTAGGGGGGAGGGTTAGGGGGTAAGTTAGGATAGGGGAGCGAGGGTTAGGCGGTGAGGTGGGGGGGGGTTAGGGTGTAAGGTAGGGTAGAGTAGTGGAGGGTTGGTTGGTTGGTAAGGTAGGGAAAGGGGAGGGAGGGTTAGGGGGTAAGGTAGGGTATGGGGAGGGAGGGGTGGGGTAGGGTAGGGGGAAGGGAGGGTTACGGGGTAAGGTAGAGTAGGGGAGGGAGGGTTAGGTTGTAAGGTAGAGTATGGGGGAGGGAGGGTTAGGGGTTGGGTAGGGTAGGGGGAAGGGAGGGTTACGGGGTAAGGTAGAGTAGGGGAGAGAGTGTTAGGGGGTATGGTAGGGGAGTTAGGGAGTGTTAGGTAGGGTAGAGTAGGGGAAGGAATGGTTAGGTTCTGTCTCTTTGTCCAGTAACAACTCCTTACATTGGTGTCCTAAGAACCTGGTTGGCTGCAGAGCTAAGTCCACAGGGCAGGCCTCAGTCACCGCTGTATCGAAGCTAATAACTATACTAAAGTAAAAACAAAAGCCAGGTTGTTAAGTTTTATTTTGATTTCAACCCGCTGATATTTCGAGACTTATGGTATAAAATGTACATCGCGGACGTCCTAGAAAGCTTCCTATACTAAAACTGGGGGAACGTTTTTATACTGGGTACAAATAATAATACATAAATATTATTATATGGGGAACTTCCGAGGCGATAATAGGGAATAATAGAACAAAGAAGTATGTGTTCGCACTCGGAAAAATTGACAGACAAATAACAATAAAAAAAAACAGAGAACAATATATGGTCCGAAATGAGATCGAACCCGTAACGTTGACTTTGACTTTGACGCCACGAGGACAGGGTTCACTTTTGCTCAGAGTCCAGAGTTAGTCTAGTTGAAGACAATGTTACACATTGGGGTATAAGCCACGGCTGGCAAAGAAATACACTGAGATGTGGGCCATGGCTGGCACAGACACACACCGGGATCTGAACCTTGGCTAGCACATACACCCACTGAGATGTGGGCCATGGCTGGCACAGACACACACCGGGATCTGAACCTTGGCTAGCACATACACCCACTGAGATGTGGGCCATGGCTGGCACAGACACACAACCGGAATCTGAACCTTGGCTAGCACATACACCCACTGAGATGTGGGCCATGGCTGGCACAGACACACAACCGGGATATGAACCTTGGCTAGCACATACACCCACTGAGATGTGGGCCATGGCTGGCACGAATATGCACCGGGATGTGAACGGTGGCCGGCACAGACACGCACCAAGATATGAGCCATATGGTTCATGTCTTGGCTTGTGTGTGTGTGCTGGCCATGGCTCATATCTTGGTGTGTGTCATGTTGGTCATATCTCATATCTTGGTGTGTGTCCGCGTTGATCATGTGTCGTGTCTTTTTGTGTGTCTGTGTTTGGTCATATCCCATGTCTTGGTGTGTGTCTGTATTGGTCATGTGTCATATCTTTGTGCGTGCATGTCTGTGTTGGTCATATCTCATATCTTTGTGTGCATGTCTATGTTAGTCATATCTCATATCTTTGTGTGCATGTCTATGTTAGTCACATCTCATACCTTTGAGTGTGCATGTCTATGTTAGTCATGCCTCATATATTTGTGTGTATGTCCATGCTAGTCACATCTCATATCTTAATGTGTGTCTGTCTATGTTAGTCATGTCTCATATCTTTGTGTGTTTGTGTTTAGTCATATCTCAAATCTTTGTGTGTGCATGTCTATATTAGTCACATCTCATATCTTTGTGAGTGCAAGCAGATGTTAGTCATGTCTCATATCTTTGTGTGTGCATGACTGTGTTTCGTCATATCTCATATTTTAGAGTATGTCTGTGTTAGTCACATCTCATATCTTAGTGTATGTGTGTGTATCTGTGTTAGTGATATCTTATATCTTGGTGTGTGTCAGTGTTAGTCATGCCTCATATTGCTGTGTGCATGCCAGTGTTGGCCACATCTCATATCTTTGTGTGTGCAAGTCTGTGTTGGTCACATCTCCTATCTTTGTGTGTGCATGTATGTGTTAGTCACCTCTAGTGACTCGGGCAGATGGTGCTCGTAAACCTGGGAGGGCCGACCCTCTAAGGGCAGAATCCACCTACAGAAAAGATCATCTTCTGCCTTGCAGGAAGATTGGGGACAATCAAAGGCTAAGGAAAGCAAACCTGAATAAAATGCTGGCTGAAATCGTATGCACTGGGCCACTGGCGCAGAACACAGTGCGACGTTTTAACAGGTATTCAATCAGAGTGGATCTAACAGATTCTAATTTGGATGTTCTGTCTGTGGGGTCGATCAATTCACTTAAACAGACATCTGTCGTCATGTGAGTCTGGAATCCTACTCTGTTTGAGTCTTGATCGCACAGAGAGAGAGAGAGAGAGATTTAGTGCACAAAAGATACTGATTGCTGGGCGACGCGTTACCTCCTTGATTGTCCCACTGTGCAGATAGAAAAGGGCTTTGCTGATCACGTGTCTAAGTCAGTTTATAAATTCATGAATGCGTTTACATGAAAACTGCCTGCTATTTCGCAGTAATCGTTTGCAAACAGCCTTAGAATATCCATGACGCAAAAATATTGCTATTCTTTATTTCACAGATACAACCGATTTTGCACATCGGCTAATGCAAAAAAAAAAGTTTATTTAAATTGTACAGCAAACATGTTATTTTCTTGTTCGCTTCCTTTCAGAGGCGTATCCGCACAATACTTTTATAGATCAAGTAATTGTGTGTGTTGCCCGTTATGTGTAATGGCAAACATGACTCCAATTTGCTACAGTTAGTCTTGCCCTTCAGTCACCATTATACCTCAGGGTGTCCTAACTGCACCGCAAATTGAAAGATAGTAGACGCATTTTGATATGGAAACATATCTGTTGCCATTGTACATGCACTTAATCATTTGCTCAACATTGTACATACGCTTAATCATTTGCTCAACATTGTACATGCACTTAATCATTTGCTCAACATTGTACATGCACTTAATCATTTGCTCAACATTGTACATACGCTTAATCATCCCAGACTGTTTTCCAGTCTGTCAACAAAATATGGTCTCCATCATTCCAAATCTGACGATTCCAAGAGTTTGATAATGGTTAATGGCTGGACAAAGTGTAACTCATCTCGTTGCCAGTACTCGTCTTCCACCCATAGCACATGTGCAAAACACTTCTTCCAGAACTGAATGTCTATACTTGAGAGGGACTCACGTTTCAGGACTTCAACATCACACATTTTAAATGACGATTTAAAAAAAAAAGTGGTATGGTAACAGCTTTACGTGGTAATTAACAAAACAAAAGTCGAAGTCTCGACCAAGTAGGCTTCAGCTGGAACAACAAACAACAACACAAAAATATATATATGGATATGTACACACATCTAACTACATGGCGATAATATGCTAGATACTCAAGAAAGAAAAAGAAAAAAGGTCACTTCCCTGTGGTCAAGATCGTGGTCACCTTCTGAATGAACTAAAATTAGGCTGGATGATCAGCTATATATATCACTGACTAGGCAGTCAGGTGGGAAGACGGAAGGGTTATAAAAATATGGGGAGGTGGGTACAAGATACGTATAAACTGTGTGTATCTAACTGTGTGTGTGTGCAAAACGAACAGATGTGTTAAAAATATAAAAAAAAACATGTGTACCTAACCATACACGCGTACAGGCATTAATCCGGTTTAGATTCGGTCTTGTGGACCGAAATATGGAATTCGACATCAAGGAGGGGTTTACTTTTGTGTCACGGAATATAATTTCATCTACGCCATAATTTGTAAGCATTGCCAGATGACGTATGTGGGTGAGCAGGACGACGCTTGAGTGACATATTTTGTGAGCATCTTCGCGATGTTGAGCAAAAGACTGGCGGCCCGGTGTCTGCCCATTTCAACTCCTCCGGCCATAGTGGTAAACCTGACATGCAAGTTACTGGCATTGTCTCTTGTCACTCCGACAATCGCAGCTGGTTCGCCCTTGAGAATCGCCTCATTGCCCAGTTGGGTTCGCTGTCCCCCATGGCATGAACATATCGCTCTCATATACATAGGATACCTACCACACATTTTTTACCCCCATGCGCTACCGAAACTATACATGTATGTATCTGCATATGTATTGGCACATTTAGACCCCTTCGGGTTTTCTTTTGTGTGCTTTGTGGTAATATATACGGATTTATGCCTGTACGCATGTATGGTTAGGTACACATGCTTTTTTTTTTTACACATCTGTTCGTTGTGCACACACACAGTTAGATACACACAGTTTATACATATCTTGTACCCACCTCCCCATATTTTTATAACCCTTCCGTCTTCCGACCTGACTGCCTAGTCAGTGAGATATATAGCTGATCATCCCGCCTAATTTTAATTCATTCAGAAGCTGGATGAATTTATTCATAAAGGCATATTTGATTTGTAAATTCTAAGTACGAAGCAGTGTAGACACATTGACACAACATCCGCTACATTGTATATTAAAGTAAAGTACCCTTCACAACTAAACGTTGAAAAAAGGAAACAAAATGGCTGCTGCGCATGCTAAAATTGTTAAGACAATTCTACCAATGTCAAAAACGGATATGTCGGGTCGAAAGGCGCAGGTGTTGCAGCTTGTCGTAACCAGTGACCCAACGCATCCACGCCCACTTAACAATGAACGCTGAATAAGATAGCAAGATTACGTACGACAGAGTTGGTCGTCAATTTCACTGGGCACATGATAATGATGATGATATGGTTGCGCTGCTGGTGTTCGTCCATCTGTGTTGGCGAAGTCCTTGTTAGAATGAGTTCAGTGGTAGTGACGTCAACCTGAGCACGGGAGCTGCTGTGTAGCCGAGGGATATAATGTTGTACTCGAATCTGGTTTGCTAATCGATTTCTAAGTGACGCCATTTATGCTTTTTTTTTTTCTTATCTTAAAACAAAATTACAGCACCCTCAGCATTTCGTTCTCCTGCCCAGGCTTTGTTCTGTGCAGGTGCTCTCCGGCACTCCCCATTGCGAATCACGAAATATCACAGGACTTGTTGAGTGTTTGTGTTAGTGACATCTCCAGCGCGAGTGTGTGTATGTGCGCGCGCTAACCTTTTCGTTTTGTCCACCAGCTCTCGGCTCCTACCAATTTGCACTTCAGTAAAAAGCTTTTATTATCATTTTGGTATTTATTTTCAACTTAGTATTAGAACTGAAGAAGCCACTCAGGGTTATATATATATATAACCAAGTAGAGAAATACTAAAATAATAGTCAAAGTGACAATTTAATTGCATCGAATGCCAGGGGCCTTACAGGTGTGTGGAAAAAAAGGGGGGGGGGGGGGGCGCAACATTCTTAGTGTGGCAAAACTTCAAAAGAGTTTTTTTTTTATTATTATTTATAAGTGGTAATATATTTGTTTCCCTGCCACATTAGATTCATCTTGTTGTGGTTGGAGAGTTGGAGGGCTTGTACACCCCCGGGATCCTAGGAGCCATGCCAGCGGGAACTTAGCTCATGGCAGGGTTACCAAAGCTGGACAGATCCTTGGTGAGGGGCCAGACAAAGGAGCCAGGAGTTGATGGACAGGTCCTTGGTGAGGGGCCAGACAAAGGAGCCAGGAGTAGATGGAACCCTTTAAGTGAAGACGCAGAACCCACCGACGAGTGGTACACGCTCTGGTCTGGACTAATCCATCCCCACTTCATGGGTTCAACGCTTCTCTGTCTGTTCACCTCTTTCTGTCCTCAATCAAACAGAAGAATGAGAAATGACAAAAAAAATTAGAAAAATGGTCTTGTTAAAGCTTTACCTATTTGATGGACGACACAAATTTGAACGACGTTTTGGCTCAATAGGCCTTCAGCAGGAACAAACAAACAATACACACATACAGATATGTAAGTAAATAAAACTTATTTACTTTTTAAAAAAAAGTTTAAGAAAGATTAAAGATAATTACGTAGGGAGGTCAAAAAGTAATGCACACCAATTTTTTTCTCGGAAACTATTCGGGCAAAATGTGTGAAATTTTCACAGATTGTAGCTGAACATCCCCTTTACACTACCTATTTTTCAACATAATCCTCGTCCAAGCGTATTGCCTTACGCCAACGCGAAACTAGGTCATGAATGCCTCGTTTGTACCAAGTTTTGTCCTGCTCGCGTAGCCATTTTTTAACTGCACGGATCACATCCTCATCATTGTCAAAGTGTGTCCCACGCAGGAATTTTTTGAGTGGTCCAAACAGATTGAAATCTGAGGGAGCCAGATCAGGGCTGTAAGGAGGATGGGGCAGTACAGTCCAACCAAATTTGTTGATTGCTTCCCGTGTTACCAGACTTGTGTGAGGGCGTGCATTGTCATGTTGAAGCAACAAATCTGCAGATGGCTTATTAGGCCGAACTCTGTGGAACCGATTTTTGAGTTTTGTCAGTGTATTGATGTAAGCTGTCGAGTTGATTGTCTCACCTCTTGTCATTACATCAACAAGAATCACACCATCAATGTCCCAGAAGACAGTGATCATCACCTTTCAGGCTGATGGAGATGTTTTGAATTTGTTTCTTTTTGGTGACTGCGGATGATGCCATTCCATTAAATGCATTTTTGTTTCAGGCTCATAATAATGTGCCCACGTTTCGTCACCGGTAACAATTTTTGACAAAAACATTTCTCCTTCAACACTGAAACGCTCCAACAATTCAGAACAGAATGTTTTCCTTTGAACTCTGTGATCATTTGTTAGGCACAGAGGAACCCATCGAGCGCAAATCTTTGAATATCCGAGAGTTTTAAAAATTGCGATTGCACTTCCCTTGCTGACTGTAAGCTGCAATGCCAATTGCTGACTAGTGATACGCCTATCCTTACGAATAATGGCATCAGCCCGGTTTAACATGTCTGTGCTGGTAGCCGAGGCAACACGTCCAGAACGCGGTAAATCATGCAGCTCCACTCGTACACTTTCTGCAGCTTTAATTCTCTGAACCCAGCGACTAACTGTGCTCCTATCGACTGCAGAACATTAGTACACTGCACACAGTCGTTTATGAATGTTTGCCACAGTTTCTTTTTCCGCAACCAGAAATTCTATGACAATTCGCTGTTTGTAACGGACATTGTTGACAAGCTCCATTTTAACGGTTCATAGATTGCGTAATATTTATCAGAATGCTGTGCAATTTGGTGCACATAATTGGAACATGTCATATTCCAAGTGTGCAAAATTTCATATTCCTATCTTTATTATTAGCCGAGAAAAACATTGGTGTGCATTACTTTTTTACCTCCCTTCAGTAGTTAGCTAAGTAGCACTAGTTTTATTTATTTTCATATCTTTTTGTTGTATGTGTTGTTTGTTTGCTCCTGCTGAAGATCTATTGAGCCGAAACGTCGTTCAAATTTGTGTCGTCCATCAATTACGTAAAGCTTTAACAATACCATTTTTCTATTATTTTATTTTTTGGTCATTTCTCCTTCACATTGACAAGTCACAGCTTGACTGCAGCTTCACATTTTGATGCATTTCTTTGCCTAGACCCACTCTATCAAACAGGCAGGTGGTGCTCAAGAGCTCCGAAGACCAGACCACCTACGAGAGAGAAAACTACACAAAGCAATTCATGTTTGTCGATGGAAATAACGAAAGAACATATCAGTTTTATGTGGAGCCATTC
Source organism: Megaustenia siamemsis (assembly GCA_032433765.1). Taxonomy (NCBI): domain Eukaryota; kingdom Metazoa; phylum Mollusca; class Gastropoda; order Stylommatophora; family Ariophantidae; genus Megaustenia; species Megaustenia siamemsis. The sequence goes on along the minus strand of JAVIAB010000139.1, from coordinate 11,708,592 downwards.
TTGATGGATGTGATCCCTGGGTAAGAAAACCGTTGGAGGCCACAAAAAGGTGGCTTTAGAGATGAATAATGAGATTAACACGGACAGCCTAAAATAGTGACGAGGACGTTCTATATATATAAAACATATCTCAGGAAAAATCAAGTTTCTTGCCATGTTTGTTTATTTTTCCGTCTCCGATTTTCACGCCACTCTTTGCCGGTGTGCACCCTTTCTGTTTACCCGTGATTTTATTTCCAAATTATCACTGTTGACGTTGAAATGCATTATGTCGCGCAAGCAGATATTCTTAAAAATAAGCACTGCCCGGTCGATAATTCGTTGCGTGTCTGTCGCCAGCTCACTGAAATGAATGCATTTTGGAATCATGTCATCTTCATCGTGTCCCTGCTATCTCAAACCACGGTGCTGAGCAGGGTATACCGGATACACAGGATTTTTCGTAAGCAACGCAGGGGATTTGTATTGAGATGATGTTCTTGATAAACATGTTCTCCCTTACTATACCATGTAGAAGAATACTGAGATTGCAGGTCTAATAAACTTGGAGGAGTTTTGACTCAAGGCATTTCTTTTTCACAAACTATTTTCACACGCTATTTTCACATGCTTTCCACGCACTATTTTCACATACTATTTTCACACACAATTTTCACATACTATTTTCACACATTATTTTCACATACTATTTTCACACATTATTTTCACACACTATTTTCATAAGCCTGAAGGTTGTCACTGATACTTTCATCATCATCGAGTGCCTTCTCCGCAACGAAGGTTGGCTACCATGGAGCGCCATTCTGCTCTGTCTCTTGCTTTGATGGTGCAGGTTGTCATAGGCTGACTTGTCCATCTTTTGATGTTACTCGTCCATAGGAGTCTTGGTCTGCCTCTGCCTCTTTTACCTTGTATTTTCCCCTCCAGGATTACTTTTAGTAGGCTGTTGTGTCTTTTAACATGCCCCAAAAATCGCATTTGTCTTGCTCTAATTGTGTTTAGTAGTTCTCTTTTCATTTTTAGTTGTTTTAAAACTTCCTCGTTTGTTTTCTTTTCTTTCCATCCAATTCTACCTATTCTTCTATAAATCCACATTTCAAAGGCCTCAATTTTATGTTCTGTTTTCTGGTCCAATGTCCATGTTTCTGCACCATACAAGAATATTGAGAAGATGTAACATTTTGCTATTCTTAGTTTCAGCCCTGGTGTTATTTGTTTTGATGTTAGTATATTTTTCATGGCATTGAAATTACTTTTTGCCATTCCTATTCTTTTATATATTTCAGTTGTACATTTTCCATCACTGGCTATAGTATGTCCCAGGTAGTTGTAGTTCTGAACTGATACTTTACCAATGTGATCTCAACATTCAATGGAAAAATTATTTGGTTGAAACTAAAATACGCAAAGCTGCTGACCACTGTGAGAGAGTGGTCATAATAGAATGAACCACCATCATGTCATGTCATCAGCGGAGAGAAGTTGAACATGGGTCCAATAATAAGGACTTCATTTCGCTTTGCTTTGAACCGAACCCAGTCATTCTAAATACAATTATAATATGCATACTACTATTATTGTTAATAAATGCAGTATTATTTGCTAGCCAATATACCGAAAGGTTAAAATTGTTTTAAAAAAACACAGCAGCCATCTTGCAAGGGAAAATACACAGTAAAAGAGGCAGAAGCAGACCAAGACAGACAAGTAATATCAAAATATGGACTAAGTCAGCCTATGACAACCTGCACCATCAAAGCAAGAGACAGAGTGTAATAGCGCTCCGCATGGTAGCCAACCTTCGATGCGGAGACGGCACTCAATGGTGATGAATAATATGATGAGATGCCACATATATCAGACGGTCTTAAATCAACACCAATATTGAGATAGAGAAATTGTGGGGGATACCAGCACTGAGAGAACGGAGGGATACAAAGATGCTGATACAGGCAGAACAATTGTCATGCATGCCGAGACATCAAATGAAGGGCCGATTCCCAAATCTGGCATTGGGACGGCTTAAGAGAAGCAGTTTTATCCACCAAGTCAGGCGAATTTGTAGACAAACACCAGACATACCATGAGTTGTCAGCCCCCTACTGCCCATACCAGAACAGACTCCCTGGACAAAGGAATCAGGATTGTCAATACCAATACGGACAGAAGTAAAAGGAATACTTTACAAGGAGGAACAGAATAGTAAACGGCGTAAAAAAAAATAACTCTCAGTTTCACGGCTGAAGAATATCCACAAGACCTATGAATTCGTGTGTACACAGATGGATCAGCACAGAATGTAGTAAAGAATAGGGGAGCAGGAGCATACGTAGAGTACCAAAGTAGCACTAGAGATATTAATAAAATAGCAACACGGAAATAGTGTCACAATTATGATGTACAAATCAAAGCAATAAAGTTTGCAATAGAAACACTGCTGAAAAATAATCTTGGTTCATAGCCCGTAGTGTTTTTGATGATCAGCACTCCAGTCACTACAATCCATAAAATTGCCATATATGCAGACCTTATTGACAACTCTGAATAGATCACAAGAACGCTCTGCACTGGATCCCATCTCACTGTAGAATACCAGGAAACGAGAGAGCAGACCAGCTGGAAGGAAGGCGCAGCAGGCAAATAACCAGATGCACCAGTTACATACCATTAAAAAAAACAGATAATCAAATCAGTCAGAAGGTCACAAGTCCCAAATCAAGACGACTACGGTAATATGAATAGATGGGAACAAGTTATCATTATACGCATCAAAGCATGACACAATCAACTCCACAGTCACATGTATACAAAATTCAATATCGGCACCTCAACTAAATGTACATGGTTATAGAAGGCCCCGGTATCACTGCAAACGCATTAAAATCCATAATTGCTCAACCGCCCATGCCAGTGGAATCATCCGAATTACTAACTCATCTCCCAAACAAAGAAAGGTAGCTGTCGTCCCCATCATAGCAGTCTCAGCACACGCCAAAAGACATAAGGCGAAACCGTCACATGTACAAGTGGACAGGCACCTCAGACTGCTGAACACATACTTCAAGACTGTACTGAATATCATTATCATGTGCCATACCGGTTGGCGTAGGCGATCATGTCCTTCCACAATCTTCTATCTACAGTGCATCGTATCAGTTCTGTTGTTGACTGTTTTCCATGCCATGAAACCAAGCTATCCAGTATTTTCTCTCTTTGTCGTCCGCGATCTCTCCCTCCTTTTATTTTGCCAGTTGTAACCAAGTATTCCAACTTTCCTCTTCCCATGATGTGCCCGAAAAATGTTGATTGCTTCCCTCTGATGTTTTTTAGGAGCTCCCTTTTTGTGTTGGCCTCGTTGAAAACTTCCCCATTGGTCTTTTTAGCTGTCCAGGAAACTTTCAACATTCTTCTAAGAAATCCCACCCCTGTGGCCTCTAATCGTCTTTTCATTTGTTTGTCTACTGTCCGTGATTCGCTTCCATAGGTTAGAATTGGTTCTATATAGCACCGATGAACTCTCTTTCTCATTTCCATTGACATAGATTTGTTGCATAAAATATGTTTTTTTTTTTCTGAAATGCTATTTTGGCCTGAGCTATTCTGCTTTTTATTTCCGTGGTGCATCTTCCATCCGATGTTATTATTGTGCCCAAGTATTTGACGCGTTGCACTTGTTTCAAATTTGTCCTGTTTATTTTTATGCTGCATGTGGTGATGATTGTTTCTTCGATATGACTATTACTTATGTTTTCTTACTATTCAGACTGATACCTTTCTTGTTGCTTTCTTTTACTATTATGTCTATCATTTCCTGGGGAGCCGCGATAGCTCAGTGGTTAGTGAAATGGGCTGCAAAGGACAAGGGGTAGGTTTCGATCCCAACCGACGGCTTCCTGGTTCACCCAGCCTTAAATGGGTACCGGATTTTTTCTGGGAAAGTAGAGCGGCACGGGCGTAATACCGACCACATTACCCCAAAAATCATGTGCCGAGGGTCTGTAAAATTTATGGTCACTAACACCATATTCCCTATACGCCACTTGGCGTGACGGGGGTTCTTTACTTACTTTACTATCATTTCCTGTAGTTCATTCTCTGTCTCTGTTATGAAGACTGTGTCATCCGCATATCGCAAATTATTTATGTTGTGACCATTGACTTCAATTCCTTTTTTTTTTTGTCTACTATTGATCTCATAATATGTTCGCTGTAAAGTGAAAACAAAACCAGCAACAAAACACAGCCTTGTCTGACTCCTTGTTTTATCAGTTGAAATTGTCTTGTTTGGTTGTTAATTCGTATGGTTGCTGTTTGTTGCCAGTACATGTTTTTTTTAATGATTCGCTGATCCTTTCCATCAATGTTTAATTTATCCAGCATATTTCCACATGCTTTACGTTGTCAAATGCTTTTGCACATATATAGATCTTTCTTTACCTCTATAGATCTTTCTATCAATGTTCTTAAGATGTATATTGAATTATTGGTGCCCTTTCCTTCCACAAATCCACATTGTTCCTCACTTACTGAATATAGTAGACAGGAAAATCCATTGGCCCATAGATTAAACACTATAGACAACATTATATGGGCTACTGCACGAATTACAAAAGACAGTAACATTTATTCAGGAAACGACATTGCAAATAAAGACAATACTTCAGCGAACGAAAGATCATCATCATCATCGTGTGCCTTCTCCGCAACGAAGGTTGGCTACCATGGATCGCCATTCTACTCTGTTTCTTGCTTTGATGGTGCAGGCTGACATAGATTGACTTGTCCATCTTTTGATGTTACTCGTCGATGTTAGTCTTGGTCTGCCTCTGCCTCTTTTACCTTGTATTTTTCCTTCCAATATTACTTTTAGTAGGCTGTTGTGTCTTTTAACATGCCCCCAAAAATTTCATTTGTCTTGTCTTAATTGTATTTAGTAGTTCTCTTTTTATTTTCAGTTGTTTTAAAACTTCATCGTTTGTTATCTTTTGTTTCCATCCAATTCTACCTATTCTTCTATAAATCCACATTTCAAAGGCCTCAATTTTCTGTTCTGTTTTCTTGTCTAATGTCCATGTTTCTGCACCATACAGGAATATTGAGAAGACGTACCATTTTGCCATTCTTAGTTTCAGCCCTGGTGATATTTGTTTTGTTGTTAGTATATTTTTCATGGTATTAAAATTACTTTTTGCCATACCTATTCTTTTGTTTATTTCAGTTTTGCATTTTCCATCAAAATTTTTGATTCCCGGCTCATTAGGCTTATTGTTCTGAAATCACTGCATTCAACTGCACCGTTCTTTTTAGGCAATGCAATGAAAGTTTATGTCTTTAGATCGTTTGGTATGCATCCTGTATGGCATACGAGTATGTCATTGCATATGTCTGTGATCACTTCGACGCCAAACTCTTCTAGAGCCTGTATCATCTCTATCTGTATATTGTCAGGACCTGCTGCCTTTCCCTTTTTCATTGTTTTTATAGCTTTTTCTACCCCAGATTTCAGGATTTTATAGTTGTATGTACATTTTATGTCTGGCTTTTTGTTACTTTCGTCATGAAATAATTCTGTTATATATTCTTGCCATCTATCTATTATATCTTTGTTGTCTGTTAGCATTCTTTCCTCTTTGTTTGCAAAACATCCGTTTCCTGCAGTTTTTTTGTCTTTATTCGTCATTCTCTTTATTTCTGTGTGCATCTCTCAAGTTTTGTTTACTTTCCATAGTTTCGACTTCTATACATCTTTGTTTGAGCCAGTCTTCTTTTGCCTTTTTGCCCATTCTCCGTATTTCATAATAGAACGAAAGATTGATGACCTATAGTCGCGACAATATAAAATAAAGGCTTATATACTCAGTTTTTTATGTATATGGTTAAAAAAATTAAACGATACATTCCCGCAGCTGAGAAAAACAAATAATTATAATTGAGCAACAGAAAGAAAATCCGTCTTCATTTTGTTAAAAATTAGTTTAACTTTTACACCAGCCGAGAACCGTATTGATACAGGAAGTTAAGAAGAGAAATAGAGAAACTTCCGCTTTCGTTTATCAAGTTTGTGTTTGCGCAAGTGAATGCCACATCATAGGTGGGACACACAATAAAGGCAGAGACGTGAGGTACAACATGACTTCACTGCTTTCATTTATTTAGTCCAAGCTTCATTCAGACATGGGAAAAGTAGTCTTCATTCATCCCGATTTGGGCATCGGAGGAGCTGAAAGGGCTGTTGTTGACGCAGCTCTTGCGCTGAAGTCTCGAGGACACGGAGTTGAATTTATTACATCACATCATGACCCAAGCCATAGTTTTCAGGAAACTAAAGATGGAACTATCAAAGTAACGGTTGTTGGCGACTGGTTGCCAAGAAAGTTTTGTGGCAGATTTTATGCCGCCTGTGCATATATACGGATGATTTATGCAGCTATTTATTTGGTTTTCTTCAGCCATATCGACTATGATGTTGTCTTCTGTGATCAGATTTCTGCTTGCATTCCAATTATAAAACTGGGGGCTTCCAACAAAATTATTTTCTTCTGTCATTTCCCAGATCTTCTGTTGACCCAGAGGCAAAGTGTATTGAAACGAATTTATCGTGCACCCATTGATTTTATTGAAGAAAAAACAACAGGGATGGCAGACTGTGTTCTTGTGAATAGTAAATTCACAGGTAAGTTAGTTATCACTCACATATCTTCTTTAAGTTCTTTCCTTCATTTGCATTGCATTGCAGCATCCAGGGAAGATATATATATTTTATGGTCTTTTTTTTTTCCCCCCACTTCTGTTCACCTTTGCTGCTGTTATGTTTCCTAGTGTTTCTAATATTCTGTCAATGCATTTTTTCGTGGTCGGCACTTGGGTCTGGTGTTCTCACAACGTTTATTAAGGGCTAGTTGTGTTGTCTTTCTGTGGCCAAACCACGTTATCTGTTGTTTCTTTATATATTCTATTGTAGGGATTATTCCTAGCTATTTTCTCAGTTCTTCTTTAATGATCTTATCTCTCAGGCCGTTTCCTGTCATTTGTCTAACACATTTAATTTCAGTAGAGGTTATTTTTCTTATTGTTCTAGGATCCAGGACTGGCATTGTTGATAGCACAACATTTGAATGAAGATTGTATTGTAGAGTGCCCGTTTTGTCTCTAGAGTTATTTTCTTGTCGGACAATAGTGGTTATAGCTGTCCAATGATTTGACAAGCTTTGTTGCATCTTGAATCTATCTCTGCTGTTTGTGAATTGTCGTTTGTCACTAGTCTTCCTAGGTATTTAAACTCCATGACTTATAAGTTATTTTAGTTGTAAAAAATGTCTGTCGTCTATAGTTATGTTGATATTCTGTTTCTCATTTGCAATATTCATTTCTTTTGTTTTGTTGATTTTCTTGTTGTATTCAGTGTGCCTGTGCTATTGAGTCTATTTAAGTGTTCTTAACTTATAGGTCTTCTCATTGATCTCCTCTGTCTCTGATGGGTTGGCTAACTTGGATACATAGTCCATGTATGTAATAAACAGTAGGAGGAGGGGAGATAGTACACACCCTGTCTAGCACTTGATCTAATTTCGAAGTGGTCTGTTTAATCTGCTGCAGTTCTGACTAGGCAGCTGCTGTTAATGTAGAGACTTTTAATTAGGTTGGTTAGATGTTGGCTTACTCCATATGTTGTTAGTAAATCCCACAAAGGATTAGCCGCCTTGAAGGTCATGGCAGCTGCCAACATCGAGCAGAGGCTACTTACTCTTCTGTTCCAGGGATTAGTCCTCGCACCAACCAATCGAGTATGCCCTGGCAATTCTTACTGTTCGTACGGCTCAAATTGATAGGCTGGAGAAAATACAAAATGAAGCCATGCGCATTATCCTGGGATGGACGAGGGACACTCCCTGTGTACAATGAGGTATCTTCTTGACTTTCCAACCATGGATGACAGAATCAAGATCTGGAGAGCATGAACATACCTGAAGATTAATACAGATACAGAGCATCCCATGCACCACATGCTTAACACAGTGAAAGGTGCCAGGCTAAAAAGAGGCAAATCATGGGTGGGCCGAGCAGACGATGTCATCAAACAGGTCTGTGGGCTTACCAATATCAGCGTTGGTGAGGAGTGGATACCGGTGCCTACGTCATTCAATGGGACTTTCTTGTGTATTGTCACACTCGACAGTAAAAGTAGGGAACAGAACCCAGTCGTGGTTAATGATGAGGTCTATGATCTCATCTGCGATAACACCGATGAGAAAGATGCAGTCATCTATACAGACGGATTTGTAAGACGACACCAAAGAAGTGCATGGGCATTTACAGCCCTTGGCAGTGACCAAGGCATTCACATGGTTAGAGTCACAAGACTACACCCACGCATGTATACTGAGTGATTCGATGAGCATGATTAAAAAAGTGGAGGCGGGCTCTGTACGCATGCAATAGGTAGAATCGTTGCAGAAATCCAAAATACGTAAGGTCACCTTTGTCTATGTCCCTGGACATGCGGGAGTACCACGGAAATGAAAGAGTGGTCAGGTTGGCTAGCTGCGCTGTCGTTGGGGACGGGCAACCAATGGATCGGGCGGACATCATCAATGCCCTCCGAGATGTGGGAAGAGCACAGGACTTCGACAAACACAGATCCACGTCACTTCTTCGGATGATGGAAATGGGAGTTAAGATGGGCACAGCCAGAAATGAGAAACTTAGTGGCCGTGTAAGAATACTTATCAACCAACATAGAACTGGAGTCGTCAGTCGCTGGACACTGAGGGAATTGCTGAGGAGGGGATCTGATCACCTATGGACATGTTCGGAGTGCAATGATGATGACCCGTAAATAACTCAATCTCCCACAGTTGTGTTCTCTATTAGATGTTGGCTTACTCCATATGTTGTTAGTATCTCCCACAGTTGTTCTCTGTTTGCTCAGTCGAGTGCTAACAGGAGATGGCTTGTTTAATTATTTGATTTAATTGACAGTGTTAAAAGCAACACTTAAGAGTCAGTGGTAGGGACTCCAAGAGGTTGATCTATACGATATAAAGATTCATTTTCTTAGTTAACCTGTGAGTGTGTATTTGTATGTTTATTTAAAAAAAAACATTTTCCTCTATCATTTCTTATATTAAAATAATAACTATGTTAAGTCATAGTGCACAGAGATGCCAGGCATACAAATTAATGGAAAGATAATCAATAACCTAAGGTATGCTGACACCACTGTACTACTAGCAGAAAATCCCAAAGATCTACAACAATTACTTAATGAAATAAACATGACAAGCAACAAATATGGACTAGATATGAATATTAAAAAGACTAAAACTATGATCATAAGCAAAGAAAATACTCAAAACCCACAAGTGGATATAAACATTGAAGGAATAAACCTGGAGACAGTTCAGAGCTACAACTACCTTGGACATACTATAACCAGTGATGGAAAATGTACAACTGAAATAAACAAAAGAATAGGAATGGCAAAAAGTAATTTTGGTAATTTCCTAGTTTGATCAGATATAGTCTTTCAGTTTGGAAGAGTGATGTCCCCTAAAATATGTCTGCCAAAATACAGTGGTTCTACGCATTCTTGGCGTTGGGCTGGCATGTAATCATTTCGGAGTATCTGTTGATTGGGCGTTGGGTCCAGGGGTTAGGTTTAGCTTTAGTGTTAAATATTTATAAATATATTATAACGCGTGACAAAAACGACGCCACTCGGCCTAATTATGATCTTCTGATCGAAGGGAATTGTGCGGTTGATTACCAATCGGCGTAATGACCCCAACGCCAAGAATGCGTAGAACCACTGTATTTTGGCAGACATATTTTAGGGGACATCACTCTTCCAAACTGAAATACTATATCTGATCAAACTAGGAAATTACCGTAATTTTAATGTCATGAAGGACATCATCATCATCAAGTACTGGGTCTACTGGCGTAGGTGATCATGTCTCTCCACAACCTTCGATCTCGACAGTTCTTTGTCATTTCTGTTGTTGACCTTCTGCCAAGCCATTCTCTTAAGCTGTCTGGTATCTTTTCTCTTTGCTTCCCTCTATCTCTTCGTCCCTTAATTTCCCAGTTGTTACAATATGTTCCAACTGTTCCCTTCTCATTACATAGCCAAAAAATGATGATTGTTTCTTCCTAATATTTGAAATTAGCTCTCTTTTTGCTTTGACCTCTTTCAGAACATTTTCATTACTCTTCTTAGCTGTCCATGGTATTCTCAACATTCTTCTGTAAAACCACATTTCTACAAACTCGAGAAGAACATACTAACATCAAAACAAATAACACCAGAGCTAAAACTAAGAATAGCAAAATTTTATGTCTTCTCAACATTCCTATATGGTGCAGAAACATGGACATTAGACAAGAAAACAGAACAGAGAATTCTTCCTCTTCTACCTTTTTAGCTCACAGTGGAGCATAAGTCTTCAACAGACACTTTCCATGTCGTTCTGTTTTTGCCATTCTTTTAAGATCATTCTATGTCTTCCCCATCATCTTCATCTCTGCTTCTATCTGTCTTCTCCAAGAATTCCTTGGTCTTCCTCTTTGTCTTTTCCCTGGGGATTCCAAAAAAGGGCCTGTTGTGTAATACTCTCAGTTGGCTTCCATAGTGTGTGTCCTATCCAGCGCCATCGTCTTCACTGTATCTCTTTATCCACTGGTGTTTGACTGGTACATTTCCAGATTCTATGTTAGTGATTTTGTCCTGCCATTTCCATCCTTTTATCCTGCGTAAACATCCATTAATGAAAGTCTGTTTCTTCATGATTGTCAATTTTGTTGTTCTCCATGTTTCACAGCCATATAATAGGATAATAGGACAGCCTTAACGTTTGAGTTGAAAATTTTTATTTTTGTATTTAACCTAATTTCTTTGGATTTCCATATGTTTCCCAGTGTAATGAAAGCTCCTCTTGCTTTTGATATCCTTATTTTGGTATCCTTTTCTTTTACTCCCTCTTTATCTATATTACTGCTCAGATATATGTAAGATTGTACATCTAATAGAGGTAATTCTCCTAGTTTTATTTGGTTATTGCCAACTGTATTAATTCTCATAATGTTGGTCTTATCTCTATTAATTTTCAGACCTAGCTGTTGTGATATCTCATCAAGTATGCTCATTTTATCCTGCATCTGTTGATGGCTGTGTGATAGGAGAGCTATGTCAGCAGCAAAGTCTAAATCATCAAGTTGTTTGGTCAGTGACCACTGGATTCCATTTCTGTTGTTTTGAGTTATTTTCATAATCCAATCTATGGCCAGTAGAAAGAGAAATGGAGACAGAAGGCATCCCTGCCTTACTCCTGTTCTTATTTCAAATGCTTCTGTAATCTGTCCTTCATGCACCACACTACATTTCGTTCCTTCATACATTGTTTTTATCAGATTAATAAACTTTATGGGGATTCCGTAATGACTCAGCAACTTTCAAAGCATTCTTCTATCTAAACTATCAAATGCCTTTTCGTAATCTATGAATCCAATATAAAGTGGAGATTTTAGTTCTAAACTTTGTTCAACTATTATACGTAGAGTGGTTATTTGATCAGCACATGATCTGTTCTTCCTAAAACCTGCTTGTTCGTCTCTCAAATGTTTCTCTGGCCTCTTTTAGTCTCTCCAGAATGATTCTGCTTAATATTTTCCTGGCACTGATAGTAGCATAATTCCCCTATAATTTGTGCATTCCTGTAAACTTCCTTTCTTTGGTAGTTTGATCATATAGCCTTCTTTCCGGTCTTTAGGTATTTCTTCCCTCTCCCAAATTTTATCTAATAGATTATGTAGCATCTTGGTAGAGGTGTTAATATCTGCTTTGATGGCTTCCGAAGGAATTTTATCTGGTCCTGTGGCTTTACCATTTTTTAATAGTTTGATGGCTTTCATTATTTCTTCTATGCTTGGTTTTCCACAGTTAACGTGTAGCTCTTCTTCTGCTGGAAGTATATCTGGAGGATTATTTGAGCCGGGTCTATTCAAAAGTTCTTCAAAGTGCTCTTTCCATCTCTCCATTTGTTCTCTTATATTACTAAGCAGATTTCCTTTCTTATCTTTAATGAAGGCATTGATCTGTTTGTATTTTCCACTTAATTTCTTTGTGCTGTTGTACAGTTCTTTCATGTTCCCTATATTTGCTGCTTCTTCTGCCTCTTTAGCTAGTTCATCTATATATTTCCTCTTATCCCTTTCAATGCATCTTCTCACTTCTTTGTTCACCTCTGTGTAAGCTTCCTGTGTCTTGGCTTTATTACTTCTCGTTTTGCTTTTATTTATGTCTGCTTTCTTGTTCTTTCTTTCTTTAATTTTGTTGTCCAGGGTCTCTGCTGTCATCCATGCCTTATTCTGGCGTTCTCTTTTCCCTAGTGTTTCTTCGCATGTCTCTTTCCATATATCTTTTACCTGTTTCCAATGATCTTCTATATTTATTGTATTTTCTAGTTGTTGGAGGACTTGGTATTTGTTTGATATTGTGACTGCGAATTTATCTTTAATTCCTTGTTCTTTAAGAAAGAACAGAGAATTAAAGCCTTTGAAAAGAAAAGAAATGATGAAGTCTTAAAACAACTAAAATTGAAAAGAGAGAACTACTAAACACAATTCAAACAAGACAAATGCGATTTTTGGGCCATGTTAAAAGACACAACAGCCTACTAAAAGTAATCCTGGAGGGGAAAATACAAGGTAAAAGAGGCAGAGGCAGATCAAGACTAAATTGGACGAGTAACATCAAAAGATGGATAAATTAGCCTATGATAACCTGCACCATCAAAGCAAGAGACAGAGCAGAATGGCGCTCCATGGTAGCCAACCTGCACCATCAAAGCAGGAGACAGAGCAGAATGGCGCTCCATGGTAGCCAACCTGCACCATTAAAGCAAGAGACAGAGCAGAATGGCGCTCCATGGTAGTCACCTTCGCTGCGGAGTTGGCACTCGATGATGATGATGAAGTTATAGTGACCCAAACTGATAAAAACTCTATACCACCTCCCAATAGTTTCCCCTGAAGCAGATTAGCTATCCTGCTGAAGTGAGTAGTAAGCAAGCCCACACAAATTATTCTATGTTGAAGTCATGTAACCATATTGTATATAGATAGACACATGTCAAGTCTAGGTATACGTCTAGATTTGTTCGCTGATCCTTTGCACCAAAATAAGCTGAGGATAACCTGCACTGTCATATGCCAGCTAAATTAGACAACAATGCTAGATGATGAGAATAATATAAAATCATGTGACAAATGGTGATGTCCATTATATACTTTATTACAGTCAACCCATCATACACAAGATGTTAGTCAAGAAAAACATTCTGCGTATGATTTATTTCTCAGTCTGTGTACATATTCCTGGGGTCGAATGTTTCGTAGGACTTCCAGGAAATGCAGGGAATGTCACAACTGGGTCTGTGGAGCTACCGAGGTTGTAATAAGGGAATCCGTCAATAAAATGTTGTTACCTCAGGATCCAATCATCTACACAGATGATTCTGTATCCCACATACAACGCAGTGGTTGGGGTTTTGTGACAGAAGTGGCTAGAGAATCTGGCAGTTGTAACATAATGGTGTCCTGTATGAGAATGGAGATAGAAGCAGCAACAGTGGTGATAACATGGTTGGTTACACAGAATGTGGATCACACATTTTTAGTGACGGACTTGCAAAGTATGCTACAGAAGATTGACTGACAGTTTCTATTGCAGTAGTGGATGCAGCTCTTAGATGACTCTAAAGTGAGAGTGTTAATCTGGGTGTACTGTCCAGGGCATGCTGGTGTACACAGCACTGAACAAGCCTACAAGTTTACTGGCAGCTCTGAGTGTGGCCTTACTCTAGACAAAGAGAACATCACCAAGGGAATCAGCTCCCTCAGTGAGATAGAGTTGCTTACACAGATGGGGCTACAGCTACCTTTATTTGTTTGGGAGATGAAATAGTAATAGGATGATTCCACTGGCACGGGCGGTTGAGCAATTATGGATTTTAATTCATTTGCAGTGATATGGGGTCTTCCATAACAGAGACAAATGGTGAGATTTGATAAAAGATATTTACAAGGATTTAAAACTGCTAGAATAAAAATTTAGATAAGAGAAAGAGTATCTGGGTCTATGCCCCATGGGTTGGCTATGGCTCGAAAGGTCAATAGATAGATATGTAATGTTATTCTTTAGCTTCTTTTTTTTTGGTTATTGTTATTGAGTTATTTGCGGGTCATCATCATTGCACTCCGAACATGTCCATAGGTGATGAGATCCCCTCCTCAGCAATTCCCTCAGTGTCCAGCGACTGACGACTCCAGTTCTATGTTGGTTGATAAGTCTTCTTACACGGCCACTAAATTTCTCATTTCTGGCTGTGCCCATCTTAACTCCCATTTCTATCATTCGAAGAAGTGACGTGGATCTGTGTTTGTCGAAGTCATGTGCTCTGAGGCTATGATAATTACTACAACAACATTTTGTTATAGTAATTATCATAGCTGCTTCTTTTGTTATTGTAATTATCAAAGCCTCTTTTGTTATAGTAATTATCATAACATCTTTTGTTATTGTAATTATCAAAGCCTCTTTTATTATAATAATTATCATAACCTAGACTTTTGTTTGTCATGATTGTTTCGATTAGAGGCAACAGAGATGGGAGTTCTCAGAAGAATATTGAAAGTTCCCTGGACAGGTAAAAAACCAATGAGAAAGTTTTCAAAGAGGCCAACACAAAAAGGGAGCTCTTAAAAAACATCAGAAAGAAACAATCAACATTTTTTGGGCATATCATGAGAAGAAGAAAGTTGGAATACTTGGTTACAACTGGTAAAATAAAAGGAAAGAGAGACAGCGGATGACAAAGAGAGAAAATACTGGATAGCTTGGTGTCATGGCATGGAAAACAGTCAACAACAGAACTCATATGATGCACCATGGATAGAAGATTGTGGAAGGACGTGACCGCCAACCGGTACGGTACATGATGATGATGATACTTTTGTTGTAGTAATTATCATAGCCTCTTCTTTTGTTATAGTAATTATCATAGCCTCTTCTTTTGTTATTGTAATTATCATAGCCTCTTCTTTTGTTATTGTAATTATCATAGCCTCTTCTTTTGTTATAGTAATTATCATAGCCTCTTCTTTTGTTATAGTAATTATCATAGCCTCTTCTTTTGTTATAGTAATTATCATAGCCACTTTTGTTACAGTAATTATCATCATTATCATCAAGTACCGGGCCTAGTGGCGTAGGTGATCATGTCTCTCCACAACTTTTGATCTCGGCAGCTACTTATCATTTCTGTTGTTGACCTTCTGCCAAGCCATTCTCTTAAGCTGTCTGTTATTTTTTTCTCTTTGCTTCCCTCTATCTCTTCGTCCCTCTACTTTTCCAGTTGTTACAATATATTCAAGTTGTTCTCTTCTCATTACATGGCCAAAAATTGATGATTGTCTCTTCCTAACATTGGAAATTAGCTCTCTTTTTGTTTTGACCTCTTTCAGAACCTCTTCATTGCTCTTCTTAGCTGTCCGTGGTATTCTCAACATTCTTCTGTAAAACCACATTTCTACAGACTCCAGTGATTTTCTTGTCTGTTGTTCTATTGTCCATGACTCACATCCATATGTTAAGACTGGCTCTACGTAACATTTAAGAACTCTTTTTCTTGTTTCTATTGTCAAAAATGGATTGCATAGTATTTTCCTCATTTTTTGGAAAGCTGCTTTTGCATGAGCCATTCTGCATTTTACCTCTTTTGTACATCTTTCGTCTGAGGTTAACAAAGTTCCCAAATATTTAAATTCACTTACCTGTTTTAATATTGTTCCACTTGTCTTTATTTTGCACCGAGGTGATGTATTTTTCTTTGTTGTTACCATTACCTCTTGTCTTTTTGCTATTAAGGCTGAGCCCTTTATTTTTGCTTTCCTTCACTATAATGTCCAACATTTCTTGTAAATCATTTTCACTCTTAGCGATTAAGACTGTATCATCAGCATACCTTAGATTATTTATATTATGACCTCCAATTGTTATTCCAGGCATGCCCCTTATGGATCTTAAAATAATCTCACTATAAATATTAAACAAATCTGGTGACAGCACACAACCTTGTCTAACACCCTGTTTTATTTGTTGAAACATTCCCAATTGGTTTCCAGTTCTTATGGCCGCTGTTTGTTGCCAGTACATGTTCTTTATTATTCTTAGATCTTTGCTGTCTATGTTTATGCTTTCTAAAATGTTGATTATTTCTTGGTGCTTTACTTTGTCAAATGCCTTGGTGTAATCTATGAAACATAGGTATAGATCTGTTTTGTTCCCTCCCTCCATAGATCTGTTTTCACCTCTATGGCTCTTTCTACTAAAGATCTTATGATATAAATGGCATTGCTTGTTCCTTTATCTCTAACAAAACCACATTGTTCATCGCTAATTTCTGGACTGATTTTGTTTCGCACTCTTCGCATGATGATTCTTAGCAATATCTTAGTCATATGCCTCATAAGGCTTATTGTGCGATGATCATCACATTCAATCGCACCCAATTTCTTTGGTAGGGCTATGAATATTGATTTGAGCATGTCATCTGGTATATATCCGCTGTTGTAGATATCATTCAATATTTTTGTTATTATTTCTATTCTAAAATCACCCATAGCTTCAATCTCTTCTTGAGCTATATTATCTGGTCCAGGAGCTTTGCCTGCTTTCATATTGCGCAAGGCGTCTTCCACTTGTTCTCTTAGTATTTCTGGTCCTTCTCCATTATCCTTAATATTTACTTCCATTCGTTCATCAGTATAAAGATCCTTAATGTATTCTGTCCATCGTTCCCTTATGTTTTCTTGATCAATCAACAGTTCTCCTTTCTTTGATCTTAAACATCCAGTTTATGATTGCGTTTTTCTTCCTTTTAATTCCTCAATTTGTTTGTATATAGCTTTAGCATCTCCTTTTTGTTGCAATTCGATCTCTTTGCATCTCTCTTTTAGCCATGCTTCTTTTGCTTCATTGCATTTTACTACAATTTCTTTATTTAATCTCTTATACTCATGTTTATTTTCTTTATTTCTTCTTCTGCTTGTATCCATTAGCTGCAAAATATCATCTATTATCCATTTCTTTCTTGAATTTGTCCTCACTGGTGGTATGAACTCTTTTGATGTTTGTTGCATTGACTCTTTTAGTATTTCCCACTGTTCATCAATGCTTTGTATCTTCTCTATTGCATTGTACCGGTTCTGAATTGTGATTTTATATTTGTCTTGCAGCTTCTTGTCTGATTTTAGTAAATCTAAATTTAACTTGATGTTAACTGAGGCTCGTTTTGTTGTTTTTAATTTTACTCTAAGCTTTCCTACAACTGGTACATGATCACTATTGCAATCTGCCCCTGGTCTAGTTTTCACACACACCAGACTGTTTCTAAATCTATTGCTTATCATTATATAATCAATTTGATTATGTGCGTTCTCCCCTGGGCTTTTCCATGTCCACAGACGTCTTGGATGTTGCTTAAACCAGGTGTTTCCTATCATCATGTTGTGTGTTCTTGCCCATTCAATAAGTTTCTCACCTCTTTCATTCCTCTTGCCTAAGTCATAACGACCAACTACTTCCTCAACTCTTTCCTTTCCTACTTTTGCGTTAAAATCTCCTAGAACTATGGTGTTTTCATGTGGTTTGCATTTATGAAGTGCCTTATTTAACTCGTTGTAAAATTTATAGTTTCCTTTAGACTGTCTGCTGTTGGTGCATAAACTTATATAAGATTTATGTCTATTGGCTTTCCATTCAATTTCACTAAAAGGACTCTGTCAGATATTGGGTAAAAGCCTTTCACTGTTCTTGCTCTTTCTGCATCCAAGATGATACCTACTCCTCTTTGGTTATTAGTTATGGAAGGCCTCGGTATCACTGCAAACGAATTAAAATCCATAATTGCTCAACCGCCCGTGCCAGTGGAATCATCCGAATTACTAACACATCTCCCAAACAAAGAAAGGTAACTGTAGTCCCCATCGTAGCAGTCTCAGCACACGCTAAAAGACATAAGGTGAAACCGCGCAGAAAGTGACCACAGCCAACTGTTCCCTGTCGTACGATATTATCATTCATCGTAAACAAGCGGGATATCGAAACAGGATCAAAATGGATGAGACACACAGCTCACGGTGTGCACAGAGCACTTAACTCAGTAGCTCCTGCAACAAGCCGGACTTGGAATATGAGGAAACTGCAAGAAGGAACACTTTTCAGACATAGCCTTCAATGGTTCCTGCCGCCTATCCACCATATACCATGGAAGTTCGCGTCCTCCCGAAAATGATGATCGTCGTAGCACTTGATGATGTTAGGCCATTGTTGATGACTCCAATTCCAAACATATAGACACACAGTGGTTGTAAGTTATCATTTCCAATCCAACAGAAGCCACCTGACCTGTAGTTAGTAAAACCACAGAGAGAATATGATTTTGTGACCTTCACTGATTCACTCTTGGATGTGAATGTGTAGTTTACACAAGAGGAGAAGTTTTCAACTACATTGATCCCATTTAAGGCAATTCTGGGATAGCAAGGCAAGTCTCCTTTATAGCAGCAGAACTTGATGTTCTCTGCTCCCTTCTTGTAGCTGCTGCCACACGATTCTGATGTCTCATTAACTTGGACATCATTCAAGAACAATGTCAGATTAACATTCCATAGATCTGGCTCTGCTGATGAAGTGCTTGGTGCAACAGTTGTATCAATCATACAGGAGGCTCCTGGTTTGTGGTCATTAATATCACAGACGGCATATGATGTTGTTATATTCAGTATTTCTTTCTGGGGTGTAAATATGTGGCACACACATGGGGAGTGGTTTGTGGTCACAGTAATCCCATTAAAGGCAATTCTAGGGTAGCATGGCATAGCTGTTTCAGAACAGCACAATCCTATGATGTTTTCTGTGTTCGCTATAAAGCTGCTGCTGCTACACAATCCTGACCAATTATAGGTGTGGACATTATTCACTTGCAATAACAAAACTGCTTTGTTTTTCCTCTTTGGTGTTCAGTACCTCCAGAATAGATTATTCTATGTTTATCAGAATATATCTCCCCTGATCCGGTGTATCTCATTTCGCAAAGTCCCAGTAATTGTAAGCCCATTCTTTTCATTTCTTGTATGATATTTTCTAGTTTACCCTTCTGCATGAGTGTTCTCACATTCCAAGTACCTATCTTTAGAGTTTGTTTATTCTTTATTTTGCTAACAGTAGCTTGATGACGATCGGGTATCATCTGTAGCACATGATATCCCCTACTGAACGAGGGTTTTCCATTTGAATCTCCCTTAACTTTGTTGTCATTATGTCTAATGTTGTGGCGAGTCATGATTATACAAAGAAGTTATGACGGTGGTTTTCTGTTGCCGCCCGTCGGTTTGTTTACGGTTGGCTCCGCTAGCCTTTGACTAAAAAGTCTCACCCACAAGGCAGTAATTATCATAGCCTCTTTTATTATAGTAATTATCATAGCCTCTTTTGTTATAGTAATTGTCATAGCCTTTTCTTTTGTTATAGTAATTATCATAGCCTCTTCTTTTGTTATAGTAATTGTCATAGCCTCTTCTTCTGTTATAGTAATTGTCATAGCCTCTTCTTTTGTTATAGTAATGGCATAGCCTCTTCTTTTGTTATAGTAATTATCATAGCTGCTTCTTTTGTTATTGTAATTATCAAAGCCTCTTTTGTTATAGTAATTATCATAACATCTTTTGTTATTGTAATTATCAAAGCCTCTTTTATTATAATAATTATCATAACCTAGACTTTTGTTTGTCATGATTGTTTCGATTAGAGGCAACAGAGATGGGAGTTCTCAGAAGAATGTTGAAAGTTCCCTGGACAGGTAAAAAAACCAATGAGAAAGTTTTCAAAGAGGCCAACACAAAAAGGGAGCTCTTAAAAAACATCAGAAAGAAACAATCAACATTTTTTGGGCATATCATGAGAAGAAGAAAGTTGGAATACTTGGTTACAACTGGTAAAATAAAAGGAAAGAGAGACAGCGGATGACAAAGAGAGAAAATACTGGATAGCTTGGTGTCATGGCATGGAAAACAGTCAACAACAGAACTCATATGATGCACCATGGATAGAAGATTGTGGAAGGACGTGACCGCCAACCGGTACGGTACATGATGATGATGATACTTTTGTTGTAGTAATTATCATAGCCTCTTCTTTTGTTATAGTAATTATCATAGCCTCTTCTTTTGTTATTGTAATTATCATAGCCTCTTCTTTTGTTATAGTAATTATCATAGCCTCTTCTTTTGTTATAGTAATTATCATAGCCTCTTCTTTTGTTATAGTAATTATCATAGCCTCTTCTTTTGTTATAGTAATTATCATAGCCACTTTTGTTACAGTAATTATCATCATTATCATCAAGTACCGGGCCTAGTGGCGTAGGTGATCATGTCTCTCCACAACTTTTGATCTCGGCAGCTACTTATCATTTCTGTTGTTGACCTTCTGCCAAGCCATTCTCTTAAGCTGTCTGTTATTTTTTTCTCTTTGCTTCCCTCTATCTCTTCGTCCCTCTACTTTTCCAGTTGTTACAATATATTCAAGTTGTTCTCTTCTCATTACATGGCCAAAAATTGATGATTGTCTCTTCCTAACATTGGAAATTAGCTCTCTTTTTGTTTTGACCTCTTTCAGAACCTCTTCATTGCTCTTCTTAGCTGTCCGTGGTATTCTCAACATTCTTCTGTAAAACCACATTTCTACAGACTCCAGTGATTTTCTTGTCTGTTGTTCTATTGTCCATGACTCACATCCATATGTTAAGACTGGCTCTACGTAACATTTAAGAACTCTTTTTCTTGTTTCTATTGTCAAAAATGGATTGCATAGTATTTTCCTCATTTTTTGGAAAGCTGCTTTTGCATGAGCCATTCTGCATTTTACCTCTTTTGTACATCTTTCGTCTGAGGTTAACAAAGTTCCCAAATATTTAAATTCACTTACCTGTTTTAATATTGTTCCACTTGTCTTTATTTTGCACCGAGGTGATGTATTTTTCTTTGTTGTTACCATTACCTCTTGTCTTTTTGCTATTAAGGCTGAGCCCTTTATTTTTGCTTTCCTTCACTATAATGTCCAACATTTCTTGTAAATCATTTTCACTCTTAGCGATTAAGACTGTATCATCAGCATACCTTAGATTATTTATATTATGACCTCCAATTGTTATTCCAGGCATGCCCCTTATGGATCTTAAAATAATCTCACTATAAATATTAAACAAATCTGGTGACAGCACACAACCTTGTCTAACACCCTGTTTTATTTGTTGAAACATTCCCAATTGGTTTCCAGTTCTTATGGCCGCTGTTTGTTGCCAGTACATGTTCTTTATTATTCTTAGATCTTTGCTGTCTATGTTTATGCTTTCTAAAATGTTGATTATTTCTTGGTGCTTTACTTTGTCAAATGCCTTGGTGTAATCTATGAAACATAGGTATAGATCTGTTTTGTTCCCTCCCTCCATAGATCTGTTTTCACCTCTATGGCTCTTTCTACTAAAGATCTTATGATATAAATGGCATTGCTTGTTCCTTTATCTCTAACAAAACCACATTGTTCATCGCTAATTTCTGGACTGATTTTGTTTCGCACTCTTCGCATGATGATTCTTAGCAATATCTTAGTCATATGCCTCATAAGGCTTATTGTGCGATGATCATCACATTCAATCGCACCCAATTTCTTTGGTAGGGCTATGAATATTGATTTGAGCATGTCATCTGGTATATATCCGCTGTTGTAGATATCATTCAATATTTTTGTTATTATTTCTATTCTAAAATCACCCATAGCTTCAATCTCTTCTTGAGCTATATTATCTGGTCCAGGAGCTTTGCCTGCTTTCATATTGCGCAAGGCGTCTTCCACTTGTTCTCTTAGTATTTCTGGTCCTTCTCCATTATCCTTAATATTTACTTCCATTCGTTCATCAGTATAAAGATCCTTAATGTATTCTGTCCATCGTTCCCTTATGTTTTCTTGATCAATCAACAGTTCTCCTTTCTTTGATCTTAAACATCCAGTTTATGATTGCGTTTTTCTTCCTTTTAATTCCTCAATTTGTTTGTATATAGCTTTAGCATCTCCTTTTTGTTGCAATTCGATCTCTTTGCATCTCTCTTTTAGCCATGCTTCTTTTGCTTCATTGCATTTTACTACAATTTCTTTATTTAATCTCTTATACTCATGTTTATTTTCTTTATTTCTTCTTCTGCTTGTATCCATTAGCTGCAAAATATCATCTATTATCCATTTCTTTCTTGAATTTGTCCTCACTGGTGGTATGAACTCTTTTGATGTTTGTTGCATTGACTCTTTTAGTATTTCCCACTGTTCATCAATGCTTTGTATCTTCTCTATTGCATTGTACCGGTTCTGAATTGTGATTTTATATTTGTCTTGCAGCTTCTTGTCTGATTTTAGTAAATCTAAATTTAACTTGATGTTAACTGAGGCTCGTTTTGTTGTTTTTAATTTTACTCTAAGCTTTCCTACAACTGGTACATGATCACTATTGCAATCTGCCCCTGGTCTAGTTTTCACACACACCAGACTGTTTCTAAATCTATTGCTTATCATTATATAATCAATTTGATTATGTGCGTTCTCCCCTGGGCTTTTCCATGTCCACAGACGTCTTGGATGTTGCTTAAACCAGGTGTTTCCTATCATCATGTTGTGTGTTCTTGCCCATTCAATAAGTTTCTCACCTCTTTCATTCCTCTTGCCTAAGTCATAACGACCAACTACTTCCTCAACTCTTTCCTTTCCTACTTTTGCGTTAAAATCTCCTAGAACTATGGTGTTTTCATGTGGTTTGCATTTATGAAGTGCCTTATTTAACTCGTTGTAAAATTTATAGTTTCCTTTAGACTGTCTGCTGTTGGTGCATAAACTTATATAAGATTTATGTCTATTGGCTTTCCATTCAATTTCACTAAAAGGACTCTGTCAGATATTGGGTAAAAGCCTTTCACTGTTCTTGCTCTTTCTGCATCCAAGATGATACCTACTCCTCTTTGGTTATTAGTTATGGAAGGCCTCGGTATCACTGCAAACGAATTAAAATCCATAATTGCTCAACCGCCCGTGCCAGTGGAATCATCCGAATTACTAACACATCTCCCAAACAAAGAAAGGTAACTGTAGTCCCCATCGTAGCAGTCTCAGCACACGCTAAAAGACATAAGGCGAAACCGCGCAGAAAGTGACCACAGCCAACTGTTCCCTGTCGTACGATATTATCATTCATCGTAAACAAGCGGGATATCGAAACAGGATCAAAATGGATGAGACACACAGCTCACGGTGTGCACAGAGCACTTAACTCAGTAGCTCCTGCAACAAGCCGGACTTGGAATATGAGGAAACTGCAAGAAGGAACACTTTTCAGACATAGCCTTCAATGGTTCCTGCCGCCTATCCACCATATACCATGGAAGTTCGCGTCCTCCCGAAAATGATGATCGTCGTAGCACTTGATGATGTTAGGCCATTGTTGATGACTCCAATTCCAAACATATAGACACACAGTGGTTGTAAGTTATCATTTCCAATCCAACAGAAGCCACCTGACCTGTAGTTAGTAAAACCACAGAGAGAATATGATTTTGTGACCTTCACTGATTCACTCTTGGATGTGAATGTGTAGTTTACACAAGAGGAGAAGTTTTCAACTA
Organism: Megaustenia siamemsis; assembly: GCA_032433765.1. Taxonomy (NCBI): domain Eukaryota; kingdom Metazoa; phylum Mollusca; class Gastropoda; order Stylommatophora; family Ariophantidae; genus Megaustenia; species Megaustenia siamemsis. The sequence goes on along the minus strand of JAVIAB010000139.1, from coordinate 11,684,808 downwards.
CATTGATCCCATTTAAGGCAATTCTGGGATAGCAAGGCAAGTCTCCTTTATAGCAGCAGAACTTGATGTTCTCTGCTCCCTTCTTGTAGCTGCTGCCACACGATTCTGATGTCTCATTAACTTGGACATCATTCAAGAACAATGTCAGATTAACATTCCATAGATCTGGCTCTGCTGATGAAGTGCTTGGTGCAACAGTTGTATCAATCATACAGGAGGCTCCTGGTTTGTGGTCATTAATATCACAGACGGCATATGATGTTGTTATATTCAGTATTTCTTTCTGGGGTGTAAATATGTGGCACACACATGGGGAGTGGTTTGTGGTCACAGTAATCCCATTAAAGGCAATTCTAGGGTAGCATGGCATAGCTGTTTCAGAACAGCACAATCCTATGATGTTTTCTGTGTTCGCTATAAAGCTGCTGCTGCTACACAATCCTGACCAATTATAGGTGTGGACATTATTCACTTGCAATAACAAAACTGCTTTGTTTTTCCTCTTTGGTGTTCAGTACCTCCAGAATAGATTATTCTATGTTTATCAGAATATATCTCCCCTGATCCGGTGTATCTCATTTCGCAAAGTCCCAGTAATTGTAAGCCCATTCTTTTCATTTCTTGTATGATATTTTCTAGTTTACCCTTCTGCATGAGTGTTCTCACATTCCAAGTACCTATCTTTAGAGTTTGTTTATTCTTTATTTTGCTAACAGTAGCTTGATGACGATCGGGTATCATCTGTAGCACATGATATCCCCTACTGAACGAGGGTTTTCCATTTGAATCTCCCTTAACTTTGTTGTCATTATGTCTAATGTTGTGGCGAGTCATGATTATACAAAGAAGTTATGATGGTGGTTTTCTGTTGCCGCCCGTCGGTTTGTTTACGGTTGGCTCCGCTAGCCTTTGACTAAAAAGTCTCACCCACAAGGCAGTAATTATCATAGCCTCTTTTATTATAGTAATTATCATAGCCTCTTTTGTTATAGTAATTGTCATAGCCTTTTCTTTTGTTATAGTAATTATCATAGCCTCTTCTTTTGTTATAGTAATTGTCATAGCCTCTTCTTCTGTTATAGTAATTGTCATAGCCTCTTCTTTTGTTATAGTAATGGCATAGCCTCTTCTTTTGTTATAGTAATTATCATAGCTGCTTCTTTTGTTATTGTAATTATCAAAGCCTCTTTTATTATAATAATTATCATAACCTAGACTTTTGTTTGTCATGATTGTTTCGATTAGAGGCAACAGAGATGGGAGTTCTCAGAAGAATGTTGAAAGTTCCCTGGACAGGTAAAAAAACCAATGAGAAAGTTTTCAAAGAGGCCAACACAAAAAGGGAGCTCTTAAAAAACATCAGAAAGAAACAATCAACATTTTTTGGGCATATCATGAGAAGAAGAAAGTTGGAATACTTGGTTACAACTGGTAAAATAAAAGGAAAGAGAGACAGCGGATGACAAAGAGAGAAAATACTGGATAGCTTGGTGTCATGGCATGGAAAACAGTCAACAACAGAACTCATATGATGCACCATGGATAGAAGATTGTGGAAGGACGTGACCGCCAACCGGTACGGTACATGATGATGATGATACTTTTGTTGTAGTAATTATCATAGCCTCTTCTTTTGTTATAGTAATTATCATAGCCTCTTCTTTTGTTATTGTAATTATCATAGCCTCTTCTTTTGTTATAGTAATTATCATAGCCTCTTCTTTTGTTATAGTAATTATCATAGCCTCTTCTTTTGTTATAGTAATTATCATAGCCTCTTCTTTTGTTATAGTAATTATCATAGCCACTTTTGTTACAGTAATTATCATCATTATCATCAAGTACCGGGCCTAGTGGCGTAGGTGATCATGTCTCTCCACAACTTTTGATCTCGGCAGCTACTTATCATTTCTGTTGTTGACCTTCTGCCAAGCCATTCTCTTAAGCTGTCTGTTATTTTTTTCTCTTTGCTTCCCTCTATCTCTTCGTCCCTCTACTTTTCCAGTTGTTACAATATATTCAAGTTGCTCTCTTCTCATTACATGGCCAAAAATTGATGATTGTCTCTTCCTAACATTGGAAATTAGCTCTCTTTTTGTTTTGACCTCTTTCAGAACCTCTTCATTGCTCTTCTTAGCTGTCCGTGGTATTCTCAACATTCTTCTGTAAAACCACATTTCTACAGACTCCAGTGATTTTCTTGTCTGTTGTTCTATTGTCCATGACTCACATCCATATGTTAAGACTGGCTCTACGTAACATTTAAGAACTCTTTTTCTTGTTTCTATTGTCAAAAATGGATTGCATAGTATTTTCCTCATTTTTTGGAAAGCTGCTTTTGCATGAGCCATTCTGCATTTTACCTCTTTTGTACATCTTTCGTCTGAGGTTAACAAAGTTCCCAAATATTTAAATTCACTTACCTGTTTTAATATTGTTCCACTTGTCTTTATTTTGCACCGAGGTGATGTATTTTTCTTTGTTGTTACCATTACCTCTTGTCTTTTTGCTATTAAGGCTGAGCCCTTTATTTTTGCTTTCCTTCACTATAATGTCCAACATTTCTTGTAAATCATTTTCACTCTTAGCGATTAAGACTGTATCATCAGCATACCTTAGATTATTTATATTATGACCTCCAATTGTTATTCCAGGCATGCCCCTTATGGATCTTAAAATAATCTCACTATAAATATTAAACAAATCTGGTGACAGCACACAACCTTGTCTAACACCCTGTTTTATTTGTTGAAACATTCCCAATTGGTTTCCAGTTCTTATGGCCGCTGTTTGTTGCCAGTACATGTTCTTTATTATTCTTAGATCTTTGCTGTCTATGTTTATGCTTTCTAAAATGTTGATTATTTCTTGGTGCTTTACTTTGTCAAATGCCTTGGTGTAATCTATGAAACATAGGTATAGATCTGTTTTGTTCCCTCCCTCCATAGATCTGTTTTCACCTCTATGGCTCTTTCTACTAAAGATCTTATGATATAAATGGCATTGCTTGTTCCTTTATCTCTAACAAAACCACATTGTTCATCGCTAATTTCTGGACTGATTTTGTTTCGCACTCTTCGCATGATGATTCTTAGCAATATCTTAGTCATATGCCTCATAAGGCTTATTGTGCGATGATCATCACATTCAATCGCACCCAATTTCTTTGGTAGGGCTATGAATATTGATTTGAGCATGTCATCTGGTATATATCCGCTGTTGTAGATATCATTCAATATTTTTGTTATTATTTCTATTCTAAAATCACCCATAGCTTCAATCTCTTCTTGAGCTATATTATCTGGTCCAGGAGCTTTGCCTGCTTTCATATTGCGCAAGGCGTCTTCCACTTGTTCTCTTAGTATTTCTGGTCCTTCTCCATTATCCTTAATATTTACTTCCATTCGTTCATCAGTATAAAGATCCTTAATGTATTCTGTCCATCGTTCCCTTATGTTTTCTTGATCAATCAACAGTTCTCCTTTCTTTGATCTTAAACATCCAGTTTATGATTGCGTTTTTCTTCCTTTTAATTCCTCAATTTGTTTGTATATAGCTTTAGCATCTCCTTTTTGTTGCAATTCGATCTCTTTGCATCTCTCTTTTAGCCATGCTTCTTTTGCTTCATTGCATTTTACTACAATTTCTTTATTTAATCTCTTATACTCATGTTTATTTTCTTTATTTCTTCTTCTGCTTGTATCCATTAGCTGCAAAATATCATCTATTATCCATTTCTTTCTTGAATTTGTCCTCACTGGTGGTATGAACTCTTTTGATGTTTGTTGCATTGACTCTTTTAGTATTTCCCACTGTTCATCAATGCTTTGTATCTTCTCTATTGCATTGTACCGGTTCTGAATTGTGATTTTATATTTGTCTTGCAGCTTCTTGTCTGATTTTAGTAAATCTAAATTTAACTTGATGTTAACTGAGGCTCGTTTTGTTGTTTTTAATTTTACTCTAAGCTTTCCTACAACTGGTACATGATCACTATTGCAATCTGCCCCTGGTCTAGTTTTCACACACACCAGACTGTTTCTAAATCTATTGCTTATCATTATATAATCAATTTGATTATGTGCGTTCTCCCCTGGGCTTTTCCATGTCCACAGACGTCTTGGATGTTGCTTAAACCAGGTGTTTCCTATCATCATGTTGTGTGTTCTTGCCCATTCAATAAGTTTCTCACCTCTTTCATTCCTCTTGCCTAAGTCATAACGACCAACTACTTCCTCAACTCTTTCCTTTCCTACTTTTGCGTTAAAATCTCCTAGAACTATGGTGTTTTCATGTGGTTTGCATTTATGAAGTGCCTTATTTAACTCGTTGTAAAATTTATAGTTTCCTTTAGACTGTCTGCTGTTGGTGCATAAACTTATATAAGATTTATGTCTATTGGCTTTCCATTCAATTTCACTAAAAGGACTCTGTCAGATATTGGGTAAAAGCCTTTCACTGTTCTTGCTCTTTCTGCATCCAAGATGATACCTACTCCTCTTTGGTTATTAGTTATGGAAGGCCTCGGTATCACTGCAAACGAATTAAAATCCATAATTGCTCAACCGCCCGTGCCAGTGGAATCATCCGAATTACTAACACATCTCCCAAACAAAGAAAGGTAACTGTAGTCCCCATCGTAGCAGTCTCAGCACACGCTAAAAGACATAAGGCGAAACCGCGCAGAAAGTGACCACAGCCAACTGTTCCCTGTCGTACGATATTATCATTCATCGTAAACAAGCGGGATATCGAAACAGGATCAAAATGGATGAGACACACAGCTCACGGTGTGCACAGAGCACTTAACTCAGTAGCTCCTGCAACAAGCCGGACTTGGAATATGAGGAAACTGCAAGAAGGAACACTTTTCAGACATAGCCTTCAATGGTTCCTGCCGCCTATCCACCATATACCATGGAAGTTCGCGTCCTCCCGAAAATGATGATCGTCGTAGCACTTGATGATGTTAGGCCATTGTTGATGACTCCAATTCCAAACATATAGACACACAGTGGTTGTAAGTTATCATTTCCAATCCAACAGAAGCCACCTGACCTGTAGTTAGTAAAACCACAGAGAGAATATGATTTTGTGACCTTCACTGATTCACTCTTGGATGTGAATGTGTAGTTTACACAAGAGGAGAAGTTTTCAACTACATTGATCCCATTTAAGGCAATTCTGGGATAGCAAGGCAAGTCTCCTTTATAGCAGCAGAACTTGATGTTCTCTGCTCCCTTCTTGTAGCTGCTGCCACACGATTCTGATGTCTCATTAACTTGGACATCATTCAAGAACAATGTCAGATTAACATTCCATAGATCTGGCTCTGCTGATGAAGTGCTTGGTGCAACAGTTGTATCAATCATACAGGAGGCTCCTGGTTTGTGGTCATTAATATCACAGACGGCATATGATGTTGTTATATTCAGTATTTCTTTCTGGGGTGTAAATATGTGGCACACACATGGGGAGTGGTTTGTGGTCACAGTAATCCCATTAAAGGCAATTCTAGGGTAGCATGGCATAGCTGTTTCAGAACAGCACAATCCTATGATGTTTTCTGTGTTCGCTATAAAGCTGCTGCTGCTACACAATCCTGACCAATTATAGGTGTGGACATTATTCACTTGCAATAACAAAACTGCTTTGTTTTTCCTCTTTGGTGTTCAGTACCTCCAGAATAGATTATTCTATGTTTATCAGAATATATCTCCCCTGATCCGGTGTATCTCATTTCGCAAAGTCCCAGTAATTGTAAGCCCATTCTTTTCATTTCTTGTATGATATTTTCTAGTTTACCCTTCTGCATGAGTGTTCTCACATTCCAAGTACCTATCTTTAGAGTTTGTTTATTCTTTATTTTGCTAACAGTAGCTTGATGACGATCGGGTATCATCTGTAGCACATGATATCCCCTACTGAACGAGGGTTTTCCATTTGAATCTCCCTTAACTTTGTTGTCATTATGTCTAATGTTGTGGCGAGTCATGATTATACAAAGAAGTTATGACGGTGGTTTTCTGTTGCCGCCCGTCGGTTTGTTTACGGTTGGCTCCGCTAGCCTTTGACTAAAAAGTCTCACCCACAAGGCAGTAATTATCATAGCCTCTTTTATTATAGTAATTATCATAGCCTCTTTTGTTATAGTAATTGTCATAGCCTTTTCTTTTGTTATAGTAATTATCATAGCCTCTTCTTTTGTTATAGTAATTGTCATAGCCTCTTCTTCTGTTATAGTAATTGTCATAGCCTCTTCTTTTGTTATAGTAATGGCATAGCCTCTTCTTTTGTTATAGTAATTGTCATAGCCTCTTCTTTTGTTATAGTAATTGTCATAACCTCTTCTTTTGTTATAGTAATTGTCATAGCCTCTTCTTCTGTTATAGTAATTGTCATAGCCTCTTCTTTTGTTATAGTAATGGCATAGCCTCTTCTTTTGTTATAGTAATTGTCATAGCCTCTTCTTTTGTTATAGTAATTGTCATAGCCTCTTTTTCGTTATAGTAATTATCATAGTGGTTGTAACTCTCTACAAAAATAAAGGAGATAGAAGCGACTGCAACAACTACAGAGGCATCTCCTTACTCAGCATCGTCGGAAAGACCTTCGCCAGAGTCGTCTTAGGAAGATCAACTGCAGATATGATTTTCTCTTTACGTCTACTTCAAGAAAAATCTAGAGAGCAGTAAAAGCCTCTCTTCATCGCCTTTATCGACCTTACAAAGGCATTTGATCTTGTCAGCAGAGAAGGTCTTTTCAAAATACTTTCCATAATAGGCTGCCCACATACTCTACTGACGTTAGTCAAATCGTTTCATGAGGACATGAAGGGCACCATCCAATACGACGGCAGCACATCACAACCCTTTGGCATACACAGCGGTGTCAAACAGGGATGCGTTCTTGCTCCAACTCTATTTGGAATTTTCTTCGCTGTTCTGTTAAAACATGCAATCTCACATGCGAATGAAGGAGTCTATCTGCTTACTAGATCTGATGGTTGATTGTTCAATATCTCAAGACTAAAGGCAATGTCTAAGGTCAGACATATCTCTATTAGAGATCTGTTATTTGCTGAGGACACTGCACTTGTCACGCAAAGTCAGGAAGAACTCCAGAGCATGGTACATCGCTTTTCACATGCCTGCCGAGACTTCGGTCTAACAATAAGTTTGCAGAAAACTAACATACTCGGTCAGGACGTCGAAGCAACACCTGAAATCTCTATTGACAACTATAAACTTGATATCGTGCGGCAGTTTAACTACCTGGGGTCCATCATCAGCGACAGACTATCTTTAGATACAGAAATTGACACTCATATTGGTAAAGCTGCTACCACCTTTGCCCGTCTTTCTAGGCGTGTCTGGCAAAACAGCAAACTGTCAATTAAAACAAAAGCTGCAGTGTACAATGCCTGCATAATTAGTATCCTCCTGTATGGCAGCGAATCTTGGACAACCTATGTAAAGCAGGAATGAAGGCTAAATGGATTCCATATCTGATGTCTACGCCGTATTCTTGGTATCACCTAGGGGGCGCCCAAAACTTCAATTTGTAGATGTGTGTAAACGCAACATGAAGACTCTGAACATAAACCCTCCAGCATGGGAAGACATAGCTGCAGACCGCAATCTCTGGAAACACACTCTAAAGGTTAATCTCAAAGAAGAAGCAGACAGATTCATTGAAAAAGAGATTACACGACGAAAGTAAAGGAAAAAAAACATTTCTAGGGGCTCTGAAAAATCCATAGTCAACCATGACTGACGGAGGCTACTACTAATTGTCATAGCCTCTTCTTTTGTTATAGTAATTGTCATAACCTCTTCTTTTGTTATAGTAATTGTCATAGCCTCTTCTTTTGTTATAGTAATTGTCATAGCCTCTTCTTTTGTTATAGTAATTGTCATAACCTCTTCTTTTGTTATAGTAATTGTCATAACCTCTTCTTTTGTTATAGTAATTGTCATAGCCTCTTCTTTTGCTATAGTAATTGTCATAGCCTCTTCTTTTGTTATAGTAATTATCATAGCCTCTTCTTTTGTTATAGTAATTGTCATAACCTCTTCTTTTGTTATAGTAATTGTCATAGCCTCTTCTTTTGCTATAGTAATTGTCATAGCCTCTTCTTTTGCTATAGTAATTGTCATAGCCTCTTCTTTTGTTATAGTAATTGTCATAACCTCTTCTTTTGTTATAGTAATTATCATAGCCTCTTCTTTTGCTATAGTAATTGTCATAACCTATTCTTTTGTTATAGTAATTGTCATAGCCTCTTCTTTTGTTATAGTAATTGTCATAGCCTCTTCTTCTGTTATAGTAATTGTCATAACCTCTTCTTTTGTTATAGTAATTGTCATAGCCTCTTCTTTTGCTATAGTAATTGTCATAGCCTCTTCTTTTGTTATAGTAATTATCATAGCCTCTTCTTTTGTTATAGTAATTGTCATAGCCTCTTCTTTTGTTATAGTAATTGTCATAGCCTCTTCTTTTGTTATAGTAATTGTCAAAGCCTCTTATTTTATTATAGTAATTATCAAAGCCTCTTTTGTTACAGTAATTATCATAGTTTTAATTTGCCTTGGCAACAGTTCCATTTCATTGTGACATGTCTCATTTGTACATTATTATAGCAGCCTGTTTCAACAAACATGGTTCTTCAAATTCTTTCAGCCAGCGTTTTCCGTGAAACTTTCACACATCTTCAGCGCATAGATCCAGAAGTACTTTATCCAATACCAGACTTCTCAGCATTTGATAAGCCGATTGAGCCACCCACTCCTGAACTGCTTCCAGTACAAGCTAGGACTGTGTTTCTGTCTATCAACAGATATGAAAGGAAAAAGAATTTGCAGCTAGCCATACATGCTTTTGGTAAGAATGAATACTTGACATTGATTATACTTGACATAAATCACTTCTTAGTGAGTTTCTCTCCAACAAATTATCTACATAAAACTTTGCTAATTTGAGTTTCTTGCTGATTGCAGTATGAGATGAGTGGTTCATACTTGCATGATGAAATGAGCAATATTGCTGCTATTTTGACTTCTCTCATCTTGATAGTGCACTATTGAGCAAGTGCCATCCTGATTTTGCACATTGTTTTCTCAAACTTTAAATTTGGACCCAGAATATTTCATGTTGGTAATGAAACTATTACTAGTTTATTACATTATAGTTGTCTCACAAGTCTTCCAAATATTTTTCACTTTTTTTCGTTCTTGCAGCATAAAGGTCAAGTACAAGACTTGAATCAGCGTCATAGCACACAAGTTTTCCCCCATATGTGTTCGGCAACGTATCCAGAAGTGTTCGGTGACTTCTGGATATTGTCACTTTAAGCATCGAAACTCATGATGCGAGGCAGGATTCCTCACCTCCCCAGTGTCTACTTGGTACCCATTTCTGCCAGCGGCTGGGTTGACCATAGGGGTATTTTTTTCACCCAACCATGAGTACAATTCACACTGCTTCCAGCGGGGATCTAACACAGGTTGTCCGAACATCGGTAGCCCAGTTGGGTGGTTTTCTCAACCAGGCTACCGAGGCCTCCTCCTGCAGCATACACTCCAGGTATCTCAGCCATCATGCCAGTCATGTTCTCATGTCATTTCTATTAATATTGTACAGCAATGTTGTTCAGGTCCTTCATATTTCTCTTACTCAAAGTTTACATTCTAATCTCTGGAATCAGTTTCGCTACAGTCGGGGCATCCCCATATCTGCTCCACCACTTGTCCCAGCATTTCCCGAAGCATATACAGACTGATTGTTCCTGTAAGGTGTTGATTATAGATACATCTGGTTTTCCAACTAAACACTCCGGATCAACCAGATCCCTTTTCCACCTTTAGACCTCTCAGTCTCCCAATATATGCATCATTGTCCCACCTTTAGACTACTCACTCTCTCAATATATGCATCATTGTCCCACCTTTAGACTACTCAGTCTCTCAATATATACATCATTGTCCCTCCTTTAGACTACTCACTCTCTCAATATATGCATCATTGTCCCACCTTTAGACTACTCAGTCTCTCAATATATACATCATTGTCCCACCTTTATACTACAGTCTCTCAATATATGCATCATTGTCCCACCTTTAGACTACTCAGTCTCTCAATATATACATCATTGTCCCACCTTTAGACTACTCAGTCTCTCAATATATACATCATTGTCCCACCTTTATACTACAGTCTCTCAATATATGCATCATTGTCCCACCTTTAGACTACTTACTCTCTCAATATGTACATTATTGTCCCACCTTTAGACTACTCAGTCTCCCAATATATACATTATTGTCCCACCTTTAGACTACTCAGTCTCCCAATATATACATCATTGTCCCACCTTTAGACTACTCAGTCTCTCAATATATACATCATTGTCCCACCTTTAGACTACTCAGTCTCTCAATATATACATTATTGTCCCTCCTTTAGACTACCCAGTCTCCCAATATATACATCATTGTCCCACCTTTGGAACTAGTCTCCCAATATATGCATCATTGTCCCACCTTTAGACTACTGTGTCTCCCAATATATGCATCATTGTCCCACCTTTAGACTACTGTCTCCCAATATATGCATCATTGTCCCACCTTTAGACTACTGTGTCTCCCAATATATGCATCATTGTCCCACCTTTAGACTACTGTGTCTCCCAATATATGCATCATTGTCCCACCTTTAGACTACTCAGTCTCTCAATATATGCATCATTGTCCCACCTTTAGACTACTCAGTCTCTCAATATATGCATAATTGTGCCACCTTTAGACTACTGTGTCTCCCAATATATGCATCATTGTGCCACCTTTAGACTACTGTGTCTCCCAATATATACATCATTGTGCCACCTTTAGACTACTGTGTCTGCCAATATATGCATCATTGTCCCACCTTTAGACTACTGTGTCTCCCAATATATGCATCATTGTCCCACCTTTAGACTACTGTGTCTCCCAATATATGCATCATTGTCCCACCTTTAGACTACTCAGTCTCTCAATATATGCATCATTGTCCCACCTTTAGACTACTGTGTCTCCCAATATATGCATCATTGTCCCACCTCTTCTCTTAAAGAATGAAGAACAAGCTTGATGAACAAGTGACTACATTGTACAAGTTCTCCATAATTCCCTTACCCATAGTTTTTGTCAACTCCACTAACCATATTGTCACTCTACATCTGTTTGTTCTGATACTTATTTTTTTTTTAATTTCCCCATCTGTTGCCCTATATTTTTTATGGCCTTTGTGTCCTTGTTAGATTGTTTTTAACAGTTGCTCTCTTTTCTTTCCTCTTCTATTGTTTATATTTAATAAAACTTTGTTCACTTTGTAAGTAACAACACATAATATGAAGTCATTGTGTAGTTGATTGAAAAGCCTACCCAAAATCCATCAACAGTGAAGAACTTGCAATTGTAACAAACTATGAATATCTGGGATTGTAGTAACTACCAATGTTGACAGCCAGAAAGAAATCAAAAGATCATCAAGAACAATACAAAAATTAAACACCCTTAAAAACATGTGGCACAATACCAGCAAGGGAGTAAAATTAAAATTACTAAGGATATGTTTATTCCTGATAGCTGCATAGAGTTGCAGACCAAGAAGAATATGGTTTCAAGACATCAAGGAGACATTGAACATGGCAACAAGAAGAAGTGGGAGATCTGGCAGAGATTCTTTCAAACGTTCTATGGGAGATCTGGCTAGAGACAAAGATTCTTTCAGACAGGCTGTGGTGAATGCAACCTTCCATAGAGGACCTGATGATGATGTATTTATTGCTTGTAAAATAATGAACATATCTAATGATGTTGTGTTTTTTTTTGCAGCTCACCTGTTGGAGCTTAAGCCAAGTGCAGATGTGTATCTCATTGTCGCTGGAGGCTATGACAGCCGTGTGAATGAAAATGTTGAATATCACAAAGAACTTGTAGCATTGACTCAAGAGCTGGGACTAGATGGCAAAGTTACATTTCTGCGGTCACTCAGTGACAGCCAAAAACGGACATTACTTAAGTACAGCTCTTGTCTGATATACACGCCAGAAAGAGAACACTTTGGAATTGTCCCCATTGAAGCAATGTACATGCAGTGTCCTGTGATTGCAATGCAAAGTGGTGGTCCTTTAGAGACTGTTGACAATGGAACAACAGGATTTTTGTGTCGCAGTGAGCCGGCAGATGTGGCACTAGCTATGCTGAAATTTCATGATAACCCTTCACTTGTGAAGTCTTTTGGTGAAGCTGGGAAATCAAGGGTGCAGAACATGTTCTCTTTTCTAACATTTACAGACAAGCTGGACACAATTGTCCATGATCTCATCACGGGAGGAAGGTCAAAGTGATTTGTCTGGTGTCTCTTTTGGTTTTGCATATTTTTGTATGTAAGTTGTAGAGTTTAATGTCACTAGTAATTGTTTGTCTGGCATGAGAGATCAACTGGTGTATGTACCTTTTGCGTTATAGGGAGCTAGTGTATTGCTTGTGATGACTGGTTTGATTGAGCAGGTTTAGGGCTCCAACAACACTTGGCCAGGCTAGACTAGCTAGTCTGTTGTTAGAGGCACAAAGAAGAGGTGGGGTAGGGTCTGAATAGTTTTGGTTCACCAATCCTCTGGAGCAAATCATCAGCTATGAGTCATGGTGGCTTTAAGCTTAATTGTGATGCACCTTTGTCCAGTCAGAAAGGCTGGTTAATTTTCATAACCATTCAGGGAGATGAACAGGATCATGATCAGATCTGATTTGCTGACAGCTTTCAGCCCAAATCTGTAAAACCAGTCAGCCTCTGCTATAAGCTATCGTGCAGCAAAAAACTAGTGTTCTTGATACAATGCTTTGCTGAGTGTTGACAACTTGATTCAAGATTCCCTCTAATAACAAAATATCAGTAACCTAGCCCATTCACTGCCCCAAGAACAATTCTGTTCACAAAGAAATGCTTCACATTTGTAGTAATCATGGTTATAGCTATTTTAAAATAATAGCTTCATGTCATCGATAAGCAAATACAATTTATATTGTGCATTAAATTTTAGCATACATGCGTGTTATGTTTTTACAGCAAGATGTGATATCTGTGCATTTTCATGTTAGACCAACACATCCAACTTGCACACATTATTTTAGGAAGTGATAGCTTCCCTCTTCAACCTGTACTGACCAGACTGGTTAGTCTGTTAACTGGACGATCAGTTTTGCTTCACTGACCTTCACAAGCAGTCACTATGAATCGCAGACCAAGCCCTGGTGCTGTTTGCTAGCTTGGGCTCTGAAATCTTTGATGCAGAGAACATTACTTCTTCCCCCCCAACTGTGTTCAAAGGGGGAACAAATATTTCTTGTACTTGAAATAATAGCTTCCTAGCATTCATCTCAATATTGATAAAACTAATTTGGAGATAAAAGTGTAAAGCTCATCCAGGGAATGTCTGAGAAAACAGTGTTTCTTTATGATTCCTACTTTGATATGTAAAAAGTAAAAGTCCCATCCATGGGAAATATGGTGCCAGTGACTAGAATCAACGTCACATTCTTGGGTGATGTGGTCAGCCACAACCTCATCTGGTATTGTTATAGGTTGGTAACCTTGACTTCAAACAAAATAAATTTCCTGGAAATTGAACCTGGACCCTTGTGGTCAGCAGTGCACACACTAACCACTCAACTTGATGTGTACAGACATGGAGTTATTTGTGGGCTATCATCATTGCCATCCGAATATGTCCATAAAAGACTAAAGAGATAAAATAACTAAAGATGGCGTGTGTTTAGTTTAGACTAAGATTTGTAAACATTTTAAAAATAATATTTTAAATAAAATATTACAAATACATTTTGTTTGTGTTCAAATTACTCAACATGCTATTACTGATGTTTGAAAACACTGACAAATAAATAATTAATGCAGTTTGTAAACAAACAAAGCTTAGATTAACTCCTCTGTGATACCAGAGCTTTAACATATGGATGTGAAAGCAGGAAATCCACCTAGATTTTAGATAGGAAATTAAGTGCCTTTGAAGAATAAGTTGGAGAGAATAGATTTCAAACTATAAGATACAAGATGAAACTATTAAAGAAAATATATTGAGCTTTACAAGAAGACTACTTTGGAATTATATCAGTCATGTGCTGAGAATGAATGAATAAAGATTTCCCCATCAGGCATTCGTGTGGAAACTATCTGGCGAACGATAACAAGGAAGACCAAAAGAAACTCTACACAGAACAACTATTAGAGAAGACTCAACCATGGGACTAAGAAACAAATAATTGTCAATTGTGGACAACGACTTCTACCCTAACTGTCGTCTTCGTTTCGCCTTGAGAAGAAAGTGAATTACCTCCAACCAAAATAAGGAATGCCCTGACAACATAATAACCAAATTGTTTTCGTGAGGTACTCTCCTTCTAAAGATTCCAGAATGAATGTGGGACTGAGGAGGCATTATGTTAGTAACACACACAAAAAAATGACAAACAAGATATTGATCCATGAATATTTTATTTAATACACTTCAGACACAGTGAACCAGTGGACAATATCAAGCTGAAGTTGCTGCTGTGAAACATTCTGCATCTTAGATTTGTGAAAAAGATTGAAATGTAATTGACATCAACAACACCTTCTACACAAACTTTCTATATTGCAAGAAATACACATTCTGAAATGATCAAACATGATACACTTAGAATATAAAAAAAAGGCTGACAGAGAAACACAGAGCAGTCATTGAGGTGACAAATGAGATGTCAGTAAGGTTATATTTTCATTGATCTCTTTTCCAATAAATAAATGTAGGAATATTTTCTAATAATGGATCAGTCATGCCTCATTGTAATCTTTCCTTGATTTGTGGTGACAGATTTAGTATTATAGTAATTGATCTATTATTTGATCATTTCCTCTTCAGCTGATCAACACATTTATGTCTAGAAAATCAATTTGATTATTATGCTCAGGAAGACAATGCTTGATTGGGTTTATGGAATAATGGGGTAGTGATAACCTCAAGAGAGTACTCATGGAGCAAGTTTATGAAATCATGCTCATTGATCCTACACACAGTAGCTAGCAAAATCACTGCAACTGAGAAATCTACTTTCTTGAAGTAGATGTTTTTCTATTAATTTTGTTAATTTATGGTAAAGCATTGGTAGTAGTTCTACTTTCCTTCTTCATTTGCCTTTCTGTGTTAGAAGTTGATTGGAAGGATTTGATAGCTGACTGATCAACAAAGAGGAAAATAGGAACACTTTCATTCACACAACATTAATCCCTTTTCACCAACTGCCCTTAAAAAGACATTGGGTGGATGTGTTGTCGCAAATCTACAGCAGGCTGCAATACTCGACATGTGTTCCTTTCAATTCAACACATCCATTTTTGGGTGATAGGTCGCATTCCCACTTCATCCCTACTTGCCTAGCAAAGACTTTAGTCCTAAGGCGCAGCACTAGAAGGTGGATAGAGTCTGTATCAGCTCTGAAGATAGTGATAATAATTGACCTACTTGTGGTGGGCTTGTGTTATTTTTTTTAAAGTCTATGGTATTTGAGACTTCAAACTTTCATTAAATTTGATGTTTCATCCTATCTGGGGAGCTCTAGTATTAAGATGCTTGCCTCAAGTTCATGGTTAGAATCCAGTGTGGACTAATCGGGTGTTTGTTTCCAGCGAGCTCTAATTTTAGGAAAGGTGGGATCAAAATGTCTCATGCCCTATAAAAAAGAAATGATAGAACATGCATCGAGTGTTCAAACTGATCTAGTGAAAGAATCTTCTTTGACAACTGGAAATACAAAAAGCCAATTCAACTTGGGCAACATTTTGGACATCCAGTAAACAAAGGTAAACTTTCTCTGTAGTGACCCGTGCCAACCAATGCTACAGAGTTTCATGCACAAGTGATAAGGCATGAAAAATTGGAGCACGTGAGAAAGTGTCCTATTCTGTTCATGCCTAAGAACAAGTTTCAATAAAAATGTTCAATAAAGCTATCTGCCCAAATTAGATTTTCCCAATCAGGCTCAGGGGGTGATGTTATTCTATATTCATCATATATACCTTTCTTTGTTTAAAAAAAAGCATCTCAAGTAAATGAGTTTAGACCTAAAATAGCATGCTATATTAGAAAATCGGAAATGAAAAAAACAATTCAGTTTGAAAAGGGGAAAAGAAATGTGGACAACACAGATGTAAATAAACATGGTGCAATTCTTCAGACAATAAATGCATATTCTGAGACAACAACAAAATGTTGAACTGATCTAGACCTATCATTTTGGTGTTCTTGTTTTCTTCTAGTCACAATGTGTGAATAATAAAATGTCCAGGAAGGAATCTGTCTTGTTTTTATTGGGTAAATCATCTGGTAGCAAGATAATGTTGATAGGTGTTTGCATAGCAAGGATATCTGTGATCAATTTTAGTTACACTTGTATGTGCATTAGATCATGATTTTTAGTTAATGTATGCATGAAGTCAAAGAGGTCACTAAACAATGAGAAATCTAGTATTTCTTTTACTTATAAAGAATTAAAAGTAATAAAAGTCAAGATCCATAGACACATAGTAGCTCAAAGTAATGATAAACTAGAAAGCACACTCCTGGAACATATAGGAAGAGTTTATATAATTGCGCAGCCTCCTTTTTCTTTGAATGGGTTCTCACTGGGTTTGCTAAATCCACGAATGAGAAAGTCTTCCTCGGCATGAGAGTCGCAGTATTTCTGCAGGTCATCGATACATTGAGAGACTCGGAATCTGGTTATCTGAGCCTCACCACGCAGCTGCTCAATGAGGAGACGCTGCTGCTGCAGACCTTCTTGTAACTTGTTCATTTTTTTGCTGCAATAAACATTTATGATTTAATAGAGATTTTCAATAATAGAGTAAGTTGTAGCTTATTGACAGCACAAGAAAATAGGTAAACAGTGACATTCTCACTGTACCTACAATGCATTAAGTTTGAGACCACTGATTTGGCATTCAAACTTAAATGTACAACTAACAATTATAATTTCAACTTTGGATAGATATATCAGATGTTTTTATCCAAATTTTCTAAAAATCAGTCCTATTATGTGACTGTGAAACATGGAGAACAAAAAAATGACAATCACGAAGATACAGATCTTTATTAATGGATGCTAATTTAGAATAAAAGGATGGAAATGGTAGGACAAAATCACACTTAGAACTAAGTGTGATTTTGGAAAGTACCAGTCAAATGCCAGTGGACAAAGATGATCCCCATGGGAAGAGACAAAGAGGAAGACTAAAATATTCTTGAAGATGGAAGCAGAGATGAAGATGATGGAGAAGACATAGAATGGAATTGAACAAAAATGGCAAGAAACAGAATGGCTTGGAAAGTGTTTGTTGAAGACCCATGCTCCACACGGAACTGAAAGGTAGAAGAAGAATTTGACCATTATAGGTCTTGATCTGTGTTCCTGTATAATGTCCGAGCAATGTCGGGCTGCATATTTCTTTGATTGTTAGGCTAGAAGGCAGAATAAATCTGATATATAAATATTATTTCCCAAAAACTGTGTACAACCAAAGGAATGTAAAGATGTGGACCTTGCAATTAACAGGAGTACATGCCTGCAGGTGTGCTGTGACCAAGATACTTGTACATGATTAGATGAACAGGAAGACTTCAAGCTGAATTAGTTAAGTTAACAGTTTCATTCAGATATCCGATGAATGCCCCTGGTTGCTACTGTGAAGGGGTATTTGGTGAACTAGAGTGTAAGATGTCAATCTCTGGGCAAGGAAGTCTCAGATTCAAATCATGCCACAGGCACATTTTATCTTTGAATATATGATTTCATTGTGGCTTTACTCTTCCTTGGGTAATGTAATCCCATGTCTAGTCCAGTGTGCATGTTAAAAACTCTTGATAATTAAATGAGCAGGTAAAAGTGGCCTCAGCATGGGTAAAATTGTGAAACAAAAATCTATCTGTGCTAAGGTGGATGTATCAGGATGTCTTAGCAAACCAGCACATCCACACTAATGGAAGAAGAAGCTGCTGTGAAAATGCTATAGCAGTCAAATGGTCATTTGTATAAATCATCTCATTGGAGATGTCATGTAAGGAGGAGGATTGACAGGGTTGAGTCAAGTCAGCAGAGCTCCACAATAAGTGACAGAGCATTACTACTTTCCAGAGTGAACATCTAGATCTGAAGAAATCACTCACTTTAAAGTAAAGTCTACTAAATGTATAGACGTATGAAAATAAGGAATACACTAAGTGTGATTTATCTATAGTGAGAGAACTGGTATTCCAACTAGGACATGGTCAGATTTGTTGATCAATTCTGAGAGAGCAAACATTTAGAGAAAGGCAGCAGATATAATCATATCATAAACCCTAAATCTGCCTCATGAGAGCTGTCGGAGACACAGTGAGAACCCACATTTTTTAATTGGACAGAAGAAATTATTCTACAGGTGATACTGGATGGACTACTACTCAATCTGGTACTTTATCATTCCTACCTGTGATGTATTGATGAATGCTGTTGTAATATTGTGCTATGATTATCATGTACCTATTTTCATCCTAGTACACCTGTACAATGCCATGGTGCTTATTAATAAGAAATTTCTATCTTTTTATTAATTCCTTATGTCCAAACATGCATGGAATGACAAGCAGTTGTTGAGTTATTAGCGGATCATCATCATTGCACTCCGAACATGTCCATAGGTGCTCAGTTCCCCTCCTCAACAAGTCTCGAAGTGTCTAGCAACTGACTCCAGTTCTGTGTTGGTTGATTAGTCTTCTTATACGCCCACTAAGTTTCTAATTTTTGGCTGTGTCCATCTTAACTCCTATCTCTTTTATCCGAAGCAGTGACGTGGACACATGGTTGTCGAAGTCCTGTGTCCTTCCCACTTCCCTGAGGGCACTGATGATGTCTGCCTAATCCATTGGTTGACCGTCCTCAACAATAGCACAGCTAGCCAACCTGTCCACTCTTTCATTTCCCCGCACTCCCGCATGTCCTAGGATGTAGACAAAGCTAACCTTACGTATTTTTGACTTCTGCTATGACTGTACCCATTGCATACGTACAGACCCCACCTCCACTTTTCTTATCATGCTCATCGAATCACTCAGTATACAGGCGTGGGTGTAGTCTTGTGACTCTAACCAGATGAATGCCTTGGTCACTGCCATTCATCCATCGTCATGCTACTCATGGTCATAACGTATGCACCACTGTCTTCCTTTAGTCTGCCTGCCGAGCGTGTTGTAAATGCCCATGCATTCCTCTGGTGTCGTATTACAGATCCGCCTGTATAGATGACTGCATCTTTCTCATCGTGTCCCAGATGAGACCGCTGACCTCCTCATTGATCATGACCGAGTTCTGTTCCCTAAAATACATATTAGATAAACTGGGCAACAGTTTGTGTCCCTGTGCTAGCTATTCTTTACCCGTGAACAAATATAAATTTCCTCAAATGTTAAGTCGGTCCTATTATATGGCTGTGAAACATGGAGAACAACACAATTGACAATCACAAAGATACACAGACTTTCATTAATGGATGCTTACGCAGAATAAAAGGATGGAAATGGCAGGACAAAATCACTAACATAGAATTATGGAAATGTACCAGTCAAATACCAGTGGATAAAGAGATACAGCGAAGACGATGGCGCTGGATAGGACACACACTACGGAAGCCAACTGAGAGTATTACACAACAGGCCCTTTTTTGGAATCCCCAGGGGAAAAAACAAAGAGGAAGACCAAAGAATTCTTGGAGAAGACAGATAGAAGCAGAGATGAAGATGATGGGGAAGACATGGAATGATCTTAAAAGATTGGCAAAAAATAGAATGACTTGGGAAGTGTTTGTTGAAGACCTATGCTCCACTGGAAGCTAAAAAGGTAGAAGAAGAAATATAAATTTCAGCAAAAAGTAGGTCACATTTTGACAAGACAAAGTTGATTTCTCTACTCATAATTAACTCTCTGCTGTACTATATCTTTTGAACAATGTAACTATCTTATTCATAGTGGCCAATATACAAGAAGTTGTTTGTTTCCATCTAAAAGTAGCATTTTAGTTCTAATCTTGAAATGTTTACATTGTTGATTGATGAAGATTTCTGAGCCTAGTACATTCCCCTCATTCTTAAAATGGATATTTGATGTAAGTGGTTTCAACTTGCGACACAGCAAAAACAAAATGTTCTATATTTTAGCTCAAGTCAATATTTATGAATGATATTTTCTTGTGTACACCTTTAGACATCAATAATAGTAAGTTTTGAAGAAAGCATCTGTCAACTCAAGGCTAGAGACATCTTCATACAGCAGTATGGTATTAATGATGGCTACAAGATCCTTCTTTGTTCATCTATCATATATTGGGCATGATTGTAGCAGATGTTCAGAAGTCAATTGGAATGACATTTTAGAATAATGCTTGTAATTAAAGATCAAAAATTGAACAATCTGAGAGTTTCAGGAGAACAATATTCAATTTTTAACCACATAAGTTATTAAATTTTAAGATACAACCTCTTGTAATCACCTTGAATGTATAATAGAATCAATGTATTTTACTTCTGGAAAGGCACAAAAAGAGCAAATCAACTAAAGCATCAGCAACAAACATCTGTGTCCACTGATGATGTCTAATTCATAAAGGCATGAAGTTTTTTTTTAATTTCTACTCAGCTCTTGAAGAGCTTTCACAGGCACTGAATGGAATGATAATGGTATCACGATTAGTCACTATATGTCTAGTTGTACGTGAGGAGAAATGACCCACCTTTGAAATTTGCTCTGGCCAGGAAATTAACCTGAAATGAGTAAAATATCAAATACAGGTAAACTATAAATACTGAACAAATTTGTGAAATATCTGTACAGGTTAGCATTTTAAAAATAATTGTAGAGGGTAAAAATTGTACATTTTATGAAGTCTTTCTAAATAGTCTTTTCTAATTTAGATACAAAATTTTATTTTGAAAATTCACGAAATAAATTACATCTTTAAAGTAATGAATAGAGCCTGTAAAAAATACAGCATGAAAATTAACACAAAATAGATAGAGCTGTCACAATCATTTGCAGAAAAAAAAATACTTGAAAACCTTGTCATACAAAGATGTTACCACAAACAGACTAGTTTTATCACAAGCCTATGACCACACCCAGAAACACTGACGTGCACAAATATCTGGGGCTACACGATCAATAGTGGCCACCAGAAATAAGCACTAAATAGACTGTTACCATGGAAACATCAATTTTCCCCTCCCCCCTTCCTGCATGTTGTATTGACTATGTTAATCAATGACTACATTATCGTTCACAAAAGATATTCCGGGAAATGGAAAACTAACAGCATTCTGAACAAGAAAAAAAAAATCAATCAACTGTGTACTTTGAAGTGCTACACAGGAGCGCCAGAAATAATGAGATACATTTTTGTAATAAACAGGAATAACATATAAGCAGAAGACTGCCTGCTTAGAAGCCCACAAAGATAACATTTGTTAACACATTATAATCAATTATAAGGTCTCAAGGTTACTTGTTACAGACAGAAAGTTACAATCAATAAAATATATACTCAACAAGAAATAGCAATCCAAGCCAAGAAAGAGAAGATCAAAAATTAAGTAGATAAATCTTTAAAGATTAAAAAGATGTTACTGCTAGATATTACCAGTGTTAACTTTGATGTAATTAACCATTTCTTTATTGATATAATGTATCAGATACAAAAGTATTGAATATTTGAGTTCTAAAAGAACACAGTAATATTTTGGAAAATTTAACTAGCAATCTAAAAAATTATATTCATAAATTGATGATGATGTGAACTAATTTGTTACAGTTTATGACAGGACAAAGTATCCTTTAAACTCTACAATACATTAATATAATAACCTTTGATATTAATGTCCATGTTTATAAGGGCATCTCTCAACTTGAGAAATAATCACTTGCTTGTTACATTTCACGTGTGCATGCATTGACAAAACACTTGGGGAGTGTAACATAGCAACATTATACATGCACACGAATGATATACAAATCTACACAATAATAGCTGTAGTCATTGTGACCGAATACAAAGCACATGTGTATTCTGCACTTACACACTAGAAACCAGAGCAGTACCATAACTAGAATATCATAAATCTGTTTAAAAGTTAGCTTGTCTGGAAAGTATCATTTATGAAGGATGCAATTAAGTACAACAAGCAATATAGATACGCTTACCTTCAAATGTTTCCCTCCTGGCCTTGATAGACACAGGTCTGGAGCAACATTTATCATGGACAGCCTGAAGAATTTTCTCTTCTCTAAATCAGACTTCCATCATTCTAAAATTATCAGAACTTAGCCGTTGACTGTGTTAAATAAAGATGGCGATGAACAATTTTGAGTTTTTTTTTCTCTTATTTATTTGTGTGTAATATACAGGCTGTTGTAGAATCTTGTGGTGTTATAATGAGTCATGCCGATACAACTGAATAAATTCAAGACAAATGGTTATGCAACCAAGGATCTCATCTACTATTAGGAAGAGAAGACATGTGTTCAGAAGAGACAAGAGAATTTCAAAATTTATCTATAAGAAATATCAGGAAACAAGAAAAGAAACAAAGAACACCTATAAGAGAAGCAAAGTTGGCAGGCATAGACTCATATAAGATCAAACTTCTCACCAAGAATAGAAATGGATGGCGAGAAACACTATGAGCCCATGTATGTCTAGCGCGATGGGTATGATCAAGAGCATACAAGGCTAATAATTCTGAACTGCTATGCTTTTGTGGTGAAGACTGTCACCTTTATGAAGGTGTGGCTATGTTTGGTGCAGCATCCACTGTTCCTCACTGCTAATGGCTTTGTCATGAATGAAGGACTGAAATAATACTTTAATGCACACAGAGCTTTCCGTTTTTCATCATTATCCAAGACGACTGGACATTGGGTCTCACTTCCCAGGGACTTTTTGGGAGAGAGCAAAGTCATGAAAACCACGGATTCAAAGTATCCAGCACAAGCAGCAGGATAGCCCAGGACTTCCTTGTCCAGAATCCAACCTCTAGACCATTCAGCACCCCTTATGATTATTTTAAAAAGAATAACTTATTATTTTTATGATCACTTCAAACTGAATATCAGTCCTCAATGAGCACTGGCCCCATAGTTACTCCACTTCACCGTTAGAAGAGTGTGCACTGTGTCATGGTTTACAACAAGCTGCAGCATCTTTATCTCTCCATCCAACAGCAAATTTTGGGATACCAAGTCTGCTTTTCTCTTCAGTACATACTTGCTTGGCCTGACTAGTGTGTCCAGGGCCACAGCTGAGATGCGGACCGAGATCTTGGTTATTTCTAGTTCACTGATCTAGTTTGTTGTTATGATCATTATCACTGCACACCGGATGAACCCATAGGTGCTGATATCACCCTCGAGAATATCCAAGGAGAATCCTGGCCCTCGAGCACAAATCTGTAACACTGCCTAAGATCCACTGTGTGAGTCAGTTTTTTTTGTCCTTGCTGGCAATTTTGCCTGGGCAGTGGCCATATATATGGCCTACTTTACTCTTTTCAATTTTAACTGCTAAGGAATCTCTTGTTTGTTGCACTTGATCCGAGAGGGCTAGACATAGAATCTAATTATCCAAGAGATCAGGGAAGGGTGATGGCACCAAAAAAATTGGATTAATATTTTTATATTTTTGAAAACTAGACTACACAGCCCCCTCACTGATCTTGATACCAGCAGTCTGTACTGAGTCAAAGAAAGCTGTCAACTCATTACTAAGCTGTCAACTACTGCTGCAACCCTTAACTAATAATGAATATGTTTATCCAGTACTTGAGTGCAAGTCCTAATTAAGCAATTCTACATATATAAAGAATGAAATAAGACCTGAACTATTTATTTAAGTGAAATGCACAACTGTAGGACAACACACATTTTTATTTGTCAGCCATCTTTGTTCATGATAAGCAAGATAACTGGACAACAAGACCACACCTGAGCTGAAAATGGCCAGTAACTCAACTGACAGCTTGTATAAGAATCAGCAGCAAAAACTGATCAAGACTCTACTCCATTCCCCAGAGTACCGTTCTGGAAACACTAACTAGCCAAGAGAGTAAGAATCCAAGGAGGGAGGGTAGCCCAGCACACAAAAGTACCTTGATTGGGCAGAAAGGTGCACAATATGATAGGTTGCTGTAAACAACAAAACATGTGTCCATTTAACATTCTTTTAAGGGAAGACTATGAAAAGGAGTAGTTGTTAGCAGAAGTAAGGTGAGGGTTTCTGTTATGATTAGTGCCAGTCATGTGCCTATAAGAGACGAATCAAAACAAAAATATGTGTCAACCTTTATAAGAAGAAAGTGGTGGAAATACATTTGTGATGTGCTGAGAATGACTGAAGAAAGACTTACCCATCAGACATTCATGTAGAAACCATCTGGTAAAAGAAAATAAGGCAGACCACGAGAATCACTACGCAGAACAATTACTAGGGAAGACACAACTATGGGACTAAGAAACAAGCAAGAACTAGCAGCAAATTGTCAATCAAGGAGAACTGTGACCTCCACCCTATGTGCCATCTTTGGCACAAGAGGAAAATAAAGGAATGAATTTGTTCAAATTTTTCTACCTATTTTGTTAAAGAAAATCTCTGGTACCCAATTTAAAAGGCAAGGTGAAGCCAAACCGATTGGGAAGAAATGAACCCACACCCTTGTGTATGAGCACATTCACCATCTCAGCCTCATTGTGATAAATTCATTTGTTTAACTTTGACAATTTTGAGGGCACCACCTACAGTGGCCACTTTACAGCCTGGCAAGCTGGACGCACTCAAGCCATTCTATCATCTTTTCTTTTTCCTCACAAAATAACATGCTGATGAAGGTTATGGAGCTCAAGTTAGCAACAAGTCGTAGTAGCAGTAGCCTCCATCAGTCATAGTTGACTATGGATTTTTCAGCACCCCTAGAAATGTTATTTTTTTTCTTTTCTTCGCCATGTGTTCTCTTTTTCTATGAATATGTCTGCTTCTTTTGTTTCCATAGACTGCGGCCTGCAACTATGTCTTCCCAGACTGCATGGTTTATGTTCAGAGTTTTCATGTCACGTTTACACGCATCTAAAAATCATAATTTTGGGCACCCTCTAGTTCTGTTGCCATCTGCTAATTGTCCATTGAGTATATCTTTTGGTATGTGACCATCTTTCATATGGTGTATGAGGCCAAGCCAGCATAACCTACGTTGTTTGAGCAGCGTGTAGATGTTATGGAGGCCTGTGTGAGTCATGACCTCCACATTTGTCCCTTTATCCTTCCAGGTGAAATCAAGAATATGATGCAGACATCGCATATGGAATGCATTTAGCCGTTTCTGCTTTGCATAAGTTGTCCATGATTCGCTCCCATACACAAGGATACTAAAGATGCAGGCATTTGTTTTAATTGTCAGTTTGCCAGACACGCCCAGAAAGACGGGCGAAGGTGGCTGTAGTCTTGTGAGATTGAACAACCGACCATCAGATCTGGCATGAAGAATCCTTCGTTCACATTTGCAAATGCATGTTTTAATAGAACAGCAAAGAAAATTCAAAATAAGGTTGGAGCAAGAATGCATCCCTGCATGACACCACTGCATACGTTGAAAGTTTGTGATGTGCTGCTGTCATATCTTCATGAAACGATTTGACAAGCGTCAGCAGAGTATGTGGGCAGCCTATTTTAGATAGTATTTTGAAAAGACCGTCCCTACTGGCAAAGTCAAAGGTCAATAAAGGTGATGAAGAGAGGCTTTTTCTGCTCTCTAGATTTTTCTTGAAGCAGACAGAAAGAGAAAATCATGCCTGCAGTTGATTTTCCAGATCTAAAGCCATGTTGCGAATCAGAATGTAAGCGTTCTGCAAGTTTTTGTAGTTTTCCTAAGATGACTCTGGTGAAGGTCATGCCGATGATGCGGAGTTCACTTCTATCTCCTTTACTTTTGTAGAGAGTTACAATCATGGAGTTTCTTTTATCTCGAGGAATGGCTTTCTCCTTCCAGCATAGATGTAGTACTTCAAGCAGGGATGTAAAAGAGCACTTTTGCAGAATTTGATCAGATCAGGAGGGATCATATCGTGTCTTGGCACCTTGCCAGAGGCCAAGCTATCTATGGTCTTGCTAAGTTCCTCTACAGTTGGTTCAATGTCTAACTCTTCCATAGGAGGGAGACATTGGATGGTGTAAAGGGCATTTGGTGTAACTGTGTTTTCTATGGGATAAAGTGATGAATAATGCTCCACCCATCTTTCCATCTGTTTGCCTCTAACAGTTATTTTCACCCCAGTGGATGTTTTTAGTGGGGCAAGAGTGTATTTTGTTGGTCTGAGGGCTTTCTTTATGCCATCATAAATAGATTGAAAAAAAAAGAACATTCTTTCCATCAGACAGCCCCATAAAGGATCTTCTATTTCCATAGTGTTGACTATCACCATCACTTCCAACGTAAACACATAATTGTGCTAGGGTGTAATGTTTTGTGTTAAATCCATGGAGATAGATATTAATTTGTTGTTGTTATGGAACCATTGACATCCTTCGGCCCAATATTAACTTCAAGAGCCTACAAAAAGCAGATGAGTTAACTGGCAATGTTTTAAATCAAACATCACATCCAATGAGATATTCTGTAAGATAGTGCCTAATTAAAAAGGCAACAACATGTTTATCTTCAATAACCTGTCTCTATGTGGAAGATTGACATCTGTTATCTACAGAATGGATACAATCCAGAAGTGCACATCAGGCTAGTCTCCTAAACTACAGAACAAGTCCTCCAAAACTGTCACCTATTAATGACAAAAAATATCCAAAAAGGCTTCCGGGGGCAAGAGAAAGTGCCTAGGAAGCAATCAGTCGTTCAAGATGGACCTCAATGAGATTCATGGGGACTCTGTTGGCTTCACAGTAAATGAGACTGAGTGCCATCTACTTCTGCACTGAGATCAACAAATCTGTTTCTTACCCATTCTGACTGAGGTCACATTGGTGGCCCTATACCTTTAGCAGGCCTGGTTTATTATGACATAGATTGCTGCAGCCCCCTATATGTGTGGAATATTTCCAACCCAGAGATGTTTTAAATACTGAAAAGATCTATAACCTATTGGTGTCTTCCCCAAACATTTGTAGGTGAACTGTTGTGAAGCATATAAATCAAATACAGCTAGTAGATAAAATGATTTGTTTTATGTATAGTCCTTATACATTTGTCTTTAAAAAAAAATAGCAGAAAAAAAAAAACAATACATGCAAAATGTGGTCCATGATTTGTTTATTGAGTTATTGATTATCTCTTCATACACAGTGTGGCAATGAAACATCTTTATTCTGCATTTGTGGAAGGAGGACAAGTGATAAACCACCATCTTCTACACTGCAAGAAATACACACTCTGAGATTATGAAATAAAAGTGGAGAATGAAATCAGAAAGAAATTTACAGCTTGAAAGCAACATTATAGTGAGTCATGCTTAGGACAATGAATGGATGATATCAATAAATATGTATCCACCCTCCCTCCACCCTTTCCCAACCACATACCACGAATTCAAATGTTTGCATAAATTATGTAACAACGAGCCATTAGGGGTTGCTCAGGTGAATCTTCCTTCCAAGTGAGATCAAATTTTGACATTTTTATATAATTACATTCTTCCACCTTTCCTTATTTGCTTTTCTGCATCTTGGGAGATATAGTTTGCAGTCTTTAGCTCTTCTGTTGCCTTCTCTTGCTGTTATGTTTATTGTGTTTCTAAAATTCCATCAATCCATCTTTTGCTCTTCTGTTCAAGACTAGACATGCTTTGCTGCATCCTGAGTCTATTTCTGCTGTTTGTGTTGTGATCGTCAATTAATTTATATATACTACTTTTGATGCTTGTCAGTTGCTTTGACTTTAAAACAAACATATATTTAAAAGGGGGTAGCTTAAATGTTCAAGTATATTTCTTCACATAAGCTGTTTCTCTGACATTTGCTTTAATCTTCAGATTCACAGTAAGAAAATGTTAAAAACCTATTTCATTTTGCCTAGGTTTTTTAGTGTGCTGCTTTAGGTACTTGCATAGTAGGGTGTACGCATGAAGTAAAACCAGTGAATGATTTTTCCAAGGTTACTAAATTTGTGAGATCATAATTTTCATATCTAAACAGGTCATCGGACGTCCAATGAGAGATTTAGTATCCTAATCTAATCTATGTTCTCTTGTGTTAAAGTATTTCTGTCACAAAGTAATAAAAGTCAAATTCCATGGACATATAGCTTAAAAAAAAAAAAAAAGTAATGATAAACTGGAAAGCACACTCCCGAAAAAGTACAGAAAAAAAGTTTATATAATAGCGCAGCCTCCTTTTTCTTTGAATGGGTTCTCACTGGGCTTGCTAAATCCCCGATGAGAAAGTCTTCATCGGCATGACAGTCGCAGTATTTCACCAGTTCATCGACACTTTGAGAGACTCGGCATCTGGGTACCTGAGCCTCACCGCGCAGCTGCTCGATGAGGAGGCGTTGCTGGTGTAGACCCTCTTGTAGCTTGCTGCTGCTCATAATGTTGCTGTAATAGACATATTGTCATTTGTATGTTAAGCTGTGTTACCACTTTTAGATAGGTCTATAATATTGTTCAGGAGGCCATCAGTATAGCAGCAAAATCTCAGTGAAGAGTATGGTTAACTCTTATGTACTGAAAAGCAGGCAGAGCCCTAAATATCTGGCAACAAAGTTAGTCTCTTGTTGGAAATGTTGGTGTAGGCTAGTGAATGTGGGAAATAATAAACTCATTAGTTACAGGTTCTGCATCAAAGAATCA
This sequence comes from Megaustenia siamemsis, assembly GCA_032433765.1. Classification (NCBI taxonomy): domain Eukaryota; kingdom Metazoa; phylum Mollusca; class Gastropoda; order Stylommatophora; family Ariophantidae; genus Megaustenia; species Megaustenia siamemsis. The sequence goes on along the minus strand of JAVIAB010000139.1, from coordinate 11,655,844 downwards.
GGCTCACTCACAAGTTTCACAGTCATGTGACCAGTCAGCCCCCTAATGCATGAGTTTCATCTTCAAAACTCATTTTTAGAAAATCTATTTTTTTTTATTTATTTGTAAGTCAGTGCAATATCTTAAAAAAAAACTGAGCTCCAATTCAACGTAAATTAATGTTATAATGTAATAATAATACAATAACAATAATGTTATCATATTAAGAATACAGCACAACCAGTTTTATATATGTATAATACCACATATTACATGTCACGTGTTGAATTTGTTACAGAAAAAAAAAATGTAATTTCTGTGTAACCATAAGATTCAGTGTAAAGCCTAGAATTGATTTTGATAGGAAAAACTTAGTTAGTTTTGAGAAAAATAAATGCTTTAAAAAAATGCTCATTTAAGAAAAACAATTGTCAAATATAAACAAAAATCACAGCACAATGTTTCCCTGTTTGATGTCAATGTCATTTCACTAATATGTTTTATCTAAGAAAAAACTGTTCTCAAAATGAGCTATTATTTACTTAACCAGTGCTGAACATCTAGTAAAAACAAAATATCTGGCTGCACTTTAATGAGAACATTTGTTTATTATTTCTATTCCATGAGTGATTATTTTAAAAAATGAAAATAAACAGTCGGGCATTTTCCATATATGCATGCACTGATAAACACACAAGTTCTGTACAAATCTACACAACTATAAAGAGGATACAACAAAATATATCAGCTCATACACACACACACAAAACAAAGCAAGCATGAAATAAGTGGTTAATCATAATGGCTATGAAATACTACATCAGATATACTGACTAATACATGATCCCCACTGACTTAGAGCAGCTCAAGAATTGTACCGACACCAACAATTATATTTACAATTCTGTCAATGAAATGCTGAGCTGTTTATTTGGTATTTGGCACTAAACGTGAACAATATTTAACATTTCTATTAAGTTTTTGAGAGATTTATTTATTTTTTTTTCAATGTGCAGGAAGAAGTGAAAGCAATGAAAAGATTAAAATGGTACATCTGTATCTGACCAGTGAACAAAATTTAATTAAAGTTATATGATTCAAAGTAATTTAGAAACAGAATACAGTGGAATCCCAGTATTTGTACATCTCTCTACTCATACCCTTTTATTTGATATATGAATCAAAATAATATAGATTTGTATAAATCTAAATACGAACACAACAAACCTCTGTATTTACATATATCATACCTTTTGCTATTAAAATACACCTCTGAATCTGTATGTTTGCCATTGTAGTTAAACAGTATTTGGTACATAAAGACTAAAACTGTCAGCCAATTTGGCATGGAATCAGCAGGTCATTTCAATCTTCAAGAAGCCTTTAATCAAAAGCACTTCTTCATGAGGTATTTTAAAGTGACCTGTGACCCCTCAGCAACTTTTGGAAGAATTATTTCAAGATCTGCCATTGCTTGAGGATAATTTACAAATGTATGGGTGTGTATGTATTTAACTTAAACTGTGAAGGTCATTAGTAAAAATATGAACAGAGACTAGTAGAGGATGGTAGTATGTCCAGAAAATGAGTTTGAAAAGTGGATGATGGGAATGTAGAGGAATAGTTAGAAGAACGCAGGCTTGAGTTGACCACTGAAAAATTCCAATTACTGTACAGACACCAGTAAAATGTAGCTGAGAAACTCTTCATTGGAAGAAATGGGAAAGTAATTTCCACTTCTTCTTCTGCTTTTCAGCTCCCTGTGGAGCATAGGTCTTCAACAAACACTTTCCAAGTCATTCTGTTTCTTACCATTCTTTTAAGATCATTCCATGTCTTCCCCATCATCTTCATCTCTGCTTCTATCTGTCTTCTCCAAGAATTCTTTGGTCTTCCTCTTTGTCTTTTCCCCTTGGGATTCCCCCCCCCCAAAAAAAAAGGCCTGTTGTATACTCTCAGTTCGATTCCGCAGTGTTTGTCATATCCAGCGCCATCATCTTCGCTGTATCTCTTTATCCACTGGTATTTGGCTGGTACATTTCCATAATTCTATGTTAGTGACTTTGTCTTGCCATTTCCATCCTTTTATCCAGCGTAAGCATCCATTAATGAAAGTCTGTATCTTCATGATTGTCAATTTTGTTGTTCTCCATGTTTCACAGCCATATAATAGGACTGACTTAACACTGGAGTTGAAAATTTTAATTTTTGTATTTAACCTGCTCGTAAACCTGGGAGGGCCGACCATCTAAGGGCAGAATCCCCCTACAGAAAAGATCATCTGCTGCCTTGCAGGAAAATGGGGACAATCAAAGGCTAAGGAAAGCTAACCTCAACAAAATGCTGGTTGAAATCGGATGCACTGGGCCACTGGCGCAGTACACAGTGCAACATTTTAACGGGTGTTCAATCAGAGTGGATCTGGCGGGCTCTAATTGTGATGTTCTGTCTGAGGGGGCGATCAACACACTTAACCTGACAGCTGACATCATGTGAGAGTCTGGAATCCTACTCTGATTGAGTCCTGATCGCAGAGAGAGAGAGAGATATCTCTTTGGACTTCCATATGTTTCCCAGTGCAACAAAAGCTCCTCTTGCTTTTGATATCCTTATTTTAGTATCATTTTCTGTTCCTCCCTCTTTATATATATTACTGCCTAGATATATGTAAGATTGTACGTCTAGTAGAGGTATTTCTCTTAATTTTATTTGGTTATTGCCAACTGCATTAATTCTCATAATGTTGGTCCTATTTCTATTAATTTTCAGTCATAGCTGTTGTGATCTCTCATCAAGTATGCTCATTTTATCCTGCATCTGTTGATGGCTGTGTGATAGGAGAGCTATGTCATCCGCAAAGTCTAAATCATCAAGTTGTTTGGTCAGTGACCACTGGATCCCATTTCTGCTGTTTTGAGCCATTTTCATAATCCAATCTATGGCCAGCAGAAAGAGAAATGGAGACAGGAGGCATCCCTGCCTTACTCCTGTTCTTATTTCAAATGCTTCAGTAAGCTGTCCTTCATGCACCACACTACATTTCGTTCCTTCATACATTGTTTTTATCAGGTTAATAAACTTTATGAGGATTCCGTAATGACTCAGCAACTTCCAAAGCATTCTTCTGTCTAAACTATCAAATGCCTTTTCGTAATCTATGAATCCAATATAAAGTGGGGATTTTAGTTCTAAACTTTGTTCAACTATTATACGTAGAGTAGTTATTTGATCAGCACATGATCTGTTCTTCCTAAAACCTGCTTGTTCATCTCTCAAATGTTTCTCTATGGCCTCTTTTAGTCTCTCCAGAATGATTCTGCTTAATATTTTTCCTGGCACTGATAGTAGCATAATTCCTCTATACTTTGTGCACTCCTGTAAACTTCCTTGCTTTGGTAGTTTGATCGTATAACCTTCTTTCCAGTCTTTAGGTATTTCTTTCTACTCCCAAATTTTATCTAATAGATTAATTAACATCTTGGTAGAGGTGTTAATATCTGCTTTGATGGTTTCCGAAGGAATTTCAGCTGGTCCTGTGGGTTTACCATTTTTTAATAGCTTGATGGCTTTCATTATTTCTTCTTTGCTTGGTTTTCCACAGTTGACGTGTAACTCTTCTTCTGCTGGTAGAATATCTGGAAGATTTTTTGAGCCAGGTCTATTCAAAAGTTCTTCAAAGTGCTCTTTCCATCTCTCCATTTGTTCCCTTATATTACTAAGCAGATTTCCTTTCTTATCTTTAATAAAGGCATTGATCTGTTTGTCATCCATGCCTTATTCTGGCGTTCTCTTTTCCCCAGCATTTCTTCGCATGTCTCTTTCCATATATCCATTTCCACTGCAAAGATAAAAGTTTTGTGTTTACCCTGGGAGAAGACAAACAGCTGCGTGGGAAATTGTTCAATGACGATGTTGGCCAGTTTAGAAAAAGAATGAAACAAAATCATTATCAGACAACAATGTGCATATTTTTACAAATAAAGAGTCCAAAGCCCAAGCAGCCTGCTAAGTTCAAACAACTTATGGTGTAAAGAAACAGACGGAACGTGACTCCTCTTCCAAACAATAACATTCCTTCTCCTCTCTTCTTTCTACTTATGCCATCAGCTGTATTCAGAACAGATCAAGTGCAGCTAATCTATCATTTACCGTATTTCATGTACATTTATTGGTTTCATACATTTTATTTATGATATTATGCATTAAGTACTGTTGGTATTTATGTGTGTGTATATATATATATATATCATAAAGTTTCAAAAAATAAGTATCAACAATCTGGAATGTGTCATCAAATTTACATTATTTCTTTGAGGAAAAAATTGATTCAGCATCCACACAACTTGCATTTCAAACAACCTTCTGGAGAAATTGTGTATGAATAGCTGGATTCCACTGTTATTTTGTCTAACATATTTTGATAGGGCTAAACTGCATCAAATTGTAATAGCAGACAATTTAGTGGGAATGGCAAGGTAAAAATAGGATGCTACATTGTGTAATATCATAGCGTTGAGGAAAATTGTCAGCTGAATGAAAGACAACAATAGGGATAGAAGGTTGTGATGATACATGATGGTTTACACCAGAGATATTTCACACAATATCTGGATACAGAAAATGTGTCAATTATCTCCTAATTACAAAACAGTGTTATAATTTTTTTTTTTTTTGTAAAGAAAAGAAAAGAAAAGCCTGCTTTTAAAAAGTGGACGCTGTGTTAAAAAACTATCCAAGTAAAATTGTCTGATTCTTTAGTCACTTTGTCTACAACAGAAACAGACATATAAAGCAGAACTTTGTTGTCTTTGGCAAGATCTGCAGAGTCCAAATTTAAATATAAAATGCATGCAAAAACCATAGCTAGAGTGTTTGCAAATAGAAAAGTCAGAATGTTAATTTAGCTGCTAGACAATGAATGCTGATTTAACTTTACCATCTAGACACTAGCTGCTGTACTATGTTAAATGTTATAAAGTCATGGTTCAACTTTATCAAATGAGTTCATTTTTACTTTGTGGAGATTCAAATATAATATAAGACTCATGAAAATACATGTGTCTCCTTATCCTATCTACAATTTTGATGATGGAAATGTTATCACAGACAGGTATAAATATCTGAGATGTGATATTTCATCCACTTTATTAAAAGCTACTTTATATTTTTTCATAATGCACAAGCAGAAAAACATTTGTGGGAACATTTGGCTTGTCAGTTGAAGCAATGAATGTTTTAAATGGAACAACTTTAGTTTCGATACAAATTTCTTCAAACATATGGGTCATAATAAATTATACAATAGACTCTTTCTGTCTAAATCTGCACATACCAAGGGTGTAAAAATATGAAGATAAAATTCAGAATTGAACAAATAAAGAAAATGAACATTTTGCCTGAGCGATAGCTACTATATCATTGGTGAAAATAATCAGCAGCAAATAATATTGGATATTCACAAAATAGTGCACACTTTCTTCGGCTTAAATGGATTGACTTTGTCAGGATATATCAACAAATCACTGTGTAAGTTATTTTCTACATAAGAAACAAGTTCTCGAAGGGTCTCTGAAGTTTTTTGCCTCTTCATAGAGGCCTGAGTTTGAAGACTCTGGATCTCCATTTTAGCTCTTCGAAGGGCCTCAGCCTCACGTGCATTAGTGTAGGCTGGCATGCTGGGAGAGACAAACAAGTATGAACAACATTAAATGGAATACGACAACTAAATGCAGACTGAGTTTAAAGAATACAAACAACAGCCTAAATAAAAAAAATACCATGCAACAACAACAAGCACGGTCACCAATATAATATGGGAAATGGTGAGAAAAAAGAATGAAGCAAGAAAAATTAAAGCCACAAAAAAGGCAAAGTAGACTGATGAACATTTTGATGGATGAAGGTTTGCTTTACAAATAAATAACCAGAACCAATATGTGTTGTTTATGTTTAAATTTAACCATCATACTTAAAATGTTCATCAGAACATAATGCAAACTGTGAACAAGTGAAATATAAAGACCAAATAATAATAGTATAACACTCAAATGAAAGAGATTGTCATGCCTGCAACAAGTTAGGGACCAGAAACTCAAATATTGCAAGCTTTTAACACAGATTTCAGTTTGATATAGTTTCAAATAATTCACAAACTTTAAACTTTCTTTAATGTTCAGGGCATTTTACAGATTGGCAAGTCTTGTAATGTAGGAGCTTTTTAAAACAACAAAGATAAACTGAAATACAAACCATCACACACACACACACAGCATCTGATTGGACAGACTATGGTTATTAATAAACACAGCACAACAATTACATTACTTCTGAAGTGTCCACTTGTTTAAATATACAATTTGCAGGCAATTTCATTTTGCAAACATGTCAACAAGATTGTGCAGTTTACATAATAATAAAACAACACTCAAGACAATTACCTTTACTTTCTGTCACTTACTTTTGCTGATGCTACCTTCTGACTGCTAAACTTAATGAGTTAAAGACCTAGTGAGTCTGTAGATAAAACAAATGATACAAAAAAGGAAATAAATATTAGAAAACAATTTTTTTTTAAAATGATGGATATATTTACTTAGATGCTTGCCACCACCGTAACCCAATACCTAACTCTTAAGTCACTTGTTTACGATACTAACAAAATAAACTACTCTCATTAAAACCTTTGTTGTAGCTTGGAGATTTATATACCTATCTTCAAGTCACTTGTTTACGATACTGACATAAAATATCATCATCATGTGCCGTACTGGTTGGCGATCATGTCCTTCCACTATCTTCTATCTACAGTGCATCGTATCAGTTCTGTTGTTGACTGTTTACCATGCCATGACAACAAGCTATCCAGTATTTTCTCTCTTTGTCGTCCACGATCTCTCTTACCTTTTATTTTGCCAGTTGTAACCAAGTATTCCAACTTTCCTCTTCTCATGATGTGCCCAAAAAATGTTGATTGCTTCTTTCTGGTGTTTTTTAAGAGCTCCCTTTTGTGTTGGCCTCTTTGAGAACTTTCTCATTGGTCTTTTTAGCTGTCCAGGGAACTTTCAACATTCTTCTGAGAAATCCCATCTCTGTGGCCTCTAATCGTCTTTTAATTTGTTTGCCTATTGTCTATGATTCGCTTCCATAGGTCAGAATTGGTTCTATATAGCATCAATGAACTCTCTTTCTCATTTCTATTGACATAGATTTGTTGCATAAGATATTTTTCATTTTCTGAAATGCTATTTTGGCCTGAGCTATTCTGCTTTTTATTTCTGTGTTGCATCTTCCATCTGGTGTTATCACTGTGCCCAAGTATTTCAACCATAGCACTTGTTTCAGATTTATCTTGGTTATTTTTATGCTGCATGATGGTGATGATTGTTTCTTCGATATTACCATTACTTCTGTTTTCTTACTATTCAGACTGAGACCTTTCTCGTTGCTTTCTTTTACTATTATATCTATCATTTCTTGTAGCTCATTCTCTGTCTCTGCTATTAAGACTGTGCCGTCCGCATATCGTAAATTATTTATGTTGTGACCGTTGACTTCAATTCCTTTTTTGTCTACTATTGATCTCATAATATGTTCGCTATAAAGTAAAAACAAATCTGGCGACAGAACACAGCCTTGTCTGACTCCTTGTTTTATAAATTGAAATTGTCCTGTTTGGTTGTTAATTCGTATAGCTGCTGTTTGTTGCCAGTACATGTTTTTTATGATTCGCAGATCCTTGCCATCAATGTTTAATTTCTCCAGCATATTTATTATTTCCACATGCTTTACTTTGTCAAATGCTTTCGTGTAGTCTATAAAGCACATATATAGATCTTTCTTTACCTCTATAAATCTTTCTATCAATGTTCTTAAGATGTAAATTGCATTATTGGTGCCCTTTCCTTCCACAAATCCACATTGTTCCTCACTTATTTCTGGTTTATTTTGTTCCTTACATGCCTCATGATGATTCTTAGTAATATTTTAGTCATATGGCTCATGAGACTAATAGTGTGATGGTCTTCACAATCAGTGGCACCTGACTTCTTCGGTATGGCTACAAAGATAGATTTTAGTATATCTTCCGGTATGTGTCCAGTGTTATATATGTCATTGAGTAGTTTTGCTATGACTTGTACTCCCAGCTCTCCTAATGCATTTATCTCTTCGATTGTTATATTGTCAGGACCTGGAGCTTTGCCTCTTTTCATGTGTTGAATTGCGTCCTCCACTTCACTCTGCATTATTGGTGGTCCTGTGTCTTCATTTGAATTGTTTAATTCTGGTCTTTCATCATCATAGCGTTGACTGAGACATAAAATATACTACTCTCATTAAAACCTTTGTTGTAGCTTGGAGATTTTTTGTTGTTTAGAAACAAAATCAATTTGGAAGAACTGCAATTTTAAAATAATCAAAACAATTAAGTGGCAACATCAGAACAATCGTTTACATTATGTCCATAACAAACAGCCTTTTTAGAAAGTACACAAAACTTTGTTGTCATTTTTCTGGCTTTTGAGTAGTACAGAGAAGAAACTTTTTTTAACCACAGTGTGAGGTTGAGATGTGTCAGCAACCTGTTCAATTTGTAGAATTTATCTGATAGATTCTCTGATACGTGTCTCAAAGTCAGGTTGTTGAATCTTTCAAGCAAATGTGTATTCATCAGGTCTTCTGTCATTTTCAAGATAAAATTAGATTACGAAACTTCTCAGTAAGTTATGGCTGACAAATAGACTTTTCAAAGAAAACTCAAGTGTAACTTGGAGAAATAATATTGTTATTTACCTTTTGGTACAAATCTTCGGAACACATTTAACTATGTTTGCTTTCTGTTTTATCTGTAGGATTATTTTGAAAGATTCTCTGACATTTTAATAGTAAAGGGGTTTTCCCCCCCTTATCCCAAGTATCATTTCAGGTGTAAGTAACAAATGTTAGTATTTAGAATTATCAGATGCTTAGTATATTGTAAAATAGGCAAAGTGTCTTCTACTGGTCGATATACTGGAGCACATTTGGTCCACAGTGTCAATGGCTCCCTTTGTAGAATTCTAAAATTCAATTATGTCAAATTTCCCACTGGTTGGAATAGAAAAGCAGCTCAAAACGCTCTGCTGTATCATTATTAGACACACCAAAAAAAAAAACAAATATTAAGTGAAAATTTCTCCCAATTACCGTTAGTAAAAAAAACCCACAATATAACAATGGGATCACATTTTTTACGACACCCCTGTTGTACCTTGAAAAACAAAACACTTCCTGTCACAGTGACCCATCACGAGCCACTGACAGGAACAATTAGGAAGGTACATGGCTGAAAAAAAGAATTCATGTGTGGCAAACTGTCAAATTTCAAACTTGTATTTTGAGAACATGATCTCAAAAAATGAACATAATCTAGGATTAAATGGTTTTATGGTATGTGTTTCAACTTGAAAACTTACAGAATGAGAACATTTTGTTTAATATCTCTGCAAGTTACTGGTCAGTTTCAACACAAAAATATAATTGTGTAATTAAATTTATGAAAATCCATGTGTTGTATCAAAAAGCAAAAGAAGACACAAAAATCAAGTATTTCTAATTTTAAAAGTTAATGTAAAAATAACTTTTCTATGATGATTTCTAAGTAATCTGACCCTAGTTATATTTTTTTTCAAACGACATGGCTCTGGTGTTCACCCAGTCTCTAAATATGGGTATCAGAGATTTTTCTTGGAAGTAAAAGTGGCCTAATGATACTGACCACATCACCCCCAAAAAATGTGTAGTGTCATGGAAGAATGTGGTCACTAATACCATATTCCCTGTACATGCAAGACATAGAGGGAACCGTTACTATTTTAGGGCTAGAGAGTTGGCGCCTGACCAAGATGTGCTAGAGGTTCACATTTGTAAGGTACCAAAGGAGGATCCACGTATAGAAGTTCTGTGTGAAGAATAGGTAAGTGACATTTAATCCTAGATTACGATACTGTCGTAAAAATTACAGCATCAAAATACAAATTCACCAAATTTGACAGTTCGCCATTGTCAAATATTCCCCCTTCTGTGAACCTTCCTATTACTACTTTTGGTGACTTTGTGCTAGATTTGTTTCCTTTGATGTTGGATATTTTTTTTCATTTTCACAATTCTTTCAGAAGAAGGGATAATCATGGGTGTAAAAGCTGAAAATCACCTGAAGGTAGCAATAAATAATTTACCATACATTTGGATTCACTTGTTAAAGATTGTTGCAGAATAAGATCCACTCAATTCTTCTTCAGGATTTTATTTTTGACTTTAGTCAAGAAGCTCCATCCTGCCATCTTATGGCACAGAAACATTAGGAGAATCATCACTGTAAAGCTAACATAGTTTCTGATCTTCTCAAAATACAGTTTAGGAAAACCATGACCAATGTGCATGTACTCCATGGCATAGCCATGTAAGAAGAATGGCAAACATTTGTATTCCCAAACAAATATTGTATGGTGAACTGGTGAAACGGAAAGGAACCAAAGGGCAGACCAATGCTGAAATATAAGAATGTTAGCAGGGCTTCCAAGAGGGAATTCACTATCAATGAAAGAAACTGGGAAAATCTGGCTGCAGATAGCACATGGAGAACAAAAATAAAAATAATGGCGCAGCATCTTTCAAGGCGGTGCCGATATCAAATTCAGAAGACAAAAGGTTCAGGAGAAAGGAGACGAGGCCAGGCACAGCAAATACATCTTGTTCATTCTGCGAATGGATCTGTCTATCCAATATTGACAGATTCAGCCAAGAGAGAAACTGTTCAGCAAAGCAGCATCCAAGCATAAGACACTTAATACTTTTACCAAAAAAGGTATTGTAAGTGGGAGAGTTACAGATAGGTATCAGGGGGACTGGTTGGTCTTGAGGCAAGATGCCTGGCCTCGAGACAGAGAGGTTGTGGGTTCAAATCCCAGCTACACCGGTTGGGGATTTTTATTTATGATTTCTCTCTGCGGGAACCACTTCTGGTCTCAGCAGCGAGGCCCGGCTTGGAACATCAATTACTCATTGACGGAAAAAATATGAGTACCTCTGAAGTCAGAGTTATCTGCCTGTGAGGCATGGGACCCCTGTGCACACAGCTGCCAGGGAAAAATGGATTAACACGCAAAATTCAGTTCCTCTAGGAACTTCGTCAGAGGTGAAAGTCGGCGAACGAAAAAGAAAAGAAAGATAGGTATCATAATCTAGGGTTAAATTTTTGTTGTCAACAATTAAATGACCTCATTATTTTTTTTAACTCTCTTCTTCTTCTACCTTTCAGCTCCCTGTGGAGCATAGGTCTTCAACAAACACTTTCCAAGTCGTTCTGTTTCTTGCCATTCCTTTAAGATCATTCCATGTCTTCCCCATCATCTTCATCTCTGCTTCTATCTGTCTTCTCCAAGAATTCCTTGGTCTTCCTCTTTGTCTTTTCCCCTAAGGATCCCAAAATCATTTTTTAAATATTCACACCATTCATTAGCTTATGTCATAAACATCTTGTTCCCAAATGACAGGGGGCATGACCTGGATGTGACCCAAATATTGGGTATGTCAGGTTGCTAAGGAAGGCACTTTGGCTTCTTCCGGTTGCTAAGGAATCTGGCCAAGAAAACAAGACAGAAATGACCGAATCAAGAGAGTAAGGAGCTTCAGATGCCATTTGCTATTTGAGCCCTATTGACTGTTATTAAGTTTCCATAGCATCATCTGTGTTTTCAAAGTGAGACCAGGGATTCTCCTACGTCATGGAAATTTCCATTAGAATATAGTAGCCACTTTATTATCTTTCTTCTTTTACCTTTTAGCTCCCGGTGGAGCATAGGTCTTCAACAAACACTTTCCAAGTCGTTCTGTTTTTTTGCCATTCTTTTAAGATCATTCCATGTCTTCCCCATCATCTTCATCTCTGCTTCTATCTGTCTTCTCCAAGAATTCCTTGGTCTTCCTCTTTGTCTTTTCCCCTGGGGATTCCAAAAAAGGCTTGTTGTGTAATACTCTCAGTTGGCTTCCGTAGTGTGTGTCCCATCCATCGCCATCGTCCTCGCTGCATCTCTCTATCCACTGGTACCCGACCGGTACATTTCCATAATTCCACGTTAGTGACCCTGTCCCGCCATTTCCATCCCCCCATTCTGCGCAAGCATCCATTAATGAAAGTCTGTACCCTCGTGATCGTCAATTCCGTCATTCTCCATGTTTCGCAGCCATATAATAGGACCGACTTAACATTTGAGTTGAAAATTTTTATTTTTGTATTTAGCCTAATTTCTTTGGATTTCCATATGCCTCCCAGTGCAATGAAAGCTCCTCTTGCTTTTGATATCCCCATTCTGGTATCACTTTCTGTTCCTCCCTCTTTATCCATACCACCGCCCAGATATATGTAAGATTGTACATCTAGCAGAGGCATTTCTCCTAGTTTCATATGGCCACTGCCAACTGCATTAATTCTCATAATGTTGGTCCTATCTCTATTAATCTTTAGTCCTAGCTGTTGTGATCTCTCATCTAATATACTCATTCCATCCTGCATCCGTTGATGGCCGTGCGACAGGAGAGCCATGTCACCAGCAAAGTCTAAATCATCAAGTTGTTTGGTCAGTGACCACTGGATCCCATTTCTGCTGTTTTGAGCCATTTTCATAATCCAATCTATGGCCAGCAGAAAGAGAAATGGAGACAGGAGGCATCCCTGCCTTACTCCTGTTCTTATTTCAAATGCTTCAGTAAGCTGTCCTTCATGCACCACACTACATTTTGTTCCTTCATACATTGTTTTTATCAGGTTAATAAACTTTATGGGGATTCCGTAATGACTCAGCAACCTCCAAAGCACTCCTCTGTCTAAACTATCAAATGCCTTTTCGTAATCTATGAATCCAATATATAGTGGGGACCTTAGTTCTAAACTTTGTTCAACTATTACACGCAGGGCAGTCACTTGATCAGCACATGATCTGTTCTTCCCAAAACCTGCCTGTTCATCTCTCAAGTGTCTCTCCATAGCCTCTCTTAGTCACTCCAGAACGATTCTGCCCAATATTTTTCCCGGCACTGATAGTAGCATAATTCCCCTACAATTTGTGCACTCCTGTAAACTTCCCCCCTCTGGTAGTTTGATCATATAACCTTCTCTCCAGTCTTTAGGTATCCCTTCCCTCTCCCAAACTTTATCCAATAGATCCTGTAACATCTTGGTAGAGGTGTCAACATCTGCCCCGATGGCCTCCGAAGGAATTCCATCCGGTCCTGTGGCCCCACCATCCTTTAACAGCCTGATGGCTTTCATTACTTCTTTCCTGCCCGGTTTTCCGCAGTTAACGTGCAACTCTTCTTCCGCTGGCAGCACATCTGGAGGACCACTTGAGCCGGGTCTGTTCAAAAGTTCCTCAAAGTGCTCTTTCCATCTCTCCATTTGCTCCCCCATATCACCAAGCAGATTTCCCCTCTTGTCTTCGACAAAGGCGTTGATCTGTCTGCACCTTCCACCCAATTTCTTTGCGCCGTTGCACAGCTCTTTCACATTCCCTTTATCTGCTGCCTCCTCTGCCTCCCCAGCCAGTTCATCCATATATTTCCTCCCATCCCCTCTAATGCATCTTCTCACTTCTTTGTTCACCTCTGCGCAAGCCCCCTGTGTCCCGGCCTCATTACTTCTTGTTTTGCTTTTATTTATGTCTGCTTTCCCGCTCTTTCTTTCTTTAATTTTATCCAGGGTCTCTGCTGTCATCCATGCCTTATTCCGGCGTTCTCTCTTCCCCAGTGTTTCTTCGCATGTCTCTTTCCATATATTTTTTACCTGTTTCCAATGATCTTCTATATTTATTGTATTTTCCAGTTGTAGGATTCTCCTACGTCATGGAAATTTCCATTAGAATATAGTAGCCACTTTATTATAGTTGTAACTATTTTTACACGCTGAGGTAAGCAATTACATTTTGTGGAAGTAAATTGATAAAATTATTCTATTCCTTCGGATCGGTTTTGATATTTTGATTAATTAGGTACTTCTTTATAACTGCCAAATTTGAAAGAAATCGGTAGATGGATTTGATATTCTGTTTTATTGTCCATTTTTACATAAGTGTGCCAAATTTTAAAGAGATCTGCCACTGAGTAAGGCGATTTTTAAAAATGAGGACTAAGTTCACTTTGGGCCATGCTGAAAAAACAATAAACTAATGCACTGATACATCATATGAGGGAGGTCACTATTACATCCTAAAACAAAAAGCGCTGTCAGTTGATTTCTATCTAATTTAATGTGTGTTTTGTTTGTTTGTTCCTGCTGAAGGCCTATTGGGCCGAAATGTTGTTTAATCTGTGTCGTCCACTAATCACGTAAAGCTTCTAACATACCATTTTTTTCTATTTTTTAATTTTTCCTGTGTTTACATAACCTTTAAGTGTATAACTATTTTATTAATTGTCATAGACACATCAGCTAGGCATCACTGCTTTAAGGATGGGTTATCTAGCTAATGTTTTTAATTTTTTGCCAAAAATATCAAGGTATCCTATTAAAGTTTTTATATTTTGTGTTGCTTTAGCTGATTTTACCTAAACAATTCCATCATAAAATAAAAATTCTTAACTTTTTTTCAGTTTTATTGCTTGTTTGCATTCACCAGCTTTATATCTCAAGCAAAGTCCCAGGGAACAGAATTTTGTGTAAACATAACTTTTCCAATTTTTCAAACACCAGCTGTTTGCTCAGGTGTCCCTTGCCATAAGGAAAATATTCTCAGACTTCAGAGGTACTCTCATAATTTTTCTCGTCAGATAAAACATTTGGGTAGAATTTTTGTTATTAATTTTACCATTGTGATTTTTTAAAGCGATTATTCAATATCTCTCTCTCTCTCTGTCTGCGATTAAGACTCAATCAGAGTAGGATTCCAGGCTCTCTCATGAAGTCAGCTGTCTGTTTAAGTGATTCGATTGCCCCATATAGTTTCTCTTCCAGGGAGGTGGATGTGGACCACATTGCTCTTCTCAAGACTGTGTACTGGGGGGCAATCCTATAGAACAGGGGTGGCCAAATGGCGGCCCGCCAGCCTAGTTTTCTTGGCCCGCGAAGCTCCACGGACTTACTTCATTTTTTACCCCTAATAGCGGATTTCTCCTGGTTTTAATCCGTGTCGGAGTTAACTCTTCTATCGTTCAAGAATACACAATTTGAAAATCTCTGTCAATTTCTCGCAACAGCTAGACTGGCAACATAATTTCAAATAAAGCGCGCGCGCGCGCGCACGCACGCACGCACACACACTGCACAACTAATGGTGCCGACAATATTCAAAGTCTTTGCTTCGAGTTGGTACCGCAAAGTTGCTTTATTGTCAGTGCGGTGATAGCGTCAGATCTTTGGCTCAACATTTGTCGTCTGGACTTGTGGTGGCTCTTTCATTTCGCGGTAAGGGGTTAATGAGGTTGGGAGGGACAGGGGTGAGGGGACTTCGTAGCTCTAATTCTGTCTTTGAAGTTACATTCAAAATGTTTCACTGTTCGCCTTCATTCCCTTTGATCCCATCGTCTTGTCTTGTCTATAAAATGACTGCAACGTGTTTATTTGGTCACAATCTTTTGATTTCATTGTCAAACACAAGTCTGTGTATAACTGTCAAATCTGGACTTATTTTCGATAGTGGACCAACATTCTGTGACTTTTAACTTTGATGTGAGATTTTGTATTAAATCATGTTAAAACGTAGAAAAGTTGATTGTGAAAATCGCATATTTAAACCTCAATGGGAATTAGATTATTTGTTCATCTTCAATAAGGATAGTAAACCTCAGTGCTTAATTTGCGTTCAAGTGTTAGCCGTTTTGAAGGAATATAATTTAAAACGGCACTATGCCACACATCATCAAAACATGTATGAGAAACATAGCATTGAAGCTAGGAAGCTTTTGGTTGAACAGCTGAAGACAAAGTTGAATCAACAGCAAAGTATGTATACAAAGGGCAATAAAATTAAAGAGTCATCGATCATTGCATCATATACAGTTACCTATGAGCTTGCAAAATCTAAAAAACCCTTTACTGACGGAAATTTTGTGAAGAAATGTGCGATTCAAATGGCAAAGGCATTCGGTCAAGAAAAAATAGCCAAAGAATTTGAATCTGTGCCTCTTTCAAAACAAACTGTAGCCAGAAGAACAGAAGACATCAGTCTGCAACTGTCTCAAAGTTTAAAATCTTGTATTGAAAACTGCTCATATTTTTCGCTCGCGATTGATGAAAGTACTGACTTCACTGACACTTGCAAGCTTCTTATTTTTGTTAAAGTTATCCAGGAGGATTTTACTGTTATTGAAGAATTGTTGAAAGTTTGCTCTTTGCATGACACTTGTAGAGGGACAGACATATTTTCTGCAGTTCATAGTGCCGTAGATGAAGTAGGTGGTTTTGGAAAGTTGTCTGCAGTGTGTACTGATGGTTGCAAAGCTTTTATTGGTTCAAATACTGGTTTTGTTGGACTTCTAAAGCAAAACAAAATTAACGTACCTACATTGCATTGCATAATTCATCAAGAGGCCCTTTGTGCAAAGTCCATAAATCTAAAAGACACCATGGCTACTGTTGTGAAAATAACAAATTTGATAAGAGGAGGACACCAGTCTTTAAATCACAGGAAGTTTTTATCATTTTTAGAGGAAGTAGATTCTAGCTACGGTGATCTCCTGCTTTATACAGAAGTAAGATGGCTTAGTCGAGGGAAATGTTTAATAATATTTTTTGAACTGAAGAATGACATTTATGACTTCCTGCGAGAGAACTTACCATGCTCCATTGATCTTCAACATGCACTCAAAGACATTAATTTCCTTCATAATCTGGCATATCTCACAGACATCACACAACATTTGAACATATTGAATTTGCAGCTACAAGGGGAAAAGCAAACCATTTTTCAATTGATGGGATATGTTGATGGTTTTAAAAAGAAGCTGAATCTATTTAGACTTTCTTTGCAAAAAAATGATCTGTTCCATTTTTCAAGTTGTAAGCAGTTGTTGTCAGAGATAGAAAGTGCAAACTTCAGTAAGTACGCAGCTGACATTGAACATTTGATTTGTGAATTTGATCGACGATTTCAAGATTTTGAAATGTTTCGTCCGCAAACGGAACTTTTTAATAACCCAATTAAGTGCACAGTGGAGTGCTAGCCATCAGATCTTCAACTAGAGTTGTGTGACCTTCAGTGTGACCCCTTCCTCAGTACTGTAAAGGCATTAGGAGCTGACTTCTGGAAATTGCTACCAAATGAACGTTACCCGTGTCTGAGAAAATGGGCACTAAAGATGTGCTCTATATTCGGCAGCACATATCTCTGCGAGACAACATTCTCTTCCATGAAGTTAATTAAATCTAAGACCAGGAACAGAATGACCGATTCGACATTGTCCCATACTCTCCGAATCGCCACGTCAAAAATGGAAGTGGACTTCAAATCTCTGCTGGAAAGCTGTGACAAGTCACAATCGTCGCACTGAGACATTAAAGGTAATTTTAAAATGAATAATTAATGGATTTGTTACAAATCAAATATGTAGTCAAAGTGCAAGCATTATTTATATATTACTATATCGCATAGGTCCCTACTGTCATTTTTGACGATATTCTTAAGTGTGGCCCGCGGGTCTTGGCCTTGGCTTTAATCCGGCCCTCGGGCAACCTCAAGTTGGCCACCACTGCTATAGAACATGTTTTGTAGTCATATTGTCCAGTGTACAGTGGCATAGGCTGGTTGCACCTATTTTGAGCTTGGTGAACATGTCAATTTCTCAATCTATTGTGGCCAGTGCGTAAGCAAAGTATGATGACTTGATAGTTGGTGGTATCCGTCACTCTCGTTATGCTTTGGGTGATCTCGTTTCCATTTTTCATGGAACTGACCTTTGAGGATGGATTTGGCTTCATCAAAACTGAGCAGATGGTTCTCTTGTGGTAATCTCCCTCCCTCTTTAGCTAATTTGTCTGCGCGTTCGTTCCCGTGTATATTACAGTGTGATGGTATCCCTTGAATAACTACTCTCTGGAAGTTATTGCATAGTTGGTCCAGGGTTCATCAAAACTGAGCAGATGGTTCTCTTGTGGTAATCTCCCTCCCTCTTTAGCTAATTTGTCTGCGCGTTCGTTCCCGTGTATATTACAGTGTGATGGTATCCCTTGAATAACTACTCTCTGGAAGTTATTGCATAGTTGGTCCAGGGTTGTTCTCAAGTCATCTAGTTCATTGTTCTTGGGGCTTTTTAGGGCTGATAGTACTGACAGTGCATCAGGCAGAATCACCAATTTATTGTGCTTGTTATTTTAGTGTTGCGTAGCCAGTGTTGCAGCATCTCTGATAGCCTCAGTTTCTGCTTTAAAGTTGCTTGAGAATTTTCCAAAAGCTATTGACTCGGTGATCTCATCCTGATTATTCAGTGTCAAGAACCCACCTCCCCCTCCATTTCTGGTGGCATTTGTAGCAGAGCCATCTGTGTATATGTGGGACCATGAGTTCTGTGGGTAGTATTGTGTATGTGTTTTTCTGCTACGTGTTTTCTTTCTGTGTCTATCTTTCGTTTGCCATTCTTTCTGTGTCTGGGTGCCTTTTTTCATGATTCCTGTTATATTTTCATTAAGTTCTGGTATTTTATGTTTTCCATGAGAAAACATATCAAATAGGCCCAAGGGTTTCAATATTGTTTGGGAAAGTACTGGGTCTCCAGTAGTTAGTTCATTGGCAATTGCAGCAAAGTTGCTCCTCTTTAGTCGTACAATTCCGGAACCAGTTATTCTTTGGTGCATGGGGTGGCTAAGGAGCCTTCTATATTTCTCCGCATGTTGCAATACTTTAGTGACCCGTCTGTCATCTAAGGGTTGTAAACCTGTTACTGTTTCTAGAGTCTTGATAGGTGTAGATTTCATAGCACCAGTGATGATATGGGCAGCTTGGTTCTGTGTTCTCTTAATTTTGCTAAGGTGTGATTTGGAACCTATAGCCCAGGCTGTGACTCCATACTCTAACTCTGGTCTGACTTCCTATGTATAGTCTTTTCAAAATATTGCTGTCTGCTCCCTAGCCCGTTCCTGCCAATTTCTTCATAATATTAGTTCCCCTCTGGCTTTTTTCCTTGCTCTGTCTATCTGATTTTTCCAAGTCATTCTGCGATTCATGGTGACGCCAAGATATGTTGGGTTTTGGTCAATAGGGAGTGTATGGTCTTTTATCTTCAAGTTTGCAGAGAGTGTGTTTCTTAATAGGCTGAAAATTGTATATGTAGTTTTTTTTTCGTTGATTGGTAAGAACCAGGTGTTCGTCCATTTTTCAAGTTCACCTAGGGCATCTTGCATACTGGGTCCAGTCACCGACATACTTTCCACGCGATAAAAATGCTGGTAAATCTTGATAAAACAGATTTTTAATTTCAGCGCTCATTTATTTATGTGTGCACATTTTGAAAGCAATTATTGTTATTGGTTATTGGTTATGGAAGGCCTCGGTCTCACAGCAAACGAATTAAAATCCATAATTGCTCAACCGCCCGTGCCAGTGGAATCATCTGAATTACTAACTCATCTCCCAAACAAAGAAGGTAACTGTAGTCCCCATCGCAGCAGTCTCAGCACACGCCAAAAGACATAAGGCGAAACCGCGCAGAAAGTGAACACAGCCAACTGTTCCCCGTCATACGATATCATCATTCATCGCAAACAAGCGGGATATCGAATCAGGATCAAAACGGATGAGACACACAGCTCACTGTGTGCACAGAGCACTTAACCCAGTAGCTCCTGCAACAAGCCGGACTTGGAATATGAGGAAACTGCAAGAAGGAACACTTTTCAGACATAGCCCTCAATGGTTCCCGCCGCCTATCCACCATATACCATGGGAGTTTACGTCCTCCCGAAAACGATGATCGTCGTAGCACCTGATGATGTTAGGCCATCGCTGATGACTCCAATTTCAAACATATAGACACACAGTGGTGGTAAGTTATCATTACCAATCCAACAGAAGCCACATGACCTGTAGTTAGTAAAAACACAATTGATGATGTTCTCCGCTCCCTTCTTGTAGCTGCCGCCACACAATTATGATGTCTCATTATCTTGGACATCATTCAAGAACAATGTCAGATGAACATTCCATAGATATGGCTTTGCTGATGAAGTGCTTGGTGCAACAGTTGTATCAATCATACTGGAGGCTCCTGGTCTGTGGTCATTAATATCACAGAAGGCACATGATGTTATATTCAGAATTTCTTTCTGTGGTGTAAATATGTGGCACACACATGGAGCGTGGTTTGTGGTCACAGTAATCCCATTAAAGGCAATTCTAGGTTAGCATGGCATAGCTGTTTCAGAACAGCACAATCCTGTGATGTTTTCTGTGTTCGCTATAAAGCTGCTGCTGCTACCCAATCCTGACCAATTATAGGTGTGGACATTATTCACTTGCAATGACAAAACTGCTTTGTTTACATCATAAACCTCTGGAAGCGAATCATTTATGGGATTAATAGTACAATTTATTCTTCCATCGGGGATATCTTCATTGAGTCCCAAAAAAAAAGTCTTTGGTTAAAAAGCACATATGCTTTTTAGTTAAACACAAAATGAGCCCACTTCATAGATTCAAAATGATCCTTGCCAATGTCATCCGTTTGCACAAGTTAGGTCCTTAGCAACCAAGGTTACAAACTAAGCTATCAATTTAACGA
Organism: Megaustenia siamemsis; assembly: GCA_032433765.1. Lineage (NCBI taxonomy): Eukaryota > Metazoa > Mollusca > Gastropoda > Stylommatophora > Ariophantidae > Megaustenia > Megaustenia siamemsis. Next base: position 11,635,126 of record JAVIAB010000139.1, on the reverse strand, counting down.
CTTTATCTACAGCGAAGGTTAACGAACTGTGAACAAACATTTATGTTCAAACCCCTGAATACAATACAATTTGAAAGCAATATACAGTGGCAGGCGCTGGAAAATAAAAAATTACATATACCATGTGTTTATAAAATTATTACTTGCATCTTACTTGATTCATGTCTCTGCTAACAGCTCCACTTTTATTAATATTTTTGTAATTAATTTATCTGTGTGCCTTGACAAAACATATATTTTTTAATTCAGTACACATTTATACATAGTGTGCAAATTTTGAAAGTGATCTGTAAATGCAGACTTGTCTATATGGCCCTTTTCGTCTTGTCAGATGGTCTAGTGGAGGCTATTGTTTATTTTGTTGTTGAGGTTTTGTTTTTGTCGAACAGCTTCTCTCGTGGCTAATTCTACCAATGTTTAACAAACACACATGGCCACAGAATTCATCCCTTTTTATGAGTCTTTTCTCTTCTAAATTTTGCCTTAACACAGTCTCAAAATGATGTTATACCAATCCTTATACATGCTCTTCATGATGTGCGATCACTTGCCAGAAGTACCCAGTCATTTTCACAGATGGAGAAGTCATTCAGAGATGATTTATAGATATCTCTATATCGCAGTTTAGGTCTGCTGATTTGTCTTATTCCATGTATTAGTTCACTATATAGTGTTTCCTTGGGGATGCGTTTTTCTTCCATTCGTTGAACGTGCCCCAGCCACCTTAGTCTTCTACATCTGAGCATTGACATGATTGTTGGGGTCTTAGCATGTTGCAGGACAGTTAAGTTATTTTGTCCTGCCATTTGATGTGCATTATTCTGTGGAGACATCGCATGTGGAAGACATTTAATTTTTTTCATGATTTGAATATGTTGTCCAGGTTTCAGAACCATATAATAGTGTGCTAAGCACACAAGTTTGATATATTAAGAGTTTGGTCTTTAGTGTTAGTTTCATGTTGTTCCAGGTCCTTTCTGTGAGGTTGCTTAAAGTCATAGCTGCCTTTCCAATTCAGCTGTTTATTGCATCAAGAGAAGTGGTTTGCGTAATTGTGGATCCAAGATATGTGAATTTCTGAATTGATTCTAGTGGGCAATCTTTTAAAGTGATTAATAGAGGTTTGATGTCACCTTGACTTAGTATTACTGTTTTCTGAACACTAATTGACGGTGGACAAAGGTTGCATGCTTTGTCCAGGTTGTTGATCAGCGATTGTAGGGTGGCTTCACTATGAGTGACTAGGGCTGCATCGTCAGCAAATAAAAGTTCTTTAAGTAGGGCAACATTTGTTTTTGCTCTTAGTCATGCTAAGTTGAACAGTGACCCATCTGATCTTGTGCAAATGTAAATGTCTCCTGAGCTGTTTTCAAAAGCGTAATTTAGAAGGGCAGCAAAAAATATGCCAAAAAGTGTGGGGGCGAGGACACATCCCTGTTTCTCTCCGTTGTTGACTTTAAAACTTTCAGATGAACTCCCATCAAAGTGGATTTTAGCATTCATGTTTTCATGAAAGGACATAATCAGCTTAAGTAATTTAGGTGGGCAGCCTATGCTTTCTAATACCCTGTAGAGCACATCTCTATTTACTGAGTCGAAGGTCTTTGTGAGACTCACAAAAGCAATATAGAGCGGCATATTTTGTTCCCTGCATTTTTCTTGTAATTGTCTAAGTGTGAAAATCATGTCTATAGTTGATCTCCCGACTCTGAGGCAGCATTGAGACTTGTGAAGAATACGTTCTGCAAGTCTATGCAGGCATTTTAGCATTACTCTCACAAAAGCCTTGCCGGCTGTGCCAAGAAGAGAGATGCCTCTGTAGTTATTGCAATTACCCCTGTCTCCTTAAACATATATTTTTAAATTCATCATACATATATACAAAAGTGTGCAAATTTTGAAAGCAATCTGTAAATGCAGACTTGTCTACAAAATTAATAAATAAAAGGGCTACATCTCTAAAAACCATGTGTGATCTCCTATAGCCAACTTTCAATTTTCCAGGTCGGGTAACTGTCAAATGAGACCCGTTATACTTTCCACCATATTCTCCTAACCATTTTAAAACACAATGATTGCACTTAAAAATGAATAACTTTTTTCTTATTGTCGCACAAACATAATGAAGATCTATTTGAATATAAAATAGTAAGGGCTATCTAATTATGTTCTCTCACCACTCCTTTTCATCATATATATGGACAAAATAAATCAGGAAACAACCAACAATAAGGAAAAATCAAATAATAATATAGAGGTAGAAAATTCCAACATCAACGAGCTACTATTCGCAGATGACCAATGCCTAATATATGAGGATGAAAACCTGCTACAACAGCATATAACATCTCTAGATAAAAGTTGCACAAACTACAGTATAAAAATTAACACAGCAAAAACAGAGGCTATGAGAATAAGCAAATTAAGACACCCATTAAACATTAAGATCAAAGATAAAGAAATAAAACAAGTAGAGGAATTCAAGTATTTGGGCACAATGTTCACAGAAGATGGAAAACTAGACAGAGAAATTGACATGAGAATACAAAAAGCAAATGCTGTTGCTTGCTTGCTTGCGTTCGCCCGATGACTAAAGTATTCTAAAGTATTCGTAGACTGTAGAATTCCTCTTCGTCATCCATCCTTAAAAGGACGTTAAGTGGGTGTGTCTGCGTTGTGTTGTGGTTTACAGTATAACTGTTGTATTTGTGCCTTTCGGCCCAACACATCCGACTTCAGCACGACATTTTTGAGTACCGGGTTGTCTTCCCTCTTCGATCCCTGCTCCCTTGGCCAGACTAGACAGGTTAGTCTGTTACTGAAGGCACCGCAGAGAGGTGGAGCAGAATCTGGATGGTTCTGGTTCACCGATCCTGGCGCAAGCCATCAGCTGTGGGTCGCTGACAACTTCCAGCTCTGGTGCTGTGAGGCGCGCCTTCGCCTCCGCAAATGCCGTTACATCCCTGCTTTCACCATTGCTAAGACATCCAAACATTTCTATGCCAGGTAAACAACAAATGATAAATAGCATTTTCATACCAACTTTGTGCTATGAAAGTCAAACGTGGACCCTTTCTAAATCACAATTAAGAAAGATCAATACATGTGAGATGCGATGCTTGAGAAAAGTAACAAACAACACAAGAAGAGATAGAATACCAAATGAAACCATAAGAAAAATGGTAGGAACAAAACCCTGCCAAGAATATACAGAACAACAACAACTTAAATGGTTTGGCCACCTGGTCAGAATGAATCCTCACCAATCACCATCAAGTTTATTAACCTGATAAAAACAATGTATGAAGGAATGAAATGTAGTGTGGTGCATGAAGGACAGCTTACAGAAGCATTTGAAATAAGAACAGGAGTAAGGCAGGGATGCCTTCTGTCTCCATTTCTCTTTCTACTGGCCATAGATTGGATTATGAAAATAACTCAAAACAACAGAAATGGAGTCCAGTGGTCACTGACCAAACAACTTGATAATTTAGACTTTGCTGATGACATAGCTCTCCTATCACAAAGCCATCAACAGATGCAGGATAAAATGAGCATACTTGAAGAGAGATCACAACAGCTAGGACTGAAGATTAATAGAGATAAGACCAACATTATGAAAATGAATACAGTTGGCAATAACCAAATAAAACTAGGAGAAATACCTCTATTAGATGTACAATCTTACATATATCTGGGCAGTAATATATATAAAGAGGGAGGAACAGAAAATGATACCAAAATAAGGATATCAAAAGCAAGAGGAGCTTTAATTGCACTGGGAAACATGGAAGTCCAAAGAAATTAGGTTAATTACAAAATAAAAATTTTCAACTCAAATGTTAAGGTGGTCCTATTATATGGCTGTGAAACGTGGAGAACAACAAAATTGACATTCACAAAGATACAGACTTTCATTAATGGATGCTAACGCAGAATAAAAGGATGGAAATGGCAGGACAAAATCACTAACATAGAATTATGGAAATGTACCAGTCAAACACCAGTGGATAAAGAGATGATGGCGCTGGATAGGACACACACTACGGAAGCCAACTGAGAGTATTACACAACAGGCCCTTTTTTGGAATCCCCGGGGGAAAAGACAAAGAGGAAGACCAAGGAATTATTGGAGAAGACAGATAGAAGCAGAGATGAAGATGATGGGGAAAACATGGAATGATCTTAAAAGAATGGCAAATAACAGAACGACTTGGAAAGTGTTTGTTGAAGACCTATGCTCCACTGGGAGCTAAAAAGGTAGAAGAAAAATCACCATCAAGGGCCATCTTCTCGAGAATGCATGGAAAAAGACCAAGAGGAAGACCCAGAAGAAGATGGATAGATACAGTGACAGAGACATGTAACAACAAAGGAAAATCACTAATTAAGACAATTCGAGCAGCTCAAGAACGACAAATGATATAAACCACGACACCTTTTAGGTATCAGTGAAAAGAGAAAAGAAGATCTAATTATGACATGTTAAATTTTAAACAACTATTTAAATATTTTATAAAAGTACCTAAAATTATTTTACGTTGCTATGGACCTGGCTACAGTTGAAAATGAGGTAGGATGACTTTACTGCACTTTATATCAACCGAATATCTTTATTTTGTTTCTGGAACTTTGAGCTTTTAAAATTTAGGTCCAAGATCATTAAGAGTAATTAAGACTAAATATAGAAAAAGAGAATACTATACTTTTTATTTAACATAAATTTTTTAAAACCAATCCCAATCTACAGTCTGTGATATCTTAAATAAAGTTTTATGACTCTGACACTGTCACACTGGTTTTAAATTTGATAAGTAAGATAGAAATGGAAAAATGAAAAGATTGTACATTTACTTATGATGTTCAACTTTTAACTGATTATTAATTAAGTTAAATTAACAATGACAATTATAGAATATTATGACCAAATGTTTGAAAATGAAAAAGGTCAGGCAAAGAATTAACAGTCATAAAATTTATTTTTTTTGGACAGCTTAAACTAGCTGATTTTGATTATATTATCTACTATAAGCAATGCTTTCATGTGAAACGTAACTGTTTAAGTTAGTTTAAGACTTAAGATTTCAATATAAGGGCCAAAAATAGAACATTAAAACTAAACAAGAAAATATGTACAAAAAGAATTTAGTAATTTACTTTACTTTTTATTTAGCAACAAATCTCTTGACAGCTTTCAAATTTGATAAGATAAAAATAAAAATGAAAAAATGTTACAAACATATGCTCATAATATTTATTTATAAATATGTTAATTTAACTTTAACTTAATAATGATAATCAGTTAAAAGTTAGTTGAACATAAGAAATGTTGTACAATAACACATTACTGTACAATTTTTTTCATTTTTACCGTATCAAATTTGAAAGCAGCAACAGCCATAATCCATAAAATAAAACTAGATTTAAGATGTCACTGACTCATAACTGTGGACTGCAGGAGGTTTAAACAAAATGTGATTGTGATGCTAAATATGTAAGCAATGCTTTCATGTAAAACAATACAATTGTTTCAGTTAGTTGAAAAGTTTTTTAATTTTAAGATTTTAAGACATCAGCTGGAAACAAATTAATTTGCATCCCCTAAATTTATTATTTATCATATCTGAGACTTAAACTTAAACCAACATATTAATTTTAATTTTAAATTTTCAACTCAATTGAATGAAAAATGTGCGGAAAATCTTTAAATTTAGACTTACATATTTGTATGATTTCTCAAAAACTGATAAAGATAGCTTGGCTATCCCCACCCGGCGTCTGGATGAACAATCAATTCAATTCTCTCCTGGTTTCATTCGGATCCAGTTGTTGCTACGGCAAAAGTCTATTAATTGATTGGTCACTGGTGTCAAGAAAAATTGGACATCATTTTTCATTTTCCCCATTTAAATTTAAGTCTCAATTATTCGGACCCATGTCGCCTGAAAACTTTACTTAAAATAATACAATTAATTAAGAAATAACAAGACAGAACGCGATGTACCAGACTAATGACTAATACTAATACTAATGTATTCATCGTCGGTTGCGTGCCTAGGCTAGTGGCTGCTGCTAGGGTGCACTCAACACTTCACTTTTATAAGAAAATCATGCCAAAATGAACTATGTCATAACACAAGGAATTATTAACAGATTCCTCCTACCTTTTGTTGTCCTTTGTTTCCGACACGAGAATAATAGTTCAAACCACAAGAAACTGCAACAATTTCGTCCAAATTGAAGTCCGTCCTGGAACCGTTAGAAAGATTATGTTGATGAGCCTCGCTCTGGTTGACATCGTTTGTATCGCATTTCCGCTTCTCGAACTTCCGTTATTCTCCTATTTCTTGGGTCAAATCGTCTGGCGAAGGCGACCACTGTCGTTTTTTTTAAAAATTCTTTTAATGGCGGCCACACAGTCTGTGACGGTGGATGGGACGGAAGAATCAGTAATAATCAATGGCTCGAAAACAGCAAAGTGTATCGTGCACTAGAGGCATATACAGGCATTGACAAAACTGGCAAATGAGTTTAATGCCAGCATTCGGAGTGGCCAGATTAAGGAGTGGCTACACAGCTACTTACTATTGCTACCGAAGCAAAACAAGGACCATTCTCAGATCAGTACCTACAGAATCATCACAATGCAGAACACTGCGGGCAAGCTGCTGGAGAAAATAGTTGCCCGTGTCCTCACCTGTCACCTTGAACAGAAACGCGCATTCCCACCCACACTCGGAGGTTATAGATATAACAAAGAGCCATGGCTCAATGCGGCAGTCTTTGCCTATGACATCTTCGAAGGCTTCCACAGACGAGAGGCGGACATGCGCTGCTGCTATAGATCTGGAGGATGCATACAACAGGGTACCATTTGAATACCTCATGCATATGCTCCTCAAACTGGCGGTGCACCCCTTCCACATTAGATGGATCGCTGCAGCACTGTTTCAGAGGAAGGTGATACTCAGATGTGGAAGTTGGTCTTCCGAGCCAACATCCATTTGTCCAAGGCTGCCACAAGGCTCACCATTGTCATCAGTTCTATTTAACGTGTACACAATAACGATCACGGAACAACAACTGGATGGGAGGGGAAGAACTATGACTTTTGCTGATGATATTCTGGTATATATCGACAGGGAAGAGACAGACGGGGAATCACCTCCACAGTGCAAGACGAACTCGATCGCATTTCTTCCTGGTATGGGGTTTCAGGTGCCTTGGTTAATCCTAATAAAGCATCAGTTTCATGGTTCTCCCTTAACAATCATGTCGTTAATACGACCACACCGGTAGTACATATGGGAACTGATGAGGTGACCAGGGACAAGTTGATGTCATTCTATTATCCTTTCGAGCCGAAGACGGCACATAGGGCAGAACCACAATCTCAAAAACAGAAACCCTGCGTGCCAAAATGGCACACATTGCAGAGGTCACTGCTTCTAAAATCTATGGTCTGTTTCCATAACAATGCTTTTTACAATGACAGCTTGTCAAGCCATCGATCAACCTCCTTAGTCGCCTCTTACGACATGCCTGGAAGGTCACAGTGTCACTATTCTTTACATCCCACATAATGAGGCCCCGGTAACACACGGGAGATGTCATACCTCGGAGTTAAGTTTGATCGCAGCCTGTGTTTTCGGGACCACGTCAAACATGTGATAACAAAATCCCGCAAAGGATTAGCCGTCTTGAAGGTCATGGCAGCTGCCAACATCGAGCAGAGGCTACTTTCTCTTCTGTTCCAGGGATTAGTCCTCGCACCAATCGAGTTTGCCCTGGCAATTCTTACTGTCAGTACGACTCAAATTGATAGGCTGGAGAAAATACAAAATGAAGCCATGCGCATTATCTTGGGATGTACAAGGGACACTCTCTGTGTAGCAATGAGGTATCTTCTTGACTTTCCAACCATGGATGACAGAATCAAGATCTGGAGAGCACGAGCATACCTGAAGATTAGTACAGATAAAGAGCATCCATTGCACCACGTGCTCAACACAGGGAAAGGTGCCAGACTATAAAGAGGCAAATCATGGGTGGGCCGAGCAGAAGATGTCATCACACAGGTCTGTGGGCTTACCAATATCAGCATTGGTGAGGAGTGGATACCGGTGCCTATGTCATTCAATGGGACTTTCTCGTGTATTGTCACACTCGACAGTAAAAGTAGGGAACAGAACCCGGTCGTGGTTAATGCTGAGGTCAACGGTCTCATCTGCGACAACACCAATGAGAAAGATGCAGTCATCTATACAGACGGATCTGTAATACGACACCAAAGAAGTGCATGGGCATTTACAGCACGCTCGGCAGGCAGAATAGTCAAAGAAGACAGCGGTACGTACGTCTTGACCACGAGTAGCATGACAATAGAGGTGATGGCAGTGACCAAGGCATTCAAATGGTTAGAGTCACAAGACTACACCTAGGGTGTCCGGTTAGCGCAATTGATAGGCGGTTGGCTTACCACGGCAACAGTCGGGGTTCGTACCCTGGCGAGGACACCTGGGTTTTACTAATTCCCTAAAAATTAGTATCTCTGAAGTCGGAGTAAATCTGCCTGCATGGCGAGGGGCATCCTGTAATGGGATAAAACAGACTTTACACGCAAAATTCAGTCCCACAAAATTGAGTGGGTGGGACTTTGTCAGAGGTCAAAAGCTGACGAAAGCGAACGAACGAACGAACAAGACTACACCCACGCATGTATACTGAGTGATTCGATGAGCATGATTAAAAAAAAGTGGAGGCAGGTTCTGTACGCATGCAATGGGTAGAGTCGTTGCAGAAATCCAAAATACGTAAGGTCACCTTTGTCTATGTCTCTGGACATGCGGGAGTACGGGGAAATGAATGAGCGGACAAATAGGCTAGCTGCGCTGTCGTTGAGGACGGGCAACCAATGGATCGGGCGGACATCATCAATGCCCTTCGAGATGTGGGAAGAGCACAGGACTTTGGCAAACACAGATCCACGTGACTTCTTCGGATGATGGAAATGGGAGTTAAGTTGGGCACAGCCAGAAATGAGAAACTTATTAGTGGGCGTGTAAGAAGACTTATCAACCAACATAGAACTGGAGTCGTCAATCGCTGGACACTGAGGGAATTGCTGAGGAGGGGATCTGAGCACCTATGGACATGTTCGGAGTGCAATGATGATGACCCCCAAATCATTCAATAGCTCAATAACAGGGCAAGAAAGACGAATATGACTGACCACCGTGAAAGAGATTGAAGTCTCATCACGTACTATTCCAAAGAAAACAAACAATGAAGTCGTAAAAAAAACAACAACTAAAAATGAACAGAAAACTACTAAACACAATACAAGCAAAACAAATGAAATTTTGGGGCATGTTAAAAGACACAGCAACTTACTAAAAATAATATTGAAAGGGAAAATACAAAGTAGAAGAGGCAGACCAAGACTAACATGGACGAGTAACATCAACAGATGGACAAGTCAGCCTATACCTATAGCAACCTGCTCTATCAAAGAAAAAAACAGACTGGCGCTTCATGATAGCCAACTGTCGATGCAGAGACGCACTCAATGATGATGAATGGCGGCCAAATTATTGTATACTTTGTTTTACTAATTCTAGAGTTATTTTCATCCAGCGTCCTGTTTTTCCAACTTATATTTTATTGTTCAACCATTGCTTGCAGCGTGTGCGCGCGCACACACACACGCACGCACGCGCGCACACACGCACGCACGCGCGCGCGCGCGCACACAGAGATTGGGGTAAAACATCAGTGGTGGGAATCAAACCCAGGATCGTCCAATGCCTTAGCTCTGGACCACTCAGCCACTCCCAGCCCCTCTCCACTCACAGTTGGAAGCAATAAAACAACGCCGGGGAGGGGTGGCTATGTGAAATGGTGTTCGCCCATTACTGATGTTGAAAGAATGGGTTCAAGGCAAAGAAATGCACAAATATACAAAGCTGCAGTAAAACTGATTGTTGCTCATTCCTCTTTCCTCCTTTCTGGTACCCTGTATTCTTCTGGTCTATTCTTGGAGAATGTACACAGACCTAGGTGTGGACACTTCTGGGTTTGTATACGCATTTTCTCACATATATATGTAATCACACGTACAGGTGGAGACGATATGTGAGTGTGTATATGTATGTATGTGGATATATATACAGGGTGTTCGTAAAGTCGCAGTGCAGTGAATATTTGTAATATTCAGTAAATGACGTAATCATCATCTACGTACCACAATTTTGTAAACCACATTTATGAACAAACCGCAGCTTCCTTTAAGGTTTTATTTACGTAAAGGACGGGCACTACGCTACTTTCACTGTCTCATTGCTTGAAGGAAATGGTGTAGACGATTGAAAACAGGGTATTTCTGGCTGAGCATGTCTTTCGTAATGGCGGTAAATATACGGATGAGGTCATTTGACAATTCGTGAGGAAATTTCCAGACTCACAAGTCCCTCACCGAAATTCTGTTACAAAATTGATCAAAAAGTTTCGTGAAACCGGTAGTGTGGTAGATGCATACCGATTTGGAAGACCTTCAATTTCACAAGACCAAATTATTGGAACTCCAAGACAGAATTACAATGAGTCCAAATGCATCTTTAAACCACTTGTCTCAACAGGTGCAAATATCTAAGAGTTCTGTTCACAAGGTTTTAAGAAGTGAACTACACTATCGTCCATACAAATTAACTGAAGTGTCTCAACTCCAAGAAAAAGATTATGAAGCCCGTTTAAACTACTGCATGTGGTTTCAGAATTTTATTTATGAACATGGCGCTGCCATCCTTGACGTCACTTTTTTCACTGATGAGGCCTGGTTTCATTTATCCGGTTATGTGAACAGTCAGAACAATCGGCTGTGGAGCAGTGAAAACTCCTATGAATTTCATCAAGTGCCGCTTTACGATCAAAAAGTCGGAGTGTGGTGCGCTATAAGTCGTATGCGGATAATAGGACCTATATTTTTTAATGAAACAATAAATGCAGAACGTTACCGTACTTTAATTCTGGAACCGTTCATAGCACACCTTACAGAACGGGAAATTATGGAATCCTGGTTTCAGCAGGATGGGGCAACAGCACACACAGCCACAACAACACTCAATTATTTAGAAAGCATATTTGCAAATCGCATTATTTCACGTGGAATCTGGCCTGCTCGTTCACCAGATCTAACACCCCCAGATTATTATCTGTGGGGGGCATTGAAGGGGAACGTTTATGAAAATAATCCGCAGACAATTAATGACCTAAAGACTGAAATAGTAGACAAGATTAAACAAATATCACGAGACATTATTCTGAAGGTTTTCGCAAATATGGAAAGACGAATCGCGACATGTCTTGAGGCCCGTGGTGGACATTTTCAACATATGCTTTAGGCACAACTTTATTGTGTTAATACCAACATTACCCATTATAAGCTCGCCGATAGCAGTCAAGTATATTTGAATAATACCATTTATTTTACAATTTGTGTAACGCATTAGTTAACCGCATTTCTGGTGACGTTTTTCTTCCGAGAGTAGAAATTCACTGCACTGCAACTTTAAAAACACCCTGTATATATATACATACATCATATATATATATATATATATATATATATATATATATATATATATATATATATATGATATATGTATACAGGTTTGAGAGCTCTCGCACGGTTGTATATACGTTGATAAGTATAGACCTTGCCGGTGGCGTTATAGTTGAGGTAACCTATACAATATTCCCCCTCCCCACATATTTTTAGAACCCTTTCACCTATGTTTTAGCTCTCCCGTCAGCTGGTCAACTACACCGCATATTCTGAGTGGACTAGCCCTCGTTACTTTTTCTTCTGGTCACAGAGATATACGCAGGGAGACATTTTTATTTCTCATTCTAGTTCAAAATTATTTTGTTTTAGATACCTCATTATTAGTTATCTATGCAGGGCTAATTTTATTTACCAACACGTCTGTGTGTGTTTTGTTTGTTGTTCTTGCTGAAGGCTCATCGAGCCGAGACGTCGTTCAAATTTGTGTCGTCCACTAATCACGTAAAGCTTTAACCACAGCATTTTGTTTATTTCTCCTAATGAATGAAGACCACTTACGTCATCCAATCGTTAGTTTAGTCTCTGTGTGCTCATGACTGTTGAAGCCAATACTGATGAATGAAGACCACTTATATCATCCAATCGTTAGTTTAGTCTCTGTGTGCTCATGACTGTTGAAGCCAATACTGATGAATGAAGACCACTTATATCATCCAATCGTTAGTTTAGTCTCTGTGTGCTCATGATTGTTGAAGCCAATACTAATGAATGAAGACCACTTATATCATGCAATCGTTAGTTTAGTCTCTGTGTGCTCATGATTGTTGAAGCCAATACTAATGAATGAAGACCACTTATATCATCCAATCGTTAGTTTAGTCTCTGTGTGCTCATGATTGTTGAAGCCAATACTAATGAATGAAGACCACTTATATCATGCAATCGTTAGTTTAGTCTCTGTGTGCTCATGATTGTTGAAGCCAATACTAATGAATGAAGACCACTTATATCATCCAATCGTTAGTTTAGTCTCTGTGTGCTCATGATTGTTGAAGCCAATACTGACGAATGAAGACCACTTATAACATCCAATCGTTAGTTTAATCTCTGTGTGCTCATGATGGTTGAAGCCAATACTGACGAATGAAGACCACTTATAACATCCAATCGTTAGTTTAATCTCTGTGTGTTCATGATTGTTGAAGCAATTACTGACGAATGAAGACCACTTATATCATCCAATCGTTAGTTTAGTCTCTGTGTGTTCATGACTGTTGAAGCCAATACTGACGAATGAAGACCACTTATAACATCCAATCGTTAGTTTAATCTCTGTGTGCTCATGATGGTTGCAGCCAATACTAATGAATGAAGACCACTTATATCATCCAATCGTTAGTTTAGTCTCTGTGTGCTCATGATTGTTGAAGCCAATACTAATGAATGAAGACCACTTATATCATCCAATCGTTAGTTTAGTCTCTGTGTGCTCATGATTGTTGAAGCCAATACTAATGAATGAAGACCACTTATATCATCCAATCGTTAGTTTAGTCTCTGTGTGCTCATGATTGTTGAAGCCAATACTGACGAATGAAAACCACTTATATCATCCAATCGTTAGTTTAGTCTGTGTGTGCTCATGACTGTTGAAGCCAATACTAATGAATGAAGACCACTTATATCATCCAATCGTTAGTTTAGTCTCTGTGTGCTCATGATTGTTGAAGCCAATACTGACGAATGAAAACCACTTATATCATCCAATCGTTAGTTTAGTCTGTGTGTGCTCATGATTGTTGAAGCCAATACTAATGAACGAAGACCACTTATATTATCCAATCGTTAGTTTAGTCTCTGTGTGCTCATGACTGTTGAAGCCAATACTAATAAATGAAGACCACTTATATCATACAATCGTTAGTTTAGTCTCTGTGTGCTCATGACTGTTGAAGCCAATACGGGCCCGACATAATCTAGAACAGCGTGGGCATGTTACAGTTGCTGGTGGTAACCAATAACTGTTGACTTGGGCGCTGTGTGGACTAGAGGTCAGTGTCTGGACAAGAAGGTTCCTGTGGGAATTTTTCTCCTCAAATACGTGGTGCACTCTACAATACAATATTCACTCCAACGTTGTGCTACCAATGCCAGCCATGAACTCTACAATACAATCTTCATTCCAACGTTGTGCTACCAATGCCAGCCCTGGACACTAGATGCAAGAACAACAAGAAAAATAACCTCTACTGAGATGAAATGTGTTAGACGAATGATAGGACATAGTCTGAGAGACAAGATCAGAAATGAAGAACCGAGAAAAAACTAGGAATAACCCCCGCCATAGAATATATAAAGAAACAACAGATAAAATAGTTTGGCCACGTCACAAGACAGAATGCTAAAAAAACAAAAAACACAATGAGCCTTCAATAAACACTGCGAGAACACCAGATCAAAAGCCTGACCACGAAAAAGATGGAATGACGGAATATTAGAAGAACTAGGAAACATAACAGCAGCAATGCACAAGACCGCAAAGTATATCTCCCATCGACGCTGAAAGGCAAATGAGAAGGAAAGAATAATAAGAATACGTGGTTTCCTCGTGGTTCTACCCTCTCCAGCTCCCTGGGTAGTGAGATTCAATGTCTAGTCCTCTCTAGGTAGTGAGATTCAATGTTTAGTCCTCTCTAGGTAGTGAGATTCAATGTCTAGTCCTCTCTAGGTAGTGAGATTCAATGTCTAGTTCTCTCTAGGTAGTGAGATTCTATGTCTAGTTCTCTCTAGGTAGTGAGATTCAATGTCTAGTCCTCTCTAGGTAGTGAGATTCAATGTCTAGTTCTCTTGGATAACAACGAAAAACAGACGGTCCCGTGAACACCCTACGCACGTTAAAGAACCATTGGCAATTAAAGTTTAGAAGAAAAAAATAAAGACCAAATGGTCGTTGCCTTTGCAAAATTGTTTAGCAATAGAAAAACAATCTGCATATGTCAAAGATAGATATAGTTGGAGTAGTAGGTTAGTCGAAGGCCCTCATATCAATGGAGACCAATTAAAATCCATAACTGCTCGACCGTCCGTGCCAGTTGAATCATCCGAATTAACATCTCATCGCATTGAAGGATCGAAACAAAGAAAGGCAGCTGCAGTCCCCATCATAGCAGCTACTGCACACGCCAAAAGACATAAGGCGTTACCGCACCGAAAGTTAACTGTCCTTCGTCATACGATATCACCATTCATCGTAAACAATGGGAATATCAAAACACGATCAGGATTAAATACACAGCTCACGGCGTGCACAGAGCACTAAACTCAGTAGCTCCGGCAGCAAGTCAGACTTGGAATATGAGGAAACTACAACAAGGAACACTTTTCAAACAGAGCCTCAGTGTTTTCTCTCGTCTATCCGCCATACTGACCGGAAGTCCCAAAGATGGATGTCTGGATCAAATGGGGCAGACATGTCTGCATTCTGTAAACAAGCGACATTACGCACCAAAGCCAACTTATCGAGTGAACGCTGAAAAAAGAAGTAGAAGAAGAAGTAGAGGAAGAATAAGAAATATTTAAAAATTAGATCTGGTCGATTATGTGTGATTAGTCGAAGGAGGGGAGTGGGGGAAAACCCCCACCAGCAATTGGACTCTCACTCACAGCTGACAGTGTGTCAGAGTCTGTGAACAACTGGACTCTCACTCACAGCTGACCATGAGCCAGAGTCAGTGAACAACTGGACTGTCACTCACTGCTGACCGTGAGTCAGAGTCGGTGAGTGAACAACTGGACTGTCCCTCACAGCTGACCGTGCGCCAGAGTCAGTGAACAACTGGACTGTCACTCACTGCTGACCGTGAGTCAGAGTCGGTGAGTGAACAACTGGACTGTCCCTCACAGCTGACCGTGCGTCAGAGTCAATGAACAACTGGACAGTCACTTACAGCTGACTGTGCGTCAGAGTCGGTGAGCAACAGGGTTTATCCAGACCTTACTCCCTCTCCAAGCGGTGCCCCTGGACTAATCAACCTGGTCCTGGTCAAGCGAGTAGGGAAGGCAGATACTAAAAATGCCGTGTTAAAGTCGAATGAACTGGTCCGAAAGATGCAGGAATCAGAGCTTCGCTGCAAACCACAACACAAGACATCTACGCCCACTTAGGCGTACAAGTGGGGGGGGGGGGGGGAAGGGAGCGATGAAGAAAGCAGTCGTCGCACGAGCGCGAAAATGAGAGAATGAAAATGGTAGAAGAGTGTACATGAAGAGAATACTTAGAGATCACTTCGAGAGGTGCCAGGACTGCATTGAAACAGATATGTAGACAGGGATGGGTGGGTGGACATTGGTATCAAGTGGTATATATAATCTGACAGGAACAACCTACTATCTTTACTACCTTATTTTCACGAAAGTAACTGCTGCTGACGAATGTGGCCGACCACCGTGAAAGAGATTGGAGCATCATCACGTAATATTCCAGAGGAAGCCATGGAGAAGAATTCGAACTTATGTCGGAGGAAAGATATAAAAATAAACACATGGAATGTTAGGACTCTATACCAAGAAGGAAAATGCTATTCAAGAAGCATAATGATTAAACTTAGATATTTTAGGCTTTGAAATGTGGATATATGGAAGAATTGATAGAATTGGATGGAAAGAAAAGAAAACAAAAGATGGAGTCTTTAAACAACTAAAAATGAAAAGAGAACTACTAAACACAATTCAAACAAGACAAATGCGACTTTTGGGCCATGTTAAAAGACACAACAGCCTACTAAAAGTAATCTTGGAGGGGAAAATACAGGGTAAAAGAGGCAGACTACCACTAACCTGGTCGAGTAACATCAAAAGATGGACAAATCAGCCTATGACAACCTGCACAATCAAAGCAAGAGACAGAGCAGAATGACGCTCCATAGTAGCCAACATTCGCTGCGGAGATGGCACTCGATGATGATGATTGCTGCTGCGCTTCGGTGCTTCTTGAGTCTGTTACTTGACAATTGTTCTCTGCAAAAACTGACAGTTACATTTCAACGTTTGTTGTTGTTAGGTCCTCCACCACCACACTGGGTACGGATTCCGTGTAATTATATTTGTTGAGGCAGCGCATAATACAGCGATTGTCTTATCATCGTATAGTCTGCCACTCTCAAGTGTAGCATTTGAACATAACGGAAACAAGATGTCTTACTGAACATGCCATTATGCAATGTAACAGTGTGCACGTTTGTCCACTTGAAGGGGGGCAGTCCATTATCGTTTTACACTAGAGTGTGACCAATCTCCGGCTATATGACTTAACCTCTAGGGTCAGATACCATCAACTTCAACACTAACTTTTAGTATTCCCGTCATTTTGATACATCATCATTACGAGTTAGGCTTTGATGATCTCGTCTACATATAATCATAAGTTCGTTTAGCATTTCATTACTTCCTAAAACCATTGGCCTTGACTTTTCCAAACATCGTGACATTCAGTCCCAGTTCCGTAATCTCCAACCTCCATAGTCCTTTTTTTTAAAAAATCTTTCTTGTCATGAGATTTCCCCAAACTTTCCCACATATATCTCTCGATAACGTTTTCCTGTAACATTTTTATAACTGATTTCTTAGTAGCTTTACTCAAGTGTGCCTTCTGAGTGACTCGCCGAGTGGCTCATGAAAATCAAAGGAAGCTGGGCACGAAGGCAGTGGTCTGAGTCACTAAAGAACTCAGGTCTAATTGGCATCTGTTTCATCTTCGTTCCTGTACACTCCGGTGTGAGAGGAAACGGACAAACTGACAGCCTGGCCGGAAGAGCTGCTGTGGATGGCGGACGCGCAATGGACTGTCAATACATTCTTAATGCCCGCATGGAGATAGGGAGCGCTGATGATCCAGTCAATGATCATAAATCTACAAACATGTTCAGGCTGCATGAACATCAGGTCAAACCTGGGGATGCTAGAAAGGAGTGCTGAGCGGGGAAACGCAGACGAATAACAAATCAACACAGAACTGGAGTCGTCAGTCTCCACACACTGAGGGGCATAATGGGGAGGATCTGAATATTTATGGACGATTAGATGAGCGATGGGGATGATCCGTTGACTAAAGTAAACTAAACGTAGATATGTCCATTGAGTGCTGAACATTCTAGTGGATACCGATCACTTAATGATCACTAATCAGAGAATTAGAAAACATCCAAAAATATACCGGCGAGTACGTCAAAGAGATCACAGGCTGCGACGACGAGGCACCAACCAAACAAAAACATTCGATTTAAAACAAAAAATTAATAAATAAATCTTTCACTTCAGGCGAAGTCCCTAGGGACTAGGAATTGAATTATGTATGTTAATTCGTTTTCCCTGGCAGCTATGCGCACAGGGGTCCCTCGCCGCACAAGCAGATAACTTCGTCTTCGGAGGTACTCATATTTTTGTACGTCGATGAGTAATTGACGTTTCAAGACGGGCCTCGTTTTTGAGGCCAGGGGTGGTTGCCGCAGAGAGAAATCACAAATAAAAATCCCAACTGGTGCAGCCAAGATTTGAACTTACAACCTCTCTGTCTGAAAGCCGACGTCTTGTCTCGAGACCAACCAGCCTCCCAACGTGGCAAACAACACGCTGAGTTAGCTCCAGCAGCAAACGAGAGAGCAGATCAGTTGGCAAAGGAAGGTGCAACAGGCACACAACACGCTGAGTTAGCTCCTGCAGCAAACGAGAGAGCAGATCAGTTGGCAAAGGAAGGTGCAACAGGCACACACACAACACGCTGAGTTAGCTCCTGCAGCAAACGAGAGAGCAGATCAGTTGGCAAAGGAAGGTGCAACAGGCACACAACACGCTGAGTTAGCTCCAGCAGCAAACGAGAGAGCAGATCAGTTGGCAAAGGAAGGTGCAACAGGCACACAACACGCTGAGTTAGCTCCAGCAGCAAACGAGAGAGCAGATCAGTTGGCAAAGGAAGGTGCAACAGGCACACACACAACACGCTGAGTTAGCTCCAGCAGCAAACGAGAGAGCAGATCAGTTGGCAAAGGAAGGTGCAACAGGCACACAACACGCTGAGTTAGCTCCTGCAGCAAACGAGAGAGCAGATCAGTTGGCAAAGGAAGGTGCAACAGGCACACAACACGCTGAGTTAGCTCCTGCAGCAAACGAGAGAGCAGATCAGTTGGCAAAGGAAGGTGCAACAGGCACACAACACGCTGAGTTAGCTCCAGCAGCAAACGAGAGAGCAGATCAGTTGGCAAAGGAAGGTGCAACAGGCACACAACACGCTGAGTTAGCTCCAGCAGCAAACGAGAGAGCAGATCAGTTGGCAAAGGAAGGTGCAACAGGCACACAACCAGATACACCGGTTACATCATCATCAAGTACCGGGCCTAGTGGCGTAGGTGATCATGTCTCTCCACAACTTTCGATCTCGGCAGCTATTTATCATTTCTGTTGTTGACCTTCTGCCAAGCCATTCTCTTAAGCTGTCTGTTATTTTTTCTCTTTGCTTCCCTCTATCTCATCGTCCCTCAATTTTTCCAGTTGTTACAATATATTCAAGTTGTTCTCTTCTCATTACATGGCCAAAAAATGATGATTGTCTCTTCCTAACATTGGAAATTAGCTCTCTTTTTGCTTTGACCTCTCTCAGAACCTCTTCTTAGCTGTCCATGGTATTCTGGTATTCTCAACAAACTTCTGTAACCGGTTACATACCATCATAATAAACGAATTCAGGACGCCTTTCATAATATAAATAGATGTTCACAAGTTATCATTAGACGCCACAGTCACATGTATACAAAATTCAAGATCGGCACCTCAACTATACATGTACATGTGGACAGGCGTCCCAGACTGCTGAACACATACTTCAAGACTACACTGAATATAGGAGACTAAGGAAAATCCATTGGCCCATAGACACAACACTATCTATCTATTGTCCTCTCGAGCCGAAGACGGCACATAGGGCAGAACCACAATCTCAAAAGCAGAAACCTTGCATGCCAAAATGGCACATATTGCAGAGATCACTGCTTCTAAAATCTATGGCAAAAATCTCTGCAAGAATTACAAAAGACAGTAAAATTTATACAGGAAACAACATAGCAGATATAGACAATACTTCAGCTGAACGAAAGATAGATATATAGATAGCTCCTTCTGGACCAAAGATGGCTGACAGGGCAGATATAAGAACTCTCCATGTCTGACGATTCACTGTCAAACACAACTGTTTGTTTCTATCTCAAAGTGGAATTTTAGTTCTAATCTTGGAAGTATTTCAGCATTTATGAATATCTTGATATGGTGCAGAAACATGGACATTAGACAAGATAACAGAACAGAAAATTGAAGCCATTGAAATGTGGATCTTTAGAAGAATATGAAGATTTGGATGGAAAGAAAAGAAAAAATGATGAATTCTTAAAACTAAAAATGAAAAGAGAACTACTAAATACAATTCAAACAAGACAAATGAGATTTTTGGGCCATGTTAAAATACACATCTTGGAGGGGAAAATACAAGGTAAAAGAGGCAGAGGCAGACAAAGACTAACATGGATGAGTAACATCAAAAGATGGACAAATCAGCCTATAACAATCTGCACCATCAAAGCAAAAGACAGATGGAATGGTGCCCCATGGTAGCCAACTTTCCACGTGGAGACATCACTCAATGATGATGATATCTTTATTCTAATACACTCCAGTCTTTTAAAAAATTGATATTATATGGAAGTGGTTTCAATTTATGCCACAAAAAGTACAGTTATTAGTTCAAACAAATATCTATGTCAATTCAATGTATGAATATTTTAGTTGCCAACAATGCTCACAACAAAAAGATGAAAGATTTGAGATGTAAATATTTCGGGGGATGCAATATTCACATTTTCAAGCACAACAGTTTTTAAATGTTGGGAAACAGCTCTTTCTAATCACTTTGAATGTACAATAGAAGCAGATGAATGTCATCTTCTTGGAAAAACACAAATGAGGAAATCAACTAAAGTAGCATTGACAAACAGCTGTGCATGCTAGGCCTTGTTTTGTTCTAAGTCCGTAGTTGAACCCTCTCTGTTAATTGTTTCAGGCAGAGTTTCTTCTGGTTTTCCTTGTTTTCTTTTACCCCCAGCGTCTACATAACGGCTTGGGGAGTCCTTTTGTCAATTATGAGCACATGACTGATGAACTTCCATGTCTTCTCTTTATATGCATAAACATGTGTTCTTCTCCTTATAAACATGGACAGGGGGACTGGTTGGTCTTGAGGCAAGAAGCTGGCCGCGAGACAGAGAGGTTGTGGGTTCAAATCTGGCTGCACAAGTAGGGATTTTTATTTATGATTTCTCTCTGTGGCAACCACCCCTGGTCTCAGCAGCGAGGCCCAGCTTGAAACCTCAATTACTCATCGACGGAAAAAAATATGAGTACCTCCGAAGACGGAGTAATCTGCCCATGCGACGAGGGACCCCTGTGCATACGGCTGCCAGGGAAAAACAGATTAGCATGCAAAATTCAGTTCCTAGTCTCTAGGAATTTCATCAGAGGTAAAAGCTAATCCAACTCTGGAATTCAATGTAACCCCCATAAGACAAACCTCAGAAAGGGATAAGGCTCTAAGAGTTATTTTTTTAATTTTTTTTACAAATTAATCACATGATATGACAACAACAAAAAATGTAGACTTAATTCGAAACTTATTTTTGTTCTCAAGGCACAAACACATAACAAGAACAATAATAGCTTAATCTGAAGACATTCTGTTTAATTATATTATTTAATAATAGTGAATAAACAGCATTAAAAATATCTGGAATGTTCTCTTTCATTGTTCAATAGGAATTACGCAGCGTGTATGTGAATATATTTAACAAGTTAGACAAATATATCATATATAGATGTATAGGATGTTATCTTTCCATGCTAAACAGGAAGTCTAACAATTTAGCCATACAAAGTCCTTTACAGTAACGGGCAACAACTCAATCAAATATAGAAAATAAAAGTTAATGAGAACAATTTTGTACTGCAAGTATTCTGACAAATAAAACATCAAGTGATGGACTTACCATCAAGAATTTTGTTGTCTTTTGTTTGATCTGCAGCAATCAGTAGATGTACAAAACAAAGTATATGTTTAGTACAAACTGAATAAAATAGCATTTATGGTACAGCTGCCTGATAGAAAACATGCACATGCATGGTATGTCCTTGGGACGAAATAGCTTCTACTACAAGGACTGAAAGTGGCCAGTAGCAGCATGTACCAGAAACTATAAAGTAGAACTATGCAGATCCTCGTCCACTTCTTTGCAGTGGCCCATGTAAACAGAATAATAAGTCTGGCCAAGTACCAGTTGGTGTGACATACCAAGATGGTCAAATTCACCTGCTCACAAAGTCAACATGGTTGTGATGCCAGCATGCAGATATACAAGCTGTGGACAACTGACCATTGATTGAAGTGGAATGCTGCCAGGCCTTGGCTCTGTTCTTGGATGAGATGTGTGTTTGACTGCAAAGTCACCACCAGCTGGACTGTGTGCAGGATAGAGGGTTTCACTGACGTGGAGGCCAGACTTCATTTGTTGGGACAGTGATTCTTGACAATATGGTCATGCTGCCTATCTTTTTTCAAAGTGCAACACATTCACTAGAACAGTAAGAATGATCAGGATGAACACTTTGTTGGTTGCTGGAACAGGGGCTGAGCAGGTATGGGTATCTCCTGCCTGCAGTGACCCCATTTCATTCTAAAATTTAAAGTAGATGTTGCGAGGGAAGACAACCATGTACTCAGAAATGCCATGCTGAAGATGGATGTGTTGGATTAAAAGGCGCAGATACCTCAATTTGTTGTAAACACAATGTATATAAGATCAGACAATGAAGCTGTGTGAATGTAGAAGCAAAAGTTGGCTTTCTCATCTTGTCCAAAATGTTGTGTGGTATCTTTCTTTTTTGGGCTACATGACAGTTGTTTTCCTGTGCTGCAAACTTTTGGCTTTCCGCTTATATCCTGAGGCCAAATCATCAGCTTTAAACGTCTACATCTGTGACGGCGTAAAAAAATGGTTACAATATAACTATTTAAAAAGTAAAATTTTTTCCCCTCTCTGAAGACTTTGATTTAAAAGGTGACAAGTTTTGAGGGTGAAAATGAGGCTTGGATGGTGCCAGTTAAATAGTACAAGCTAGTGACATATAATCATGCACTGGACTTTGCATCCACACAGTTCACATGCAGTCAAATCTGCTTCACTTGCAGTGTACATTTACATCACAACACACTGTAGTCTTGTTCATTTCATCATGTGTAGATTTCTTGTAAAATACACAACATAGCTATTTACAAAAAAAATTATGGAATGTTTGCTTTAAGTTTGCAACATGTTTTTCAAAACAAGAACATGACAATTTATGTGACTAATAAAAGAACATTTATCTAATAGCAGTCATCACAATAAAAATGGTAAGTATCAAAATATTCTCATGAGGCACAATGTATGATCGCCACCACAGACTGCTGCACCAAAACACTGAGGTCCTATAAAATGCAGTTATATATTTATATTTAAAAACTGTAATTACTTCAATGGAATGGCTCATTTATACATGGTATCTGTAGTTTTAAAGATAAGATGTTTTGAAAAATCACAAATCAACATTTAATATAAAAGTGAAATTATCAAACCGATTCTAAACTATGAGCTGTGTATAAACAATAAGACATCAGTACTCTAAAGGGATGTGTAGAGTGCAATAGAAAATAAAAAAATGTATGGTTTTATGAAAAATTTTGAGATGGCAGAGAAACAAAATTAGATCTTTATTGAAGACAAGAAATTATGGCAGAGTCAAACAATTTTAACAATCATGACAAAGAAAATGAGAGATAGTATAAGTGGTGCCATCTGTCAAGAAAGAAACAGATTGAAATAAAAGATATCAACACAATAACCAAAATTAGGTTAAAACAAAATCTGTTTTAAAAATTTGTTGAATTCTTCCTAAAACATGGAAAACAAAAACAGCAAATGGTAAGCATGTTCATTTTTTGTACTAGTTAGTGAGTTAATAGAATACAGCAATGAGAGCATCCAGTCAACAAAAACATTAAGAGAAAAGAAAAATGAGGAATATTTTAAAAGGCAAAGACTCAAATGTGTCATGTGAAACTGACTGAAAAGTCATGCTTAGCACAAAATATTTCATCAACTATGCAGTGCTCACGTCACTGAAACTTAAATACATCCAAACTATAATTAATTTGACATGCTTTGTTCTCTAATAAATTAACTAAATAATTAGTTTAGTAGTTTGTTGACAAGATTCTTACATGAAAACATGAACGGGAAATGTGTGAATAACGATGATGTCAGGAGACTTTAGGAAGCACATGTATTCTGCAATTAGCAAGATCATAATGATGGTGCCCATAAACTGATGTTTAGTATACTTTCTTTTTTTATTTTTTGTAAAGCTGATTGGGAGATGAAAAAGCAGGACAGGAAAATTGTCTTTTCAAAATAAGATAACAAAAGTGCATAAACTGGAATATTCTCTGTTTGATATTTCAAGAGGAAGAGACTGGGACAATAAGCAGGAATAGTGAAAATGATTGGTTAATTTGATATAAAACAATTAAAACACAGGATACTGTTTAGTGTCAACAAATTTTTGCCTGTGCACACCACTTTTACCCATGAGTCTTAGGGAATTGGATAATATAGGCAGGGTGACCACAGTTCAAATGGTTAATACAGTACAAACTATTCACAAAGACTAAACCCCTAAGAGTTCTAAAATAAAAGAGGTGGATAATATTGACCTCAGTGGAATAAACATATGTTTATTGCAAATTATTTTTCTTTATTTTCATTTCTGATATCACACAATATTTTTTGTTTTTCTATAAATTCTTGAAAAAATAAATCACTTATATATTTTTTTTCTCAAAAGAACTGCACTAAAAGTCATATTCAAAAGGTCACTGTAAATTAAATTATCACTTTCTTTTTTGTTATAATTATATATATGTTCTATGATGAGCTATAATCTTATCATGTAGTGAACACGTAAAAAATGCGGCTACAAAATTGTACTGAAAGTGGATATTATGAAATAACTCAATCACACAGCATGAAAGTAGTCTTTTTCTCTTGTCTGTTACAGATTTGATATAAACAGTCAACAGTAATAAAATGTAAATGTTATAACCTTATGTAACTCAGGGAAGAGAAATAACGAGGCTCTTGCACACACTCTAATTACTTTGTAGTTTGCTTGCAATATAATGTTATTTATGTACATTGAACTTGTTATTGTGGACTTTCTTCTTGTAATCACATTCATCCTTCTGGACAAGAGTTTAGTATGTCTTCAAGCACCATAAATACTTCACTCAAAAAGATAAAATAGTACAGGCAATGGTCAGCTTAAAAATGATTCTCAAGTCTAACACCACACAGATCAATGACCCCATTTTAATAAATACACTTCAGGAAAGTTTAAAAACTAAAGAATGGATGACCAGTTCAGTCATCTAAAATAAACTACAGCTTTTCTTTAGTAAATCCTATATTGCTTTAACAATAGCAGTTACCTGTAGTGACACCAGAGTATGGAGTCAACAATAGGCAAGCACTGGCAACACAAGGTGCTCATTTCTTATTTGTAACATTCACAAACTACTGCAATAGTGAGATGGAAATCCAAGAAATGAACAAACAACTGTGTTTCAGCAGAAGCCAGTTCTAGCAGCCGTTAACCGACTGTATGGTAATGTTTTATCAAAATCTAACAAACACAACCGAAATACCAATTTACATAAAGACTTCCCTGAGAGGCTCTTTCTCTTTTTCTTTTCCTTTGTCTTTTTGGATGGTTTTTCAGCTTTTTGGGGCTTCTCTGCCTTAGGTGACTTTTCAGCCTTGGGTGGTTTTTCTGGCTTTGGTGGTTTTTCCTTTTTTGGTGCCTTCTCTGGTTTCTGAATTATTGATAGGGGGAAAAACAAAACAAAAAAGATTTAGGTTCATTGTTGCTAATGAAAGAAGATCACTAGGAAAATTGTTTGAAGCAAATTCTCTAGAAATGGTCACTTTTATGTGGTGTGGAGGTGTATGATACGTATCTGTTACGTAATTAATAGACAAACTCTGGTGAATGATTTTTTTTACTGAATTAATATTAACCCTAGATTATGATACCATAGTAAAATTACAGCATCAAAACACAAGTTTCTCAAAATTTGACATATTCCCGTTTTCAAACATTAATCCCCCATCTCAGTGTACTTTCTTAATTACCACTTCTGGTGACCCCTGAGTGTTTAATTTGTTTCCATCGCTGTTGGAATTTTAATTTATTTTTTAAATGGTGAGATATGTTGTTTAATGCAAACCATTTTTTTAACCAATTTTCAAGAAATTTGCCGTACCACCCCCCCCCCCCCCCTTTTTTTTTTGCTGTGACTAGGAACATTTTCTTGGTCATCAGCAGACATCAAACAACCCTTTATGA
The DNA here is from genome assembly GCA_032433765.1 of Megaustenia siamemsis. Lineage (NCBI taxonomy): Eukaryota > Metazoa > Mollusca > Gastropoda > Stylommatophora > Ariophantidae > Megaustenia > Megaustenia siamemsis. The sequence continues at coordinate 11,609,031 of JAVIAB010000139.1, read as the reverse complement.
CTCTGGAAACATAGTGAATAATGCTATATGGTAGTCGAACATACTGATAGACTTAAGGGTGACCGTATTGACAGACATTGTATCACGTCCGGCCCATGAGGTGAAACTTGGGTCATAAATCAACCTGAGTTTTGAGTCCCTGTGTTTTGCTTAGTGTGAATACACAGAAGTGTGTCAAAAGTTCAGAGAAATTACTGGCGACCAAAAGATAGATAGATAGCGAAATTACTATTTTTAGAGCACCCAATGTTACAGTTAAGTGGTAGTAATTGTTACTTTCATTGTAACTGGGAGAGTTACAGATAGGTATCGTAAACTAGGATTAAGTTTGATGGCAATAATAATTACCTTAGCTACTGGTGGAGGCGGTGGTGGTGGTTTTGCCATTCCAGGTTTTGGAGCAACTTCAGGCTTTGGAGCAACCCCAGGTTTTGGAGCAACATCTGGTTTTGGAGCAACCCCAGGTTTTGGAGCAACTTCTGGCCTGACTCTGACTGGCATATCTTCATCAAAGTCCAAAGAATGCAGACTACCTCGATAACTTCTGTCTGACTCACTGTCATTATCCTGATCTCTAAAATTTTGATGGTTGGATATAGGTCGCCTTTCATTTGGTGATGAATCTGTAGGCACATCTGGCAATTCCATATCATGATCTTCATATTCATCTTCTTCCCGTAATGCTGAAGACATAAATTATATATATACACACACACACAAATTTGACAAGTAATTTATACATAAATATAAATAATTATGTGGTACACAAACATATTTAACAATACAGAAAGGTAACAATAGTAGAAACTTCACAGCCGTTCAGTTACAGATGGCCATAAAATTATGTGTAGTTGTGGTAAAGATGGTAATAAAATATAAAAAACTAATAACAACGTTATGTTATAGCTCTACAATATGAAAGAGGTCACAATTTCCGGATTTATTTCCTTTCTATTTGATTGGCCACACAGCCGAACACCAATCTCTATTAAGAATGTTTCTCTAAGTCTCAAATCCCAAGTCAAGTTCTCAACTGTAATGTTCTCCTCACTGTCTCCCTTCTGATCTTCTGAAGAAGTAAAGGCATCAAGAAGCACCAAGATGCATAGATGCGAAGCTGCTGTAAAGCTGATGATAATGGCAATTTAAAAAAAAAAAAGAAGAAAGAAGTGGTATGGTGACAGCTTTACGTGGTGATGGACAAAACAAAAGTCGACGTTTCAGCCAAGTAGACCTTCAGCTGGAACAACACAAAAAAATATATATAAGGATATGTAAACAAATCTAACTATATGGCGATGATCTTCTAAATCTAGTTGTCTCTAACATATACAGAAGCTGGAACAAAAGCCCACAGTCACAGTTTAGTAAACAAACAACACATCTGTTTATTTTCAACTAACAGTGGTGTATACAAAATTCAAGATCGGCACATCAACTACTTGTACATGTGGACAGGCACCTTAGACTGCTGAACACATACTTCAAGATTGCACAGAATATAGTAGACTAAGGAAAATCCATTGGCCCATAGATACAACACTACAGACAAAACTATATGGGCCACTGCAAGAATTACAAAAGACAGTAAAATTTACACAAGAAATTACATTGCAGATATAGACAATACTTCGGATGAACGAAAGATAGAGATAGATAGAACTAACAGTGGTACTTTAGTTCAAATTTTTGCAAGTTTGCAGCATTTATGGATGAAGATGTTCTGAGTTTTATGCATTCCCTTCATTCTTAAAATTGATATTTTATGGAAGTGGTTTCAATTTGTGACACCAGACACAAAACCTCAAATTTTTTTATCTACAGTAAATATTTATACAAACATAAATTATATTTTAGTAATTAATACTTGCAATGAGATAGAGTTGCTTGCACAGAACAGAGACAAATGGCGAGATTTGATAAAAGATCTTTACAAGGATTGAAAACTGCTAGAATAAAAATTGAGATAAGAGAAAGTATCTGGGTCTATGCCCTATGGGCCGGCTACCACTTATGAGTGACAAAATGTGCTCTCATCTCAGTAAACCAGGTACATATTTACAACTGAAATGTTATATACGCCTGAAACTGAACTCAACATCTTTTGTTGAGAAGCAATGCTCTAATAATTTTAAGCCAAAGTAAAATGATTCAATCAAAAGTACTTACTAATATGCCTGATCACTTCACGCGAGATAAACTTTGGAGACTCATGCTGCGGTAGGGGCCCCGACTGAAGGGATGATCTATCATCATCATCACTTTGAGTAACTGAAAGATTGATCCTATCTTGTCTATTCAGGTCATATGATGTGTTGTGAACATCTAGCGTGCGTTCAAAGTATGGCTCCCGATGATGGTTCACTGAAAGAAAATTCAGACCAACATGAACTATTAAAAGACTCCATTCTTATTTTCTACTGTGGCTAAATGTGCTCAAGTATACCAAATCAATCTGTAGCAATTTCAAACACACACACACTGAATCAATCAGCAGCAATTTCAAACACACACACACTGAATCAATCCGCAACAATTTTAAACACACACACTGAATCAATCCGCAGCAATTTCAAACATGCTGAATTACTCAGCAGTACTTTCAAACATTCTGAATCACTGAGCAGTAATTTCAAAAGTACTGAATCACTCATCCGTAATTTCAAAAGTACTGAATCACTCAGCAGTAATTTCAAACACACAAAATCACTCAGCAGTAATTTTAAATACATGGAATCACTCTGTAGTAATTTCAAACATACTGAATCATCAGCATCAAGTACTGGGCCTACTGGCATAGGTGATCATGTCTCTCCACAACTTTCGATCTCGGCAGCTATTTATCATTTCTGTTGTTGACCTTCTGCCAAGCCATTCTCTTAAGCTGTCTGTTATGTTTTTTCTTTGCTTCACTCTATCTCTTCGTCCCTCAATTTTTCCAGTTGTTACAATATATTCCAGTTGTTCTCTTCTCATTACATGACCAAAAAATGATGATTGTTTCTTCCTAATATTGGAAATTAGCTCTCTTTTTGCTTTGACCTCTCTCTGAACATCTTCATTACTCTTCTTAGCTGTCCATGGTACTCTCAATATTCTTCTATAAAACCACATTTCTACAGACTCCAGTGATTTTCTTGTCTGTTGTCCTATTGTCTATGATTCACATCCATATGTTAAGACTGGCTCCACATAACATTTAAGAACTCTTTTTCTTGTTTCTATTGTTAAAAATGGATTGCATAGTATCTTCCTCATTTTTTGGAAAGCTGCTTTTTGCCTGAGCCATTCTGCATCTCACCTCTTTTGTACATCTTCCGTCTGAGGTTAACAAAATTCCCAAATATTTAAATTCATTGAATCACTAAGCAGTAATTTTAAACACACAGAATCACTCAGCAGTAATTTCAAACATACTGAATCACTCAGCAGTAATTTCAATCTGTCCTCCTAAACATCTGGTCAACATCATCTAAAGACATGACTAACATGTCATAAGTAAAAGTAATGCACAAAATAATTCAAACCATTTATTTCAGCGCGGTCATTGTAATTTTGCAGTAACAAACATGTATCATGATACGTTTCCCGGTGTCATGGCGACTACGTGTTGTCGTTTTTATAATTCGGCTCTTGCTGAGATATTTAAATGATTTACGCGACAGTCTAGTTGTGAATTTGTGTGTTGCTATTCTTCACTTGGTGTAATGTTTTACTTTTGACTGGAGGATGGACTGCGAACTTTATCGATATTTAAGTGGATTTATTCTTTCTTTGTGTCGTGTGTTCGCGGTTCAATAGGCAAGCACATGGTTCAACAACAATGGCGCCGGCCGGGTGTGTTCAACCCGTATGTGAAAAGTCTGCGACGGTGGATGGGATGGAAGAATTAATTGAAATAATCAACGGCCCAGAAAGCGAAAACAGCAAAGTGTGTGGTACACATGAGGCATTTTCAGAACACGAAAGGCGAAAATGGCAGACCACCGTGAAAGAGATTGGAGCCTCATCACGTAACAATCCAAAGAAAGCAATGGAGAGAACTTCTAACTACCGTATTAAGAATGAATTAAAAATAGCTACATGGAACGTTAGGACCTTATACCAACAAGGAAAACTAGAAAATCTTATGGTAGAAGCAGAACGACTAAACATAGATATCTTAGGAATCTCGGAAACAAGATGGAAGGAAAGTGGTTACATACAAGACGATAAATATACATTTATATATTCAGGAAACACAAAAGAACATCAAAGAGGAGTAGGCATTCTAATAAAACGAGAACTACAAAAATATATAAATACTCAATTGACATATAATGATAGGTATTTACTAATAAAAATGAAGGCAAAACCATTCGACATAGCAATATTACAAACATACGCACATACTCAAGACTATACAGACGAACAAAAAGAGGCATACTATGAAGATCTAAACACAGTTATGAAGCAAGTCAAATCATCAGACATCTTGATTATAATGGGTGATATGAACGCTAAAGTAGGAAAAGGTAAATATAAGACCATAATAGAAAATCTAGGAAAAAGAAATAACAGAGGAGAAAGATTAATACAATTTTGCGAAGAAAACAGACTGATAATATGCAACACCCTCTTTGAGCAAGAGAAAAGGAAATTACACACATGGAAAAGCCCTGGAGACAAGAAGAGAAATCAAATAGATTACATAATGATAAAAGACAGATTCAGGAACAGCGTCAAGAAAGCCAAAACCTACCCAGGAGCAGATATAAATTCAGACCACAATCCTGTAATGATAAAAATGAAAATCAAATTAAAGAGAAACAAACAAAAAACTAATGCAGCAACACCAATAGATATAACAGCCTTAAACCAGAAAGATGTACAAGAAACTTATACTGTACAAGTAAAGAACACATATCAGAAGCTACTAGAAGAGGGGATTGAGCAGTACAGAAGAGAAAATCCTGAGGAAAAAGTCACAACAAAATGGCAATGCATAAAAAACAGCATGCAAGAATCCTGCAACACCTTGCCCAAAAAGGAAAGTAACAAAAATCAAAAATGGATAACTGGCAAAATATTATAAAAAATGGAAGAAAGAAGACAAGCGAAAAACACTGCCAGATACAAGGATATAGACAATGAAATACGGAGAATGTGCAAAAAGGCAAAAGAAGACTGGCTCAAACAAAGATGTCTAGAAATCGAAACTATGGAAAGTAAACAAAACCTGAGAGAGATGCACACAGAAATAAAGAGAATGACGAATAAAGACAAAAAAGCTGCAGGAATCGGATGTATAGCAAACAAAGAGGGAAGAATGCTATCAGACAACAAAGATATAATAGATAGATGGCAAGAATATATAACAGAATTATTTCATGACGAAAGGGACAAAAAGCCAGACATAAAATGTACATACAACTATAAAATCCTGAAATCCGAACTAGAAAAAGCCATAAAAACAATGAAAAAGGGAAAAGCAGCAGGGCCTGACAATATACAGATAGAGATGATACAGGCTCAGAAGAGTTTGGCGTCGAAGTGATCACAGACATATGCAATGACATATACCATACAGGATACATACCAAACGATCTAAAAACATCAACTTTCATTGCATTGCCTAAAAAGAATGGTGCAGTTGAATGCAGTGACTTCAGAACAATAAGCCTAATGAGCCAGGTAACAAAAATTTTACTAAAAGTTATACAGGGAAGGATTAAGAATAAAATCAATACTGAATTAGAGAAGCAACAATTTGGATTTAAGAAAAACAGTGGGACAAAAGAAGCCATATTCAGCATGAGAACATTGATTGAAAAATACACAGAAGTAAACAAACCAATATATGCCTGCTTTATAGACTACACCAAAGCGTTCGATAGAATACACCATAACCAACTTATAGACTGCCTAAAGGATATAAATCTAGATAATGCAGACATACGATTAATATGTAATTTGTACTGGGAGCAAACAGCAATAATAAGATATAACAAGGAGAACTCTACACCCATGGACATAAAAAGAGGAGTAAGACAAGGATGCATCCTATCACCAAGCTTGTTCAATCTATACACTGAGCAAATCTTTAAAAACATCTCAGAGATACCAAGTCTAAACATTAATGGAAAGATACCTAAGATATGCCGATGATACTGTTCTACTAGCAGAAAATCCTAAAGACCTACAACAATTGCTTAATGTGATAAACACAACAAGCAAAAAATATGGACTAGAAATGAATATCAAAAGACTAAAACTATGATCATAAACAAAGAAAATTCTCAAGACCTACAATTAAATATCACAGTTGAGGGAACACATCTGGAGACAGTCCAGAGTTACAACTACATAGGACCTACTATAACCAATGATGGAAAATGCAAAACTGAAATAAACAAAAGAATAGGTATGGCAAAAAGTAATTTTAATGCCATGAAAAATATACTAACAACAAAACAAATATCAGCAGGGCTGAAACTAAGAATGGCAAAATGTTACATCTTCACAATATTCCTGTAAAGTTCAGAAACATGGACATTAGACAAGAAAACAGAACAGAAAATTGAAGCCTTTGAAATGTGGATTTATAGAAGAATAGGTAGAATTGGATGGAAACAAAAGATAACAAACTATGAAGTTTTAAAACAACTAAAAATAAAAAGAGAACTGCTGAACACAATTAAGACAAGACAAATTAAATTTTTGGGCATGTTAAAAGACACAACAGCCTACTAAAAGTAATATTGGAAGGAAAAATACAAGGTAAAAGAGGCAGAGGCAGACCAAGACTAACATGGACGTGTAACATCAAAAGATGGTCAAGTCAATCTATGACAGCCTACACCATCAAAGCAAGAAACAGAATAGAATGGCGATCCATGGTAGCCAACCTTCGTTGCGGAGAGGGCACGCGATGATGATGATCATGATACAGCAGTTGAGAATCAAGTTAGATGGCTTTGAGTTTCTTTACTTCTCCTTAGCAAAGCATAATGTGCTCAATCTCAGACTATGTCATCCAGGTTAGATTAAACTACAATTGTCATTAGATTAATTAGTTTTTAATATTTACGCTAATTTAAAGATGGTAAACATCAAGGACTTAATTTTAATTGGCCTGGTCTCCGTATTCACAAATAAAGTTTTTGATCTAAAGAATATGATTATTTCAGAAGAAGACATGCCTCTGTCAATCAAGACATAGCTAATGAATCTTAATGACACCTTAAATGAGCTTGGGAGCAGTGATAGCTCAGTGGTTAGTGAGCTGAACTACAAAGGACAAGATGGTTCGATCCTGATCGACGGTTTCCGGGTTCACCCAGCCTTAAATGAGTACCGGTTTTTTTCTGGGAAAGTAAAGTGGCACAGGTGTAATACCAACCACATTACCTAAAAAAATCACGTGCCAAAGGTCTATAAAAATTAATGTCACTAACACCATATTCCTTATACGCCACTTGGCGTGACGGGGCTCTTTACTTTTCTTTACCGAAATGAGCTTACCAGAGAAAGGTACAAAAACCTGAGCAGGTAATTAATGCCAATAAACTGTTCTATAAAGTAAAAGTAAAGTACCCCCGTCATGCCAAGTGGTGTATAGGGAAATATGGTGTTAGTGACCCTTTATTTTACAGACCTTCAGCACATGATTTTTGGGGTAATGTGGTCAGTATTACGCCAGTACTGCTTTACTTTCCCAGAAAAAAAATCAGGTACCCATTTAAGGCTGGGTGAACCCGGAAGCCGTCGGTTGGGATCGAACCCTACCCCTTGTCCTCTGTAGTCGTTCACTAACCACTAAGCTATCGTGGCTCCAAACTGTTCTATTTCATATGAAAAAGCCATAGAAAGAATTCATTAGAAAAGAGAAGGAGCAATCACTAGGCTTTGAGTTTGGAAGTGATAGGCTAACCATATTGTTAAGTGCCAAAGAAGTCAGAAATATGATAACATGAGAACTTACACTGGTCCTGGCTTCTGGTTCTGTTGTTGTTTAAAACAGAGTTCAGTGATTGCCGACTGTGTGTTCTTTCAAAGTGCTTTGATGGACGGTCAGCCATTGATGCATTTAGCCTAGTCTGGTATAAAGTACGCCCAGAGTAGCGGTACTTAGAGCCAAACCTTGGCAATCCTGATCTTTTCTTGGCATCATCAGCTGATCTCAGTCTTTCAGGAATAAACAATAAGCACAGGTTATTAAAAAAAAAAAAGATAATTGAACTCAAGTAGCAGTATATGGTAAGGAGTTACAAGTACACCCTCAGCAGCAGTATAAGGTAGGAGGTTACAAGTACACCCTCAGCAGCAGTATAAGGTAGGAGGTTACAAGTACACCCTCAGCAGCAGTATATGGTAAGGAGTTACAAGTACACCATCCAGAAACAGTATAGGATATTATAAGCACACCCTCCAGAAACAGCATTACATCAGACGTAAGCAGATTTTTATGAACATTCAAGCCAGTCACTGCAACTATTAAATCACCAATTACCTCACCACTAAATCACCAATTACCTCACCACTAAATCACCGATTACCTCACCATTAAATCACTGATTACCTCAGAAAAGCATGATGTTCGACTGCAATCTTCCACAATCGTTTGGCCTTCCTGTTATCTGGAAGACGAAAAGCAATCCAACTCTCAAATGTCTCAAACTGTGGATAGAAAGACAATGAAAGATGAACACAAATGCTGTGACCACACAGCACTTATAAGGTTTGCTCTCCAATATGTAGGACACACAAAAATCTGTAGTAAGCAATCAGTAAATGCTAGCAGATCTCTTGTCAGGTACTCTCTCTCTCATGCGTGTATACTATACACACACACACACATATATATATGGATGCATGTGTCTTCTTGTATCTTTCAGCTCCCTGTAGAGCATAGGTCTTCAACAAACACTTTCCAAGCCGCTCAGTTTCTTGTCTTTCTTTTAAGATCATTCCATGTCTTCCTATCATCTTCATCTCTGCTTCCATTGGTCTTCTCCAAAAATATTTTGGTCTTCCTCTTCGTCTTTTTCTTGGAGCCTGTTGTGTAATACTCTCAATTGGCTTCTGCAGTGTGTGACCTATCCAGTGACATCGTCTCCACTGTATCTCTTCATCCACAGGTACTTTTTCATAAGTCTATGTTAGTGATTTTGTGCTGCCATTTCCATCCCTTTATACTGCACAAGCATGCATTAATGAAGATCTGTATCTTAGTGATTGGCATTTTTGTTGTTCTCCATGACTCACAGCCCTACAATGGGACTGACTTAACATTGAAGTTGAGCATTTTTATTTTTGTATTTAACCTAATTTCTTTGGATTTCCATATGTTTCCTATTGCAACGAATGCTCCTTTTGCTTTTGATTTCCTTTGGTGGTGGTGTGTGTGTATACATAAATATATGATGGCCTGCAGCCCCTTACAGATCATTGTGTTTGTCTCTTCAATAACAAAAGGTTGGACCACACTAATATGATTAAGTCTACATATCTTCAAACTTACTTCAGCAGGTCGGATTCTAAGAAGAAATTTATTTCTCCGGTAGGAGATCTTAAGAACCTTTGGCCAAACAAATCTGTTGATTCTCAAATTGTCTCTGTACACGGAGATCCCTGTAGCCCCAACACCAATCAGGATGTCTACATAGTCTGAATCCTAGGATATAAAACCAAATTGTTGACATTTATTCCACTTTCGTTATTCAACACTGGTACGAAAATGTAACAGAGATAAACTGTGACAGGAACCTTAACAAACAAATCACTTAATATTTGTTTACAGTGTTTGTTTCATAATAATAACAAGTACAACTTTTGAAATACAAATTGACTATTATGGAAATTATTAATAGATTGTTTTATTATTAAACAAATAATGCAAACACTTCCTCCTTCTGTCTGGTTCTCTCTCATTATGAACATGTGCACGCACACACAAAAAAACACAAGAATAATTTAATGATGGTGATATCTGCCAGGTCTCCCAAAAAAGGAAAATGTAATAATGCTACTTTAGTTTACATTCTATTCTAAATAACGACAAAAATTACTTTTGCTGATTAGTGATATAACCCAAAACAGCCAAGTGTTGGCAACAAAAAATATGGATTGTTAGAAACAATAGGAAACATAACAATAGCAGAGGCCAACAGAAGAGCAAAGGAATGCAAGCTATATTCCCCTCAATGTTGAAGGGCAAATGAAGAAAGAAAGCAAAGGACTCAAAAGAAGCAGATGAAAGAATAAACATGCAGATAGTTCCAGTAACTCACTGGATAAATACATTTTCAAAAATCTCTGTCAATCATTTTTTCAAGTTACACCCTGTCAATCATCCCTTTTGACTAGTAATTAATCTGTCTTCCAGATGGCACTGCCATGTTATCATCACAATGGCATCCAATAAGCGATATCAGTATGACTACCTGTCTATAACAAGTCTCTCTAAAACAGATGCCATCTAAGCCAAAACTCCAGCTTTCTCAATGCTATGGACTTATGAATGTCCATTAAGGTTCCTTCAAGCAAAAGAAAGTCTCATTCATTCTGAGCCTAAAAAATGTCACTCATTTTAACCCTTCCATGATTGTACATTTTATTCTTACTTAAAAGTTCTAAATGAAATACAGACACCATGTTCATACACATCTTGACAAATGTTTATACAGGCACCATGCTCACATGCATATTGACAAATGCTTATACATAAATCACCCTCACCAGTCTATGACAAATGCTTATACATAAATCACCCTCACCAGTCTATAACAAATGCTTATACATAAATCACCCTCACAAGTCTATGACAAATGCTTATACAGAAATAATCCTCACCTTTGCCTTGTGCAGGTCTATGCCATAAAGTGCTATTTTCTTGCTGTACTCCAGATAATGAAGCTCTGCTTGTTCTGGTGTCTGACCCCTGATGAAGATGTAGGTACAAATAAGTATATATTCTAATTGTACTCTACAAATTTTAGACTACAACCAAGCCACAACAGATTAAGTACCATCTTCTCAACACCCTAAGGATAGAAACCCCCAATGAATGGGACTATGACACAGCCAAACTACTGACCATCTGCTACAATCATGACCAAAATATGACGAACAGAGAAGGCTCTTGTGGCCATCAATTGTATCATATAGAGACAAGCTGTATGGAGAAGTTACTAGCTCTGAGCTGACAAACATTTTCTTCAAACTTATGTGTCTTCACCAGTTCCCCATAACTTGTCATGCAGGGTTGTTTCTGTGAGTCAATTGTGTGTTCTTTGGATGTTGAGAGTGCAGCAGTCCTGTAGGAGATGCTCTGGAGTTAGTTTGGATGCTCCGCAGCTGCAAAGTCCCTGAGTCTGAAGACTCAGGTCTGCTGAATTTGTTTAAACTGTCGTGTTCTGGCTCATATTTTCCACACAACTCTCTCCATTACAGACCTGGTGTTGTCAGTTGCTGAATGCTGCTGGACATGCTAAAGAGGGAATCTGAATTCCTATGGACATATTTGGAGTGCAATGATGATAACCCACATATAACTCAATAACTTTCTCCATTATATTTTCCTAGTTTATTTCAGGACTGTTTTTATTTCTTCGAGGCTCTGTTGTCAGATGGACTGTTGAAGGCGCCTGCTTTTGTCTATTTTCATCTGCTCTCTCATTTCCAGGGATGCTAGTGTGGTGATATCCACTGCAGGAATAGCTCTGTCTTTTCTTTACAGCAAACATATGTTGTTTAATCCATGAATGATGTTTGTCTTGTTTCAGGCTTGACTTTGCTTATATAACTGATCTTGCATTGTTAAGGTTAAGGTTAGGGATAGGGTGACAGAAATTAGACTCATTAATAAACTGACAAGTTTTGCCATTTTCTGGACTTGCTTTCTGTGGCCAAAATTGCAGAACTGGACAAAATAAGTTAATGCTAATAATTAATAAGTTAATATTATTAATAAGTCTTAATAAGTTAATGTTGTTGTTTGTTTGCATACTGCAGCTTTGTAACCTTAGCGAAGGGACTAAATTTTGCACAAATATCACTTTCTCCCATTATCACACTGGCAGCCATGTAGAACACAAGCAGATATTCTCAAACTTCAGAAGTATGCTCATTTATCTTGTCAAGAGATGGGGGCTGCTTGGTCTAGAGGTATGATGTTGGCCTCCTGACAAGAATGTCGAGGGTTCGATTTCTACCACAGATGGTGGAATAAAAAGAAACCAAACCCGTGATTTCTTCTTTGCTTTACCATCCCCTCGTCTCGTGGCAGTAAGATCTGATGTCTAGCCCTCTCTGGGCAGTAAGATCTGATGTCTAGCCCTCTCTAGGCAGTAAGATCTGATGTCTAGCCCTCTCTGGGCAGTAAGATCTGATGTCTAGCCCTCTCTGGGCAGTAAGACTTGATGTCTAGCCCTCTCTGGGCAGTAAGATCTGATGTCTAGCCCTCTCTGGGCAGTAAGATCTGATGTCTAGCCCTCTCTGGGCAGTAAGATCTGATGTCTAGCCCTCTCTGGGCAGTAAGATCTGATGTCTAGCCCTCTAAGAAAAACAGGAGGTCCTGTTTGCACTCTGTACACATTAAAAAAAACCCTTGCAGTTGGAAATCAAAAATAGGTCAAAGTTGGCTGCTGCCCTGGCAAAATTAATAGGAAAAAATTGACTCAAAAATGTTAAAACTCTCGACAATAAAACTTATGAGAGTACCTCTGAAATTGGAGAATATATGCCAGTCTGGTGGGGGATACCTAAGCACATGACTGTTGGAGTGAAAAAAATGGGAAAAGTGATATTCACGCAAAATTCAATCCCTCGAGACATCACTAGAGATATAAAGCTGGTGAATGCAAACAACAACATTACCAAGAGTTTTGAAGTTTTGGGATATATTTTTCTTAGGCAGTGGACATTAAGGTCTACTCTTTTTGATTTCCAACTACCAAGAGTTCCTTAACATGTGCAAAGTGCACACAGGACTTCCTCCATTTTTTGCATTTTTCTGAGAGGGCTAGACTTGGGATCTCACTACCTAAAGACAAGGGGAAGGTAAAGTAAAAATAATAAAAAACAGCCCATCAATTTGAAGTGAAAAATTCTCACTGACTTAGGTGGGATTCAAACCCAGGACTTTCTTGTCCAGAGCAAATGTCTTACCTCTAAGCCACCCAGTCTTCCTACATCTTACCTCTAATCCACCCAGTCTTCCTACATCTTACCTCTAATCCACCCAGTCTCCCTACATCTTACCTCTAAGCCACCCACTCTCCCTACATCTTATCTCTAAGCCACCCAGTCTCCCTACATCTTACCTCTAAGCCACCCAGTCTCCCTACATCTTACCTCAAATCCACCCAGTCTCCCTACATCTTACCTCTAAGCCACACACTCTCCCTACATCTTACCTATAATCCACCCAGTGTCCCTATTTAACTCTAGGATAAGTAGGGACTTAATCTCATTCTCTGAAAATCGGTCTCAGTATTTTACATTTGAGAAATGTAAGGAGACCTGACATGGTACTGACCACAGATGCCCAGAAAGTTGTGGAAATAGACATTATAGTAAAACATTTTATGCATTAAAATGTTCCCATGACAATAAAAGTTATATTTTTGTTCAACGAGAATACACATAACTATGGTTTCAGTCACAGTCTGTACACAAGACTTACTTGTGCTGCTTATGTAGTGCTGCTATTTTGTACAACAAATCGTCTGTCTGCTCAGGGGCAAATGGCATATCCCGAATATAGTCTATACCTGTACCATGATCAATGGGGTCATAGTCTCCAACATCTGCCTGGACTGCATAGGAGCCCAACATGGCATGTGTGGCCTGAGAGCAAGGAAGTCTGTGTGATATTTGGACAAATGTCAGTTCTTAGAAATGTGATGATTACAGTTTTTTTTTTTTTTTAAAGTTGATTTAATAATGAGTATTTATTTGTAAAAATAATAAGTCAAAAGTAATTAAAATGTGAAAAATCTTTACATAAAGAAAATATATCACATAAATATGGATATATATGAATATATATATATAAATATGAATACATATATCTGGAGGGGAAAATACAAGGTAAAAGAGGCAGAGGTAGACCAAGATTAACATGGACGAGTAACATCAAAAGATGGACAAATCAACCGATGACAACCTGCACCATCAAAGCAAGAGATAGAGCAAAATGGCGCTCCATGGTAGCCAACCTTCGTTGCGGAGACGGCACTCAATGATGATGATGATCACACAAAATAAAAGTTTGTGAATAAGTGACAGAAATGGTGACAAATTGTTAAATTCACACAAAGAAACTCAAATATCTTTGCCTGATGATGAAGTAATGATGAATTATTTTATCATCATCATTGAGTGATGTCTCACATGGAAGGTTGGCTACCACAGAACACCATTCCACTCTGTCTCTTGTTTTGATAGTGTAGGTTGTCATAGGCTGACTTGTCCATCTTTTGATGTTACTCGTCCAGGTTAGTCTTGGTCTGCCTCTTTTACCTTGTATTTTCCCTTCCAAGATTACTTTTAGTAGGCTGCTATGTCTTTTAACATGCCCCAAAAATCTCAATTATCTTGTTTGAATTGTGTTTAGTAGTTCTCTATTCATTTTTAGTTGTTTTAAAAATTCATTTGCTTTCTTTTCTTTCCATCCAATTCTTCCCATTCATTTATAAATCCACATTTCAAAGGCTTCAATTCTCTGTTCTGTTTTATTGTCTAATGTCCATGATTCTGCACCATACAGGAATGTTGAGAAGATATAACATTTTGCTATTCTTAGTTTTAGTCCTAGTGTTATTTGTTTTGATGATAATATATTTTTCATGGCATTACTTTTCGCCATTCCTATTATTGTTTATTTAAGTTTTACATTTTCCATCACTGTTATTTTATAATTCACAAGAAATAAAACTATTTCAGAATATACATAATACGTTGTAGAGATGTTCACAATCAAACAAGAAAATAGTTACAGAAACAACAGCATTGAATTAGCTACAGAAACAACAGTATTGAATTAGTTACAGAAACAACAGTATTGAATTAGCTACAGAAACAACAGTATTGAATTAGTTACAGAAACAACAGTATTGAATTAGCTACAGAAACAACAGTATTGAATTAGCTACAGAAACAACAGTATTGAATTAGTTACAGAAACAATAGTATTGAATTAGTTACAGAAACAACAGTATTGAATTAGCTACAGAAACAACAGTATTGAATTAGCTACAGAAACAACAGTATTGAATTAGTTACAGAAACAATAGTATTGAATTAGTTACAGAAACAACAGCATTGAATTAGTTACAGAAACAACAGTATTGAATTAGTTACAGAAACAACAGTATTGAATTAGTTACAGAAACAATAGTATTGAATTAGTTACAGAAACAATAGTATTGAATTAGTTACAGAAACAATAGTATTGAATTAGTTACAGAAACAAGAGTATTGAATTAGTTACAGAAACAACAGCATTGAATTAGTTACAGAAACAAAAGTATTGAATTAGTTACAGAAACAACAGTATTGAATTAGTTACAGAAACAACAGTATTGAATTAGTTACACCTACTTTCCGCTAATGATGTCTCGCCTTATTTGCAAGCAGACAAGGTATCTGTTGAAGGGAAAACATAAATATAAACATAAATATATATATACATCATGCATTTATTTTGAGAGTCCTCTTTGACCTGTCACTCACACACTTTTCTTCAGGGTCGCATGTAGAGAAAGTTGTGAATATTTCTGAATTACTGATGAGTATGTGGCCCATCCAGCTCCATGTTTCCTACTGTGTTCATTTCAAACAAAAATCTGCACTTTATTTAATAATAGAGTTATCAAAGAATAATTATGGGCGATATTAACAACATATGGAGCAAGCCAACATCTAATAAACTCGTGTAAAAATCTCTACAACAAATAACAACAGCAGCTGCACAGTCAGAACAGTTGTACAGGGAAAGTTAAGGTTCCCTCCCCTGCCCTGCTTGGCGTATGGGGAATTTGATGTTAGTGACCAGATTTTTATTTGACCATGGCACATTTTTGAGTGATGTGGTCGGTATCACATAAGGCTACTGTCTATCTATCTTTTGTTCGCCTGAAGTATTGTCTATATCTGCAATGTCGTTTCCTGTATAAATGTTACTGTCTTTTGTAATTCTTGCAGTGGCCCATATAGTTTTGTCTGTAGTGTTGTATCTATGGGCCAATGGATTTTCCTCAGTCTACTATATTCAGTGCAGTCTTGAAGTATGTGTTCAGCATTCTGGGGCACCTGTCCACATGTACAAGTAGTTGTGGTGCCGATATTGAATTTTGTATACATGTGACTATGAAGGCTGCTGTAACTTCCCAGAATAATCTCTGGTACCCATTTTCAAAAGTTGGGTGAACCCTAATGCCATACTGTTCTTGAAAAAAAAAAAAAATCTGACAATACTGGTGATTGAACGTGAGGAAGCAAGCATACTAACCACTCAGCCACAGAGATCACTCTAAAATCAAAATAGTGATGCATACTTTCCTACCTATTGTTTGTGACTTATATGGACTACATATGTAAGCTAGCTAATCCAGTAGAGATAGAGCCTTGGGTTTCTATTCAAAGACAATCTGATACAAACAAAAATAGAACAGACATTTTGATGTTTCCTGTTCTGTTGTTCGTCACCACGCACACCCAAACAAAGCAATGAATGTTGGCAGCTCTCAGTAACAGTCTTTGTGCTCTACTTTCTGGATGTTGCAAATTTACATTGGAAAATAATGCTCAGGTTGGTTTCATACTTTTGTTTTCATCTTGACAGGCTACCAATCATGTATGATGACTAATCTTATCATAGAGAATGTATCCATTTTTATCTCCCATATATCTGCCCGTACTTCTTGTCGTCAAATGATACTCTGCTTTATTCTATTTTGTACATGTCACAAGTTGATTTAACAAACAAACAAGAACCAAATTTGGCAAATTTATGAACATTCTTAGCCCTAGATTATTGGTAGATTATACCTAACTGTGATTAATGTGTTTACAATACAATAGTAAAAATTACCATTACTTAACCCTAAATTACAATACTGTAGTAAAAAATTAACAGGTAAGAGAAAAAGAGGAAGACCCAGAGAGACACTGAAAAGAACATCGATGAGAGAGGCAAGAGCAGCAGGATTCGGCTCCCTCAATGAGATAGAGCTGCTTGCACATAACAGAGACAAATGGTGAGATTTGATAAAATATCTTTAAAAGAATTGAAAACTGCTAGAACAAAAAATTCAGATAAGAGAAGGAGTATCTTGGTCTACGCCCTATGGGCCGGCTACGGCTCGAAAGGTCAATAGATAGATAGATAGTAAAAAATTGCTACCTTAATTGTAACATTAGGAGTTCTAAAAATAGTTTTTTATTTGAATTTTTGGACACAAAACTGTGTGTTTATACTAGGAGAGACATGGGGGACTGATTTCCTGACTCAGGTTGATTTATGACCTGAATTAGACTGCATGGGCTGGACATGTTACAAAGTCTATCAGTATGGTCACCGTAAGTCCATCAGTATGTTTGGCTGCCTCATAGCATTATCTCCTTTTTTTCCCATGTCACAAAGGGTTGTTTGATCTCAGCCAACAGTCAAGGAAATCTCCCTGGTTACAGAAAGGAAAAAAAAAAAAAGGAAAAACAAACAACTGAAGTAGCAAATAGGAAGGTACAAGGGGTGACGAGGGGATGTTTGACCACAGGAAACTGTCAAAATTTGAAGAATTTGGGTTTTGATGTGGTACGTTTTACGACAGTATCGTAATCTAGGGTTAATGTATATTTAACCAAGAGCAGCCTCATGAAACTTGCTATTCAAAAACAGAACATAAGAAAACAAACAGAAAATAGAACACACGACACATGACCTGGTAATACTCTCTGTTAGTTGAGTTGGGTCTGGTGGGTAAAACTTGAGTGCAAACTCAAAACTCATCTTCCCTCCTGGTTGAAGAAAAATGGACAATTATAATATAAAAATCATGAATGTTACAGGCTTAAAGAGGTGGCAGTTAAACGACAATATTGTGAAATATATTTCTGCTGCAATTGCTTGACACTTACTCTTCTTCTTCGATTGACTTCCAGTCAATATGGCCTGCTGCCGGAGCTACTGAGTTTAGTGCTCTGTGCACACTGTGAGCTGTGTATTTCATCCAAATCGTGTTTTGATTGCTTACAATGAATGATGATATTGTACAACAAAGAACAGTTCAGTTGCGTTCACTTTCAGTGCTGCTTGCCTTATGTCTTTTGGGGTGTGCTTTTAGCTGCTATGATGGGGACTGCAGCTACATTTCTTTGTTTGGATCTTTCGATGAAATGAGTTTTAATTCGGATGATTCTACTGGCACTGGCAGTTGAGCAATTATGGATTTTAATTCATAAAGGTAAAAGGTAAAGTACGAGACTTGAACCGGCGTCTTAGCACATGAGTTTACACCCATATGTGCTCGGCCGCCTATCCAGAATTGTTCGGAAATTTCTGTATAGTGTTGCCTGAAGCATCGAAACTCAGATGCGAGGCAACATTCCTCACATTCCCAGGGTAATACCCTGGTACACATTTCTGCCAACGGCTGGGTCGACTGTGGGTGTATTTTTTTTTCCCAACCACAAGTACAATTCACACTGCTCCCAGCGGGAATCGAACACAGGTCCGAACGTCTGTAGTCCAGTCGGGTGGTTTTCCTAACTCGGCTATCAAGGCTTTTAATTCATTTGTGGTGATACCAGGGCCTTTGACTAACCAAAACCATAACCACACTCTTCTTCATTGTCTGTCATTGAAAGGGAACTAAATGGGCGTGGGCATGTTGTGTCATAATTTATAGCCAGCTGAAGTGTATGTGTCCTAGTATGGCCCCTCTACTAAGACTTACTTTTGGTTATCATGCTATGAAGACTAGTTCTCTCTTACTTTTCTGTTTAGTGTATCATTTTGTCTCGGATTGCTCATTTTTAAGACTATTCCTGGAACATTGGAATTATTTTTGTTTTATTTTTACAATTGGACCATGGTTCAGATGTGAGAGCTTCACACAGATCTTTGTTTGGCTCTAGAGACAGTGAGTGTCATCTGAGGGTTTCCCTTGCAAGATGATTTGGGCTCTTGATTTGGAGTTAGTTTTTTTGTTCTGTCTTGAAATGTTTGGTGCAGTGGGTGATCTGGTAGCCTTTTAAATTTTTTAAACAGGAGGAGAGTTTTGTATTTTCTGCAGTGTTAAGATAGTTTGATAATGTAGAGACTTTTGGTCCACCTCAGACAGTGCTAACCTCAGAGGTTTGACGGGTAGTTAAATTATAAATTGAGTGGCAGTTTGTCAGAACATTATTGTAGGGAAAACGGTGAGTATGGTGTTTGAATGAAGAATATTGCCATTGATATTTAAATAATATGCGACATTTGATAAATTCATGGAGAACTGAACTGTTTGAGCACCTACACAAACCACCAGCAAGTTTGTTGCCTATTTAATGTTTGCCAAGTATTGTCCAGATCAGTCTGTCTCCAGTGATCACAAAGCCAATGATAAGAGTTGATTATACTGTCACCATGTTCTATGGTGGATATCACAGTCATAGAAATACAAACGTTTGTTAATATAAATTCTGTGTAGTGGGAGACTTCCATGTGCAAGCAAGACATTTAACCAGATAAATTTGTGAAGTGAAACAGAGGGTTGCGTCAATGAACTTTTAAAAGTAATCAAGACTGCATCTTTGAGTCATCACATGAAGTGTTGAGGACACGTATATCACTGACTTTGCTGGGCATTTTCTTCATCATTCAATTCATCTTGTGTCACACATTTCATTCATTCATCCATTCTCCTCTTGGGCCAAAGATGGCACATAGGGCAGAAGTCATAGTTCTCCACGATTGATAACCTGCTGCAAGTTCTTGGTTGTTAGACTTGTTTTCATTTACCAGATGGTTTCCACATGAAACCATTCTCTGACGGAGAAGTCTTTCTTCATTCACTCTCAGCAAGTGAATATTTCTAACACCTTCTCTTATAAAGCTTGTGACACACTGCCACACATATTACAAACAAAATAAAATGCATGATATACAAAACAAACTGACATCTTTTGTGCACTGAAATCAATTGTAAAACTAAAATAAAAAAACAATGACGTAGTAACATGTGGGGAAAAGAGGAATAAGCACTTAGTTAATACAAAAATTTTGTATTGAAACAAACAATACATAAGCTCTTATGCTGAAATAGAAAAATATAAGTTGACAGGCAGTTCAATACTACATACTTTTCTTCTGCTTGGTGATTTTCTTGCTTAGGTCCAACCAGTACTGTGGAGAATCAAACAAATGATTGAGATACAAACACATAAAAGACACAACTT
Source organism: Megaustenia siamemsis (assembly GCA_032433765.1). Lineage (NCBI taxonomy): Eukaryota > Metazoa > Mollusca > Gastropoda > Stylommatophora > Ariophantidae > Megaustenia > Megaustenia siamemsis. Next base: position 11,588,604 of record JAVIAB010000139.1, on the reverse strand, counting down.
GTACTAATGGCTAATATCTGTCAAATTTCTCTTGGAATATACTAGAAGCATGCTTGGATTGTCACCTGACATGACTGGTCATGGGTCCACGGATTACTACACTGTGGAGAGGTATGTGTTAGCAGCCTTAGGTAAGGTATGTGTTAGCAGCCTTAGGTAAGGTATGTGTTAGAGGCCATGGAGAGGTATGTGTTAGAGACCATGGAGAGGTATGTGTTAGTAGTCTTAGGTAAAGTATGTGTTAGAGGCCATGGAGAGGTATGTGTTAGTAGCCTTAGGTAAGGTATGTGTTAGAGGCCATGGAGAGGTATGTGTTAGTAGTCTTAGGTAAAGTATGTGTTAGAGGTCATGGAGAGGTATGTGTTAGCAACCATGGAGAGGTATATGTTAGCAGCCTTAGGTAAGGTATGTGTTAGAGGCCATGGAGAGGTATGTGTTGGTAGCCTTAGGTGAGGTATGTGTTAGAGGCCATGGAGAGGTATATGTTAGCAGCCTTAGGTAAGGTATGTGTTAGAGGCCATGGAGAGGTATGTGTTAGCAGCCTTAGGTAATGTATGTGTTAGAGGCCATGGAGAGGTATGTGTTAGTAGTCTTAGGTAAGGTATGTGTTAGAGTGGTGTAATACGCAGATGAATCTATCCAATCCAGACCAAACATTTTCTGTGTGGATCGCAGGACCACAAGTACACTTTACAAAATCTATCTCAGTTTCAGGCTGTAGTGACATCAAATATAGAATTTCCTTCCTGCAAAGTCTGACCTGAAAGTTTGTCCAGCCCACCATTTCCGGACAAATTGCACTGGGACTATATAATTTATATTACGATCTGCTTAATTAATGACATTTAATCTCTCACATTAACTCTCTTAGGCATTTGTCTTCAAAGGTGTTTCATTTTTTTCTTAATCTCTTCTGTTGTTTTCGAGATGTGCATAGGTAAGTGTTGATTATTCTAAATTTGGTTTTCTTGTACAATATTTTTCATTTCCATATTTTGACCAGGTTTTTAAAGTTCTGTTACAACAATACAATTTAATAAACTCAGTCCGCAAAAGTGAAAGTCATAATTTTTTGTGAGTGCCACTGGACAGCTATCAACCATTATTGTCCAAAAAGGAAATAACTCTAGAGGCAAAATGGGCACTCTGTAATACAATCTTCAACTCAACATTGTGCTATCAATGCCAGTCCTGGACACTAGATGCAAGAACAATAAGAAAAAATAACCACCACTGAGATGAAGTGTGTTAGATGAATGACAGGAAACAGAATGAGAGATAAGATTAGAAATGAAGAAGTGAGAAAAAACGTAGGAATAATCCCCACCATAGAATATATAAAGAAACAACAGATAAAATGGTTTGACCATGTGACAAGGCAGAAAGACCAAAATACAACAAGAGCCTTCAATAGATGTTGAGAGAACATCAGATCCAAGGGCCGACCACGAAAAAAGATGAATCGATGGAATATTAGAAACAATAGGAAACATAACAGCAGCAGAGGCAAATAGAAGAGCAAAAGACTGCAAATTATATCTCCCCTTGATGCTGAAAGGCAAATGAGGAAGGAAAGAAGAATATATATATATATTCTTCTGTATTTTATATATATATATAAAAATGAATTATTTGTATAAGATATGTATGTGGTGTCTGTTCAACATCCATGGATTGGGTTACATGAACTCAATGTGTTTAAAATGTACAACACTGGGCTTGCGGTGCTATTGTTTTTTTTTAGCAAACTTATACGCTGGACAAAGACAGCAGAGACAGTAACATACAAATAAATTTGAGCCTGAACATAAATTCCCCTTGCTATTGTGACCCCACTACCAGAACCTGTCAATGTTTTGTTTGATAGAGACATAATTCATGAATATAAAGCTAAAGGAAATTAATTATCAAAAACGCATGCTCCTACATGTCACCCGCAAAAGTAGGTCAGAGCAACATAACCTATTACTGAGAGATTTTCCTATGGAGACTGTCACATCTATAGCATAAACAGTTGTGATGCATTACCCAAAAAAAAAAAAAGTTTTAAAATGTAACTTCAAATAAAAACCAACACTGCTGACCTTTTACAATCCAAATGTACAGTATTCATGTTGTGTACTAGCATGTTCTAGTCAACCTACCAGTAAATGAGGATAAAACTAGCAGAGACAAAGAGCATATTCTTCTTCTATGTTAATAGTTACTGCGTTCAGCTGATTATACAGAGAAATAGGTTGCTATTCTTGGTGTTTACACCATCAAACAAATGCTTTTGGCAAATATCTCTGCTGCCTCCATGAGTCAAGTGATCACAAACTACTTTGAACTTACTACTAAGGATAGCTTTTATGACTGTGAATTATGGAGAACAAAAATGACAATCACAAAGATACACTTTCATTAATGGATGCTTGCGCAGAATAAAAGGATGGGAATGGCAGGACAAAATCACTGGGAATGGCAGGACAAAATCACTAACATAGAATTATGGAAAAGTACCAGTCAGATGCCAGTGGACAAAGAGATAACACAAAGATGATGACACTGGATAGGACACATACTGGAGAAGCCAACTGAGAATATTATACAATAAGCCCTTTTTTGGAATCCCCAGGGGAAGAGATAAAGAGGAAGCCCAAATTTTCCTGGAGATGATAGGTGGGAGCAGAGATGAAGATGATGGGAAAGACATGGAATGATCTTAAACGAATGGCAAGAAACAGAATAGCTTGTAGACTGTTTATTGGAGACCAATGCTCCACAGGGAGCTGAAATGAAGAAGAAGACTAATGATACTTCGTCAGGCCATATAATATATCTGCGCACTAAAACTACAGGACAACATTTAACTTTTGAATGTCAACAAATAAAACAAGAGCACTGGTTACCTTGGCATTGTCTTTATCACGCTCATGTTTATACAACAACCCAAAGTAGTCTCTCTCCAGCAGATCCACATAGTCACATACTCTCTCATACAGAAGCTGACCAATTGAACGTTTCTATTTAAGAAATAATTCATTAAACCATTACTCTTTCAACACATAAAACAATACATCATTAATTTACTTTCATGCGCATTAATATTTCAAGAATTTCAGATTAATTTACAAAACCACAAAAATGTGAACAAAATAAGAAAACATATCATTTTTAATAAGTTATCATATGAAGTGAATGAATGTAAACCTATCATTCTGGAAAAAAAGTGGACACAGATAAGAATCATGTTGGAGTTAAGGGTGAACACAGATAAGGATCATAGTGGAGTTAAGGGTGAACAGAGATAAGAATCATGGGAGTTAAGGGTGAACACATATACGAATTATGGTGGAGTTAAGGGTGAACAGAGATAAGAATCATGGGAGTTAAGGGTGAACACATATACGAATTATGGTGGAGTTAAGGGTGAACAGAGATAAGAATCATGGGAGTTAAGGGTGAACACATATACGAATTATGGTGGAGTTAAGGGTGAACAGAGATAAGAATCATGGGAGTTAAAGAGTGAACAAAGATAAGAATCACGGTGGAGTTAAGGGTGAACACATATAAGAATTATGGTGCAGTTAAGGATGAACACGAATAAAAATCATGGTGGTGGAGTTATGGGTGAATACAGATAAGAATCATGGTGGTGGAGTTATGGGTGAATACAGATAAGGATCATAGTAGAGTTAAGAGTGAACACAGATAAGAACCATGGGAGTTAAGAGTGAACACAGATAAGAATCAGGGTGGAGATAAAACAAAAAAAAAAAAAAAACTTTCACTGCTGAAACAGAAACACTGATCCAAACACCTAAAAAGTGACAGTACTGTGCATCTAATATTTATTCTCCAATCGTTAAGATGAGATTAGAGCCATAACAATGTTTTCTTTTTCTTCTTTAATGATAGGATTCTGTCAAACATTTTGGTTCCTCACAAAGTCTTGAAATTTCAAACTATCACAGAACAGAGTATTTATTGCAAAACCTTTGGTTCCTCAAGGAATTGCTAAATTCCCAACTAATTATCAAAGAATAATGTAAAACCTTCGAGTTCCTCAAGGAATTGCTAAATTCCTAACTAATTATCAAAGAATAATGTGAAACCTTTTGAGTTTCTCGAGGAATTGCTAAATTCCCAACTAATTATCAAAGAATAATGTGAAACCTTAAGGACAAGGGGTAGGGTTCGATCCCAACCAACGGCTTCCGGGTTCACCCAGTCTTAAATGGGTACCGGATTTTTTTTCTGGGAAAGTAAAGCAGCACGGGCGTAATATCGACCACATTACCCCAAAAATCATGTGCTGAAGGTCTGTAAAATATAGGGTCACTAACACCATATTTCCCTATACGCCACTTGGCGTGACGGGGGTACTTTACTTTTTAATGTGAAATCTTTGAGTTTGAGTTTCTCAATGGATCACTAAATTCTCAAATATAATCATAGCAAAATGTGAAACCTTTATGTTCCTCTAGAGATAGTTTGCGATATGGGGAGAGATTGAGATGAGAGAAAAGAGTGTCTTTCATTACATCTGGCAGATCCAAGATAAAAAGAACAAGCGAAGAAGCAAAACCAAGGAAAGAGTGAATGACAAAGACAACATACAAATATGACTTACATCTACAGCAACTTCATATTCTTCTCCATTGAGCAGCAAGACTTTACACAACATAGGCCGCTGGATTCTGGTCTTATTTTCTGTCGGAACTGGAGGCCGTGTCACTGGTGGTGGCCCCTGAAGGTCACCCTCATCATTTTCTGTCATGGTCACTAGAATATACCTGCCTCTGGAAATGCATCATGAAATGGCTTTGAAGAATTGACCTTTTTGCACAAGTAAACAATTAGAGTTATTCAAAAGATGCGTTAAAAAAAGTTTTTTCATGTTTATAATTTTACATGTCACGGTATTAAATGGGGAGCCGCGATAGCTCAGTGGTTAGTGAACTGGACTACAAAGGACAAGGGGTAGGGTTTGTTCCCAACCGACGGCTTCCGGGTTCACCCAGTCTTAAATGGGTACCGGATTTTTTTCTGGGAAAGTAAAGCAGCACGGGCGTAATACCAACCACATTACCCCAAAAATCATGTGCTGAAGGTCTGTAAAATATAGGGTCACTAACACCATATTTCCCTATACGCCACTTGGCGTGACGGGGATACTTTACTACTTTTTTTACTTACGGTATTAAATGACAAAGAAATTGTTTTGACATTAAATGTAAACAGTAAATGTAGATAAAAATATGTTTGTTTGAAACATGAACATTGTATCAATAACTTATTTATCTATTGCAATTTATTACAAGTTAAACAAGTGAAGGAGTATCTAGGAGGTCTAGCGACAAACAACAATTCACAAGTAGCACAAATAGACTCAAGATGCAACAAAACCAGTCTAATCATCAGACAACTAAAACAAGTGAAGGAATTTAAATATCTAGAAAGTCTAGCGACAAACAACAATTCACAAGTAGCACAAATAGACTCAAGATGCAACAAAACCTGTCTAATGATCATACAACTATCACCACTGCTATCCAAGAAGGAAATAACACCACAGGCAAAACGGATACTCTAAAACATAATCTTCAATTTCAACATTGTTCTACAAATGCCAGACCTGGACCCTAGACAAGAACAATAAGAAAACTACCATGAGCAGCATGACGATAGAGGTGATGGCAGCGACCAGAGCATCTGGTTACAGTCACAGAGCTACACCCACGCCTGTATTCTAAGAGATTTGATGAGCATGATAAGAAAAGTGGAAGTGGGCACTGTATGCAGGCAATGGGTAGAGTCATTGCAGAAGTAAAGAATACATAGAGTCACCTTTGTCTACATCTCTGGACATACGGGAGTACGAAGAAATGAAAGAGCAGACAGAATGGCTAGCTGCGCTGTCGTTGAAGACAGTTAATCAATGGATCGGGTGGACGTCATCAATGCCCTCCGAGATGTGGGAAGGACACAGGACTTCAGTAACTAGAATCCACGTCACTCCTTCGGATAAAAGAGATAGGAGTTAAGATGGGCACAGCCAGAAACAAGAAGCTTAATGCGCATATAAGAGGACTTATCTACCAACGCAGAACTGGAGTCATCAGTCGCTTGGACACTGCAGGTTTTGCTGAGGGAGTCTGAGCACCTATGGGCATGTTTGGAGTGCAATGAAGATGACCCGCAAATAACTTAATAACTGAAGAAAAATAACCACTACCAAGATGAAATGTGTTAGACAAATGGCATGAAATAGCCTGAGAGATAACATCAGAACTGAAGAACTGATAAAAAAAGCTAGGAATAATTCTTGCTATAGAATAAGAAAATACAAATAAAATGGTTTGGCTACGTGATAAGACAGAATGGCCAAAAAACAACACAATGGGCCTTTAACAATTACTGTGAAAATCCCAGACTTTATGGGCCAACCACAAAAAAAGATGGATTGATGGAACATTAGAAACACAACAGCAGCAGAGGTGAACAGAAGTGTGAAAGGCCACAAATTATATCTCCCCTTGATGTTAAAAGGCAGATGAGGAAGGAAAGAAAAAGATCTATCTATTAACTCTCAACAAAAAAATGTTTTCTTAACTGACATAATATACCATTTTTTTTATTAACTCTCAACAACAAAAATGTTTTCTTAACTGACATAATATACCATTTTTTTTATTAACTCTCAACAAAAAAATGTTTTCTTAACTGACATAATATACCATTTTTTTTATTAACTCTCAACAACAAAAATGTTTTCTTAACTGACATAATATACCATTTTTTTTCTGTAAAGTTAACAATTTGTAACATTTCAGCTATCAAAAGTATCACACATATAACATAAGTTGTTTGTTTGGTTTTGACAGCTTTATATCTCTAGTGAAAATAACAGGGACTTCATTTTGTGTGACTGCCACGCTTTACTATTTTTTAAACTGGCAACCATGTGCTCAGGTGTTCCCTGCCATACTGGGTACATAAGAAAATGTGGTGGGTAGAGAGATATTATCCGGAATAGAAGACTGGGTACATGAGAAAATGTGGCGGGTAGAGAGATATTATCAGGAATAGAAGACTGGGTACATGAGAAAATGTGGTGGGTAGAGAGATATTATCCGGAATAGAAGACTGGGTACATGAGAAAATGTGGTGGGTAGAGAGATTGAGTTATTTAGTTATTTGCGGGTCATCATCATTGCACTCCGAACATGTCCATAGGTGCTCAGATCCCCTGCTCAGCAAGTCCCGCAGTGTCCAGCGACTGACGACTCCAGTTCTATGTTGGTTGATAAGTCATCTTACACGGCCACTAAGTTTCTCATTTCTGGCTGTACTCATCTTATCTCCCATTTCCATCATCTGAAGAAGTGACATGGATCTGTGTTTGTCAAAGTCCTGTGCTCTTCCCACATCTCGGAGGGCATTGATGATGTCTGCCCGATCCATTGGTTGCCCGTCCTCAATGACAGCGCAGCTAACCAATCACTCCGCTCTTTCATTTCCCTGTACTCCCGAATGTCCAGGGACATAGACAAAGGTGACCTTACATATTTTGGACTTCTGCAATAACTCTACCCATTGCATGCGTACAGAGCTTGCCTCCACTTTTTTTTTATGACGCTCAATGAATCACTCAGTATACATGCGTGGGTGTAGTCTTGTGACCCTAACCATTTGAATGGTAGAGAGATATTATCAGGAATAGAAGACTGGGTACATGAGAAAATGTGGTGGGTAGAGAGATATTATCAGGAATAGAAGACTGGGTACATGAGAAAATGTGGTGGGTAGAGAGATATTATCAGGAATAGAAGACTGGGTACATGAGAAAATGTGGTGGGTAGAGAGATATTATCAGGAATAGAAGACTGGGTACATGAGAGAATGTGGTGGGTAGAGAGATATTATCAGGAATAGAAGACTGGGTACATGAGAGAATGTGGTGGGTAGAGAGATATTATCAGGAATAGAAGACTGGGTACATAAGAAAATTTGGTGGGTAGAGAGATATTATCAGGAATAGAAGACTGGGTGCATGAGAAAATGTGGTGGGTAGAGAGATATTATCAGGAATAGAAGACTGGGTACATGAGAAAATGTGGTGGGTAGAGAGATATTATCAGGAATAGAAGACTGGGTACATAAGAAAATGTGGTGGGTAGAGAGATATTATCAGGAATAGAAGACTGGGTACATGAGAAAATGTGGTGGGTAGAGAGATATTATCAGGAATAGAAGACTGGGTGCATGAAAAAATGTGGTGGGTAGAGAGATATTATCAGGAATAGAAGACTGGGTGCATGAAAAAATGTGGTGGGTAGAGAGATATTATCAGGAATAGAAGACTGGGTACATAAGAAAATGTGGTGGGTAGAGAGATATTATCAGGAATAGAAGACTGGGTGCATGAGAAAATGTGGTGGGTAGAGAGATATTATCAGGAATAGATAAGGTGGTTGACAAAACAAAAGCCAAATGAAATGTTGTAAGAAGAGGTAGCCATTTATTGAATTTGTCACAAAATGATCATATGGCGTGGCACCTGATGATGATACTTCTCAGGGCATCATGGGAATATTTACTACATAGAGAACTAGTGTAACGCTATATAGCTGCTGACTGAGAAGAAAGGAAGAGCACATTGTTAGTTTTTGTGAGAAATTAGATTTCTATAAGCTACCACCTGCTACTACCTTTTTCTATAAGCTACCACCTTTTTGTATAAGCTACCACCTGCTATCACCTTTTTCTATAAGCTACCACCTGCTATCACCTTTTTCTATAAGCTACCACCTGCTATCACCTTTTTCTATAAGCTACCACCTGCTACTACCTTTTTCTATAAGCTACCACCTGCTATCACCTTTTTCTATAAGCTACCACCTGCTACTACCTTTTTCTATAAGCTACCACCTGCTATCACCTTTTTCTATAAGCTACCACCTGCTACTACTTTTTTCTATAAGCTACCACCTGCTACTACCTTTTTCTATAAGCTACCACCTACTACTACCTTCATTGCTACCAGTAACAAATCCCCCCCACTTTGTTAACTTGTCCAGCATATTTTCTCTCTCTGTGATCTCTGAAGGTGACCAACAGTCATCACACAACATATGTATGTTAACCTGCCTACAGTGATCTCTACCAACAGTCATCACACAACATATGTATGTTAACCTGCCTACTGTGATCTCTACCAACAGGCATCACACAACATATGTATGTTAACCTGCCTACTGTGATCTCTACCAACAGGCATCACATGACATATGCTTGTTAACCTGCCCACAGTGATCTCTACAAACAGTCATCACACAACATATGTATGTTAACCTCTAGTCAACAGTGATCTTTGGTGTCCCAATCATGGAATCAGTGTTTCCACACCTCACCTCCAGATATAGACTGGACTCTGGCTCTATAACATTCATCACATCTCATCATATATTGTCAGAAATCAGCAATGTTAACATTCAAAACAATTATTTGACATGTCTAATATTACACTTTTTATAAACACAGAGAATGACTTGAGTGATTGTAAGAGTGACACACATATAATATATCACATATATATGAATGTCTCAATAATAAATATAAACTCCCATATCATGATAATATAAAATTCTTGTACACTGTGATTGATATATGGAATGGATTAATGATAACTCAACAGCTAATTACTAAAGCTATGACAATATTTATATAACTATAACAATATCTCACTTCTGGAGTGATCATTATGAGTAGTTTGTTGACCAGGAGTTGGTGGAGTTCAGTATCAGTAATGTTTATTATTACATTTATTAATTATTTTCATTTTGAGTTTTGGCGTGGTCATACAAGTAATAATTGGATAAAGGTTCTTATTAATCTATCAATCTATCTATTGACCTTTCGAGCCGTAACCGGCCCATAGGGCGTAGACCAAGATACACCTTCTCCTATATGAATTTTTTGTTCTAGCAGTTTTCTTTTAAAGATATTTTATCAAATCTCGCCATCTGTCTCTGTTCTGTGCAAGCAGTTCTATCTCATTGAGGGAGCCGATTCCTGCTGCTCTTGCCTCTCTCATCAATGTTCTTCTCAGTGTCTCCCTGGGTCTTCCTCTTTTTCTTTTACCTGTTGTTTCCCATATGAGGGCTTGCTTTGCTATTCGATTAATATCTCTTCTCATCACATGTCCAACGTATGACCATCGTCTTTTCTTTATTACTGAAGATAAGATATTAGTGGTTGATTGGCGATTTCTCTAATTTCCTCTTTTGTTCTGTTTTGAATTCGTTCCATGCTATACCAAGTATTTTCCTTAGACATTTATTTTCGAATGCCTTATTAATCTACAGTACAGCTTATTAAATGTAAAAATAAAATTAGATCGTTGTAAAGGATGTCTGAAAACCTGGTGCCAGCCCACCTTCACCGTTCACCTGCCAGGTATCATTTCACCTGTTCTCTCTCTACCTAGCCTACAACAATTTCAAACCCGGAAATGGAGTTACCTGCGTTTCTTTGAATCAAAATGTGGTTTGAGTTTGAGGATGAGAATTTTAAGCTAACAAAAATGGTAAAATCAATATTGCTATTTTAAAAACGATTTGTAGTTGACTAGTTGTGGATTGTTTATCGCATGACATGGAAGTAACATCTTTTTAAAAAAATAGAACAAAGCGAATTAATTAAAAAAATAAACATATTTGATGTCGATGAAAATGTCAGCGAATTCAAAATGCCTACTAAAACATGTCGTCTCCATGACGTGAGGTCTTACAATAAATGCAGTTATGATGTGATTAGCACAAATGTCTCACTAACAACTTCTGGAGAAAGCATGTGCATGTATTGCTCGGTTAACGAGGAGATCATAATCAAATACAAGTCTCCGATGTGAGAAACATAAGAGCCAACTTACCTGTGCCCACCAACAAGAGTTCACCAACGTTTGTGTTTGTTTCCCGGTTCCGGGAGAGACTTCTCTCACAAGGGAGACAAACTCGGCTGTGATTTCTCCGTATTCTCAACATATCTCTGTGTGTATTGTTTATTTCTTTGTTTGTTCCTGCTGAAGGCATATTGATCCGAAACGTCGGTCAAATGTGTATCGTCCATCATCATCATCATTGAGTGCCGTCTCCGTATCGAAGGTTGGCTACCATGGAGCGCCATTCCCTCTATAATAATATTCATTTATTATTATTTGTCTCCAGCCTAAACCACTGGAAACTACTATTCGTGCTGTTTCGTCCTAAATGTTTGCTTCGCAAGTATTCAGCCTTACCCTATCCGGGAGATACTTGTCTTAACAGGAAAGAATACAGATACAATATGTATTTCGAGCTGTGATCGCAACCTTATGCTATAGTCATGAGAACACCTGCGCGAAAGACATAGTCTACGAAGCTAATTTTGTGTTAGCTGAGTGACAGTTTTCCCTAGCGTTGGGCTTTTTGTGGCAAGGCGCTGTGCCACTGAGTACGGGTTCGATCTTGCTTTGATCCATATTTTTTTCTGTTGTTGATTATTTGTCAATATTTCCGAGTGCTGTAAACATACCTCTTCCTCTGAATTGAAGCGCCATTCCACTCTGTCTCTTGCCTCGATGGTGCAGGTTGTCATAGAAGTAAAGGCATCAAGATGCGTAGAGATGCGAAGCTGCTGTAAAGCTGATGATAATAACCATACTAAAAAAAAAAGAAGAAAAAAGTGGTATGGTGACAGCTTTACGTGGTAATAGACAAAACAAAAGTCGACTTTTCGGCCAAGTAGGCAGCTGGAACAACAAACAACAACACAAAAATATATATAAGGATATGAACACACATCTAACTACATGGCGATAATATGCTAGATACGCAAGAAAGGAAATAAAAAAAAAGGGTCACTTCCCTGTGTTCCAGAGCGTGGTCAGCTTCTGGACTAAAATGAGAAGGCTGGATGGCCAACTATATATCTCACTAACCAGGCAGTCAAGCGAGAAGACGGAACGGAAGGGTTCTAAAAATATGGGGAGGTGGGTACAAGATATGTATAAACTATGCACATCTAACTCTGTTTGTGCACCCCGAATCGATGTGTAAAAAGAAACATGTGTATATAACAATACATGCGTACAAGTATAAAAACGTATATATTGCCACAAAGCACACAAAAGAAAACCCAAATGTGCCCAACTGTGCCAATACATATGCAGACAAATATATCTACATGTAGGCCTATAGGTTGGATAGCGCATGGGGGTAAGAAATGTGTAGTAGGTGTCCTATGTGTATGAGAGCGATATGTTCATATCTTGGGGGACAGCGAACCCAACTGGGCAATAAGGCGATTCTCAAGGGCGAACAGGCTGCGATTGTTGGAGTGACACGAGACAATGCCAGTGACTTGCATGTCAGGTTTACCAATATGGCCAGGGGAGTTGAAATGGGCAGACACCGGGCTGCCAGTCTTTTGCTCAACATCACGAAGATGCTCACAAAATATGTAACTCAAGCATCGTCCACTCTCGCCCACATACGTCATCTGGCAATGCTTACATATTATGGCGTAGATGATACTCCGTGACACACAAGTAAACCCCTCCTTGATGTCGAATTGCCTATTAGGGAACAAGACCGAATCGGTACAAAACACGTAGTTACACGTTCTGCAAACTTAACGTCCACAACGAACAGTACCAAGGTGTTTGTGGTTGAGCGGGGGAGACGGCTCGTGACAAGAATGTCTCTCAGACTCCTATAGCGTTTGACGGCTGTCAAAGGAGGATCACTGAAAGTTGTCATTGGTTGACTTGCCCATCTTTTGATGTTACTCGTCCATGTTAGTCTTGGTCTGCCTCTGCCTCGTTTACCTTGTATTTTCCCTTCCAATATTACTTGTATTAGGCTGTTATGTATTTTATCTATCTATCTATTGTCATTTCGAGCCGAAGACGGCACATAGGGCAGAACCACAATCTCAAAAACAGAAACCTTGCGTGCCAAAATGGCACATATTGCAGAGATCACTGCTTCTAAAATCTATGGCTCTGTTTCCATAACAATACTTTTTACAATGACAGCTTGTCAAGCCATCGATCAACCTCCTTAGTCGCCTCTTACGACATGCCTGGAAGGTCACAGTATCACTATTCTTTACTTCCCACATAATGAGGCCCCGGTAACACCGGGAGGCCCCGGTAACACCGGGAGGCCCCGGTAATACACGGTTATGTATTTTAACATACCCCAAAAATTTCATTTGTCTTGTTCGAATTGCATTTCGTAGTTCTCTTTTCATTTTTAGTTGTTTTAAAACGTCATCGTTTGTTTTCTTTTCTTTCCATCAAATTCTTCCTTTTCTTGTAGGTGTCGTCCATCAATAACATAAATGTTTAACCATAGAATTTTGTATCTATTTATATTTTTTAATTTCCCCTTATTCTCAACACGGCAAGCGAGGCAGAACAAGGTTAAAGTGGACTGATGGCATCAAAATATGGACCCGAAGAATCTATGACAACGTACACCATCAAGACAAGAAACACAGTAAAATGACGCTCCATGGTAGCCAACCTTAAATGTGGAGAAGGCACCCAATGAATGAACTCAACTTTACTGGGTATTATTCGTGTTGTTCCACAAGCCCGTGAGATGTCGGCCCAATACAATGTGATGATATCTGCAGGCAGTGAAATGATCGGAGACAGGCAGAAGATGAGTTATTAATATTCAAACAATAGTTTACTAAGGCAGGGAAGATGGAAAACGTCAAGAGGGGGTGGGAATGCTGATGACAAACACTGCAGAAAAAAAGCTTATTCGAGTGAGAAGAAGTGAATAACTGACAGATAAGAGCTCGCTACAAGTCAAGGCATAGAAGACAATAACTGACAGATAAGAGCTCGCTACAAGTCAAGGCATAGAAGACAATAACTGACAGATAAGAGCTCGCTACAAGTCAAGGCATAGAAGACAATAACTGACAGATAAGAGCTCGCTACAAGTCAAGGCATAGAAGACAATAACTGACCGATAAGAGCTCGCTACAAGTCAAGGCATAGAAGACAATAACTGACAGATAAGAGCTCGCTACAAGTCAAGGCATAGAAGACAATAACTGACAGATAAGAGCTCGCTACAAGTCAAGGCATAGAAGACAATAACTGACAGATAAGAGCTCGCTACAAGTCAAGGCATAGAAGACAATAACTGACAGATAAGAGCTCGCTACAAGTCAAGGCGGAGCCACGATAGCTCAGTGATTAGTGAACTGGACTACAAAAGACAATGGGTAGCGTTCGATCCCAACTGACGGCTTCCGGGTTCACCCAGCCTTAAATGGGTACCGGATTTTTTTCTGGGAAAGTAAAGCGGCATGGGCGTAATACCGACCACATTACCCCAAAAATCATGTGCCGAAGATCTGTAAAATTTATGGTCACTAACACCATATTCCCTATACACCACTTGGCGTGACAAGGATACTTTACTTTTTACTTACATGTCAAGGCACGGGAGACAATAACTGACAGATAAGAGCTCGCTACAAGTCAAGACACGGGAGACAATAACTGACATATAAGAGCTCGCTACAAGTCAAGGCATAGAAGACAATAACTGACCGATAAGAGCTCGCTACAAGTCAAGGCATAGAAGACAATAACTGATCGATAAAAGCTCGCTACATGTCAAGGCATAGAAGACAATAACTGACAGATAAGAGCTCGCTACAAGTCATGGCATAGAAGACAATAACTGACCGATAAGAGCTCGTTACAAGTCAAGGCATGGGAGACAATAACTGACCGATAAGAGCTCGCTACAAGTCAAGGCATGGGAGACAAGAACTGACCGATAAGAGCTCGCTACAAGTCAGGGCATGAAAGACAATAACCGACAGATAAGAGCTCGTTACAAGTCAAGGCATAGAAGACAATAACTGACCGATAAGAGCTCGCTACAAGTCAAGGCATAGAAGACACAATTCTACATTGTTATGAGTGAAGTCAGTCCTATTATGGCTGTGAAACATGGAAAAACAATAAAATTGACAATCATGAAGATACAGACTTTCATTAACGGATGGCAGGACTATTTCACTAACATAGAATTATGGAAATGTACCAGTCAAATACCAGTGGATAAAGAGATCCAGCGAAGACGATGGCGCTGGATAGGACACACACCGCAGAAGTCAACTGAGAATATTATACAATAAGTCTTTATATGGAATCCCCAGGGGAAGAGATAAAGAAGAAGACCAAAATATTCCTGGAGATGACAGGTGGGAGCAGAGATGAAGATGATGGGGAATGATCTTAAAAGCATGGCTAGAAAGAGAACGACTTGGAACGTGTTTGTTGAAGATCTATGCTCCACAGGGAGCCGAAAGGTCGAAGAAGAAGATGAATGATTCTTATGTATCTATAAATGAGATGGAATATTATATCAAAGATGGGTTTTACCATCAACTACAACTTATACATACAACACCTAAACATGATATTCTAAATGTAACAGGGTAACTTTATGTACACATTAAATTACCGAGTACATGTTTATTCCAGAAAGCAACATAAGGTTGTAAATCATGGACAATTTTGCAGTTAGCCTATTCTTCCTCTTTCCTTCCTTCACTCATTTGTCTTTCAGCGCCCAGGGGAGATATCATTTGCGGTCTTTTGTACTTCTGTTTGTCTCTGCTGCTATTTTAATAACAGTTTATTATCCGATGGACGGACATACAGACAGGTAGGTAGGTAGATGTAGGTAGGTAGGTGAAGATAGGTAGATGTAGGTAGGTGTAGGTGTGTAGGCTATAGAATGAATGGATGGAAATAAAAGATCGAAGTCCCAGCAGAAAAGAAAATAGTCTAGTCGAACTAGACGCTTCTACTCCTATCATTTCTACACCTGTCATGTCACTCAACAGGCTCGTGTCATTGTTATTCTACACCTGTCATGTCACTCAACAGGCTCCTGTCATTGTTGTTCTACACATGTCTTGTCACTCAACAGGCTCCTGTCATTGTTGTTCTACACCTGTCATGTCACTCAACAGGCTCCTGTCATTGTTGTTCTACTCATGTCATGTCACTCAACAGGCTCCTGTCATTGTTGTTCTACACATGTCATGTCACTCAACAGGCTCCTGTCATTGTTGTTCTACATCAGTTATGCATCTCCACATGCTCCTGTCATTGTTGTTCTACACCAGTCATGCCTCTCCACTGGCTCCTGTCTTTGTTATTCCACACCTGTCATGTCGCTCCACAGGCTCCTGTCATTGTTGTTCTACACCAGTCATGCCTCTCCACAGGCTCATGCCATTATTGTTCTACACCTGTCATGCCTCTCCATAGACTCGTGCCATTATTGTTCTTCACCTGTCATGTCTCTTTATAGACGTCTGTCATTGTTGTTCTACACCTGTCATTTCTCTGCACAGGCTCCTGTTATTGTTATTCTACACCTGTCATGTGTCTCCACAGGCTTCTATCATTGTTGTTCTACACCTATCATGTCTTCCCACAGGCTCCTGTTATTGTTATTCTACACCTGTCATGTGTCTCCACAGGCTTCTATCATCGTTGTTCTACACCTATCATGTCTTCCCACAGGGACCTGTCATCGTTGTTCTTCACCTGTCATGTCTCTCCGTAGACACATGTCATTGTTGTTCTACACCAGTCATGTCGCTCCACTTGCACCTGTTATTGTTGTTCTACACATGTCATGTCGCTCAACAGGCTCCCGTCATTGTTGTTCTACACCTGTCATGTCTCTCCACAGGCTCCCGTCATTGTTGTTTTACACATGTCATGTCTCTCCACAAGCTTCTGTCATCGTTGTTCTACACATGTCATGTCTCTCCACAAGCTTCTATCATCGTTGTTCTACACCTATAATGTCTTCCCACAGGGACCTGCCATTGTTGTTCTACACCTGTCATGTCTCTCTATATACTTCTGTCATCGTTGTTCTACACCTGTCTTGTCTCTCTATATACTTCTGTCATCGTTGTTCTACACCTGTCATGTCTCTCTATATACTTCTGTCATCGTTGTTCTACACCTGTCATGTCTCTCTATATACTTCTGTCATCGTTGTTCTACACCTGTCATGTATCTCCACAGGCTCCTGTCATTGTTGTTCTACATCTGTCATGTCTCTCCATATACTTCTGTCATCGTTGTTCTACACCTGTCATGTTTCTCCACATGCTCCTGTCATTGCTGTTCTACATCTGTCATGTCTCACCACAGGCTCCTGACAGTGTTGTTCTACACCTGTCATGCCTCTCCATAGACTCGTGCCATTATTGTTCTTCATCTGTCATGTCTCACCACAGGCTCCTGACAGTGTTGTTCTACACCTGTCATGTCGCTCCACTTGCTCCTGTCATTGTTGTTCTACACCTGTCATCTCGCTCCACAGGCTCCTGCCAATGTTGTTCTACATCTGTCATGTTGCTCCACTTGCTCCTGTCATTGATGATCTATATCTGTCATGTCGCTCCACAGGCTCCTGTCATTGATGTTCTACGCCTGTCAAGTCGCTCCACTAAATCCTGTCATTGTTGTTTTACACCTGTCATGCCTCTCCACAGGCTTCTGTCATAGTTGTTCTGCAACCTGAAATGCCTCTCCATAGGGTCCTGTCATTGTTGTTCTACACCTGTCATGTCTCTCCACAGGCTCATGTCATTGTTGTTCTACACCTGTCATTCCTCTCCACAGGCTCATTTCATTGTTGTTCTACACATGTCATGTCTCTCCACAGGCTCCTGTCATTGATGTTCTACACCTGTCATGTCTCTCCACAGGCTCCTGTCATTGATGTTCTACACCTGTTATGTCGCTCAACAGGCACCTGACATTGTTGTTCTACACATGTCATGTCTCTCCAGAGGCTCCTGCCATTGTTATTCTGCACCTGTCATGTCTCTCCACAGGCTCCTGTCATTGTTGTTCTACACCTGCCATGTCTCTCCAGAGGATCCTGCCATTGTCATTCTGCACCTGTCATGCCTCTCCACAGTCTCCTGTCATTGTTGTTCTACACCTATCATGCCTCTCCACAGACTCCTGTCATTGTTGTTCTACACCTGTCATGTCGCTCAAAAGGCTCCTGACATTGTTATTCTACACCTGTCATGTTGCTCCACAGGCTCCTGTCATTGTTGTTCTACACCTGTCATGTCGCTCAACAGGCTCCTGTTATTGTTATTCAACACCTGTCATGTTGCTCCACAGGCTCCTGTCATTGTTTTTCTACACCTGTCATTTGTCTCCACAGGCTCCTGTCATTTTTGTTCTACATCTGTCATGTCTCTCCATATACTTCTGTCATCGTTGTTCTACACCTGTCATGTTTCTCCACAGGCTCCTGTCATTGTTGTTCTACATCTGTCATGTCTCACAATAGACTCGTGCCATTATTGTTCTTCACCTGTCATGTCTCACCACAGGCTCCTAACAGTGTTGTTCTACACCTGTCATTTCGCTGCACTTGCTCCTGTCATTGTTGTTCTACACCTGTCATCTCGCTCCACAGGCTCCTGCCATTGTTGTTCTACACCTGTCATGTTGCTCCACTTGCTCCTGTCATTGATGATCTACATCTGTCATGTCGCTCCACAGGCTCCTGTCATTGTTGTTCTACACATGCCATGCCTCTCCACAGGCTCCTGTCATTGATGTTCTACACATGCCATGTCTCACCACAGGCTTTTGTCATTGTTGTTCTACACATGCAATGGCTCTCCACAGGCTCCTGTCATTGATGATCTACATCTGTCATGTCGCTCCACAGGCTCCTGTCATTGATGATCTACATCTGTCATGTCGCTCCACAGGCTCCTGTCATTGATATTCTACACCTGTCATGTCGCTCAATAGGCTTCTGTTATTGTTGTTCTACACATGCCATGTCTCTCCACAGGCTCCTGTCATTGTTGTTCTACACATGCCATGTCTCTCCACAGGCTCCTGTTATTGTTATTCTACACATGCCATGTCTCTCCACAGGCTCCTGTCATTGTTGTTCTACACATGCCATGCCTCTCCACAGGCTCCTGTCATTGATGTTCTACACCTGTCATGCCTCTCCACAGGCTCCTGTCATTGTTGTTCTACACCTGTCATGCCTCTCCACAGGCTCCTGTCATTGTTGATCTACATCTGTCATGTCGCTCCACAGGCTCCTGTCATTGTTGCTCTACACCTGTCATGTCTCTCCACCGGCTCCTGTCATTGTTGTTCTACACCTGTCATGCCTCTCCACAGGCTCCTGTCATTGTTGATCTACATCTGTCATGTCGCTCCACAGGCTCCTGTCATTGTTGCTCTACACCTGTCATGTCTCTCCACATGCTCCTGTTATTGTTATTCTACACCTGTCATGTTGCTCCACAGGCTCCTGTCATTGTTGTTCTACACCTGTCATGTCTCTCCACAGTCTCCTGTCATTGTTGTTCTACACCTGTCCTGTCTCTCCAGTCTCCTGTCATTGTTGTTCTACACCTGTCATGTCTCTCCATAAGTTCCTGTCATTGTTTTTCTACACCTGTCATGTCTCTCCACAGTCTCCTGTCATTGTTGTTCTACACCTGTCACGTCTCTCCATAAGTTCCTGTCATTGTTGTTCTACACTTGTCATGCCTCTCTACAGGCTCCTGTCATCGTTGTTCTACACCTGTCATGCCTCTCCACAGTCTCCTGTCATTGTTGTTCTACACCTGTCATGCCTCTCCACAGTCTCCTGTCATTGTTGTTCTACACTTGTCATGCCTCTCTACAGGCTCCTGTCATCGTTGTTCTACACCTGTCATGCCTCTCTACAGTCTCCTGTCATCGTTGTTCTACACCTGTCATGTCTCTCCACAGTCTCCTGTCATTGTTGTTCTACACCTGTCATGCCTCTCCACAGGCTCCTGTCATCGTTGTTCTACACCTGTCATGTCTCTTCACAGGCTCCTGTCATCGTTGTTCTACACCTGCCATGTCTCTCCAAAGGATCATATAATCAAATGAACACTCAGGACTAAGATTCAAATTTACCAAAGCTGTGTCCTTAGTTGACTTCTAAAACTGTCCAGATTCATGGACAACTTATGTAGGGCTGGAGAAAAGGTTAAACAGTTTTCAAGTGCGTTGTCTGAGATTATGAATATCAAATGGTAGGACAGAGTTACCATCTCTAATGTCTTAGAACGAACCAAACTCCCATCCATCATGGCAACACTTAGGAGTCGTAGACTAAGGCGGCTGGGTCATGTAAGAGAAATGGCAAACATTCTTATTTCCCAAAAAAATATTGTTTTGCGAACTTAAGGACGGAAATAGACCAAAGGGCAGACCATTGCTGAGATATAAGGATGTTTGCCTGGCTTCATTGAGGGAATTCTCTATCAGTGAAAGGAGCTGGCAAAATCTGGCTGCTGATCGTAGCACATGGAGAACAAAAATATATTTAAAAAATGGCACATCTTTCAAGGCAGTGTTGATATCAAATTCAGAAGAAAAAAAGAACAGGAGAAAAGAGAAAATAGATCTTGTTCGTTCTGTGGATGGATCTGTCTATCCAATATTGACAGATTCAGCCATGAGAGAAACTGTTCAGCAAAGCAGCATCCAAGCATAAGACTAATATTTTTACCAAAAAATGTATCGTACCTGGGAGAGTTACAAATAGGTATCATAATCTAGGGTTAGGAATTAGAGCAAGACAAATGAAATGTTTTGGTCATGTTAGACACAACAGTCTAATAAAAGTAATATTAGAAGGGAAAATACAAGGTCAAAGAGGCAGAGGCAGACCAAGACTAACATGGACGAGTAACATCAAAAGATGGACAAGTCAGCCTATGGCAATCTGCACCATCAAGGCGAGAGACAGAGTGGAATGGCGCTCCATGGTAGCCAACCTTCGATGCGGAGACGGCACCCATTGATGATGATGAATATAGGGTTAAATTGTTGACGTCAACAATTAAATGGCCTCCTTATTTTTTAAATATTCACCATTAATTAGCTTACGACATAAACATCTTGTCCCCAAATGACAGGGGACATGACCTGGATGTGACCCTAATATTAACTACTGTCTTAACATGATTGCTTGCTACCAACCGTCTGTCATGACACCAAAGGTCATATATATATATTTTTTTTCTCTGTATCAAAATTGCTTACCGTCTAACTTATAGTAGACTCTTGAAAGTTATTTTCAGGTCATCATCATTGCACCCCGAACATGTCCATAGTTGTTTAGATCTCCTCAGCAAGTCTCGCAGTGTCCAGCGACTGACGACTCCAGTTCTGTGTTGGTTGATAAGGCTTCTTATATCTTTGTGTGTGCCTGTCTATGTTAGTCATATCTCATATCTTTGTGTGCATGTCTATGTTAGGCATGTGTCATATCTTTGTGTGTGCATGTCTATGTCAGTCATATCTCATATCTTTATGTGCATGTTTATGTTAGTCATGTGTCATATATATTGATGTGTGTAAGTGTTAGTCTTGTCTCGTATCGCTGTGTGCATGTCTGTGTTAGTCACATCTCATATCTTTGTGTGTGCATGTCTGTGTTAGTCACCGCTAGTGACTCGGGCAGATGTGGTGCTCGTAAACCTGGGAGGGCAGACCATCTAAGGGCAGAATCCTCCTACAGAAAAGATCATCCGCTGCCTTGCGGGAAGATTGGGGACAATCAAAGGCTAAGGAAAGCAAACCTGAATAAAATGCTGGCTGAAATCGGATGCACTGGGCCATTGGCACAGAACACAGTGCAACGTTTTAACGGGTGTTCAATCAGAGTGGATCTGGCAGACTCTAATTGTGATGTTCTGTCAGTGGGGGCAATCAACACACTTAACCTGACAGCTGACTTCATGTGAGAGTCTGGAATCCTACTCTGATTGAGTCCTGATCGCAGAGAAAGAGAGAGAGAGAGAGAGAGAGAGAACTACCATCTCTTCCATTCGAAGGAGTGACGGGGACTTATGGTTGTCGATGTCCTGTGTCCTTCCCACATCTCGGAGGGCACTGATGATGTTCGCCCGATCCATTGGTTGACCGTCTTAAACGACAGCGCAGCTAGCCAACTTGTCCGCTCTTTCATTTCCCCGTACTCCTGCATGTCCAGGAACGTAGACATAGGTGACCTTACGTATTTTTGACTTCTGCAATGACTCTACCCGTTGTCTTCGTCAAACCCCACCTCCACTTTAAAAAAAAAATCATGCTTATCGAATCACTCACTTTGTAGGCGTGGGATTAGTCTTGTGACTCTAACCAGACGAATGCCCTGGTCACGGCCATTACCTCCATCGTCATGCTACTCGTGGTCATAAAGTATGCACCATTGTCTTCCTTGACTTTTCTGCCCGCCGAGCGTGCTATAAATGCCCATGCACTTCTTTGGTGTCGCATTACAGATCCGTCTGTATAGATGACTGCATCTTTCTCATCGGTGTTATGCCAGATCATTCCGCTGACCTCAGCATTGACCACAACTGAGTTCTGTTGCCTACATTTCCTATCGAGTGTGACAATACACGAGAATGTCCCCATGAATGACGTAGGCACCGGTATCCACTCCTTGCCAACGTTGATATTGGTAAGCCCACAGACCTGTTTGATGACATCTTCTGCTCGGTCCACCCATGATTTGCCACTTTTATCCTGACACTCTTCCCTGTTTTGAGCTCGTTGTGCAATGGATGCTCTTTATCTGAACTTATCTGCAGGTATGCTCGTGCCTTCCAGATCTTGAACCTGTCATACATGGTTGGAAAGTCAAGAAGATACCTCATTGCTACACAGGGAGTGTCCTCCCAAACAATTTGGAAGAATATTCCGATTTGAATCTCGAACAAAAATGAGAAAGTCGAAGTAAACAAACACGTCCATCTGAATGAGAACAGAACAGAGTGTCCAATTTGTTTGTTGTCCAATTTGTTTCGAGACTTTGACTCAGTGATTTTTTATTCTGATCATTCCAGCACTGCTAGACGTCACATAGGGCTTGTAGTGTTACTCGCCATCCATCGCTGTTCTTTGCGAGATGTTCGATCTAATCTAATCAGTCTATGCCTGCCAACTTTGCTTCTCTTATAAGTGTTCTTTTTAGCGTCTCTCTAAGTCTTCCTCTTTTTCTGTATCCCATAAGAGAGCCTATTTTGGAATTCTCTTCTTGTCTCTTCTCAACACATGCCCAACGTATGTCCATTTTCTCTTCTTAATTGTAGATAAGAACTTTGGTTTCATGACCAGTTCTCTTATCTCTATGTTGGTCTTGAATTCATTCTATTGTAGATGAAAACTTTGGTTGCATGACCAGTTCTCTTATCTCTATGTTGGTCTTGAATTCATTCTATTGTAGATGAAATCTTTGGTTGCATGACCAGTTCTCTTATCTCTATGTTGGTCTTGAATTCATTCTTTTGAACACAAAGTGACTAAGTGAACATCTATCAAAATCATTGCGTGTTTTCTGAGTGCTTGTTGTTGAGATTTCTTTGAACAGGATCATGTGTAGAGGAGGATATTGTGTGCCTGGTGAAATTCACAGATCTTTTTTTTTTTTTTCCCCCGTTCGCCAGCGTTCACTTCTGTCAAGCCTCTAGAAACAAGAAACTGATTTCTGCATGTTAATCCGTTTCTCCCTGGCAACCGTGTTTACAGAGGTCCCTCACCACACGGACATATAACTCCGTCTTTTCGGGGAGAATTCATTTTTTTTTTCCGTCGATGAGTAACTGACGTTTCAAGCCGGGCTTCGATGCTGTGACCAGGGGTGGTTGCCACAGAAAGAAATCACAAATAAAAATCCCAATCTGGTGGAGCCGGGATTTGAACTCACAACCTCTCAATCTCGAGACCGGCGCCTTGCCTCGAGATCAACCAGTCCCCCATTCACAGATCTGAAGATACACGTTGAGGATTACGATCTTATGTCCCGTCCCCAGCGTCATGGGGATGTACGTCGAATATAACCTGCGGTTTGATTATTTTTGACCATAGTTATAACTATTTATTTAAGAGTATTATACTCCGTATCCAAGGTTTGCAATGACATATTCTCAACACTGTCTGTCTCTACTTTACTGGCTCCGTACCCAAGGTTGGCAGTGCCATATTCTCAACACTGTCTCTACTTTACTGGCTCCGTACCCAAGGTTGGCAGTGCCATATTCTCAACACTGTCTCTACTTTACTGGCTCCGTACCCAAGGTTGGCTGTGCCATATTCTCAACACTGTCTCTACTTTACTGGCTCCGTATCCAAGGTTGGCAGTGCCATATTCTCAACACTGTCTCTACTTTACTGGCTCCGTACCCAAGGTTGGCAGTGCCATATTCTCAACACTGTCTCTACTTTACTGGCTCCGTACCCAAGGTTGGCAGTGCCATATTCTCAACACTGTCTCTACTTTACTGGCTCCGTACCCAATGTTGGCAGTGACATATTCTCAACACTGTCTCTACTTTACTGGCTCCGTACCCAAGGTTGGCAGTGCCATATTCTCAACACTGTCTCTACTTTACTGGCTCCGTACCCAAGGTTGGCAGTGCCATATTCTCAACACTGTCTCTACTTTACTGGCTCCGTACCCAATGTTGGCAGTGCCATATTTTCAGCACTGTCTCTACTTTACTGCCTCCGTACCCAAGGTTGGCAGTGCCATATTTTCAGCACTGTCTCTACTTTACTGGCTCCGTACCCAAGGTTGGCAGTGCCATATTCTCAACACTGTCTCTACTTTACTGGCTCCGTACCCAAGGTTGGCAGTGCCATATTTTCAGCACTGTCTCTACTTTACTGGCTCCGTACCCAAGGTTGGCAGTGCCATATTCTCAACACTGTCTCTACTTTACTGGCTCCGTACCCAAGGTTGGCAGTGCCATATTCTCAACACTGTCGCTACTTTACTGGCTCCGTACCCAAGGTTGGCAGTGCCATATTCTCAACACTGTCTCTACTTTACTGGCTCCGTACCCAAGGTTGGCAGTGCCATATTCTCAACACTGTCTCTACTTTACTGGCTCCGTACCCAAGGTTGGCAGTGCCATATTCTCAACACTGTCTCTACTTTACTGCCTCCGTACCCACGGTTGGCAGTGACAGATTTTCAGTCCTAATTACCCCCACCCCCACGCCCACATAAAATAAGTATTGTCCTTTGCCACTCCGGCGACAGCAATCGGTTCGCCTAGGAAAATCGCCTTATAGTCCAATTGGGTCCGCTGACCCCACGAAGCATGCATGTATCACACTCATACACAGTTTCCATGAAGCTGCTCCTTTCCTATTTGCAGCATGTTCTACTGTTTTGCATATATATGAGCACTTTAGTATATGCACATGTTATGTTATTCTCTGATCCCTCTACTAAACCACACTGCAACACTCTGATGGTCCCATATATCACTTGTGTCTGGGCTGCTTACCTTTGTGCAAGGCGATATCTTTTCCACCTGCACTACACGGTACCTTACCTTTTACATGTTCTTAGTAAAGCCCACTCTGAGACATCTCACTCTTTCCTCCTTTCGGCCAACCTGTTTTGAAGCAGACTGTTACCAGGGGAACCCACGAGGAGGCAGAGCTGCTAGGTCTTGGTCAGCTGTTGGTGCGCCGAACCTGCTATTGCGACCAAAGGTTCTGCTCCCCCGAAGCTCTAAATAGAAGAGTTCCACCAGAGCTAGCTCAAGAAACTGCAGATCAAACAGTTTAGGCATTAACTTCAACGGTAGGAGCTCCAAGAGAGAATTCACAAGCAGAAGCAAGAGGAAAACAGAGAAAACGGTGGACCTAGAAGACTATGGGTCAAGGAGATATCAGAAAACACAATGAACATCATGCAGGAGACATACAACATAGCACTGACAACTTCTCTTTCTCAAAATCTCAATTTCTCTCGATGCTAAAAAGTTAATCAAGCGAAGAAAAGAAAAGTAAAAGTATATGTTGTAAGAACAGAACTATGTGCCTTGAACATCGGTCTACATCACACATACAACTCGTGGAAATGGGGCGTTATTCACATCAAGATATGGCTTAGATAGGTTTAGTTTAGTTCAGTTCAGTTCAGTTCAGTTCAGTTCAGATTAGTTCAGTTCAGTTCAGTTCAGTTCAGTTCAGTTCAGTTCAGTTCAGTTTAGTTTAGTTTAGTTTAGTTTAGTTTAGTTTAGTCGGAAAACCTCTTTCTGCACATTGGAGAAATCCATAAGCGCTGAGATCTCCGAAGTACATCTTTTAATGGATGTTTAACAGATAACAAACAGCGCAACTACAAGAATTAGCAAACAAACAGGACAATTCCAATATATAAACAAAAAGTCAGATAAGGCTGTGTTCTGTCGCCGGATTTGTCGCTTTACAGCGAAAATATTATGAGTTCATTAGTAGACAAACAAGGAATTGAAGTCAACGGTCACAACATAAACAATTTGAGATATGGTGATGACACAATCTTAATAGCAGAGGCAGAGAATAAACTGCAAGAAATGAGATATGGAATACTTAGACACAGTAATAACATCAGATGGAAGATGCACCACAGAAATACAAAGCTCAGGCCAAAACAGCATTTCAGAAAAAGAAAAACATCTTATGCAACAAATCTGTCAATGGAAGTGAGAAAGAGAGTTAATCGGTGCTATATAGAACCAATTCTGACCTATGGAAGCGAATCATGGACCATAAATAAACAAATGAAAAGACGATTAGAGGTCTCAGAGATGGTATTTCACAGAATAATGTTGAAAGTTCCCTGGACAGTTAAAAAGACCAATAAGAAAATTCTCAGAGGCCAACACAAAAAGGGAGCTCCTAAAAAACATCAGAAAGAAAAAAATAACATTTTTCAGGCACATAATGAGAAGACGAAAGTTGGAATACTTGGTTGCAACTGGCAAAATACAGGGAAAGAGAGATAGTGGACGAGAAAACGGGAAAAAAATATGATATAGCTTGGTGTCATGACAGTGAAAACAGTCAACAACAGAATAGATACGATGTGTGGTAGATAGAGGATTGTGGAGGGACATGATCGCCAATGCCACCTGGTATAGCACATGGTGATGAAGAAATATTGTAAATGTGCAACGATGTTGTATGAGTTGTAAATGTACAACGATGTTGTATGAGTTGTAAATGTGCAACGATGTTGTATGAGTTATAAATGTGCAACGATGTTGTATGAGTTGTAAATGTGCAACGATGTTGTATGAGTTGTAAATGTGCAACGATGTTGTATGAGTTGTAAATGTGCAACGATGTTGTATGAGTTGTAAATGTGCAACGATGTTGTATGAGTTGTAAATGTGTAACTGTGTTGTATGTGTTGTAAATGAGTAACTGTGTTGTATGTGTTGTAAATGTGCAACGATGTTGTATGAGTTGTAAATGAGTAACTGTGTTGTAAATGTGCAACGATGTTGTATGTGTTGTAAATGTGCAACGATATTGTATGTGTTGTAAATGAGTAACTGTGTTGCATGTGTTGTAAATATGCAACGATGTTGTATGTGTTGTAAATGAGTAACGGTGTTGCATGTGTTGTAAATGTGCAACGATGTTGTATGCGTTGTAAATGTGTAACGGTGTTGCATGTGTTGTAAATGTGCAACGATGTTGTACGAGTTGTAAATGAGTAACTGTGTTGTATGTGTTGTAAATGTGCAACGATGTTGTATGAGTTGTAAATGAGTAACGGTGTTGCATGTGTTGTAAATTTGCAACGATGTTGTATGAGTTGTAAATATGCAACGATGTTGTATGAGTTGTAAATGTGCAACGATGTTGTATGAGTTGTAAATGAGTAACGGTGTTGTATGAGTTGTAAATGTGCAACGATGTTGTATGAGTTGTAAATGTGCAACGATGTTGTATGAGTTGTAAATGAGTAACGGTGTTGTATGAGTTGTAAATGAGTAACGGTGTTGTATGTGTTGTAAATGTGCAACGATGTTGTATGAGTTGTAAATGAGTAACGGTGTTGCATGTGTTGTAAACGTGCAACTATGTTATATGTGTTGTAAATGTGCAACGATGTTGTATGTGTTGTTCGGTAGAAAATTTCCATTTACCAAAAAGCGACGAACAAAACGAACGGGCAAGAAAAAAATAAAGACCAAAAGTAACTCGAGTCAATTAAAAACAGTGTATATACATCGTCAATGTAATCAAACAACGAAACAAAAATGTAAAATAACCTATTATTTTTTTTATAACTGTAACGACTGCAGAAGTCCCCTCGAGTGTTATAATCTTGAGTTAACATTTAACATGAAATCAACAGTGTTTATTGTTTCAGGGTATCAGTGGGAAAAACATGATTTATACAGGGTAATAAAGAAAAAAAAAAGTAAAGTACCCCCGTCACACCAAGTGGCGTAAAGGGAATTACGGTGTTAGTGACCCTATATTTTACAGACCTTCAGCACATGCTTTTTGGGGTAATGTGGTCGGTATTACGCCCGGGCTGCTTTACTTTCAAGGAAAAAAATCCGGTACCCATTTTTAAGGCTGGGGGAACTCGGAAGCCGTCGGTTGGGATCGAACCCTACCCCTTGCACAGGGTAATAACAACAACAAAAACGTGAAAAATACAAGGAAGAAGAGAAAAGAGAGAAGAAAAGGAATATGAGAGAGACGTGAATAAATGAGAAATAGTGAGGTCAGATGTCAAGAAGACAAGAGCAAAAGTGGCAAACAACTGAAATGACCGGACATTTGAAACAAAACTTGTAATGTTTGATGAATTTGGGTGCTTGTCTAAAATAACATTTACAATTTACAAATATAACAAGGAGGGGAGGAGATATTTGTTAGAGAAAGAAAATTATTCTGTTTGTTTGTGTGTGTGTGTCTCTCTCTCTGTGGCTATGTGTGTGTCTCTGTGTGTGTCTCTCTTTGTGTGACGCTCTCTGTCTGTGGCTCTCCATTTATCTCCGTCTCTCTGTGTGTCTCTCTCTGTCTGTCTCTCTCCGTTGTCTACATCTATTCTATCGCTGCGTGTGTGTGTGTCTCTCTCTCTCTCTCTGTCTTTCTCCGTGTCGCTCTCTGTCTGTGGCTCTCCATTTATCTCCGTCTGTGTGTGTGTGTCTCTCTCTCTCTCTCTGGCTCTGTGTGTGTCGCTCTCTGTCTGTGGCTCTCCATTTATCTCCGTCTCTCTGTGTGTCTCTCTCTGTCTGTCAGTCTGCCTTCTTTTGTCTCCGTCTCTGTCAGTGTGTGTCTCTGACTGTCTGTTTCTTTCTGTCTCTCTCTGTCTGTGTTTCTCTCTGTGTCTCTATCTGAGTCTCTCTCTTTCTGTGTCCCTCTCTGTCCGTATCTATCCCTTTGTCTCCGTCTCTTTCTGTGTGTGTCTCTCTCCGTGTCTATGCCTTTGCGTCTCTCTCTGTGTCTCTCTCTGTGTCTCTATCTGAGTCTCTCTCTTTCTGTGTCCCTCTCTGTCCGTATCTATCCCTTTGTCTCCGTCTCTTTCTGTGTGTGTCTGTGTCTGTGTGTGTCTCTCTCTGTGTCTATGCCTGTGCGTCTCTCTCTGTGTCTCTGCCTGTGTGCCTCTCTGTGTGTCTCTCTCTGTGTCTGTGCCTGTGTGCCTCTCTGTGTGTCTCTCTGTGTGTCTCTCTCTGTGTCTGTGCCTGTGTGCCTCTCTGTGTGTCTCTCTGTGTGTCTCTCTCTGTGTCTGTGCCTGTGTGCCTCTCTGTGTGTCTCTCTCTGTGTCTGTGCCTGTGTGCCTCTCTGTGTGTCTCTCTCTGTGTCTCTGCCTGTGTGCCTCTCTGTGTCTCTCTCTGTGTCTGTGCCTGTGTGCCTCTCTGTGTGTCTCTCTGTGTGTCTCTCTCTGTGTCTGTGCCTGTGTGCCTCTCTGTGTGTCTCTCTCTCTGTGTCTATGCCTGTGCGTCACTCTCTGTGTCTCTGCCTGTGTGCCTCTCTGTGTGTCTCTCTGTGTGTCTCTGCCTGTGTGCCTCTCTGTGTGTATCTGTCTGTGTGCCTCTCTGTGTGTCTCTCTCTGTGTCTCTCTCTCTGTCACTGAATCCACTTAGTTAAACCATGAACAAAGATCTTCACCACAACGAAGCAACATTTGATCCTACCTACAAGGCTCTCGTGGTTCACCCAGCCACTGTGCACCTGAGATAGTCTCTATGAAGGACAGGCGGTGGGGGAGGAAACTGGCCACCTCATTTCATGAAGCTGAGACAGCACTCTGACGTCACTAACATTTCGTAACGCAACGATTGCTATGTGACCATCTTTACCTCTCCAAGGTACTATCTCTGGCTGAAGTAGGCGATCATGAATCCTCATAGCATCCTGTCTCTTGTGCTATCAGTTTTTCTTTCATTGACTTGTTAACTCTTTCAGTACGGAAGGTTTTTATTTTTATCAATTTAGAGGCAGAGATTTTAGAGACAAAATTTGTCATGTTTTTAAATATCATTCTACATGTTTATATTTATCTAAGACTTAACATATTATATATGAATTTTTAGATAATTAAACAAGAAATTAGATTTCACTAATAGCAAGATCATACAAATGTAATAGTAAAGTAGTAGTGAACCAGAATATAGTAGAAGGTGTGCAAACGGGGAAAGATAACATAGGTGCGTAAGTTCAAGATGGTGCGGTCTGCATTTCTAGAAGGGTGAAAGAGATGACGTAATATGTAGTAACTAGGAGACAAGGGAAAGTTAGAGTGGCAGAATTTGATTGGTTGAAGGAGGAACTATGGGATAGAAAATAAGGGGATATATAAGCCTGGGAGAGCCTCAACTGTCAACGGAGAATATCATAATCTGAGCAGAAGAACACACAACGTTTAGTAGAGTAGAGTCAATCAGTAGGTGTAGTCAGAAGTAGCCGTTAGGCTCTCCTGGGTCAGTCCAGCAGTCTGAACAAATACAAGAAGGTATGAGTAAACTTTATAATGTTGTAAAGAAATCTTGTTGGTCATTCATTAATTTGAAGTCTGACCTTTGCATGTGGTGACGCGGCAACACAAGACATATATAAAGAATATGGTTTGATGACAGTTTACAATAATTAATTTGAGAGTGACGCACTGTGCGGCTAAACGTAAATGACCGAGATAGACCTGGCGCATGGTGCGTCGAAGCGTACGTAAAGAGTTAATCTAATAATGGAGAGCGTGGTTCCTTAGGGCGTATCAGGGGCAGACCAAGAAGAAGGTGGTTCAATGACATCAAGGAGACCTTGAACATGACAACAGAAGTAGTGGAAGATCTGGCTAGAGACAGAAATTCTTTCAGACGGGCTGTGGTGGATGTAACGTTCTGTGGGAGATCTGGCTAGAGACAGAAATTCTTTCAGACGGGCTGTGGTGGAAGTAACTTTCTGTGGGAGATCTGGCTAGAGACAGAAATTCTTTCAGACGGGCTGTGGTGGGTGTAACGTTCTGTGGGAGATCTGGCTAGAGACAGAAATTCTTTCAAACGGGCTGTGGTGGATGTAACGTTCTGTGGGAGATCTGGCTAGAGACAGAAATTCTTTCAGACGGGCTGTGGTGGATGTAACGTTCAGTGGAAGATCTGGCTAGAGACAGAAATTCTTTCAGACGGGCTGTGGTGGATGTAACGTTCTGTGGGAGATCTGGCTAGAGACAGAAATTCTTTCAGACGGGCTGTGGTGGATGTAACGTTCTGTGGGAGATCTGGCTAGAGACAGAAATTCTTTCAGACGGGCTGTGGTGGATGTAACGTTCTGTGGGAGATCTGGCTAGAGACAGAAATTCTTTCAGACGGGCTGTGGTGGATGTAACGTTCTGTGGGAGATCTGGCTAGAGACAGAAATTCTTTCAGACGGGCTGTGGTGGATGTAACGTTCTGTGGGAGATCTGGCTAGAGACAGAAATTCTTTCAGACGGGCTGTGGTGGATGTAACGTTCTGTGGGAGATCTGGCTAGAGACAGAAATTCTTTCAGACGGGCTGTGGTGGATGTAACGTTCTGTGGGAGATCTGGCTAGAGACAGAAATTCTTTCAGACGGGCTGTGGTGGAAGTAACTTTCTGTGGGAGATCTGGCTAGAGACAGAAATTCTTTCAGACGGGCTGTGGTGGATGTAACGTTCTGTGGGAGATCTGGCTAGAGACAGAAATTCTTTCAGACGGGCTGTGGTGGATGTAACGTTCTGTGGGAGATCTAGCTAGAGACAGAAATTCTTTCAGACGGGCTGTGGTGGATGTAACGTTCTGTGGGAGATCTGGCTAGAGACAGAAATTCTTTTAGACGGGATGTGGTGAATGTAACGTTCTGTGGGAGATCTGGCTAGAGACATAGATTCTTTTAGACGGGCTGTGGTGAATGTAACTTTCTGTGGTAGATCTGGCTAGAGACATAGATTCTTTTAGACGGGCTGTGGTGAATGTAACTTTCTGTGGTAGATCTGGCTAGAGACATAGCTTCTTTTAGACGGGCTGTGGTGAATGTAACTTTCTGTGGTAGATCTGGCTAGAGACATAGCTTCTTTTAGACGGGCTGTGGTGAATGTAACGTTCTGTGGGAGATCTGGCTAGAGACATAGCTTCTTTTAGACGGGCTGTGGTGAATGTAACGTTCTGTGGGAGATCTGGCTAGAGACATAGCTTCTTTTAGACGGGCTGTGGTGAATGTAACTTTCTGTGGTAGATCTGGCTAGAGACATAGCTTCTTTTAGACGGGCTGTGGTGAATGTAACTTTCTGTAGGAGATCTGGCTAGAGAGAGAGAGAGAGAGAGAGAGAGAGAGAGAGAGATTCTTTTCAGACAGGCTGTGATGAATTTAACGTTCTGTGAGAGATCTGGCTAGAGACTGAAATTCTTTCAGACGGGCTGTGCAATAACGAGTTGGTTAAATATCTCAATATTGTTCAGATAAAATAGATTAACATGAGATGTCATTGTGTACAATTAAAATAGCATGACTGGAGGGATATTACTCGATTTTGTTTCCTAGGAAACGTGTGCCTAGCACTTTATCGCTTTCTTTCAACGCCCGCTATCATCGAGACTTCTACTTGCCAGATTTCTCTACATCCTTACTCCCATATATTTTCTTCTGCAGCTACCTTTCTTTGTTTGGATCTTTCGATGAAATGAGTTTTAATTCGGATGATTCCACTGGCACTGGCAGTTGAGCAATTATGGATTTTAATTTATAAAGGTAAAAGGTCAAGTACGAGACTTGAACCGGCGTCTTAGCACGCGAGTTTCCACCCATATGTGCTCGGCCACCTATCCAGAAATGTTCGGAGATTCCTGGATAGTGTCGCTTCAAGCATCGAAACTCACGAGGCGAGGCGACATTCCTCACCTTCTCCGGGAAATACCCTGGTACCCATTTCTGCCAACGATTGGGTCGACCGTTGGGGTATTTTTTTCCCAACCACGAGTACAACTCACACTGCTCCCAGCGGGAATCGAACACGGGTTGTCCGAACGTCGGTGGTCCAGTCGGGTGGTTTTCCAACTAGGCTACCGAGGCCCCCAAAATGTAAATGGTTCATTGGTAGGTCATTTCCAAGGATTGTGTGTTCTGGTCTCCTAATGATCATATTGTTGTCTTTCTGAAAGTTTACATTTAAAGCATCGAAATGTATGGGCCATTGAAAGTATCAAAATATATAACTGCAAACAATATTAACAAAATAATGCAAATTAAAATGTTGAGAAAGGTTTAATACAATCGCTCATTGAAAAACAACATTAAATACAATATATTTGACAACAGAAGTAAGTAAAGTGTTCTGGTCAGTTATTTAAGACTTTACATAGAGCAGTTCCTAAAATATGGCCACGAATTATGAATTATTTCATTCAATTATTTATTTGTTTGTGAAAATCTTTGAAGCCAGGTTTATAACTTCCAACGTTTCTGTATCTCTATCAGCGTCTCAATAAAGGGAAAACGGATTCTAAAGCTAACTCTATAGATAGAGTGTTTGAAATGAAGCTATGTACAAGAAATGACAACATTCTACAAGCAAGAAATTGATATT
Source organism: Megaustenia siamemsis (assembly GCA_032433765.1). NCBI lineage: Eukaryota > Metazoa > Mollusca > Gastropoda > Stylommatophora > Ariophantidae > Megaustenia > Megaustenia siamemsis. The sequence goes on along the minus strand of JAVIAB010000139.1, from coordinate 11,554,612 downwards.
AACAAGATATAACGCCACCAACATGAAATGAAATTTTGATGTTGAGAAGAAATGAAACTTGGTTTTTATACCAGAGAGAAATAACGTTTGGATAAAAAAAAAAAAATAAAACTTGGCTTTCATACCAAAATGAACAGACAAAACTATATGGGCCACTGCAAAAATTACAAAAGACAGTAAAATTTATACAGGAAACGACATTGCAGATATAGACAATACTTCGGGTGAACGAAAGATAGATAGATAGATAGATAGATAGATAGATAGATAGATAGATAGATAGATAGATAGATAGATAGATAGATAGATAGATAGATAGATAGATAGATAGATAGATAGATAGATAGATAGATAGATAGATAGATAGATAGATAGATAGATAGATAGATAGATAGATAGATAGATAGATAGATAGATAGATAGATAGATAGATAGATAGATAGATAGATAGATAGATAGATAGATAGATAGATAGATAGATAGATAGATAGATAGATAGATAGATAGATAGATAGATAGATAGATAGATAGATAGATAGATAGATAGATAGATAGATAGATAGATAGATAGATAGATAGATAGATAGATAGATAGATAGATAGATAGATAGATAGATAGATAGATAGATAGATAGATAGATAGATAGATAGATAGATAGATAGATAGATAGATAGATAGATAGATAGATAGATAGATAGATAGATAGATAGATAGATAGATAGATAGATAGATAGATAGATAGATAGATAGATAGATAGATAGATAGATAGATAGATAGATAGATAGATAGATAGATAGATAGATAGATAGATAGATAGATAGATAGATAGATAGATAGATAGATAGATAGATAGATAGATAGATAGATAGATAGATAGATAGATAGATAGATAGATAGATAGATAGATAGATAGATAGATAGATAGATAGATACCAAAATGAAATAAAGTTTTGATACTTATAAGAAATGAATCTTTGATATGAACAATAAATGTAGTTTTCATACCAACATGAAATGTTTTCATACAAACTCGATTTGTTTTCATACCAAATGTTTTCATACAAACTCGAAAACACAAACTCGAAGTGTTTTCATACCAACAGAAAATGTTTTCATACAAACACGAAGTGTTTTCATACCAAATGTTTTCATACAGACTCGAAGTGTTTTCATACCAAATTTGTTCATACAAACTCGTAGTGTTTTCATACCAACAGAAAATGTTTTCATACAAACACGAAGTGTTTTCATATCAATATGAAATGAAGTTGTATTACTTAACCGACCTGAACCTTTGTGATACTAATCAAATGTTAACTCCTACTGACCAGACATCAAGACGATGAGACCAGCCTTCAAGCTAGACTTGTCATGTCTCTTGCCTTAATCATATACGATATCTCGAGATATTAATAGAGCATCAACTTCGTTATTCTTAATAACGAGTTTGTTTTCTTCTTGACACTATGTGTAATTATAAGATGTTGCTTCACTGGAGCGTTTTACATTTATTAAAGATAAGGAAAAGGTCTTATTGTAAATGAACTAAAAACCCCGTAATCTTTTAGTATTGATTGCATCCTACGAATATTTCAGACAATAAGATATACAAACGGAAGCAACGCTATGGTGTCTCTCCATTTTTGGAGAGAACGTACAGTTTTTACGAGAAGGTCACATGCAGAATAGTTCAGACAAGAAGAAGGTTTTTCGAAAGAAAAATGAGGAAGATTTTGTGCAATCCATTTTTGACAATGGAAAGAAGAAAAAGTGTTCTGAAATGTTATGTAGAGCCAGTCTTAACATATGGATGTGAATCATCGACATTAGTACATCAGAGAAGAAAATCACTGGAGTCTGTAGAAATGTGGTTTTACAGAAGAATGTTGAGAGTACCATGGACAGCTAAGAAGAGTAATGAAGATTTTCTGAGAGAGGTCAAAGCAAAAAGAGAGCTAATTTCCAATGTTAGGAAGAAACAATCATCATTTTTTTTTGGCCATGTAGTGAGAAGAGAACAATTGGAATATATTGTAACAACTGGAAAAATTGAGGGACGAAGAGATAGAGGGAAGCAAAGAGAAAAAAATAAATGACAGCTTAACAGAATGGCTTGGCAGAAGGTCAACAACAGAAATGATAAATAGCTGCCGAGATCGTAAGTTGTGGAGAGACATGATCACCTACGCCAGCAGGCCCGGTACTTGATGATGATGATGATGAAGTAATGAGAAGGGAACAGTTGAAATATATTGTAACAACTGGGAAAATTGAGGGACGAAGAGATAAAGGGAAACAAAGAGAAAAGATACCAACCAGTTTAAGAGAATGGCTTGGCAGAAAGCCAACAACAGAAATGATAAATATGATTGTGCAGAGACATGATGACCTACGTCAGCAGGCACGGTACTTGATGATGATGACAACAGTTTTCACAAATGGGCTGAGATGACGTCGCATGGAGCATTAATTAAACAAGTGATGTTTAAGAACTGTGTACGGTACGTATTTTCTCCTTTCTTTACCGAACTAATTCTGATTAACGTTCTGTGTTGTAGGACACAAAGTAATAGTGTACATTGTCACAACACCGATGTGATATCTCTGATCTTATCACATTTCATGAATATAAGTTTACTTTGAAAATCGTCAATACAAACGTCCGTCTATTCGGCCCAAGTTAGTAAAACTTTCCAGTGATATCAGCATATGATAACATAAAACATACGATAACATAGCATTGATATAACAGCATAACACTAATAAACTCGCAGGCTGTGATGACTAACCGAGTTTCTCCCTGGGAGAAAGTAAACTTGATCTTTGAGGTTCGGATGAGAATGTTAGCAATCAAACACCACTTTTACATTAAAGCCACTAATTAAAAACTACACGCTGGTATATAATTGCCACCAATAAGATTCACCAGCCCATGTCTGCAGTCTATCACCATTGCGAGAATTGACCGATTCAATTTGTCATTTCACCTGTACACATATTGAACATCTTGTACACAACACGACTTCTGAAACTCGTATCACCATCTGCATACGCTGGAACATCGGTACAATATGCAGAGAATGAAAATAGCAATGGCTACAAAAACTAGTTGCACGATGTCGACACTTCCGGCAGCTCCAGTCTGGAAACAGCTCGAGCTTCCTGGCAGCACATCCCCATTATGCGCCTCTTGGGAAAAAGGATAAAGCTGCATCAAAATTTGGAATTTGGAAAACAGTCACTGCACAAAACATACGTTTCTGTATATTTCTACATGTGTCATGTTTGTAACGGTGAAAACTCTGAAGCAAAAACCCAACTAACACTGACATTGAAAACTCGCAATAAAAGTCTCCCTGGCTGAAAAAAAAAAAAAAAAAAAAACAACCTCAGAATATCTAGATCAGAGGCTCTCAACACATGGGTCGCTGGTAACTTTGTCTCTATAAAATGGGGCCGCGACTCAAATAATGTTGAGAATCGCTGATCCAGATAAATGTAAATAGAGAAGAATATACTTTGTCTTCTTCTTTCCTTCATCATTTGCCTTTCAGCGTCGAGTGGAAATATAATTTGTGGTCTTTTGCTCTGCTGTTCTGTTTGCTAGCGCTACTAATATTCCGTCAAACCATCTTTTTCGTGTCGGCCCTTGGGTCTGGTGTTCTCGTAACGTTTATTGAGGGTGTTGTGTTTTGATCTTTCTTCCTTGTCACGTGACCAAACAATTTATCCGTTTTTTTTTAAAATATATATTCCATGGAGGGATATTCCTAGCTTTTTTTCTCAGTTCTTCATTTCTGATCTTGTCTCTTAGGCTGTTTCCTATCATTCGCCTAACACATTTCATCTCAGTAGAGGTTATTTTTCTTTTGTCTTTGGGTCCAGGTCTGGCATTGGTAGCACAACGTTGGGATGAAGATTGTATTGTAGAGTGCCCGTTTTGCCTCTAGAGTTATTTCCTTGTTGGACAATAGTGGTGATAGCTATCCAATGATTTGACAAGCTTTGTTTCATCTTGAGTCTACCACTGCTGTTTGTGAATTGTCGTTTGTCACTGGCTTTCTCAGGTATTTGAGTTCCGTTACTTGTTTTAGTTGCCTGCCTTCTACAGTTATGTTGATGTTCTGTTTCTCTTTTGCGACATTAATGACTTTTGTTTTGTTGATGTTGATGAAGAATATACAGGATAAAAAATATGGAAAAATGAAAGATGTGTTTGCTAAATGAATGGCAAATAGTCAATAGATCACCTTAATCTTAACCCAGGTCAGAACATTATATAATTGTCATTAATAAAACTATTACAAAAATGTCATAAATATTTATACAATTATAAAGATTATAATAATTATTGATATTGATTAAACTATAAAAAGGATTATATCAAATAAAATAATACACGAAAATGTATAGAGAATATATATATATATATATATATATATATATATATATATATATATATATATATATGAAAATAACATGAATACAATATTTAGTTGATAAAATCACTAAGAGTAAAGACAAAAAAAAATTATTTAACTCAGATAATAAAGCCACACAGTAAATAACACAACAATGCCATACTGATAAGCATTGAAATATCAGCAGTGCATGTTACCCGTCTGTCCCTTCAGAGGACAAAACATATCAATAAATATATCTAATTGGCACCTCATCTAGGAGATGAAGGCATTATAAATGTAAAAGTATACAAGAATATATATTTTAATGTCGTAATATAAATTACACGACGAGATATATATATAGTCACAAGTAGGAGACTGATTTATTTAGGGAGTTATAATGCATGTTTCTTCACGCTCAGGCTGAGTGGTCAAGAGGAAGAATCCGACCTAAGGACAGGAAAGTCAAATCCCATAGTTTTAAAACTACACGTAGCCATAATCCCTGATGAGACAAAAGTTCAGGTGCTGTTTTTGAGAATATTTTTATTTACTTACTAAACAAAGGGCTGTTTTTGAGAATATTTTTATTTACTTACTAAACAAAGGGCTGTTTTTGAGAATATTTTTATTTACTTACTAAACAAAGGGCTGTTTTTGAGAATATTTTTATTTACTTACTAAACAAAGGGCTGTTTTTGAGAACATTTTTATTTACTTACTAAACAAAGGGCTGTTTTTGAGAATATTTTTATTTACTTACTAAACAAAGGGCTGTTTTTGAGAATATTTTTATTTACTTACTAAACAAAGGGCTGTTTTTGAGAATATTTTTATTTACTTACTAAACAAAGGGCTGTTTTTGAGAATATTTTTATTTACTTACTAAACAAAGGGCTGTTTTTGAGAACATTTTTATTTACTTACTAAACAAAGGGCTGTTTTTGAGAATATTTTTATTTACTTACTAAACAAAGGGTTGTTTTTGAGAATATTTTTATTTACTTACTAAACAAAGGGCTGTTTTTGAGAATATTTTTATTTACTTACTAAACAAAGGGCTGTTTTTGAGAATATTTTTATTTACTTACTAAACAAAGGGCTGTTTTTGAGAATATTTTTATTTACTTACTAAACAAAGGGCTGTTTTTGAGAATATTTTTATTTACTTACTAAACAAAGGGCTGTTTTTGAGAATATTTTTATTTACTTACTAAACAAAGGGCTGTTTTTGAGAATATTTTTATTTACTTACTAAACAAAGGGCTGTTTTTGAGAATATTTTTATTTACTTACTAAACAAAGGGCTGTTTTTGAGAATATTTTTATTTACTTACTAAACAAAGGGCTGTTTTTGAGAATATTTTTATTTACTTACTAAACAAAGGGCTGTTTTTGAGAATATTTTTATTTACTTACTAAACAAAGGGCTGTTTTTGAGAATATTTTTATTTACTTACTAAACAAAGGGCTGTTTTTGAGAATATTTTTATTTACTTACTAAACAAAGGGCTGTTTTTGAGAATATTTTTATTTACTTACTAAACAAAGGGCTGTTTTTGAGAATATTTTTATTTACTTACTAAACAAAGGGCTGTTTTTGAGAATATTTTTATTTACTTACTAAACAAAGGGCTGTTTTTGAGAATATTTTTATTTACTTACTAAACAAAGGGCTGTTTTTGAGAATATTTTTATTTACTTACTAAACAAAGGGCTGTTTTTGAGAATATTTTTATTTACTTACTAAACAAAGGGCTGTTTTTGAGAACATTTTTATTTACTTACTAAACAAAGGGCTGTTTTTGAGAACATTTTTATTTACTTACTAAACAAAGGGCTGTTTTTGAGAACATTTTTATTTACTTACTAAACAAAGGGCTGTTTTTGAGAATATTTTTATTTACTTACTAAACAAAGGGCTGTTTTTGAGAATATTTTTATTTACTTACTAAACAAAGGGCTGTTTTTGAGAACATTTTTATTTACTTACTAAACAAAGGGCTGTTTTTGAAAAAAATAGATGATAACATACCATTCGATGTTATATCATGAGAACAATTTTTTAACGATAAAATCGTTTTTCAAATATAGCACTAGAAATATAGCACTTAAACTATAGTACTAGAAATATAGCACTTAAACTACAGCACTTCTAATTTATTACTTTAACTACATCACTTCTAATATAGCGCTTAAACTATAAAACTTCTATTATAGTATTTAAACTATAACACTTCTATTATAGCATTTAACCTGTAGCATATCTAATCTAGCACTTAAACTAAAGTACTTCTAATATAGCACTTAAACTAAAGTACTTCTAATATAGCACTTAAACTAAAGTACTTCTAATATAGCACTTAAAGTAAAGTACTTCTAATCTAGCACTTAAACTAAAGTACTTCTAATATAGCACTTAAACTAAAGTACTTCTAATCTAGCACTTAAACTAAAGTACTTCTAATCTAGCACTTGAACTAAAGTACTTCTAATACAGCATTTAACCCGTAGCACTTCTAATCTAGCCCTTGAACTAAAGTACTTCTAATACAGCATTTAACCCGTAGCACTTCTAATCTAGCACTTAAACTAAAGTACTTCTAATCTAGCACTTGAACTAAAGTACTTCTATTATAGCATTTATACTATATATATATATAGTATACTTCAATTATAACACTTCTATTATAGAACTTCAAATATAGCACTTATAATATAGCACTTAAACTATAACACTTCTAATATAGCACTTAAAATATAGCACTTCTAGTATAGCACTTAAAATATAGCACTTCAACTATAGCACTGTTAATATAGCACTTAAACTATAACACTTCTAATATAACACTTAAACTATAGCACTCTTAATATAGCCCGTAAACTATAGCACTTATAATATAGCACTTAAATTATAGCACTTAAATAATAGCACCTCTGATATAACACTTAATACTATAAGACTTCTAATATAGCACTTAAACTATAGCGCTTCTAATAAAGCAATTTAACTATAATACTTCTAATATAGCACTTCAACTATATCACTTCTAATATAGCACTTAAACTTTGGCACTTCTAATATAACACTTAATACTATAGCACTTCTGTATAACACTTAATACTATAGCACTTCTGTATAACACTTCAACTATAACACTTCTAATATAGCACTTCAACTATAACACTTCTAATATAGCACTTAACAAGTCAATCTATGACAACCTACACCATTAAGGCAAGCTATAGAGTGGAATGGCGATCCATGGTAGTCAACCTTCGTTGCGGAGACGGCACTAGATAATGATGATAGCATTTAAACTATAACACTTCTAATATAACACTTAAAATCATCATCATCATCATCATCATCATCATCATCATCATCATCGTCATCGAGTGCCTTCTCCGCAACGAAGGTTGGCTACCATGGAGCGCCATTCTGCTCTGTCTCTTGCTTTGATGGTGCATGTTGTCATAGGCTGATTTGTCCATCTTTTGATGTTACTCGTTCATGTTAGTCTTGGTCTGCCTCTGCCTCTTTTACCTTGTATTTTCCCCACCAAGATTACTTTTAGTAGGCTGTTGTGTCTTTTAACATGGTCCAAAAATCACATTTGTCTTGTTTGAATTGTGCTTAGTAGTTGTCTTTTCATTTTTAGTTGTTTTAAGACTTCATCGTTTGTTTTCTTTGCCTTCCATCCAATTCTACCTATTCTTCTATATATCCACATTTCAAAGGCTTCAATTCTCTGTTCTGTTTTCTTGTCTAATGTCCATGTTTCTGCACCATACAGGAATATTGAGAAGATGTAACATTTTGTTAATCTTAGTTTTAGCCCTGGTGTTATTTGTTTTGATGTTAGTATGTTCTTCATGACATTAAAATTAGTTTTTGCCATTCCTATTCTTTTGTTTATTTCAGTTGTACATTTTCCATCACTGGTTATAGTATGTCCAAGGTAGTTATAGTTCTGAACTGTCTCCAGGTCTATTCCTTCTATTTTGATATCCACTTGTGGGTTTTGAGTATCTTCTTTGTTTATGATCATCGTTTTAGTCTTTTTGATATTCATATCTAGTCCATATTTTTTGCTTGTCATGATTATTTCATTAAGTAATTGTTGCAGATCTTTAGGATTTTCTGCTAGTAGTACAGTATCGTCAGAATATCTTAGGTTATTGATTATCTTTCCATTAATTTGTAGGCCTGACATCTCTATGATGTTTTTAAAGATTTGCTCAGTGATTGAACAAGCTTGGTGATAGGATGCATCCCTGGCTTACTCCTCTTTTTATATCAATAGGTGTAGAGTTCTCTTTGTTATATTTTATTATTGCTGTTTGCTCCCGGTATAGATTAAATATTAGTCGTATGTCCATGTCATCTAGATGTATCTCTTTTAGGCATTCTATAAGTTCTTTGTGGTGTACTCTATCAAAAGCTTTGGTGTAGTCTTTGAAGCAGGCATATATTGGTTTGTTTACTTCTGTGTATTTGTCGATTAATGTTCTCATGCAGAATATGGCTTCTTTTGTCCCGCTATTTTTCCTAGATCCAAATTGTTGCTCATCTAATTCAGTATTGATTTTATTCTGAATCCTTCCCTGTATAACTTTTAGCAAGATTTTTGTAACATGGCTCATTAGGCTTATTGTTCTAAAGTCACTGCATTCCACTGCACCATTCTTTTTAGGCAATGCAATGAAAGTTGATGTTCTTAGTTCATTTGGTATGTATCCTGTATGGTATATATCGTTGCATATGTCTGTAATCACTTCAATGCCAAAATCTTCAAGTGCCTGTATCACCTCTATCTGTATGCTGTCAGGTCCTGCTGCATTTCCCTTTTTCTTTGTTTTTATAGCTTTTTCCACCTCAGATTTAAAGATTTTATAGCCTGATGTACATTTTATAACTGGTTTCTTGTCCCTTTGATCCTGAAATAGTCCTGTTATATATTCCTGCCATCTATCTATAATATCCTTATTGTCTGTTAGCATTTTTCTTTTTTTTTTTGTCTGCAATGTATCCACCTTCTGTGGCTTTTTTATTTTTATTAGTTATTCTATTTATTTCTGTGTGCATTCCTCTTAAGTCTTGTTTACTTTCCATAGTTTCTATTTCTATACATTTTTGGCTGAGCCAGTCTTCTTTTGCCTTTTTGCACATTTTGCGTATCTCATTATCTATTTTATTGTATTGGGCAGTGTTCTTCGCTTGTCTCCTTTCTTCCATTTTTTCTAAGATTGTGTTATCCATTTTTGTTTTTTGTTCTTTTCTCTTTTGGGTAAGGTGTCGCAGGTTTCTTGCATGCTTTTCATTATGCATTGTCATTTGGTTGTTACTTTTTCATCAGGATTTTCTCTTCTGTATTGTTCAATTCCTTCTTCTAGCAGCTTCTGGTATGTGTTCTTTACTTGTATTGTATGGGTATCTTTAATATCTTTTTTGATTTAAAACTGTTATATCTAGTGGATTTGTTGATGAATTAGACTTTTGCTTGTTTCTCTTTAGTTTGATTTTCATTATAATCATTACAGGATTGTGATCTGAATTGAATTAATATCTGCTCCTGGGTAGGTTTCGGCTTTCTTTACGCTGTTACTGAACCTTTCCTTTATCATTATGTAATCTATTTGATTCCTCTTCTTATCTCCAGGGCTTTTCCATGTGTATAGTTTCCTTTTCTCTTGCTCAAAGCAGGAGTTACATATTATCAGTCTGTTTTCTTCACAGAATTGTATTAATCTTTCTCCGCTGTCTTAACCTATACACACTTAAACTATAGTACTTCAATTATAACACTTCTAATATAGCACTTTAACTATAACACTTCTAATATAGCACTTTAACTATAACACTTCTAATATAGCGCTTACACTATAACACTTCTAATATAGAACTTTAACTATAACACTTCTAATATAGCACTTTAACTATAACACTTCTAATATAGCACTTTAACTATAACACTTCTAATATAGCACTTTAACTATAACACTTCTAATATAACACTTTAACTATAACACTTCTAATATAATACTTTAACTATAACACTTCTAATATAACACTTTAACTATAACACTTCTAATATAGCACTTTAACTATAACACTTCTAATATAGCACTTTAACTATAACACTTCTAATATAGCACTTCAACTATAACACTTCTAATATAGCACTTTAACTATAACACTTCTAATATAGCACTTTAACTATAACACTTCTAATATAGCACTTTAACTATAACACTTCTAATATAGCACTTTAACTATAACACTTCTAATATAGCACTTCAACTATAGCACTTAAACTAGATGTTATAATTCGGTTTAGTTTCCCTTCCTGAAATGCCTAAGACGACAGTGCTTCTTCCTCTGGCATCGTCGCCGGGGACAAACTCTGTGGCGACGGCTCCCACTCATCCTGTGATGTGAGTACATTTGATAATTCTTCTTTCTGCCTCGTTGCCCCCACTTCCTGCCCCGCCAGCCTCCACGGTTGTGGGAACCCTTCTTCGGCCAACGCCATCTATGTTTGTTTTTCCTCCGATGTTTCTTCCGACGTTTGCACTCTCCTGTGTTTGAAGGTGTAAGAAAAACCAAGCGTTACTATGACAAATGATACTTGTGGCCTGTTTGGCCTTTGCTGGTCTTTTGGGGATCTGTTTCAAGCGTGGACTCGGATACACGTTTGTTATTTTACCGGGACAGGCCTAAACAGTTAATTAATTTTGTGTATACAAAATGGGGGGAATAACTGGTATTAATGTCATTTATGAACGCTTGATTTTTTTTGGTTTCTTATTGTCGTTTTGATAAATGTGTGTGTCTTTATTGACAGCCATATTTGAACTGACCGTGATCTATATATCGATTAGTGTCTGATTTGAAACACGTATTGGCCAACGTAAATCCATGTATCAAACACTCTTCCCAAAAGACCACATTGTGATAATTTCAAACAAAATATTCTTGGTTCAGTCTTAAAGAAGAACAACATTTACACGCTCACTGCATAACGTAAGAATTCACTTACAGCAGTGAAGGTTCACTCCACTGACAACACTCAGTCTTGCCATCTTGCTACAACTAATGAATAAGTGCCGCATGCGCAGTTTTTTTTTTTTGGGTCTCGATCCATCAACTTTTCACTTCTCGTCCACTTGTCCATGTTTAGATAATTCCACCAAGAAATGACTCGCCCACCCCGTGGTGGAACGAAGCAATCAGAGAAGCAATTAAAGAAAAGAAGAATCTGTTTACAAATTGGAGGGAGAATAAGAACCAAGAAAAATATGAAAATTATGCCTCAGTTCGAAAAAAAGTTAACATTTTCATCAAAGAAGCTAAGTGAAAGAATTGGACAAAATTCGACAAAGACGGACAGCCAATATCAACTAACCAACATATGCAACAGACATGGAAAGAATATTTTGAAGACCTGTTAAACGTAACTACCAATAAGACAACAAAAACCACGTTAGAACTCACAAATACTGAAACCAACATCATGAAAGAGGAAATCGAAGAAGTAATCAAATATGCACCAAGAAATAAAGCAGCGGGGATAGATTACATACCAATAGAAATATTAGCAGCAGCGGGAGCAACAGGAGTGACATGGTTGCACAGAATATTTAATGCAGCATGGCACCTACAACAAGTCCCAGAAGACTGGCAACAGGCAATCATCGTACCAATATGGAAAAAGAAAGGTAGCAAAAGAGACTGCAATCAATATAGAGGTATATAGAATATATAAGAAAACAACAGATAAAATGGTTTGGCCACGTGACAAGGAAGAAAGATCAAAACACAACGAGCCTTCAGCAAAAGTTGTGAGAACACCAGACCCAAAGGTCGACCATGAAAAAGATGGATGGATGGAATATTAGAAGCACTAGGAAACATAACAGCAGCAAAGGCGAACAGAAGAGTAAAAGACCGCAAATTATATCTCACCTCGACGCTGAAAGGCAAACGAGGAGGGAAAGAAGAAGAAGAAGAAGAATGAGTCGCCTGCTGAATCTCATTGTTAACTGGAGGTCGTAATATATGTTCCACAATTTGTGTTTGCTTTTCTCTGGGGAATTTTAAATTCCATTTAAAAAAGTAATGAACAGTATACACATGCTTATTTATAAAGGAAAAAAAAAAACAATTTTAGACTGGAATAGTTCACTTATGTCTAATTTAAAGGCATTGATGGCAATAGTAATGATATAATTTGTAGCCTTGCTAATCTTAAAAAAGAGCAGTCAGAAATTGATTTTTTTTCTTTACTTGTCAAAAATAATACCACTTCTACAAGTCTACAAATAAAAGAATATTTTAAAAGACAAATAATGAGCCCCGTCACACCAAGTGGCGTATAGGGAATATGGTGTTAGTGACCATGATTTTTACAGACCCTCGGCACATGATTTTTGGGGTAATGTGGTCGGTTTTACGCCTGTGCCGCTTTACTTTCCCAGAAAAAAATCCGGCACCCATTTAAGGCTGGGTGAACCCGGAAGCCGTTGATCAGGATCGAACTCGACCATTTTGTCTTTTGCAGTCCAGTTCACTAACCATTGCGTTATCGCGGCTCTCTGCTACAGTCATTGCTGACTAAATAATAGATACGGTTTTCTACAGTCAGTGCTGACTAAATAATAACTATAGTTAATGCTGACTCAATAATAGCTACAGTTAATGCTGACTAAATAATAGCCACAGTTAATGCTGACTCAATAATAGCTATAGTTAATGCTGACTCAATAATAGCTACAATTAATGCTGACTCAATAATAACTATAGTTAATGCTGACTCAATAATAGCTACAGTTAATGCTGACTCAATAATAGCTACAGTTAATGTTGACTCAATAATAGCTATAGTTAATGCTGACTCAATAATAGCTACAGATAATGCTGTCTCAATAACAGCTAAAGTTTTCTACAGTCAGTGCTGACTAAATATTAGCTACGGTTTTCTACAGTCAGTGCTGTCTCAATAACAGCTACAATTAATGCTGACTCAATAATAGCTACAATTAATGCTGACTCAATAATAGCTACAGTTAATGCTGACTCAGTAATAGCTACAGTTAATGCTGACTCAATAAGAGCTACAGTTAATGCTGACTCAATAATAGCTATAGCTAATGCTGACTCAATAATAGCTAAAGTTAATGCTGACTCAATAATAGCTACAGTTAATGCTGGCTCAATAATAGCTACAGTTAATGCTGACTCAATAATAGCTACAGTTAATGCTGGTTCAATAATAGCTACATTAATGCTGACTCAATAATAGCTACAGTTAATGCTGACTCAATAATAGCTACAGCTAATGCTGACTCAATAATAGCTATAGCTAATGCTGACTCAATAATAGCTACAGTTAATGCTGACTCAATAATAGCTACAGTTAATGCTGACTCAATAATAGCTACAGTTAATGCTGACTCAATAATAGCTACAGTTAATGCTGGCTCAATAATAGCTACAGTTAATGCTGGCTCAATAATAGCTACAGTTAATGCTGACTCAATAATAGCTACAGTTAATGCTATATTCCAGTGGTGGCCAATTTGACAGAGGGCGGAATCAAGGCCAAGATCAAACAAAAATGAGGTGATGTGATTTAGTCATCAATAAGGCTTGCACGCTATCACGTGACATTGACAGAAAGCAACTTTGTAGTGCCAACTATTAACGAATAATTTGATTATTGCTGACATCAATATATAAATACATACACTGACTGGAACTTTGGTTTTATTTATAGATATTTATATATTGTTTAATGTGGTCATTGCGAGGACCAAGGACAAATAAACTGGCCCAAAGGTCACTATTTGGTCTCCACTGCTATAGTTATTGCTGACTTAATAATACCTGCAGATAATGATATTTTGACAATGAAAACGATAATTTTTTTATAATAGGCCAATGGTTGCTTTGTTGAGGTCCGTTAAAGAGATGCCGCGTGTAGGCAGGAGACTTGCCGCAGCTAAAAGTCCTGCCTCAACCACTTGGTCAACACTATCTTCTTCTCCTTCTTAGCGTTCATCCGTTTAGTTGGCGCCGATGTGTTGTGTCTCTAGTTGACATCATAGCCGCGATATCTGCGTCTCTCGGCCCAACACATCCGTCTCTGGCTTCCCTCCTCTGATCCACAACAAACTTGGCACTCGCACAAGCGTGGAGGAGCCTCAGTGGATGAGTGGTTAGCGTGCTCGCCTCAGTGGCTGAGTGGTTAGCGTGCTCGCCTCAGTGGCTGAGTGGTTAGCGTGCTCGCTTCAGTGGCTGAGTGGTTAGCGTGCTCGCTTCAGTGGCTGAGTGGTTAGCGTGCTCGCCTCAGTGGCTGAGTGGTTAGCGTGCTCACCTCAGTGGCTGAGTTGTTAGTGTGCTCGCCTCAGTGGCTGAGTGGTTAGCGTGCTCGCCTCAGTGGCTGAGTGGTTAGCGTGCTCGCCTCAGTGGCTGAGTGGTTAGCGTGCTCGCCTCAGTGGCTGAGTGGTTAGCGTGCTCGCCTCAGTGGCTGAGTGGTTAGCGTGCTCGCCTCAGTGGCTGAGTGGTTAGTGTGCTCGCCTCAGTGGCTGAGTGGTTAGCGTGCTCGCCTCAGTGGCTGAGTGGTTAGTGTGCTCGCTTCAGTGGCTGAGTGGTTAGTGTGCTCGTCTCAGTGGCTGAGTGGTTAGCGTGCTCGCCTCAGTGGCTGAGTGGTTAGTGTGCTCGCCTCAGTGGCTGAGTGGTTAGCGTGCTCGCCTCAGTGGCTGAGTGGTTAGCGTGCTCGCCTCAGTGGCTGAGTGGTTAGCGTGCTCGCCTCAGTGGCTGAGTGGTTAGTGTGCTCGCCTCAGTGGCTGAGTGGTTAGCGTGCTCGCCTCAGTGGCTGAGTGGTTAGTGTGCTCGCCTCAGTGGCTGAGTGGTTAGTGTGCTCGTCTCAGTGGCTGAGTGGTTAGCGTGCTCGCCTCAGTGGCTGAGTGGTTAGTGTGCTCGCCTCAGTGGCTGAGTGGTTAGCGTGCTCGCCTCAGTGGCTGAGTGGTTAGCGTACTCGCCTCAGTGGCTGAGTGGTTAGTGTGCTCGCCTCAGTGGCTGAGTGGTTAGCGTGCTCGCCTCAGTGGCTGAGTGGTTAGTGTGCTCGCCTCAGTGGCTGAGTGGTTAGCGTGCTCGCCTCAGTGGCTGAGTGGTTAGTGTGCTCGCCTCAGTGGCTGAGTGGTTAGTGTGCTCGCCTCAGTGGCTGAGTGGTTAGTGTGCTCGCCTCAGTGGCTGAGTGGTTAGTGTGCTCGCCTCAGTGGTTGAGTGGTTAGTGTGATCGCATCAGTGGTTGAGTGGTTAGCGTGCTCGCCTCAGTGGCTGAGTGGTTAGTGTGCTCGCCTCAGTGGCTGAGTGGTTAGTGTGCTCGCCTCAGTGGCTGAGTGGTTAGTGTGCTCGCCTCAGTGGCTGAGTGGTTAGTGTGCTCGCCTCAGTGGCTGAGTGGTTAGTGTGCTCGCCTCAGTGGTTGAGTGGTTAGTGTGCTCGCCTCAGTGGCTGAGTGGTTAGTGTGCTCGTCTCAGTGGCTGAGTGGTTAGTGTGGTCACTCCTGATTAGAAGGGTCAGGGTTCGATCCCAGAGGGTGGCGGATTTTTTTTCGGACCGACAAGGCTTCGGGGTTCACCCAGCCTCTAAAACTGGGTACCAATGATTTTTCTGGGAAGTAAAGGTGACCTGGGTTGATACCGACCACATCATCCAAAAATGTGTCATGATCATAGAAATATATGGGTAACACCATGTACCCCATAGTCTATGAAGGCACGGGAAGAAACCTATACTTTTACTTTCCTTGCACAAGCGTCCACCAAACAGTTCCTTATATTCAATCAATTACAATATCACTGGATGAAACTAGGCAAAGAGTTTGACATGTTTCGTTTACCATACGCTGTTATATGTGTGTATCAGTTCTATAATTTGTTTCATCTGAAGTACTGTAATATTCTAAGAAGATTATTTTTTTTTAAAGATAATCTATTTCGTTTTTAAATTCTTTTGCACATGAAATCTTCCTTTATTCACGTTTGTTTTCAAATCTCCAGGTTGAAGAATTTCTGGAAGACCTCTACCATACATTGTCCCACGCAGTTTGTCATGAAAATGAGCCCTCAGCCTTGAGCTCGTTCTTTAACTCTCGTTTCAAATCATGTGCCCAAATTTTAAAATCGATATCTTTTTAATCTCTTTTTGTAATTTTTTCAAAATTTGCATGTAAAGTTATAATGATTAGAACCCAACAGGGAATTAATTTCATTAAAAAAACATTTGGTTATTATTGTTGCTTATTTGATTTATATAAATTTATAACGACCCATTGATGTAGTCAAAACTTAATGTTTACAGTATTTTAAGTTAAAAATAGCGATTAAAAATCCATACACGGTACAATTGACGTTTTTGCACGCATTCCACGTGGGCTTTCTGACACAATTAGACACTTGTAGAAAACACGAGGCATTGTGTGTTCCATTTCCGTTCATTCAGCGGCGAAGCCGTCCTCGAACTGAGCAGACAATAATTCTCCTGGTGTTTTGTCTTATTAGGTTATTTCCTCATTACAGCCACGCCTTTACCTAGTGAAAATTAATCATAGACCAGCAACTACGGTAATTTCTATTCTTTAGGGCTTCACAATTTACAATTTTGACAAACATCAAAGAAATATCGCCGCTTTAAGAAAACGTTTTGAATTTGGGCACATGATTTGAAACGAGCTAGACATTATTTCCAGGTAGTAGGTCTCTCGTGGTTAAATATCACCTTCTTGATTTAACCAGTGACTTTTTTTTTTAATATGCGAAATGCCTTACACTGTGCTAAACATCTTACGGTCCAATGCACCAGTTTTGTGCATACAATTATTAATCGTTTCGTCATCAGTTCACACTGCTAGGACTACAGTAAAATGGCAGCGAGCAGCAGGACACCCGCCATGCTCAAAAACATCGCAACTGGCAGGGCTCGACGGTTAGTCTCAGGAGAGGTCAGGTTTAACAAGGGTCTGTTTCATTGCCAGGACCCGCGGGTGTAAGAGGTAATGAACGTGCTGACAGACTTGCCAATTTGGCTGATGTTGATTGCGGTAGGGCAATGGGCTGTTGTAACATTATGAATGACACCAGGAATGCTGGACCAAAACCGCAGCCATGAGCAGACTTCACGAATATTATGTCAAGGTGGGATGTGCCAGACGTGAGCGCCATGTAGGAGTCCAAAGAAGACTTGTCAGATAACACAACATAGGTGACATTAGTCGCTACACGTTGATAGATATTCATCGGAGAGAGATCTGAGCACTTACGGACTTGTCCGATGTGCATTGAAGAAGACCTGTCGACTAAACTAAACTAAACTAAACTAAACTAAACTAAACTAAACTAGAACTAAACTAAATTTCATCATCATCATCATCAGGTACCGGGCCTACTGGCGTGGGTGATCATGTCTCTCCACAACTTTCAATCTCGGCAGCTATTTATCATTTCTGTTGTTGACCTTCTGCCAAGCCATTCTCTTAAGCTGTCTGGTATTTTTTTCTCTTTGCTTCCCTTTATCTCTTCGTTCCTCAATTGTTCCAGTTGTTACAATATATTCCAGTTGTTCTCTTCTCATTACCAAAACATGATGATTGTTTCTTCCTGACATTGGAAATTAGCTCTCTTTTTGCTTTGACCTCTCTCAGCACATCTTCATTACTCTTCTTAGCTGTCCATGGTACTCTCAATATTCTTCTGTAATACCACATTTCTACAGACTCCAGTGATTTTCTTGTCTGTTGTACTATTGTCCATGATTCACATTCATATGTTAAGACTGGCTCTACATAACATTTAAGAACTCTTTTTCTTGTTTCTATTGTCAAAAATGCATTGCATGGTATCTTCCTCATTTTTTGGAAAGCTGCTCTTGAAACTAAACTTAACTAAATTAAGACTAAAACTAAACTAAACTAAACTAAACTAAACTAAAACTAAACTAAACTAAACTAAACTAAACTAAACTAAACTAAACTAAACTAAACTAAACTAAACTAAACTAAACTAAACTAAACTAAACTAAACTAAACTAAACTAAACTAAACTAAACTAAACTAAACTAAACTAAACTAAAACAAAAACTTAAACTTAAACTAAACTAAACTAAACTAAAACTAAAACTAAAACTAAACTAAACGAAGCTAAAACTAAACTAAACTAAACTAAACTAAAGCTTAAACTTAAACTTAAACTAAAACTAAACTAAAACTAAAACTTAAACTTAAACTAAAACTTAAAACTAAACTAAAACTAAAACTGAAACTAAACTAAACTACGTAGCTAAGCTAAGCTAAACTAAACTAAACTAAACTAAACTAAAGCTTAAACTTAAACTAAACTAAAACTTAACTTAAAACTAAACTAAACTAACCTAAGCTAAACTAAGCTAAACTAAACTAAACTAAACTAAACTAAACTAAACTAAACTAAACTAAACTAAACTAAACTAAACTAAACTAAACTAAACTAAACTAAACTAAACATCCGCCCTGAGTGACGGCAGTGCAACGAAAGCGTCATCTGTCAAACATTCTGATAGAAAATCTCAAGAAAGAAGCAACGATGTCCCGCGTGTTTGTCAACCGTTGGACCTCATATTGTCTTCTCATTTTTCCATCGTTGATACATTCTCTCTGATGAAAGTCTTTCATTGGTTGATATCTTGATATCGCATCTCATATACTGTGCTGTTAGTTGCTCTAGATCTCGCTGGCCTTCAACTTTGCTCCCGCAGTATGACCTTCAATACGGTGCCATGTCGCTTTGTATATCAAATATTTTCTAACCTAAATTTCCACTTCTGCAATACTGTATGTCACAATGCCATGACCTCCATGCTAACGATGTCTGACAGACATGTGAAAGGACTCACCACCACACGTCATCTGACAACTTTGTAAGGGCACTCACCATCACAAGATATCTGACAACTTTGTAAAGGGAC
Organism: Megaustenia siamemsis; assembly: GCA_032433765.1. Classification (NCBI taxonomy): domain Eukaryota; kingdom Metazoa; phylum Mollusca; class Gastropoda; order Stylommatophora; family Ariophantidae; genus Megaustenia; species Megaustenia siamemsis. The sequence goes on along the minus strand of JAVIAB010000139.1, from coordinate 11,535,203 downwards.
TCACCATCACAAGACATTTGACAACTTTGTAAAGGGACTCACCATCACAATATCTCCGTCCAAGGCGACACCTCTGCGTAGGCGTCACCTGGGGGCACGGGGTGCCGTTGGGGGAAGCGTTTTGAAGGATTTCTTGTGTGCGAGTCTGGACCCCCCATCTGTATCCGCATGTTTGGCCATTGCGTGTGCACGTTGACCAGGGCGACCACGGCCCTGGCAGGCAGTCAACTGTTGGACACAAGAAAATTTTGTAAGGTAGTTCAGTGTAGCACAACAAACAAAAACACATAAGTGAGATGGTACAACACACACGTAAGATGGCTCGACACAAAAGTAAGATGGTACAACACAGAAATCAGATGGTAGAACACATAAGTGGTATGGTACAACGCCGAAGTATTATGGTAAAACACAGAAGTGGGATGGTACAACATAGAAGTGGGATGGTACAGTACAGACGTGGGATGGTACAGTACAGAAGTGGGCTAGCACGGAAGAGAAGTGGGATGGTACAACACAGAAGTAGTATGGTACTTGTAACAGTATATGTGATTAAGGCTTGGGTCAGGTAACTCAATCGGTATCCATTTCTTAACAGCTTATAACAGTGGCATAGAATAACGGTCATCGGTGGTTAGTGACAGAATAACAAGTTGTGCGAATGGAAAGTTCATAGCGGGTAGTGGACAGAGCCGAGAAGGAAGGATGGTGACGAGCAGGTGGGGATGAATGAATTGTAGAAGGCAGACACAAGTTTAGAGAGAATGGAAATTGTATAGTTGTTATGAAAGTGTGAGTCAACATATGGCTTGGCCCGTCAGGTAAATAGGTTGACAAACAACTTCCAGGACAGGTCAAAGTCATGAAGTAAACATCATTATTTTGAAACTCAGGAGAGGTCAAGCTGACCAGAGGTTATTTTGGAGTCACAAACAAGCCTTTTTGGACCATCCTAAAACGTAAGAGTTCACTGAAAGCACCAATATGTCGCCTGTTGTGATAGTTTGGAGGCGGAAGTCACAGAGCAGTCAACTTTGCGACTGCTTCGTTACAACTCCAGTGGATGCGGGTATTCCACAAGCAGATTTATGTTTGGGTGTTTAAGCTTCGACACAGCAGGTTTTCAGTAGTTAGGCACGCAATTTAGAACAGACAAGTAGTTAGACACAAGATTTAAGCAGTTAGGCTGAAGACAGAGCTAGTCACGAAGAACTGCCGAAGGCAGTCAGTTAAACAGTTAGTAGTTTTCAGTTTCTTAGTTAATTGAGAAGTTATTAAGGAACAGACACAGAGAGTCAAGTAGTACGAAGTAGTAAGCCACAGAGTTAGTGAAGTAGTAAAAATTAGTTGAGCAGTTATTAAGGAACAGACACAGAGAGTCAAGTAGTACGAAGTAGTAAGCCACAGAGTTAGTGAAGTAGTAAAAATTAGTTGAGCAGTTATTAAGGAACAGACACAGAGAGTCAAGTAGTACGAAGTAGTAAGCCACAGAGTTAGTGAAGTAGTAAAAATTAGTTAAGCAGTAGACAGAACAAGTGAATTAGAACATAGAGAACATTTAGTTGTGAAAGTGTTTCTAAGTGTGCTTCAAGTTGTGCTTCAGAGAACAAAGTCGTAAGTTGTGTAAGAGAGATATTTACAATATGCACTTAGGGACATTCCATAACCACCAGTGTTAACCTCTGAGCTATCCAGAATTAAGAACATTAATTCTAAGAGAAATGTTTCTACTATTATGTCACGTGCCAAGTTAAAGATCAATAAACTTGATTATCAATTATGGCTGAGAACAGTCTGTGATGATTGTGTCGGCTAGGTTGTGATCAATGTGATGTGAACAAGAACAGCAATATAAACAACACAAATAAATAATCAATAGGAATTATTACAGTGCAATACAGAAGTACTACTGCTGGTGATGATGATGGTACAAAACAGAAGTGAGATGGTACAACACAAAAGTAAGATACTACAACACAGAAGTAAGACAGTACAAAACAGAAATATTATGGTATAACACAAAAGCTAGCTCAAATACACTTTCCACATATACAGACTGACTCTAGTGAGTGCAAAGTTCTGTGGGAGATCTGGCTGGAGACAGATATTGTTTCAGATGGACTGTAGTGAGTGCAACGTTCTGTGGGAGATCTGGCTAGAGAAACATATTCTTTCAGACGGACTGTAGTGCATGCAACGTTCTGTGGGAGATCTGGCTAGAGAAACATATTCTTTCAGACGGACTGTAGTGCATGCAACGTTCTGTGGGAGATCTGGCTAGAGACAGAGATTCTTTCAGATGGACTTTAGTGAATGTAACGTACTGCCAAGGACATGCGACCTGGTGATGATGATGGCGATGTGTTAACTGCGCTCTTGGTTTCTTCCTCGGTTTCCTTTTCTTTGTCTTGCATCAGATGTATCCTCTTCACTTTCGACTGTAGAACGGCTTGGTCTCACTGTGGGCCGTACATTCTGCCCTCGTTGCAGCAACCAACAAAGTCTGATCGCTCGTGCTGTTCTATTGAACGTGCTGCGTTTTGAAAAGGCGATACGATCTCCAAGCGCTGGCGCCGAATCTGAATAGACTTCATGTTCAGTGAGAGTTCCACAAGAATAGCTGACCCACTAAATGAAGTCAGGACTCCACTTCGGTGAAACACTCGATCTGATCTCTGTCCCAACAAATGAAGTCAGGACTCCACTTCATTGAAACACTCGATCTGATCTCTGTCCCAACAAATGAAGTCAGGACTCCATTTCAGTGAAACACTCGATCTGATCTCTGTCCCAACAAATGAAGTCAGGACTTCACTTCAGTGAAACACTCGATCTGATCTCTGTCCCAACAAATGAAGTCAGGACTTCACTTCGGTGAAATACTCGATCTGATCTCTGTCCCAACAAATGAAGTCAGGACTTCACTTCAGTGAAACACTCGATCTGATCTCTGTCCCAACAAATGAAGTCAGGACTTCACTTCAGTGAAACACTCGATCTGATCTCTGTCCCAACAAATTAAGTCAGGACTCCACTTCAGTGAAACACTCGATCTGATCTCTGTCCCAACAAATTAAGTCAGGACTTCACTTCAGTGAAACACTCGATCTGATCTCTGTCCCAACAAATTAAGTCAGGACTTCACTTCAGTGAAACACTCGATCTGATCTCTGTCCCAACAAATTAAGTCAGGACTCCACTTCAGTGAAACACTCGATCTGATCTCAATCCAGTTGGTGACGAATTTGCAGTCGGGGACAAAACAAACGTATTATGCCTCTTCCCAGTCCACACTTAAAATAGCACGATGAAGATGTTTTGTGCCGCCATTTAAAATAAGTTCTATTTATATATCTTTCAGTTTAGTACATCCGACTACAGAATGACATTTTTCGGTACGAGATTGCCTTCCCTATTAGCTTGGCCAGACTGGTCTGTTTCAAGGGGAGGTGGAGAAATGAAGTTATGATTCACGAGTCTGTCGCAAGCAGATAATTTGATGAACACTTTCAGCCCCGTTGTTGTTGAGTGTCCTCGTCGCCCTTGAAGCAGCTGAATAGAAAGAAAGAACCACTAATCACAATTAGAGTAAGATCAATCAAAACAATTGAACGTGTAGAGACATGACGTCATGTCAGTTATTTTACAAGGAAAAAAAAAGCGTAAAAGAGGCGGATGCAGACAAATACTAAAGTGAATTAATAAAGTCAGCATGTTGGTGGGGACATTAATCACGTTCAAGATTGCAAGAAACACAGTAAAATGGTTCTCCGGAAAAATACAAGATGACAGTTATGATGTTCTCGGCGATGGATGACAGGGAGCTAGCTCCAGATAAGAAATAACAGTATGAATTTAAAATTGATTATCTCCCCTAGTATACTAGCTCATCGAATCTCTATTACTTTGACTGTTAGGACAAGATCACTATGTAGTATTTTGATTCTTTACCTTTCGTTCATCCAGAGTTCATCATTTCCTGCATCCATAGACTTCTATAGAACAATTAAAGCCAAAAGACAAAAGAAAGACAATTATGACCCAACTGAAATCATCAATGATAAACGAAGCCAAGCAATAACAAACAAAGCGCAAATCTTAACGAGATGGAAAGAATATTTCGAAGAGCTTTTGAATGTAGAAAGAACAAGTCCAAAAACACACAAAAAGCAACTAATAGTTGGCGATAAAGAACTAAATATATTAATTGAAGAAATAGAAGAAACATTACGACTAGCACCAAGAAACAAAGCCCCGGAATCGATAACATCTCAGTAGAAATGCTAACAGCAGCGGGAGAGGCAGGATGTAAATGGCTACACAGAATATTCAACGCTGCATGGATACAACAGCAAGTCCCAGACGATTAGAAACAGTCCATTATATTACCAATATGGAAAAAGAAGGGCAGCAGAAGAGAGTGCAACCAATATAGAGGAATATCGCTATTAAGCCACACAGGAAAGTTATATGCCAAGATAGTTGAAAAAAGATTGAGACCAATTATAGACCCACAACTAAGCAATGCTCAGGTGGGCTTCAGGAGGAACAGAGGTTGCACAGATGCCCTATTTATCATAAAACAACTAGCGGAGAAAACTATAGAGCATAATAAAACACTATATACTGCATTTATTGACCAAGAAAAGGCGTTCGATAGGGTGGACAGGGAACAACTGTGGTCCGTATTGCCCTTGTACGGAGTGAGTCACCACCTAGTAGAGATATGCAAGAGCCTCTATGAAAGTAGTCGCACTACAGTAAGATCTTCAGCAGGTTACTCTAAACACGTCACCATTAACTCCGGAGTAAGACAAGGCTGCGTGCTTTCCCCTCTACTTTTCATCACATATATGGACAATGTATGCAAATTAGCATGCCCAATCAAAGGAAGTATACCAACAAGGATAACACAAATAACAAGCGATAACACAAATGAGAACGAAATATACGTACCAGAAAACAACAGAAGAGAGGACGAAATAATTGAAATACTATTTGCAGACGGCCAAGTTCTGATACATGAAACAACTGAGGACCTGCAAGAACATATCAACAGGCTAAACAACACTTGTAAACAATACAACATGAAGATCAACATAAACAAAACCAAAGTAATGGCAATAGCGAGAAAGAAAGAAAAACTAAACATCATAATAGATAATACGACTCTGAAGCAAGTAGACAATTTTAAAAATCTGGGTAGCACGTTAACACATGACATTAACCAGGAGACAGAGTTAGATATAAGGTGTAACAACGCATGCCAAGTTCTAGGCCAAGTATCAACACTATTGAAAAACAAAGCAATAACTACGGAAGCAAAAAGGGCAATATACAAATCAATTTTTTTACCAACTCTGTGCTGTCAGTGCCAGAATTGGACGCTGGACTCTAGAACAATAAGAAAGATAACGACCACCGAAATGAAATGTGTCAGAAGAATGACATGAAACAGCTTAAGGGACAGAGTAAGAAACACTGACCTGAGGAAGAAACTCGAAATTTAACCAGCCATCGAATACATAAAGAAACAATAGATAAATTAGTTCGGCCACATAACAAGACAAAAAGAATTAACAATGACTCAAACAGCCATAAACAAACGCAACGAAAACACCAGATTAAGAGGAAGACCGAGAAAGAGATGGATAAGGGAAAAACTAGAGTCACTAGGAGCGATAACACCAGAAGAGGCCAACAGAAGAGCAAAGAATCGCAGATTGTATCTCCCCTCGACGCCAACGGCAATGGAGGAAGGATAGAAGAAGAAGAACCTTTCGTTTGCTACGTATATATTCACTAAGGCAAAAATAGGAGTTAGTATTCAATATTAGGAAGAAACAATCGTTGTATTTTGGCCTTGTAATGAGAAGGGAAAACCTGGAATATATTGTGATAACCGAGACAATTGAGGGACGAAGAGATAGAGGGAAGGAAAGAGAAAAGATACCAGGCAGCTTAAGAGAATGGCTTAATTTGGCGGTTCTCGACTCTGTCATTATTGTTGTGAAAAGAGAAACAACGCGAGGGTAAAGTCCTAACGCTAACTCAAACCCTAACATAAACCCAAACCCTAACATAAACCCAAACCCTAACATAAACCCAAACCCTAACATAAACCCAAACCCTAACATAAACCCAAACCCTAATATAAACCCAAACCCTAACATAAACCCTAACATAAACCCAAACCCTAACATAAACCCAAACCCTAACATAAACCCACACCCTAATATAAACCCAAACCCTAATATAAACCCAAACCCTAACATAAACCCAAACCCTAACATAAACACAAACCCTAACATAAACCCAAACCCTAATATAAACCCAAACCCTAATATAAACCCAAACCCTAACATAAACCCTAACATAAACCCAAACCCTAACATAAACCCAAACCCTAACATAAACCCAAACCCTAACATAAACCCAAACCCTAACATAAACCCAAACACTAACATAAACCCAAACACTAACCCTAACATATACCCAAACCCTAACATAAACCCAAACCCTAACATAAACCCAAACACTAACATAAACCCAAACACTAACCCTAACATATACCCAAACCCTAACATAAACCCAAACCCTAACATAAACCCAAACCCTAACATAAACCCAAACCCTAACATAAACCCAAACCCTAACATAAACCCAAACCCTAATATAAACCCAAACCCTAACATAAACCCTAACATAAACCCAAACCCTAACATAAACTCAAACCCTAACATAAACCCACACCCTAATATAAACCCAAACCCTAATATAAACCCAAACCCTAACATAAACCCAAACCCTAACATAAACACAAACCCTAACATAAACCCAAACCCTAATATAAACCCAAACCCTAATATAAACCCAAACCCTAACATAAACCCTAACATAAACCCAAACCCTAACATAAACCAAACCCTAACATAAACCCACACCCTAATATAAACCCAAACCCTAACATAAACCCAAACCCTAACATAAACCCAAACCCTAACATAAACCCAAACACTAACATAAACCCAAACCCTAACATAAACCCAAACCCTAACATAAACCCAAACCCTAACATAAACCCAAACCCTAACATAAACCCAAACCCTATGATGTGCTTAAACTAGACAATGACCCTAAATATTTCGTCCTCATGTGTTCCTAGGTCTTTCATGTTTCCTTGAGTAGCTTGTAAACAACAAGTGCTGCAGCAGTTTGTCAAGCTTGACTCGTAGCCAACATTCTGGTGGTAATGCCCCCTTTGTGGATGGTCGTCTATGTGGCGTCCAGGCTTGTCTGGCTTCCACCACAGCACATAATATACTCAAACAGTCAGCTTCAAGTCGCAAGCAGCTTTCAGGTGCCCTACCCTATCTGGGAGATGCTTGTCTTAATAGGAAAATACAGATATACAATTTACTGCCGAGTTGTTTTCGTAACCCTATGCTATAGTCATGAGAACACATGTGTTCGTAACCCTATGCTATAGTCATGAGAACACATGTGTTCGTAACCCTATGCTATAGTCACGAGAACACATGTGTTCGTAACCCTATGCTATAGTCATGAGAACACATGTGTTCGTAACCCTATGCTATAGTCACGAGAACACATGTGTTCGTAACCCTATGCTATAGTCATGAGAACACATGTGTTCGTAACCATATGGTATAGTCATGAGAACACATGTGTTCGTAACCATATGCTATAGTCATGAGAACACATGTGTTCGTAACCCTATGCTATAGTCATGAGAACACATGTGTTCGTAACCCTATGCTATAGTCATGAGAACACATGTGTTCGTAACCCTATGCTATAGTCATGAGAACACATGTGTTCGTAACCCTATGCTATAGTCATGAGAACACATGTGTTCGTAACCCTATGCTATAGTCATGAGAACACATGTGTTAAGGACATTGGCAATGATGGCTACGTTTTTGGGTTGCTTAACTGGCAGTTGACTCTTGTGGAGTCTAGCGCAGGTTTCTCATGGTAAGGTGCTGTGTCGAGGAGCACTTGTTCGATCCTGTTTAGGGTTGTCTATTGTTCTTTGTTTTGTTGATTATTTCTCTTGTTGATTATTTGTGGATTTGTCCTACTATTTTAAACATACCTCTCGTCCTGAAATGATTCGCTTTTCCGCCGCGGCGTTGTTGATCTGACCCTGTTAGCGACACATTAACGACCGACAGCGCAACTACTTACCCCGCTCTCGACATTCTCGTGTGTAGTTGGCGTAATAGAGTCCTGCAGGGCACTGCTCGATACACTGTCCCTCGTTGACCAGGTAAGGTTCCTGGCACAGCGTGCAGAAGTTATTGTCGAAGCAGGTGTGGCAATGTTCAATATGGCACCCTAGATGTAAAGTGAGATGGTAAAGAAAATATAAAATCATGTACAAAGCAGCTTTACTAAAGAGAAGACAATACATTATAAATGATTCAGGCACAGACCTTTGCCGGTCTGCCAAGACAACAAACACGTCGAAGACGATTACATAACCAGATTACTTAGACCTAAGTAGTAAAAGAATGAGAGAAAAAAGAATGGTTGTCCGTTGTCCCAGGTGTCAAGAACGTTACGTTCGACCTTGCTGGGTTGTCTGCCCATTTCCTTGACACCGATATTTTCGTCAATAAATTGAGCTTTCATGGACACCGCCTTTCTGCCGCTCCTTGCGACTGTAGACATACTTTCCTGATGGGTTTCTACACAAATCTGTCTGTGTCTGTTTTAGGTTCAACAACAAGAACCATTAACGGTAGCGCTGTTCTCACCTCAAAATAAAATCGATTGTCAAGTAAGCTGTAATGTATTGTTAACTTAAATTCTTCGGAAAAGTTCTAGACCCGTCCACACACAAATAGCACAAATGTTTGAGGAGCTTAAGCGCCTGCAACCTTCAGTCGCAATAGCAGGGTCGGCGCACCGTCAGCTGATCGAGACCTAGCACTTCTACCTCCTCGTAGTTTCTTACTGATATAGAAGACCCAGTATTGCAGTACCTCTGTCCTTGACTAGTAGTTTCACAGCATAGCCTGGGATAGACGAAGTCCAACTTTTGAAGGTATAGGCGGGGAATGTCAAGCAAGCCATTACGACCTGCCACATCATTGATTAAAAGGGCAGCCTGCCCGCGTCAACTTGTGGTTGGCAACAGTCTTCAATGATTAACACCAAAGCCAGTCAATCTCATCTTGTCTTGATAGTGCTCCCATTTTGCAGTTGCCAGGAAAGACTTAGAGATCAACCTAGAACTCAGCAATACTTACAAATCTGAACCAAATACCGGAATGTTTGCCAGATTTAACACTAGGACCAAGAATGGACCACGAAAAATATGGACTGGCGGTATATTAGAAATACAATGAAACATAACGGAAAGAGAGGCCAAAAGAAGACCAAAAGAACAGAAAACTATCTCTCCCCTCAATGCTGAAAGTCAAACGTAACAAAATCATTAAGAATTCGATAACCAAATAACACCATTGGTAGTACGAATGTTTATATAACATAACGTGAGATCCTTCATTCAATTTAAATGTATTGATCCAACGTCTGAGCAAAGCCTGACAAATTGTCTTTAACATCTTTGTTGCATTTCGAGTTTAGTCATGTTCTTTCTATAATCGAGAAGATATTAGAAGTAATCTTTTATATATGCACACAGACACACACAGGCACACGTGTTGAACAAGAACTCGGGACAGTAAAAGTTCATTAGATCGTTATCCACAAACACACACACACTAGTGCATTTTTGTTGATGGATGAGTCTGTAATTGTTCACAGTGATCTAATAATGATGTTTGTGATGTTAACGATAATGATGATGGTAATGGTGGACAATAATATTTTCTGACGAACATGCACGTGTGCTGGTGTATTTGTGCGACGTGCCATTTATGACAACCTACTTACTGTAACACTGGCCGTAGTACTGATGCCGAACACCGTAGTAACCGGTGGGACACGAAGGCGTGCAGATTCCCGTCTCCCGCATGTCCTTCCGGTAGAGGAACATGAAGAGGCGGTCCTCGCACGAGATGCAGCCATTGACTCGAGAGCACGCCGTACAACCTCGCGGACACACTGGGTATGTGCCGACAACAGCTGTAGAGAAATGGGCATCACACAAATTAGAGATAATGATAATGACGAAGGTGACGTAGGAACGATAACTGAAACACGTTTTATAAAAAGTGACGAGGATACGACGAGGGAAATATACAAAGTTGCTAAGATATCGAGTGCCCTACTGAGGTGTCTAACGGTAGAAATGGGTTATGGTCGATCCGGAGTGCTTAGCTGGATCAACACCTGACAGGAACAATCAGCCTGCATACGCTTCAAGAAATTTTGGCACGGGCGGTGGAGCGGATATGGGGATGCCCTGACTGCAATAAAACTGATTTCACAAAAGATACTGCATCTCGTACCTTTACCTTCACCATGAGTAGAATAGAATAGAATAGAATAGAATAGAGTAGAATAGAATAGAATAGAGTAGAATAGAATAGAATAGAATAGAATAGAATAGAATAGAGTAGAATAGAATAGAATAGAATAGAGTAGAATAGAATAGAATAGAATAGAGTAGAATAGAATAGAATAGAATAGAGTAGAGTAGAATAGAATAGAATAGAATAGAGTAGAATAGAATAGAATAGAATAGAATAGAATAGAGTAGAATAGAGTAGAATAGAATAGAATAGAGTAGAATAGAATAGAGTAGAATAGAATAGAATAGAATAGAATAGAGTAGAATAGAATAGAGTAGAATAGAATAGAATAGAATAGAATAGAGTAGAATAGAATAGAATAGAGTAGAATAGAATAGAATAGAATAGAATAGAGTAGAATAGAATAGAGTAGAATAGAGTAGAATAGAATAGAATAGAGTAGAATAGAGTAGAATAGAATAGAATAGAATAGAGTAGAATAGAATAGAATAGAGTAGAATAGAATAGAATAGAATAGAGTAGAATAGAGTAGAATAGAATAGAATAGAATAGAGTAGAATAGAATAGAATAGAATAGAGTAGAATAGAATAGAATAGAGTAGAATAGAATAGAATAGAATAGAGTAGAATAGAATAGAATAGAATAGAGTAGAATAGAATAGAATAGAATAGAATAGAGTAGAATAGAATATAATAGAATAGAGTAGAATAGAATAGAATAGAATAGAGTAGAATAGAATAGAATAGAATAGAGTAGAGTAGAGTAGAGTAGAGTAGAGTAGAGTAGAGTAGAGTAGAGTAGAGTAGAGTAGAATAGAATAGAATAGAATAGAGTAGAATAGAATAGAGTAGAATAGAGTAGAATAGAATATAATAGAATAGAATAGAATAGGATAGAGCAGAATATAATAGAATACAATAGAGTAGAATAGAATAGAATAGAATAGAATAGAATAGAGTAGAATAGAATAGAATAGAATAGAGTAGAATAGAATAGAATAGAATAGATCTTAATGGGCTTACTCTAATTCATGCTTTACCATATTACATTTGGAGACATCAACAATTAAACAAAAACAATTATTTTGGTCATGTAGAGAAACATCATGGATTAGAGGTGATAGTTACGGAGGGCATAGTTCCAGGTAAACGAGAGATAGGGAGACCTAGAGAAGGGGTGCAAAATATCACAGTCGAGCTGGGATTGGCTGCTGCAGACACTGGTCATCTCATGCGGGATAGGGACAACTTCGTGTAGCTGAGCCAAGTTCTAACATGAACAAGCTAAATGATGATGATGATGATGATGGTGATGATGTTAATGATGATGGTGGTGATGTTAATGATGTTGATGATGATGATGGTGATGTTATTGATGATGATGGTGATGATGTTAATGATGATGATGATGATGTTGATGGTGATGTTAATGATGATGATGATGGTGATGTTAATGATGATGGTGATGATGTTGATGGTGATGTTAATGATGATGATGATGATGGTGATGTTAATGATGATGATGATGGTGATGTTAATGATGATGGTGATGTTAATGATGATGATGATGGTGATGTTAATGAAGATGATGATGGTGATGTTAATGATGATGGTGATGTTAATGATGATGATGATGTTAATGATGATGATGATGGTGATGTTAATGATGATCGTGATGTTAATGATGATGATGATGGTGATGTTAATGATGATGGTGATGATGGTGATGTTAATGATGATTGTGATGTTGGTAAAGTTAATGATGATGGAGATGGTGGTGATGTTAATGATCATGGTGATGTTGGTGAAGTTAATGATGATGGAGATGGTGGTGATGTTAATGATGATGGTGATGTTGGCGAAGTTAATGATGATGGAGATGGTGGTGATGTTAATGATGATGGTGATGTTGGTGAAGTTAATGATCATGGTGATGTTGGTAAAGTTAATGATGATGTTAATGATGATGGTGATGTTGGTGAAGTTAATGATGATGGAGATGGTGGTGAAGTTAATGATGATGGTGATGTTAATGATGATGATGATGATGAAGGTGATGATGTTGATGATGATGTTGATGATGATGGTGATGTTAATAATTAGTGCGAAGGTGGTGATGTTAATGATGATGATTTTTTAAATGTTAACGATGATGGTGATGGTGATGCATCATAGGCAGACCAAGAAGTAGGTAGTTTCAAGATAAGAAGAAGACATGAACATGACAACAGAAGTTGGAGATCTGGCTAGAGACAGAGATTCTTTCAGATGGGCTGTGGTGGATGCAACGTTCTGTGGAAGATCTGGCTAGAGACAGAGATTCTTTCAGATGGGCTGTGGTGGATGCAACGTTCTGTGGAAGATCTGGCTAGAGACAGAGATTCTTTCAGATGGGCTGTGGTGAATGTAATGCTGTATGGGAGATCTGGCTAGAGACAGAGATTCTTTCAGACGGGCTGTGGTGGATGCAACGTTCTGTGGAAGATCTGGCTAGAGACAGAGATTCTTTCAGACGGGCTGTGGTTAATGTAACGTTCTGTGGGAGATCTGGCTAGAGACAAAGATTCATCCAGACCGGCCCGTAGTGATGCAAGATTCTGCAAAGAACATGCGACCTGATGATCATTGCTGGAAACTGTCACAAATGTTTTAGTCGAGCGACTGACTCCAGGTTCCAGAGCGACTGACTCCAGGTTCCATAGCGACTGACTCCAGGTTCCAGAGCGACTGACTCCAGGTTCCAGAGTGACGAAGCCTGTTCTCAAGAACAGAAAAGTACTTAACAAATACTTTCTAAACTCCACAGAAGACCCACGATGATTCCGATTTCTCATAAAAAAAAGTAATGAGTTCTTACAATTGACCAAGTCACAATGGTGAAGAAGACCATAACCGTTTGCTAACATTATCAAACGTCATCAGAATATCAACGATACTGTTTCGGCAAACATCCAATGAGAAGAAAGTAGCAAACTGTCCTGGTTATAGACGTCACAGTTAGCAGGTATCATCTTGTAGTGAACAAAGCTGTCAACTTCCACCTGCGAAGATAAAGACGCAACCCATCGCATGTCTACAGTTATATGTTTCATAGATTACACCAAGGCATTTGATAAAGTAAAGCACCAAGAAATAATCAAAATTTTAGAAAGCATAAACATAGACAGCAAAGATCTAAGAATAATAAAGAACATGTACTGGCAACAAACAGCGGCCATAAGAACTGGAAACCAATTGGGAATGTTTCAACAAATAAAACAGGTTGTTAAACAAGGTTGTGTGCTGTCACCAGATTTGTTTAATATTTATAGTGAGATTATTTTAAGATTCATAAGGGGCATGCCTGGAATAACAATCGGAGGTCACAATATAAATAATCTAAAGTATGCTGATGACAAGTCTTAATCGCAAAGAGTGAATATGAGCTGCAAGAAATGTAAGACATTATATTGAAAGAAAGCAAAAATAAAGGACCCAGCCTTAATAGCAAAAAGACAGAAGTAATGGCAACAACAAAGAAAAAGACATTACCTCATTGCAAAATAAAGACATGTGGAACAATATTAAAACATGTAGACGAATACGATACCACGTGAGCTGGCTGGTTATACTGAACTCTGAGAGACTTTCTGAAGTGGATTAATGTTCAAGACAATATTGTGTAAAGTATTAGGTGTATTGTGGAACTTAAATAATGGGAAGGTACAGCGTACTAACTAATCTAACTAACTAATTAACTAACTAGCTAACCAGTTAACTAACTAACTAGTTAACTTACTAATTAACTAATTAATTAACTAACTAACTAAAAAATTAAACAACTAACTAGCTAAGCAACCAACTTGCTATTTAACTAACCAGTTATCTATCAAACTAATTAACTAACTAATTTGCTAGCTAACTAAATAACTAACTAACTATAACTATAAAATTAAGTAACTAATTAGCTAACTATAACTAACTAATTAACTAGCTAACTAACAAATTTGCCTAGAAACAAATTAATTAACTAATGAACTAATTAGCTAGCTAGCTAAGTAACTAATTAATTAGCTAATTAACAACCTAATAACTTGCTAACTAACTCATAGCTGTTTGTTGATGATATTTTCGTAATTTTAATCATTTTCTCAGTCCTAAAACATGATGATAGAATAATTCTGCTATAGAACATTAACAATAATCATAGGAGACGACACAAGTTCAAAGTTTACAATATTTGAGGTTACATTATGGTAATTTTACACCAGAAAGGGTCACATTTGTCAAATGTTGAAATATTTCTTCTCATAAACATTATAGGACTAAAATATGAACAGGATAAACAAATAAATATTCTAGAATGTTCATGATATTTATGTTCAGTGTCACAAACTTGAACCACTCCAATAAAATATCAATGTCTAGAATGAGTGGCATGTAGTTTCCTAGGGACATCTTCCATCACACATGCAGTAACATTTGTATGATTATAACTAACATGCTACTTTGATACTAAAGCAAGCAGCTGTGCAGTAGCTAGCTTTCTAATTACCCAACTAACTAGTTAGCTAGCTCATTAACTAATTAATTAATTGATGATTGGCTAACTAATGAATTAAATAACTAATTTACTAACTATTAACTAACTTAATAATTAACTAACTAGCCAACTAACCAATTAACTAACTAACTAGTAAGCTAAATAACTAAGTAACTAGCTAATGAAATAAATAATTAACTAACCGACTAATTAAATAATCTCCCCCCCCCCTTTTTTTTCTCCCTTCCTGCGTCCCATTGAACTCACAATCACCCACTCGCTGGGAGCTTTAGATCTTGCCTCTGTTAAGTCTCGCTTTAATTTTATATATATTTTAGCTTTATTATTATATAGGCAATAAGAACAAGACAAATTACATTTTTGGGGCATGTTAAAAGACACAACAGCCTAATAAAAGTAATATTGGAAGGGAAAATACAAGGTAAAAGAGGCAGAGGGAGACCCAGACTAACATGGACGAGTAACATCCTAAGGTGGACCAGTCAACCTATGACAATCTGCACCATCAAAGCAAGAGGCAGAGACGGCACTCGATGATGATGATGATATTTTAGAGGACTAACTTTCATATATTATCTATTTTATCCCACGATATGTAGCACATCTCTCTTTCGTTTCATCATTTCATATTTCATCTATTATTCCACTTTTTATTTCTCCTTCATTTACCCGTGCCGCTCATCCTAGTTGTAGCAGAGTTTATCTTAATTTCCTTGTCTGTTTGTGCTGTTCTTGTTTTCTGAGGAAGGTCGCATGAAGGCCAAAACGTCAGTATTTTGTTGTGTTCCTTATTTGTAAAACTGTCACCATATCTTATAGGAGTGTACGGTACACCCCACTACTTGCTACTGCTACCAGCTTTACCGCAGCTCTGTCATTATTTGCCTGTTCCCAATTAATTAGCTAACCAAGACAGAGAAGTCTTCAATACACCCTCTCAACTAACACAACAAATCAATGAAACAAAACGTAGAGTTAACACAGAGAGAACGAAACCAGACAGCTCAAGAAACAATCGATAAACAGCTTTAGAGATATAGCGTTGGGAGAGATAGCAGGGACGGTACATGAAGTACACCATAAATAAAGTGGCATTATTTAGTCTCTCTACGCGAATAACGTCGCCGATGCACTTTATTATTTTTTTTTTTACATTATAATTACTAATTTTAATATTATTTTTTGTTGTTATTATTATTATTATTATTGGTTATTGGTTATGGAAGGCCTCGGTATCACTGCAAACGAATTAAAATCCATAATTGCTCAACCGCCCGTGCCAGTGGAATCATCCGAATTACTAACTCATCTCCCAAACAAAGAAAGGTAACTGTAGTCCCCATTGTAGCAGTCTCAGCACTAGCCAAAAGACAAAAGGCGAAACCGCACAGAAAGTGAACACAGCCAACTGTTCCCTGTCATACGATATCATCATTCATCGTAAACAAGCTTGTATCGAAACAGGATCAAAACGGATAAGACACACAGCTCACGGTGTGCACAGAGCACTTAACTCAGTAGCTCCTGCAACAAGCCGGACTTGGAATATGAGGAAACTGCAAGAAGGAACACTTTTCAGACATAGCCTTCAATGGTTCCTGCAGCCTATCCACCATATACCATGGAAGTTCGCGTCCTCCCGAAAATGATGATCGTCGTAGCACTTGATGATGTTAGGCCATCGTTGATGACTCCAATTCCAAACATATAGACACACAGTGGTGGTAAGTTATCATTTCCAATCCAACAGAAGCCACCTGACCTGTAGTTAGTAACACCACAGAGAGAATATGATTTTGTGACCTTCACTGATTCACTCTTAGATGTGAATGTGTAGTTTACACAAGAGGAGAAGTTTTCAACTACAGTGATCCCATTGAAGGCAATTCTGGGATAGCAAGGCAAGTCTCCTTTATAGCAGCAGAACTTGATTTATTATTATTTATTATTATTATTATTATTTGTTACTATTTCTCTGACCGCTGAAACTTTAAATGTTTCATTTCAAGGCTGTCTTGTACAGCATCCCAGTTGTCAAAGTCAAGGTCACTCGTGGCAACATGAGCTGCAACTAGTTGAGCAATAAGTCAAGATTTCGTTGTACCTCAACTAGTTGAGCTATAAAATAATATTTCGTTGTACCTCAACTAGTTCAACTATAAGTCAAGATTTCGTTGTACCTCAACTAGTTGAGCTATAAGACAAGATTTCGTTGTACCTCAACTAGTTGAGCTATAAGTCAAGATTTCGTTGTACCTCAACTAGTTGAGCTATAAGTCAAGATTTCGTTGTACCTCAACTAGTTGAGCTATAGAACAATATTTCGTTGTACCTCAACTAGTTCAACTATAAGTCAAGATTTCGTTGTACCTCAACTAGTTCAACTATAAATCAAGATTTCGTTGTACCTCAACTAGTTGAGCTATAAGTCAAGATTTCGTTGTACCTCAACTAGTTGAGCTATAAGTCAAGATTTCGTTGTACCTCAACTAGTTGAGCTATAAGTCAAGATTTCGTTGTACTTCAACTAGTTGAGATATAAAACAAGATTTCGTTGTACATCAACTAGTTGAGCTATAAGTCAAGATTTCGTTGTACCTCAACTAGTTGAGATATAAAACAAGATTTCGTTGTACTCAACTAGTTGAGCTATAAAACAAGATAAAAGTGGAAGAGGATCATGTGTGTCGATATCTCCGAGAGTTGTTCTAGTGGTAGAGAATCCTGTGTGTCCATATCCCCGAGAGTTGTTCTAGTAGTAGAGGTGCCTGTGCGTCCATATCCCTAAGAGCTGTTCTAGTGGTAGAGGAGCTTGTGTGTCCATATCCCCGAGAGTTGTTCTAGTAGTAGAGGTGCCTGTGCGTCCATATCCCTAAGAGCTGTTCTAGTGGTAGAGGAGCTTGTGTGTCCATATCCTCGAGAGTTGCTCTAGTGGTAGAGGAGCCTGTGTGTCCATATCCCCGAGAGTTGTTCTAGTAGTAGAGGTGCCTGTGCGTCCATATCCCTAGGAGCTGTTCTAGTGGTAGAGGAGCTTGTGTGTCCATATCCCCGAGAGTTGTTCTAGTAGTAGAGGTGCCTGTGCGTCCATATCCCTAAGAGCTGTTCTAGTGGTAGAGGAGCTTGTGTGTCCATATCCTCGAGAGTTGCTCTAGTGGTAGAGGAGCCTGTGTGTCCATATCCTCGAGAGATGTTCTAGTGGTAGAGAATCCTGTGTGTCCATATCCCCGAGAGTTGTTCTAGTAGTAGAGGTGCCTGTGTGTCCATATCCCCGAGAGTTGTTCTAGTGGTAGAGGATCCTATGTGTCCATATCCCCGAGAGTTGATTTAGTAGTAGAGGTGCCTGTGCGTCCATATCCCTAAGAGCTGTTCTAGTGGTAGAGGAACTTGTGTGTCCATATCCTCGAGAGTTGTTCTAGTGGTAGAGGAGCCTGTGTGTCCATATCCCCAAAAGCTGTTCTAGTGGTAGAGAATCCTGTGTGTCCCTATCCCCGAGAGATGTTCTAGTGGTAGAGGAGCCTGTGTGTCCATATCCCCGAGAGTTGTTCTAGTGTGACTGTGTGTCCATATCTCCAAGAGTTGTTCTAGTTGTAGAGGATCTTGTGTGTCCATATACCCGAGAGTTGTTCTAGTGGTAACGGATCCTGTGTGTCCATATCTCCATATCCCCAAGAGTTGTTCTAGTGGTAGAGGAGCCTGTGTGTCCATATCCCCGAGAGTTGTTCTAGTGTGACGGTGTGTCCATATCTCCAAGAGTGGTTCTAGTGGTAAAAGATCCTGTGTATCCAGATCCACGAGAGTTGTTCTAGTGTGACTGTGCGTCCATATCTTCAAGAGTTGTTCTAGTAGTAGAGGATCTTGTGTCTCCATATCTCAGAGAGTTGTTCTAGTGTGACTGTGCGTCCATATCTTCAAGAGTTGTTCTAGTAGTAGAGGATCTTGTGTCTCCATATCTCCAAGAGTTGTTCTAGTGGTAGAGAGCCTGTGTGACCATATCTCCAAGAGTTGTTCTAGTGGTAGAGGAGCCTGTGTGTCCATATCCCCGAGAGTTGTTCTAGTGTGACTGTGTGTCCATATCTCTAAGAGTTGTTCTAGTGATAGAGGATCCTGTGAGTTGTTCTAGTGTGACTGTGTGTCCATATCACCGAGAGTTGTTCTAGTAGTAAAGGATCCTGTGTGTCCATATCTCCAAGAGTTGTTCTAGCGGTAGAGGAGCCTGTGTGTCCATATCCCCGTGAGTTGTTCTAGTGGTAGAGGAGCCTGTGTGTCCATATCCCCGAGAGGTGTTCTAGTGGTAGAAGAACCTGTGTGTCCATATCCCCGAGAGTTGTTCTAGTGGTAGAAGAACCTGTGTGTCCATATCCCCGAGAGTTGTTCTAGTGGTAGAAGAACCTGTGTGTCCATATCCCCGAGAGTTGTTCTAGTGGTAGAAGAACCTGTGTGTCCATATCCCCGAGAGTTGTTCTAGTGGTAGAAGAACCTATGTGTCCATATCCCCGAGAAGTGTTCTAGTGGTAGAAGAACCATGTGTCCATATCCCGAGAGTTGTTCTAGTGGTAGAAGAACCTGTGTGTCCATATCCCGAGAGTTGTTCTAGTGGTAGAAGAACCTGTGTGTCCATATCCCCGAGAGTTGTTCTAGTGGTAGAAGAACCTGTGTGTCCATATCCCCGAGAATTGTTCTAGTGGTAGAAGAACCAATGTGTCCATATCCCCGAGAGTTGTTCTAGTGGTAGAAGAACCTGTGTCCATATCTCCGAGAGTTGTTCTAGTGGTAGAAGAACCTGTGTCCATATCCCCGAGAATTGTTCTAGTGGTAGAAGAACCTGTGTCCATATCTCCGAGAGTTGTTCTAGTGGTAGAAGAACATGTGTCCATATCTCCGAGAGTTGTTCTAGTGGTAGAAGAACCTGTGTCCATATCTCCGAGAGTTGTTCTAGTGGTAGAAGAACCTGTGTCCATATCCCCGAGAGATGTTCTAGTGGTAGAAGAACCTGTGTGTCCATATTCCCGAGAGTTGTTCTAGTGGTAGAAGAACCTGTGTGTCCATATCCCCAGAGTTGTTCTAGTGGTAGAAGAACCTGTGTGTCCATATCCCCGAGAGTTGTTCTAGTGGTAGAAGAACCTGTGTCCATATCCCCGAGAGATGTTCTAGTGGTAGAAGAACATGTGTGTCCATATCCCCGAGAGTTGTTCTAGTGGTAGAAGAACCTGTGTGTCCATATCCCGAGAGTTGTTCTAGTGGTAGAAGAACATGTGTGTCCATATCCCCGAGAGTTGTTCTAGTGGTAGAAGAACATGTGTGTCCATATCCCCGAGAGTTGTTCTAGTGGTAGAAGAACCAATGTGTCCATATCCCGAGAGTTGTTCTAGTGGTAGAAGAACATGTGTGTCCATATCCCCGAGAGTTGTTCTAGTGGTAGAAGAACCTGTGTGTCCATATCCCGAGAGTTGTTCTAGTGGTAGAAGAACATGTGTGTCCATATCCCCGAGAGTTGTTCTAGTGGTAGAAGAACCTGTGTGTCCATATCCCCGAGAGTTGTTCTAGTGGTAGCAATACAACAAAGGGATCACTCAAACAAGACAGAACAAATGTCTGGGACTCCATGCTCCACCTCTTTGTAATGTCTTCTCTAACGAGTGAGTAGAGAGCAAAGAGAAAGGCAACCCGGTACTCAAAAATACTGTGCTGGTGTCGGATGTATTGGGCTGAAAGGCGCGAAGAACCACTACACAACGAATCTATGCCCATCGGTGTCATTTTAAGGACGGATGACAGAAGGGAATATTCATTCCTTTAGTAGTCACCACAGTAGTGAACGCAAAAAAGAAAGAAAGAATCTTGAATTTGGACAATCAACAATCCCATAATTGATGAACCAGAATGTGGGAAATCAACAAATCCCATAATTGATGAATTAATGTCCTGGCATCTGTTTAATGATCGCATGCCTGAGCTCCAGTCAGGCATCAAATCAACAGAGACAATATTCGGATAACACAAATTTCGGCTTTAAAATTAAAACCTGACTATAAAAACAGGGAATCTTATTTGAGCGACATTTATAAGTGGCAACGACAAAGGGAGACTACTGTATGAAATTTGCCTGCAACGAACGCAGGTTGTGGGACTTGAAACGTTTCAAGATGACATTTCAAACAGGAAAGGAGTCAGCGCAGAAAATGAAATATTTGTTCAGTATTACAAGTAAATAGACTTGGAGTGGGCCTCAGAAGCTTTGCTTTCATGTAATTCATTGAGAGGGGAAGGTGCGACTGTGCACTTAAGTGGAAATAATAAAACGCAGTCTGCCCATTAAAAGATGGTATTTTCCTGACCTCTCGGAGCCAGGCTAGGTCTGTGTCCAATAGAAAGGCGCGGAGATTCAAACGCCACGAGACGGGGGGAGGGTTAGTGCTGCAGTGGCATTGAGCACATTTTGTGTAGATCCATGGTCTGACAGTGAAGGAATGGCATGTAAAACGAGATCTTTCATTAAACAGACAATGTTTTTTAGGGGGAAGTGTATAAGAGGATAAATGTGAGGAAATACTTTTGAAAGTACTTTGTCTACCATGGGGTGAGTTCAAGACTAGTGCAGAAATAAGAGAAATGACAAAGCTGACAAAAATATCAACTATAATCGAAAGAAGAAGGTGGTTATATGTTGGTCATGTATTATGGCCCTTTTCGTCTTGTCAGGCGGTCTAGTGGAGGCTATTATGTATTTTTTCTTGAGGTTTTGTTTTTGTCGACCAGCTTCTCTCGTGGCTAATTCTACCAATGTTTGACAAACACACACGACCACAGAATGAACAAGTCAGGCCCACTGATTCACATGGTTTTCCATCCTTTTTCATGAGTCCTTTCGCTTCTAAGTTTTGCCTTAGCACAGTCTCAAATGATGTTATACCATTCCTTATACATGCTCTCCATGATGTGCGATCACTTGCCAGATGTTCCCAGTCATTTTCACATATGGAGAAGTCATTCAGAGATGATTTACAGATATCTCTATATCGTAGTTTAGGTCTGCCGATTTGTCTTTTTTTCCCTTTATAAGTTCACCATATAGTATTTGCCTGGGGATGCGTTTTTCTTCCATTCGCTGGACATGCCCCAGCCATCTTAGTCTTCGACATCTGAGCATCGACATGATTGTTGGTGTCTTAGCACGTTGCAGGACTGTTAAGTTGGTTATTTTGTCCTGCCATTTGATGTGCATTATTCTGTGGAGACATCGCATGTGGAAGACATTTAGTATTTTTTCGTGATTTGAATATGTTGTCCAGGTTTCCTATCCATATAATAGTGTGCTAAGCACACAAGTTTGATATATTAAGAGTTTGGTCTTTAGTGTTAGTTTCATGTTGTTCCAGGCCCTTTCTGTGAGTTTGCTGAAAGTCGTAGCTGCCTTACCAATTCAGCTGTTTATTGCATCAAGAGAAGTGGTTTGCGTAATTGTGGATCCAAGATACGTGAATTTCTGAACTGATTCTAGTGGACAGTCTTTTATAGATCAATCTGCTATAGACAATACTCCAAGGTGTCATTGACACTATTACTCTGCTATAGACAATACTCCAAGGTGTCATTGACACTATAACTCTGCTATAGACAATACTCCAAGGTGTCATTGACACTATAACTCTGCCATAGACAATACTCCAAGGTGTCATTGACACTATAACTCTGCTATAGACAATACTCCAAGGTGTCATTGACACTATAACTCTGCCATAGACAATACTCCAAGGTGTCACTGACACTATAACTAATTTGATATTTGTGTATCTTCACCTACTTGTAAATTCTCCCAGGGAGACACCAAATTGGGACTTTCACTGTTCTAACAGTTTCAGCCATGAGTTGCTGCTGTAGAGTTTCACTAACTCTTTACTTTAAGCCTAGCTATAACTTTACCAACAACAGGTCACTGGAACTGCCGAAATTCAATTATTTTGTTAAACTTATAATCATCATTATGTGCCGTACCGTTTGTCGTAGGCGAGCATGTCCTTTCACAATCTTCTATATACAGTGCATCGTATCAGTTCTGTTGTTGACTGTTTTCCATGCCATGAAACAAAGCTATTCAGTATTTTCTCTCTTTGTCGTCCGCGATCTCTCTTTCCTTTTATTTTGCCAGTTGTAACCAAGTATTCCAACTTTCCTGTTCTCATTATGTGCCCGAAAAATGTTGATTGCTTCTTTCTGATGTTTTTTGGAGCTCCCTTTTGTGTTGGCCTCTTTGAGAACTTCCTCATTGGTCTTTTTAGCTGTCCATGGAACTTTCAACATTCTTCTGAGAATCCCATCTCTGTGGGCTCTAATCGTCTTTTCATTTGTTTGTCTACTGTCCATTATTCGCTAAACTTATAATAGAAAAACATTTAATCCCCCCTACTTGTAACATATTATTACATAGTAACATACATTAAGTTAACTGTATGTCTTGTCATGTTGTCGAACTGGTGACATATCTTCCATTAAGTTAACTGTCCTGTCTTGTTGTCCTACTGGTAATATATTCTCCATTAAGCTAACTGTGCTGTCTTGTTGTCCTACTGGTAATATATTCTCCATTAAGCTAACTGTGCTGTCTTGTTGTCCTACTGGTAATATATTCTCCATTAAGCTAACTGTCCTGTCTTGTTGTCCTACTGGTAATATATTCTCCATTAAGCTAACTGTCATGCCTTGTCCTACTGGTAATATATGCTCCATTAAGCTAACTGTCCTGCCTTGTCTTGCCCTATTGGTAACACAATTTGGTAGACAACGCACGGAATCAAATTGATTACATACAGATAAACAATAGATTTAGAAACAGTCTGGTATGTGTGAAAACTAGACCAGGGGCAGATTGCAATAGTGATCATGTACCAGTTGTGGGAAAGCTTAGAGTAAAATTAAAAACAACAAAACGAGCCTCAGTTAACATCAAGTTAAATTTAGATTGACTAAAATCAGACAAGAAGCTGCAAGACAAATATAAAATCACAATTCAGAACAGGTACAATGCAAGAGAGAAGATACAAAGCATTGATGAACAGTGGGAAATACTAAAAGAATCAATGCAACAAACATCAAACGAGTTCATACCACCAGTGAGGACAAATTCAAGAAATAAATGGATGACATATGGCATTTTGCAGCTAATGGATACAAGAAGAAGAAATAAAGATGAGTAAAAGAGATTAAAGCCGCGATAGCTCAGTGGTTAGTGAACTGGACTACAAAGGACAAGGGGTAGGGTTCGATCCCAACCGACGGCTTCCGGGTTCACCCAGCTTTAAATGGATACTGGACTTTTTTTGGGAAAGTAAAGAAGCACGGGCTTAATACCGACCACATTACCCCAAAAATCATGTGCTGAAGGTCTGTAAAATATAGGGTCACTAACACCATATTTCCCTATACGCCACTTGGCGTGACGGGGGTACTTTACTTTTTTATTTTTTTTTAAAGAGATTAAATAAAGAAATTATAATAAAATGCAATGAAGCAAAAGAAGCATGGCTAAGAGAGAGATGCAAAGAGATTGAAATGCAACAAAAAGGAGATGCCAAAGCTATACACAAACAAATTGAAGAATTAACAGGAAGAAAAACGCAATAAAAAAATGGATGTTTAAGATCAAAAGAAGGAGAACTGTTGATTGAACAAGTATAAGGGAACGATAGACAAAATACATTAAAGATCTTTACAATGATGAGCGAACAGAAGTAAATATTAAGGATAATGGAAAAGGACCAGAAATACTCAAAGAAGAAGCGGAAGACGCCTTGCGCAATATGAAAGCAGGAAAAGCTCCTTGACCAGATAATATAACTAAAGAAGAGATTGAAGCCATGGGTGATTTTGGAATAGAAATAATAACAAAAATATTGAATGATATCTACAACAGCGGATATATACCAGACGGCATGCTCAAATCAATATTCATAGCCCTACCAAAGAAATCGGGTGCGATTGAATGCGATGATCATCGCACCATTCGCATTATGAGCCACACGACTAAGATATTACCAAGAATCATCATGCGAAGAGTGCGAAACAAAATCAGTCCAGAAATTAGTGATTAACAGTGTGGTTTTGTTAGAGATAAAGGAACGAGCAATGCCATATATATATATATATATATATATATATATATATTATATATATATATATATATAATCATAAGATCTTTAGTTCAAAGAGCCATAGAGGTGATATGTAATGAGAAGAGAGCAGCTGGAATATATTGTAAGAACTGGGAAATTGAGGGCGACGAAGAGATAGAGGAAGCAAAGAGAAAAAATACCAGACAGCTTAAGAGAATGGCTTGACAGAAAGTTAACAACAGAAATGATAAATAACTGTGAAGATCGAAAGTTGTGGAGAGGCATGATCACCTACGCCAGCAGCCCGGTACTTGATGATGATGATTGGTAACATATCCTCCATTAAGTTAACTACCCTTTCCTGTTGTCCTATTGGTAACATATCCTCCATTAAGTTAACTACCCTTTCCTGTTGTCCTATTGGTAACATATCCTCCATTAAGTTAACTACCCTTTCCTGTTGTCCTATTGGTAACATATTCTCCATTAAGTTAACTACCCTTTCCTGTTGTCCTATTGGTAACATATCCTCCATTAAGTTAACTCCCTTTCCTGTTGTCCTATTGGTAACATATCCTCCATTAAGTTAACTACCTTTCCTGTTGTCCTATTGGTAACTTATCCACCATTAAGTTAACTACCCTTTCCTGTTGTCCTATTGGTAACATACTCTCTATTAAGTTAACTACCCTTTCCTGTTGTCCTATTGGTAACATATTCTCCATTAAGTTAACTACCCTTTCCTGTTGTCCTATTGGTAACATATCCTCCATTAAGTTAACTACCCTTTCCTGTTGTCCTATTGGTAACATATCCTCCATTAAGTTAACTACCCTTTCCTGTTGTCCTATTGGTAACATATCCTCCATTAAGTTAACTACCCTTTCCTGTTGTCCTATTGGTAACATATCCTCCATTAAGTTAACTACCCTTTCCTGTTGTCCTATTGGTAACATATCCTCCATTAAGTTAACTACCCTTCCTGTTGTCCTATTGGTAACATATCCTCCATTAAGTTAACTACCCTTTCCTGTTGTCCTATTGGTAACATATCCTCCATTAAGTTAACTACCTTTCCTGTTGTCCTATTGTAACATATCCTCCATTAAGTTAACTACCCTTCCTGATGTCCTATTGGTAACATATCCTCCATTAAGTTAACTACCCTTTCCTGTTGTCCTATTGGTAACATATCCTCCATTAAGTTAACTACCCTTTCCTGTTGTCCTATTGGTAACATATCCTCCATTAAGTTAACTACCCTTTCCTGTTGTCCTATTGGTAACATATCCTCCATTAAGCAGCCTGTCTTGCCTTGCTGTCCTATTACAGACTAATATATCTTCTATAAAGCAAACTGCGCTGTCTTGTTCTTCTAATGCGGACTATATACAATTCCCTTCATTAAAACGAACTTCCCTCTGTTGTATGTCACGATTTGACACGAGCTCAAGCGATGTAAAATGTGCCAGCAAACACGTAAACCGCCCGCACTTACATTCATGAAAGATGCCAGATCGAGATTTTCAACTCACAGGCAGGTTTTATTTTACCACAAACTGCGTGTCGGCACGACACTCTAACAAAAGAAATCTTCCAAAGTCGCACCAGGAGTTCCTCTCAGCCTTGACCCGAAGCCACACTTATTCTACTCCATTCTGTGTGTGAAAATAGAAACCGAGAAGAAAAGTAAACATTGGCAGACAAGTTGACATAAGGTACGAGTTGATAGAATCATTTGGCCTGTTAGTTCCTGTCTTTTTTTTTTATCGCGGTGTTGCCTCGATAGGTTCAGTATTTGGACGAGATTGAGATGAGATCATGTCAGAGATCTAGAGAAGGTCAGCACATTGCTGGCGGAAACACAGTGGTGTGTCACGTGTGGTCGCAGTGTGTAGTGTGTTGGTACAGAAAAATGTCAACATTGTGTAAAGTTTGCTACATTCATTCAAACGTCCCCAGTTTCAAACGTAGGAAGGGAGGCGAAGGCGCGCCTCCCAGCACAAGAGCTGGAAGTTGTCAGCGATCCACAGCTGATGGCTTGCGCCAGGATCGGTGAACCAGAGCCCTGTTCCACTTCTCCGTGGTGCCTCCAGTAACAGACTAACCTGTCTAGTCTGGCCAGTCGAGTAGGGATCGAAGAGGGAAGACAACCCGGTACTCAAAAATGTCATGCTGAAGTCGGATGTGTTGGGCCGAAAGGCGCAAATATCACAGTTATACTGTAAACCACAACACAACGCAGACACGCCTATTTAACGTCATTTTAAGGGCGGATGATGACAAGGTACATCTCAGGCACAAAATACAACATGAAAATCAACATAAACAAAACAGAAGTCATGAATGTCGCCAAAAATAAACAGAGCATCAACATAACTATAGAAGGCAGACAACTAAAACAAGTTGAGGAATTCAAATACCTAGGAAGTCTAATGACAAACGATAATTCTCAAACAGCAGAGATAGAATCAAGATGCAATAAAGCTTGTCAAATCATCGGACAGTTATCACACTATTGTCCACAAGGAAATAACTCTGGAGGCAAAACGAGCACTATACAACACAATCTCCATCCCACGTTGTGCCACCAATGCCAGACCTGGACCCTAGATGTAAGAACAATAAGAAAAATAACCTCTACAGAGATGAAATGTGTTAGACGAATGACAGGAAACAGTCTGAGAGATAAGATCAGAAATGAAGAACTGAGAAAAAGCTAGGAATAGCCCCCGCCATAGAATATATAAGGAAACAACAAATAAAATGGTTTGGCCACGTGACAAGGCAGAAAGAACAAAACACTACATAACGAGCCTTCAACAAACGTTGTGAGAACACCAGACCAAAGGGTCGACCACGAAAAAGATGGGTCGATGGAATATTAGAAGCACTAGGAAACATAACAGCAGCAGAGGCAACAGAAGAGCAAAAGACCGCAAAGTATATCTCCCTCGACGCTGAAAGACAAATGAGGAAGGAAAGAAGAAGAAGAAGATAACAAAGTATACTCCTTAAGTCATCGGGCGAACGCAAGCAAGCAGCAAGCAAACTTAGGAAGAGATCGAACAAGAAAATTGATGACAATCTTCACACTTCAACGCTCTCTCGTGTGTTCAGAAGCCAACTAAATATGTCCGTATCTCTCACGCTAACAATGGTAACGAATAAAATAGATGAATTATATTTGTTTCGTCAAGTAACATGTGAAGATGAAATGTTTAGTATCTCAAGACTAGCAGTGATGTGATGGACACTACGCTATCTGAAAGCTCTCATTCTCACACCTAAAAACCGAACAAAAGATAGAATTGTAATATAAAGTGCACTCATTCACAACAAAAGATAATTAAAATTAGCATGAGCAGAAAAAAATGGCAGTTATCGAATAGAAATTACAAGCAAAAAAAAAAAAAAAACAGCAAAAAAGATTTAAAAGTAACTGTAATCCTCGCAAATCAAAAACTAAGTAAACTCAATTTTTCAAATTCAGCCAGATAGCTAACGTGTTCTCAACAGCTGAAAATACGAACATATCAAATAAACATAAAATGGTATTGAGTAGCTAGAC